>CM062813.1:357874266-358539936 GCA_031772625.1 Pinus tabuliformis
TGAAATTTTGTTCATTTCTACCAAAATAAAAAATAATTATACAAAGCATTTAAATAAGGTAGACTTAAAAAAAAAAAAATTGGAGAAATTGGATTCAAATTCAATTTTTCTGAGCTCACCTTGAATTTACATTTAAGGTTAATCTACCCCGATTAAAAATTCATTACATCTAAAGAATTGCCCAAAAAATCATCTTTGTAATACTAGGTCTGATTTATTTATACTAATTTTAATGAAATTAATTAAACTTTGTAATAATGGTTAAAAAAGTATTTATTAAATGAGAAATCGTTTAACCTGATGAGAAAAAAAACTAGCTGCCGCTAAGCAACTCCTCTGCGCCTGATGCCATTGTCTCAGCCCTCTAGCTGCTTCGGTGGGCTCCGCTGACCTCCTGTGGGCAGTGTTTCCTGTTCCGGTCCTACTCCTGCGTGGCGATTTGATTGGGTGTCGCGGCACATTAGGTTGGCCCAACGTGCTGAGTCGGCCCCCCTGTGTTCGTTTTGGTTGTGCGCGGCGCTTGGCCCCTGTGCGGCACACTGGCCTCTCCGCGCGATGCTTTGAGCCTCTGCTTCTGGTCTTGGATTGGCTGGGGCTCTTTATTACTCACTGCCCATTCTCTTCTGCGATGGCTTGAGGGGATCGGTCTTGATCACTGGGATCTGTGGTCGCTGCAATAATGGAGCCGCCCCCTCCTCCTCCCCCCTTTGATGTTGAAGCTTTTCTCAAACTCCTAGAATCCCTGCTGAAGAAGAAGATTTCGGAGGCTGTGAAGTTCGTGAAATGATTGAATGACATCCCTGAGATTTCTCTCCCCCTTGAGGGTTCGATCCAGGTCGCCCTTTCTCTGGCTGAGAGAGCTTTGGTTGGACAGTTCACTGGCCTCTGGCCCTCCCCCAAAACCACAGAGAGCTGGGTTTCTAGAAATTGGGCTCCGCTGATTAAAAATGGTGTCACCTCGTATTTTCTAGGGAAGGGATTCTTTATGTTTGAATTCTCTGACAAGGATGATAAGGATTTGATATTCCAGAATGGTCCCTATTTCATGGGTCCTCAGGCGCTGTATCTCAACAAGTGGACGCCCGATTTTGACCCAACAGTTGACGTTCCCACAACCGTTCCTGTGTGGGTTAGGCTGCGCAATCTGTCGGTGCATTGTTGGAATTGGGAGTCCCTAAAGCATATCGGTAACACCTTGGGCAAATTCATCGACCGAGCAAACAACAAAGACTAATACGACTGTGCTAGAATCTGCATTGAAGTTGACTTGGAGGTTGGTTTGCCCAAGGCAGTAAAGATCAAGGTTGGAAGTTGGACTCATGTTCAAAAGCTGGATTATGAGCAGGTTCCGTTCAAGTGCAGGAAATGCCATGTCTATGGCCATTTTTCTGGAAGTTGTCCAAAGAATAGTGAAGTGGAGAAAGGCAAGGATGAAGGTTGGACTCAGGTTAAAAGATCCAAAAATGCCCATAAAGCCATTCGAACTAGTAATACAAATGGCAATGGCCCTCATGCAGCGCCTAGAAACCAAACCCCTATCATGGAAGAGAAATGAAACAAATTTGCTTAGTTAAGCTCAGCAATAGAAGACACCTAAGAACCAGAGATGCAGAAGGAAGGATCGACCCACAAGGAGTCCCCCTCGGGATCAAAGCATGTGGAAAGTAATGAAGATAGATCAAAAGAGATCCTCATTGAAGAGACAGAGGAAGTGCAAGGTTTGGAGGAATCAGAAGAAGAAGGCGAAATAGGGGCTTCGCAAACCTCGGCCAGAAGATCATTGAGAGGCCGAAAATCTACTCGGGAAAAAAGAGAGCAAGAGACTTACAAAGACAAACTTCAGGGAAGTCAACCAACCCTCGAGAAACTCTTGGCAAATACTCCGAAGAAGAACAGAAATCAGTCCCAGAGCTCTAGGGGAGCTCACCATCCAAAAAGCAAGTGATGAAGATCGTCTCCTAGAATTGTAGGGGTATGGGGAGCAGAATAAAAGAAGAAGCCATAAGAAGTTTGATAAGATCAGAATCTCCCGATCTACTCCTTATCCAGGAGACTAAAATGGAGGACTATGCCTTCCTCCAGATCGGTAAGAAATCGTGGAAGAAAAGCGAAGGACAAGAAATCTAAGCTTGAGGTGCTTCAGGTGGACTGGGCACTATTTGGAATGCTAACAAATTCATAAAGATCAAAGAAGTCAAAAGCACCCATTGGTTGTTCTCAAAGATACAACACATAGAAACAGATATGACTCTCTCCCTCTTTAACGTGTATGCTCCTGTCAGCGTAGGAGAAAAAAAGCACTGCTAGGACTCCATTAGAAGTCTGGCAGATTATGAAGATTTGGCTAATATAATAATAGCAGGGGATCTAAATGTCACCTTATCATTGTCTGAAAAATGTGGAGGAAGCACTGTTAGGGACCCGGCGCGGGAATGGGTTGAGGATTTGCTTCAAGGCTGGGACATGATAGATATTAAGCCTACGTCCGGGAAGTAGACTTGGACAAACAAAAGAATTGGCCCGGGACATATCGCTGCAAGGTTAGACAGATTCCTTGTTCAAAGTTCTTTTCTTCTTCTTGGTCTAGAGTCTAGAATGCATATTCTCCCTTGTAGTGTTTCCGATCATCACCCCATTAAACTTGACTTGCTGCCACATTTGGAACAAGGTCCCATTCCATTTAAATTCAGCTCTCATTGGGTCAAGGAACATTCTTTCTTGCCTCTGATAAAAGAAAGTTGGAGGCTCCTAGTCAAAGGCTCTGCCTTCCTTGTTTGGGAGGAGAAACTTAGGAGATTTAAAGCTGCTCTAAAAACTTGGGTAAAAACCTTACCAAATCCTAGTGTGGAAAGGAAAATGATTCAGGAACGACTTGAGATGCATCATCTGGTTTTGGAAAATGTTGAGATCACAAAATAAATACTTGACAAGGAGGCTAATCTTCAGCACATGCTCCTTAAGGCTAGCTTGGCAGAGCAAGAGTATTGGAGAATGAAATCCCGCAATCTCTGGCTCGAGGTGGGAGATAGAAACTCTTCCTTCTTCCATAAGAAAGCTCAGGCCTAAAAATGCCTCAACTCCGTCTTAGAAATTAAAGTAGAGACCACCACACATAGAGAAATCTGAAGCATAAAGAACGCTGCCTTCACTCATTTCAAAAACCTCTATAGTGAAGAAGAGGCCTTAGGACATGTTTCTGTCCTTGTGAATGAGGTGCCCTCCCTGATTACCGCCAGAAAGAATCAATTCGTGGAATCTAAGATCTCTAACAATGAAATAAAAAACACCCTCTTTTCTATGGAATCGGACAAGGCCCCGAGTCCTGATAGTTTTACTGCCAGATTCTTGCAGTCCTGTTGGTAGATTGTGGAGAAAGACTTATGCAGAATGATTCAGAAATCTCAAGAGTGTCAGAAAATTGGGGGAAGCACTAATTCAGCCTTCCTGGCCCTCATTCCCAAGGAGAAAGGCGCCAACACCTTCAGCAGGTTTCGTCCTATCTCCCTTTGTAATATAGGCTATAAGCTGATTACGAAAGTTATTGCCAATAGATTAAAAATCATTCTCCCAGACATCATTCCTGCGAACCAGGGAGGTTTTATTCAGGGAAGACAGATTGTGGATAACTTTATCTTGGTCCAAGAGGCGATTCACTCTAGTTTGGTTTGCAAAGAGAAAGGAATGGTTGTCAACATAGATCTTGAAAACGCCTTTGACAGAGTGAGACATAGTTTTCTGATGGATGTCCTGCGCTAATTTGGGTTTGGATCCAAATTTATCAATTGGATTAAGGCTTGTATCAGTGAGCCATGGATAACCCCTCTAGTGAATGGGAGGGCCACTGATTTCTTCAAAGCTTCTTGTGGATTGAGGCAAGGATGTCCTCTATCCCCTTTGCTCTTTGTCCTTCAAGCTTTTGTCCTCAACTTCCTTTTGGACAAAAAGCAATAGGATCAAGAATTAATGGGCCTGAACATTGCGAGAGGAGTTAATAATATAAATCATGTGTTATTCGCAGATGATTCCCTCTTTCTGGGTACTGCCTCAGTGTCCTCAGCTAAAAGATTTAAAGATGTGGTTGATGACTATTGTGAAGACTCAGGAAACAGCCTCAATAACGGTAAATGCCATATCTACTGCTAGAATACCCCTGCCATCACGTTGCAAGCCATCTCCTGTTGCTTTGGTTTCGCGGCCTCCTCGTCATGGTCTTCCTTCAAGTATTTGGGTCTCCCTATTTTCCAAACACGTGTTGTCAGCAGAGACTGGTTGCCCCTGCTGGAAAATTTGAATCTAAGATCCACTCTTGGGAATTTAACTGGCTTAATCTGGCAGGCAAGTCAGGGCTTATAAAAGCAGTCCTAAACAACCTCCCCATCTATCAGTTTATTGTGATGCTGGCTCCAATTGGAATTATGAAGAAAATGGAGTATCATATAAGAAAATTCTTTTGGAAAGGCGGGAAAGCAAACAAAAAGAAATCCCTTTAATAAGCTGGGCTAAAATCTCCATGCCCAGATTGGAAGGCAGATTGAATTTTAAGAATATTTGCACGCAGAACATTGCGTTGGGAGCAAAGCTGATCTAGAGGATAATTTTCCCAAATTCGGGGTGGGATCAGCTCGCCTTGTGGAAAAAATTCTTTCGTGGGCAGAGAAAAAGGTGTCTGGACCATCCCATAGCAAACTTTGGCTCACTAATTCAAAAGCTCTGTGCAAAATATTCCTTCTTAATTAGCCAACATGCACATTGGATCCCTGGTAATGGCAAGCAAATTAGAATATGGGAGGATCGTATAATGGGCTGCGATCCTCTAGCTGATGATTGTTCCCTGACTTTGTTGAAAGACTAGATGTACAGAGTAGGTTACATTACTCTGTGGGATATTTCTAATTGGGAGAATGGAGACTAGCATAGCTAGATTAACATTGAGGTGCCCCAAATTCTATCCAACAAGTTTGCAATATTCTTAGACTTATTAAATGGCAAAGCTCCTTTGAACAGCAGGAAATTTGATACCCGTGGCTGGGGTCCGACCCCTAGGCATTATTCAGTCTCTCAGGGTTATAGGCAGATCTTATAACATCCCCACATTCCTCCAGATCCGAAACCATGGAAAGGGATTTGGTCCCAGTCTTCGCTTCCTAAAATCGACTACTTCTGCTGACTCCTATGTCATTAGAGAATCTCGACTGATGATATATTACAGAAAAGAGGCTATCTAGGCCCCTCTCGTTTCTTGTTGTGTGGAGAAAATGCAGAAACCGCTGCACACCTGATGCTCAAATGTAAATTCGTTGCAGATCTTTGGAATGAGGCCTTAGGCCCATGGAGTTTGGATTTTGTCCTCCCCAATAGCATTCCTGTCTATTTTCGAACTAGTTGTGTTGGTACCCTGGAGGCTCTCCACAGAATGTACATATCAAAGCTGCCTAGTGCATTCTTCCTAAACTAATTTGTTGGCATACCTGGTTGGAAAGAAATCAGAGGATTTTCAAAGATAAGAAGAGAGATCACAAGATTGTCTGTGTTAAAATCAAAAGCTAGTTAAAGGAATGTTTCAGAGATCAGCTGGACGGGGCAAGCCTGAGAGACCATGATGCTGCTTGGAGCGATATCTTGGACCTCCGATTCATTGAAATTGCCAAGCCTCCCATTCCTCTCAAAGAATGGAAAATTAGACTTAATGCATCAAATTTCTTGGCTCTTTGCACCAAGCAGGTGCATAAAATTCTCTTCTTTGATGGGGCAGCTAAAGGCAATCCGGGCAGTTCCGAAGCTGGTGGAGTTGTTAAAAAAGCTGATGGCAGAACTGTTCTTAGATATGCCTGGGGAGTGGGCTTCAATACCAACATCCAAGCTGAAGCCCTGGCCCTTCTCCAAGGTCTGAAGCAACTTAAATCTCTCGGTATCAACGATGCAATTGTGATGGGTGACTCTCAGTCTATCATAAAAATCATTGTAGACAACTCTTCCCCTTCAGATCTAAGATTGTCTAGATTGATCAACAGAATAAGAACCCTGTCAAATTCCTTTCAGAGCTTGAATTTCTATCATGTCAAGAGAGACAACAATAAAGATGCTAACGTTGATGCTAATAAAGTTGTTCTCCTCCCCCTCGGAGTCATCCTCAGAGATGGAGAAGAAGGCTAGGATCCCATTCCTTAACTGTCTGGTGAATATGTTTTATTGTCTTTTATTGGAGCAGTTTGTCTGCATTTTTAAAGTGGGAAAGATAGAGGCGGTTGCCCAAAATATTGCTTGTAAAAATCTCTGGCGTAATAAAGAAAAAGACACATCGGTCCTGGCCAAGGAGTTTTTTGAACTTTGGTTAGCATTTTGTAATCAGCTTTGAGGCATTTTGGCCAGAAATTAATATATCACTCTATCCGTTTCTGTAAAAAAAAAAAAAAAAAAAAAAAAAAAAAATAAATAAATAAATAAAAAAAAAAATTGAGAAATCGTTTAAATTATAAATAATTAATAAATATTTACATCAAAATTATTTATTAAATCAGAAATTGTTTATTCACATACTTAAATTAATATAAATTACTCATAAACTTGAAAACTAAAACATAAAATTAGTCAATTACTCATAAGCTAAATAAATCATAGTTAATGATAACTAGTCATAAATCTAAGTTACTTATAATTCATGATTTATTGAAATATACAATTACTTATGTAGCATTCATTATTCATGATTTAATTTGGCAATGATCTTAAAGTTTATACTAATAAAATCATATAAGTTTTGCAATAATGATTAAAACAATATTTATTAAATGAGAAATTGTTTAAATCACAAATAACTAATAAATATTTAAATCATAACTATTTATTAAATCAGAACCTGTTTAGTCATATCCCTGAATTACTAGAAATTAATGATAAACCTAGAAACTGAAACATAGAATTAGTTAATTACTCATAAACCTAAATAACACATAATTACTTATAATTAATCATAATTATTCATGAATCTAAGTTACTCATCATTAACCTAAATTACTCATAATTGTTGACTATAAATTGCACTAAGGTGTGAGGATTATAATGGATTTAAGGAATTTGTGCATTCCTTTTTGTACTTAAAGTGAATTTGGTTACTGTGGTCCATTAGCATAAGGTAAATTGGTACATAGATTTATAGATGGATATCCCATGAACATTTTAAACAAATAACTTTTCAACTCTACAGTCTAATAGAAAACATTTTATTGAATTGAGACTTCTGTGATCCATATCAAATTTTTGAAGAATTCTTCGGCGAAAATCACATGGAGAAATTTTTGTCTATGCGTTTCGAACCAACGAGACATTTTATTTTTAAATATTCTTCAATATCCAATTGAAATTCAATAAACTCTACAATAACATTATTTACGTATATAATAAAAAATCATTAGATATCAAATTCAATTGTGCATTTACCTTTTCCCTAAAATATCTACTCAAATAAAAAATAATAGATAATTATCTAAAAGATGTTGAAATTTTGGATAACTAGGAAAGTATTTCTGAAGAAACCCATCAAAGAAACCCATTTTTTATTATTTAAATTCCCTAATATTTTTTTAATTTAACTGCCATATCGACGTAATAGCAATCATATAGATATTAATGTAGTCCATTACAATGATTAAGTTGTGGTATTAATGCAGTACATTACAAGGATTATCTTATGATATAATAATCTATTGTTTTATTAATAAATAAGTAAAATAATTTTAGATTAATTTTAAATATCAAAAAAATTAATATATAAGAATGTGTTGTTTTAGAAATTTAATAATATAATTTTAATTTGATATTTATGGATTCATTATGATTGACTCAACAAAAATTTGTCAAATTCCAACCAAAACTTCCAAAACATCTAGGTTTTAGACAACCCATTAAAAATATTTATAAATATATAAAATAAAGATAATAATACAATTTTAAGATTAAGATCAACCTATATATCATTATTTTTTTAAAACAATGAAGACATATAGACTTAATTGTTTTAGAAACACATTTTCTTAATGGTTAAAAACATTTAAATTATAATTATTATGATTATTGTATGATTAGAAATTATATTATTAAATAAGAAACAATATCTTAATAAATATTAAGAATTTCAAATAATTAAAAACAATTATAAATATATAAAATTATGTTGAAAAATCTCACAAACTTAAACTAGACTACATTTTTTATTATTTAAATTTCTCAATATTTATTAATTTAACCTCCATATACTCCATAACCATAATCAGATGGATAACAAAATCCAAGTTTCCTGGTAATTGATAATGTCAATTCTTATGTGTGTGGTTGCTTGAGTGAAGAAATTTTGTTGGATTCAATAAAAGGGTGTGAGGTATAATTATGGATATTTACATGTGTATTGCTGAATAAAAATTTCATTGATTAATAAACAAATTTGCGTTTTAAATGTAATTTGTTGTCAATAATATTATAGGAATTTGGATAATGTATAAGTGTAATATGGATTTTAAATGTAATTGGTTGTTATTAATATTATAGGAATCTCTATAATGTATATGTGTTTAGACAAAATGTATTAATTTAAATAATTAAATGTATTTAATATGTTATTGAGAATTGTTTAAAGATTTTTTTTAACTTTTTTGAAAGAAATAGAATTATATAATTATATAAGAGAATAATGAAAAAACTTTTTTCATTATATTACATACATATTATAATATGTTAGAAAAATAAGTTATGGATTTTATAAAACTTTATTACATAAATAAGATATGGATTTTATAAAATTATATTTAATCCCTTAGTGTAACCTTTTTTTTATTTGTTTTATAAATTATAATTACCAAAAAAACATTGTATAATAAAAATATGTATAAGAATAGATTAATTAAATAAAAAAAATCTTTTCAATTTTTTTTAAATAAACTTTAAATACCTTACTTAATATATGTTTAAATTCATGTGTTGTTAGATTTTCTATTGTTTATAATTTGGCAAAGATTGTTTGGAATTACAAGTAAATTTGAGTAACAATAAAAATTAAGATTGAGTCAACAAAAAATTGTCAAATTCCAACCAAAAATTCCTAAACATCTAGGTTTTAGACAACCCATTAAAAATATTTATAAATACATAAAATAAAAATAATAATTCAGTTTTAAGATTAAGATCAACTTATATATCATTATTTTTTTAAAACAATGGAGACATATAGAATTAATTGTTTTAGAAACACATTTTCTTAATGGTTAAGAACATTTAAATTATAATTATTATGATTACTGTATGATTAAAAATTACATTATTAAATAATAAATACTATCTTAATAAATATTAAGAAATTCAAATAATTAATAAAAGTTATAACTATATAAAATTATGTTGAAAAATCTCACAAACTTAAAACACACCACATTTTTTATTATTTAAATTTCTTAATATTTATTAATCTAACCTCAATATACGACATAATCATAATCATGTAGATATTAATGTAGTCCACAGTTATGATATTAATGCAATCCATTACAAGGATTATCTTATGATATTAACAATCTATTTTTTTATTAATAAATAAGTAAAATGATTTTAGATTAATTCTAAATATGAAAAAAATTAATATATAAGAATGTGTTGTTTTAGAAATTTAGTAATATAATTTTAATTTGATATTTTTGGATTCATTATTATTGAGTCAACAAAAATTTGTCAAATTTCAACCAAAAATTATTTGGGTGGTTATTACACCTTAAGGACTACTTATTTAGGTGGTTATTACACCTAATCACAATTGACAATAGTTAATTATGATTCACATTACATACATAACTAAAACATATAACTAAAACAAATTCACTACTATACAAAACAAGTAGCCATCTCATCTTGAATCTAGAAAAAAAAATTGTTCCCCAACTATTTTTTATTAGTTAAAATTTCACTCTTCCACAACCATTAACATTTTTTATCCTTAACACAATGGAAAATTGTTTAGTCCAACAAAAACATAACATGGTGTTTTCTAGGCAATTTTTTGTTGGCATTATGAATTAGATTTTGTCCTTCATCGTAACCTACCTAATGAGTTGTTCTTATTTGATATTATAAATATATTTGTAGAAGCATTATAGCATCAATATTAAACATACACCTTAATATAAACATAATTATAGGTTTAATAACATTAATAATCTTGGATTATAGAGATTAGGTTTAAAAAATTATGGAATTGTGTTCAATGTTGTAATAATGTTATGATCACTCATTTGATTTTATACAATTTGTATATGTCAAGTTTTTCTGTATGTGTAAATGGTAAATTATGTATGTATGTTAATTTTAATTTTATTCAACATTAAATTGTTTTGTTGATATCAAATATGTTTTTTTTACTGTTAGGTGATTTTGTTGTTTGATCATCGATCCAACTATTTGGAGTTGTCTTCCATTCAAAGTTCTTGAAATTGTCTTCCTGTGGATCCCTTTATCAGTTGTGATAAAGTTTAGCACTGCTTGTAAGAAATGGAAGAATGGTTTGCAAAACCCTTCTTTCTTGTTACGTTGCAAGAATGTTTGTACGAACGAATTTGGATTTCTCGTTCCTTTCCTTAATAGTGAAGACAATTGTTTTGTTGCTCAATACATTAATTAGAATTGGCACATATCTCAATTTCATTTGTGATTCATAGATTCAAGGTACAGAGTAGAGTGTATTGTTGGACCAATGGTGGTTTTATCCTTACCAACAGAATACTCCCATACACACAACTATTTTGTAATGAATCCATTTACAAAGGAATTTAAAAACATAGGGCCAATACTGATGCAGGAGCATCCGACCACCCTTAATCAAAAGTCAAAGCCAAAGCTATGGAGGAGGAGACGTGGAAAATCATGTAAACTAGGAGCAAATTTCTGTTAAATACAAGCTAATTTAATGGAATTGATAAGTCTCGAGAAGACTTAATTTAATGTAATTACCTGCCATGTATGCATAACGAAAGATTTAGGGATTTTTTGAACGATTTTAGGAGAAGATCATGGATCTAGAATTATCCATGATTCTATAGTTATTTTTATATATTATGAACCTGTGTATTCTGATAGAGAGAGTATAGGCCCAGAGAGTGAGAATACAATGTAATTGCTAGAGGAATTGTGACTAAGGCTGAAATGCCTTAGAATGTAATCTAATTCTGTCTATAATTTAAGATATATGTGTTATGTGGATTTCTCTATGCCTGTGTATAATTTACATATTGATATTCTTTACTGTGAGTTAAATTCTGTGTTACGAGATTCTTGATCGACCATCGATAACTATAAGGATCGATGGAAATCTAGCGTTAAATCAATATATGTGTGTGAGTGTTTAAATAGAGTGTGGTAGAGTTAATCTGGGTGGAAAGGTGAATTTTATCATAAGAAAACAAGCATAGGGGGAGCCATTAGATTGTTTAGATCTAAGGATATTAACGGCTGAGGAATAGACCACAGGGTCCAGTAGTGTACAGGTGTCCTGATCACAATTGAAGGCTCGCACTTAATCGCAACCTAGATCTAAATTTCAAATGCTTATGTCGAAGTCAACTACATGGTTTGAGCGTTTGGTAATCTGCGTGCTAGTTGAAGGGCCACAAACCATTGGATCACTACTGATGCTAACTGTTGGATTAATATCACTTCGCATCAATCATGAGTGAATGAACCGTGGCCTAGAGGAATTGCGAAATGTGATGTGCGATACGAGGATCCTGAGCAGACCCGATAGGAGTTGAACTAGGGTTTATTTTATTTGGAGTCTCATTCTTGTGCATTTAGGTGGGACCAACGTTCATTGGCGGATTACCTGCTAAAGCGTCGTTGGGTGATTGGTTGGGTTTTGTTTAAAACCTACCAATGTAACGCTTCCGATTTGTATAGGTGGGGAATAACCCACAGATTTACATAAGGTGATTATGAAAACGAAGGAAATTACCTTTAGCAAGTTTTTCCTGCATCAAAGTGGTATCAGAGTAGGGAAAGGTTTCCTGTGAATAGAAAGAAGATTTTTTGTGAAAAAAGGGAAATTCAAAGTGGGAAAGTTGTTGTCCAATTGTTGTTCAATTGTTGTTCAGTTGTTGTTCAATTGCTATTCAATTACTATTCAATTGTTGTCCAATAATTGTCCAATTGTTGTTCAGTTGTTGTTCAATTGCTCTTCAATTGTTGTTCAGTTGTTGTTCAATTGTTGTTCAATTACTGTTCAATTGACGTCCTGCGTCATTTAAAGTGAAAGGAGGAGGTACATTTATGTGAACATTGGCGAGTTTGTGATCTTTATGTTGTTATGCATTCAGGTAACAACATAGGAAGGTGAGAAAACCATCAGCAGCCTAGAGCATGGAGTGCTCAATTTCTTCCATAAGAGAGAAGATTGGAGAGGTATCGTGTAGCATAGGAGACTGTTACTACAAAGGTTTCGTTGTAGCTCACAAAAAGACCATAAGAGCAATCCCATTGAGGAAGTGGGTAGAATTGCTATGGGATGAAGGAGAAGCATATGACCC
Organism: Pinus tabuliformis; assembly: GCA_031772625.1. Lineage (NCBI taxonomy): Eukaryota > Viridiplantae > Streptophyta > Pinopsida > Pinales > Pinaceae > Pinus > Pinus tabuliformis. Next base: position 357,886,821 of record CM062813.1, read on the forward strand.
AGAGGTCATAACCTTTTGTGCCTCAAGATTCTGATGCAGAAGCATCTGACCACCCTTAATCAAAAGTCTGATGGAATTGATAAGTCTTGAGAAGACTTAATTTAATATAATTATCTTCCATGTATGCATAACGAAAGACTTAGGGATTGTTTGAACGATTTTAGGAGAAGATCATGGATCTGGAATGATCCATGATTCTAAAGTTATTTCTATATATTATGAACCTGCGTGTTCTGATAGAGAGAACATAGGTAGAGAGTGAGAATACAATGTAATCACTAGAGGAATTGTGACTAAGGCTGAAATGCATTAGAATGTAATCTAATTCTGTGTATAATATAAGATATACGTGTTATGTGGATTTCTGTATTCATGTGTATAATCTACATATATATTCTTTACTGTGAGTTAAATTCTATGCTACGAGATTGTTGATTGACCATCGATTGCTATAAGGATCAATGTCGGTCTAGCTTTAAATTGATATATGTGTGTGAGGATTTAAACAAAGTGTGGTAGAGTTAATCTGGGTGAAAAGGTGAATTCCATCATAAGCAAACAAGCATAAAGGGAGCCGTCAGATCATTTAGATCTACGAATATCAACAATGGAGGAATAGACCACGGGCGATTGGAGTGTATGGGTTTCTTGATCGCAATTCAAGGCACGCACTCAATCACAATCGTTGATCTAAATTTCAAACGCTTATGTCGAAGTCAACTATGGGGGTTGAGCATTTGGTAATTTGTGTGCTAGTTGAAGGGCTGCAGACTGTTGGATCACTGTTGATGCTAATCATTGGATTAATATCGCATCACATCATTCATGAGTGAATGAACCCTAGCCTAGAGGAATTGCGAAATGCGATGTGTGATACGAGGATCCTGAGCGAACCCGATAGGAATTAAACTGGGGTTTATTTTATTTGGAGTCCGGTTCTTGTGCATTTAGGTGGGACTAGCGTTTGTTGGCGGATTACGTGCTAAAGCATTGTTGGGTGATTGGTCAGGTTTTGTTTAAAACCTACCAATGTAACGCTTCCGATTTGTATAGGTGGGCCATAACCCATAGGTTTACGTAAGGTGATTATGAAAACCAAGGAAATTGCCTTTAAGCGATTTTTCCTATGTCAAATACGAATTGGAGACTAGGGATTCTTTTCATTATTGGAAAATGTAAGCAATAGAAAATATGACTGGGTAGTTTTAAAACATATGTATGACAGAATGCAATCTAAATTTTATGTTTTTAGTAGTCTTGATAGGGTATGGAAAAGGGCTATTGTTCCATTTGGTGGCACTTCACCCCCTAAGAATCTACTTTTCTATAAAAGTAAAGTGTTTTAGATGTATCTGGACAAGGAGTATGAAGATTTTCCTCGGTATGGGTATACAATCTACTAGTTTGATGTGATAAAAAATGAATGGGGTTTTCCATTTGTTCCAATCAATGACATACGTTGTATGTCATTAGCAATATACATGAATCAATTGATATGCCTTGTCAATGATGGCTCCACTTCTATATGGTAAATTGAAGAATTAGATCATTTCCAGTTTGGTCAACCATGTGTTGAACGAAGAATTAACTACTTTGAAGATAATTGGGGTTTCAGATGGAAGTTGTTGGAAGAAATTTCTGCAGATATAAATAACAAATGTCCTAGTTATCTTCCATTTTGAACAGTGCATGGTCTGGTTCTTATGTGCAATTGCAGTGAAGTTCCTTTCCTGTTATATGACATGATGACTCCCATCTATTTTCCAATAGATATTGATAATTCAACTAATGAACAGATGTCTGGGTTTTGGTACCCAACGTTGGAGGATTGCAATGATTTGATTGAGTATGGAAATTTTTTTGCAATTTCTCCCCGTATGGATTCTATTGATGAGATTCCACCATTGGATATGGATATGGATTCTTAGGATATTAGTATTCTTATGATTTCCTATAAGTATTTCAATTTTATATACTCTCGATGGTTGTTGAAAATATTTCCATTTTTGTCTCTATAAATACTATGGGTCTCTTTATGATGTAAAATATTTCATATTGTTTCCCCTAAAGTTTTATTTTTTACATGTAAATTTATCTCAATGTTATGCATTTTTCTTTGTTTGTATAATTATAATTTCTATGAGTTATGTTATACATGTTATTTGTATTGGTTTTTGTCATTTATTCTCAAACAATGTTATATGTTTATGTACATTTTAATATTTGCATTTATATTTTGATAGTGTATAGTTCCAAACTTTCAGATATACTTCCAATTCATATAATTCTTAGAGTATTGTGTCCCAATAGTATGGGTTTTGTTTTGATTCTAATATGATACATGGAAATTTAGACTTTTTGTTTAGCAATTTGGAAGAATTCATTTCTGTTTTTTTCCATTTTGAAAAATTCGTTTTTATTTTTAGCCATTTGGGAAGAGCCTTATACATTTTGATAAGTTTATATGTTTGGAAAACAATAAGATATAAACTTTTTATGTTTTTTGATGATTTCCAAAAAAACTTGTGCCTTTTTTCATTCTGTTTTGTTTGTTTATTAGATATTTGTTATGCTCCATGTTTATGATTCCATAATGAATATTTTATTATTCATTGTAGACGTGTCATCTGAAGGCACAAGCAAGCGTACAAGAAAATGAAATTTGTCACCAAAATCAGGTGAGAGGTCTAATGAAAGTTGTCGTTTACAGTATCGACAAATTAAGGATGCCATAAACGAGCATAGGAGAGCTACATATCATAGAAAAATGAGTGACGCCACTCTTGAAAATGATTTTATAATTCCTCGTAAGTATCGTACTATGGATGATATAATGGAAAGAACATTTCTTATTGATAGTTCATTATCAGGATATGCTCCTCATCAGCATAATCTTGTTGTTTGATGCTCTCCTAAAAATGTTCATAAAATTGGGGAAACATCTTGTAATCGGGAAGAACGACATATCGATAATTTGGATGCAACTGTTCACCCTAACCCTTCCATGTGTCCAATTGCATGTTTTGATGGTCAAATGTTGCAAAACATCCATGGTGGAGGAAATGATGACATTGTGTGTGATGATTTGCATGATAGTTTACTTGGCCATTTGTTTGATAATTTGGAGTCAGTTGCTCGAAACATCGGATCTTCAAATATCGTTTTTCAAAGTAATGTGGTCCCACCAGTAGAATCAATCATTCTTGATAGAATTTCCCATGGAACAATGAAGCTAACACAATGATATTTTGATTTTTGCTGCAATAGTGGTTGTTTTATTACATTGCTATATTTACAAAGTTTTGTTTACTAAACTTATAAGTTTTATTATTCTCCTGGAATACGATAGGTCTATAAATTAATTCCCAAGGTGTTCCATCTACTAATATAAGAAGTGAAGATGAAGCATGTCATAGCCTTCGTGTGCATTCTCCTCGATGATCAAATTGGCAGAATAATGTAAATTTTCAATGTTTTTTTATTTTCTTTTCATTTTTTAAGTTTCTAGTTGGTTGGACATTGAATTTTATGGCATATTTTATTTTCTTCTAATTGGACACAACTCATTTCAATAGAGGCATACAAATTAACTTTGTAGATGTTCCATCTACTGATGTTAGAAGTGAAGAGGAACCATCTCATAATGTTCATCCACATCGCCAAACAAATGTAAATGTTGAGTGCATTTGATATTTTTCTCATTTTTTCATTTACAGTTGCTTGGAAATTGTATTTTGTAATATTTTATGGAGAAACCATGATTTCATCTCATTAGGTTGGAGAATTGGAATCCAAAACATCAAATTGTAAAACTAATGTAGATGTTCAATGTATTTGATTTCTTTTCCATTTTTGAATCTTTCTTTGTTGGACACTTAGTTTTATAACGTATTTTATTTTTTTGAAACAGGAAACAACTCATTTGAATAGAGGCATATAAACTACATCCCAAAATGTTCCATCCACCAATGTTAGAATCCAAGAGCAACCATCTCATAACCCTCATCCACATGAAGGCACAAATGTAAATTTTGAACGCATTTGATTCTTTTTCATTTTTTTCATTTATAATTAGTTGTAAATTAAATTTTAAAGTCTTTTATGGAAAAGAGACCTTTACATCCCCTTAGGTTCACTAAATTCACACATAAATTTGGAAATACCTTCTCATAGATCCATTCCACATGCTTCAAATCTTCAAAGGGAATCTCGTGTTCCTAAAGATGAAGCACATGTTAGAAGAAATTTTACTCTTCCATATGGTTTTCAACATGGTTCGACCATTAGAGATCATATTCATTTTGATGAAAACATGATTGTTGTGCATAAAATATTTCGAGCAAAGATAGATAGTGTGTCAGTTGTCCAAATGTGCCATGTTTGCCAAGAATCATATCCCGGAATCCAAGTTGTGAGACATTCTGAAGGACCTGTTTTCAAACGATGTAAGAGTGGAAGAGGAGCCCATCATTTTTGCCGATATAATAACATGGATCCTGGTGAGCAGCCTCATATTTTAAGAGTTATTACTCAAGTTGAAGAAATGCTAATAGCATGTGTGAATCCTATTTTGCAAGTGACACATGCTCAAGGTGGGCAATATAAGTATAGTGGTCATAGAATTAGCTTTCCTCAAGATATTTCTACAATTGTACAAAGTCTTCCACGGCATGTTGAAGATATTGAATTTCTAATTATGAGGAGACATGCTTCTCAGTCTAAATATTATGAATGTTATGTTAAAATATCTCGAGTGATGGCTTCATTGCTTTTCAAAATCCAACATGATCAATATTATCAAGATGTTGTAATTGATTATGATTCAGTGAATGCTCTGCCCGAAAGATCAACATATGTCTCCTCCAGGCTTAAATTTGTTGATTGTGATATTGAAGAATCTGAGATCAATGAAACTAATAATGAAGGGTTTCCTGCTAAGCATTTTCCCTCTCATCCTTCTTATTTTGTTGCTCACCTACCAAATCAATGAAGAGAAGTGGAAGGAATTAGAGAATTTCTTGATAATGTTGATTCTTCACATGTTCAAGACATGGATTGGCCCAGTATTGGAACCTCTCCAGTGAATGAATATAATACAAAGGGGTTATTGGATATGGCATTCTCAACATTGTTCCACATTGGTGATGCTAATTGGTTGCAACCACATATTTGTAGTGTTGAACTTCATGAGTATGCATTGCATCTTCTTAGGTACTATGATTAGAGATTTGGAAGCCATCTTTGTTTTTGATATTACCTATTGAACATGACAATGCAACATTAGATCCAAGCAACTGCTACAGTTTTCACAAAGAAACATTTACATGATAACTCACCTACAACAATTGAAGAGTTGCATCACCAACTATCCGATTTACTAGATAATAAGTTGGTTGAGCATCTTATGTGGTTCAGTTCTTCTCTAAGAGGTACAAGGGCATGCTGGACTAAGTGTCGAGCTGAATTGACTGACATGATTACTCAATTAGGATTGTTATCTTTATTTTTTACTTTGAGTGCAGCTGACACAAAGTGGCCATAGTTGCATAACCTCATGCCCATACATTCACATTCTCATTCTTTAAATGAGCATCGTATGAAAATTTAGAATGTTATCTAGTACCCTAATATTGTTGCGACATTTATGCACCATAGATTCAATATTTTTCGAGAGGAAGTTATCCAAAAATATCTTAAAGCTAAAGACTTCTCGTACAAGTTTTTGTTGTTGAATTTTTTTCTATACTTTGTCAACTTTTATTATGCTTCTATTTATATTGTTTGTAGTAACTATATCTTCATTTTTTCCAGATATGAGTGGCAACATAGGGGTTCAGCACATATCCATGGTTTCCTATGGTTAGAAGGCGCTCCTGACATGGAAATACTTGATTGGCCAAATGGTTTTGATGTACAACTTGCAAATATATTCTTTGACAAATATGTAACTGCATGGAATCCACGTGACATACATCATCGCAATGTAATGGTTCTATGAAGCCTCAATGATGACGCTTTCCTATTGAATATTGGTCATATTTTCTCTTCTAATCCTCATAATGATTACAAAGAATTGTTAAAACGTGTCCAAAAGCACATAAAGTGTATTGTAGGTTCTTGTTTGCGCAAAAAGGGCATCATTCTAACATGTCAATACAATGCTCCATGGGATCTTTGTTATGAATCAAGATTGTTCATAGATGATCAAGGAAGAAAAAAATATGAGCCAACAAGAAATGATAACAGGTTTAATGTACATAACATTGACCTTCTAACAATGTGGCGTGCAAATGTTGATTGCGAACTAGTGCTTTCTCGCTATGCTGTCTTGAAATATATTGCTAAGTATGCATAAAAAGTAGAAAAAAGGTCTGAAAGTTATCATCATATGTTAACTAGAATTTCAAATTCTATTGGCTTTGAGGATCATGCTTTATGTGTGTATAGAAGGTTTCTTGCAGAAACAATTGTTGACTGTGACATTGGAGCACAAGAAACATGCCATATGTTGCTTAAGCTACCTATTTTTGTTTGTAGTTGGAAATTTGTTTCCTTAAATGTTGGAAGAAAGGTTTTTAGGAAAATCTCAAGGGATGGCTTGCAATGCTCATCTGAGAATAATTTTTTTCAACATTACCAAAAGAGACCTTTCTCCCTTGAACATCTATCTTTTATAGAAACAACAATATCTTGGACATTTGATAGCAAGCGTAAACAAGATCCATGTAATCCTAGATATGTTCATGCTATTATTCAAGTTTGGCCATGATTTTATTCTATTCCTGGTGAGGCTTCAGAGGATTTTGAAACATTTTATTGGACATAATTGCTCTTGTATAAGCCATTTCATGACATTCCTGTAGAAATTGGCATTGAAGTTGAAATTATTATTGAAAATTGGAGGAATTTTCGATATTGAGCATGGCATGTTGATCGAATCCATCAATTGTAGACAATATTTAAGATGAAGAAGATGGTGATTTTTCTAACCAGGAAATGAATCTTGAAGATGATTTTCAAGAATGGCAGATTTTCTCTCACTTGAAATGATGTGAATGTTTATGATCTTCGCACCCTTGGTCGAAGGGACTTTGATATATCCTTTGACTGGGAAAGTACAACTATTTCTAATGATGTTGCATAAGAATCTATTAATTTTATAAGGAATACAAAATCAAGGGGTGATATTGTTGACCTTTCAAATAGAATATTTTCATCTCCATATTCTTTGTTAGAAAAACAACGACTTTCTTTTGAAATTGTTTTAAGGCACTTTGCTAAATATGAGGTTCGTGAAGCTCTTCTTATGATTATTGAGGGCACTGTGGGCACTGGGAAGTCTTTCCTTATCCATTGTATTTTTGAATCTCTTTCTAATTTGTCAAGTAATGGAAGAATCCATTTGCTTCTTCTTGCCCCGGCAGGAATAGCTTCTTTTAATATACCTGCAAAAACAATACACTTAGCTCTAAAAATTCCAATTAAATATATGCAGCCACTATAAGGGCATTCACTTGCAATATTCCAAGAAGAAATGCAACATGTTAGATATATATTGATTTATGAAATGAGATTTCTAGGATCAAGGTTGTTTATGCAAATAGATGCTCGATTACAAGAAGCATTTCCAGAGAAAAAGGATTGTCCTTTTGGTGGCAGATTCATCATCCTTATGGGTGACCTTGGCCAACTGCCTCCCATGAGAGATAATCCTTTGTATGCAAGTAATACAACGGGAAAGTCTTGTGGAACAAATTCAACATTGTTGTCACTCTTGACACAATCTTTTGCCAAAAGGGGAATAATGAGAAACAATATTTTTTTCATAGAGTCCTCAATAACATAAGAAATGTAGAACCTCTTCTTGAAGATTGGGAGTTTCTTATGTCAGAGGCTGATATGACGTTGCATCCTAGAGAAAGAGATTTATTTAATGCAACAGTTCACAAGTTTCCAACAAATAATTTGGTCTCCTTCCATAATAGGCATATGTTAAATCATTAAATTCTCCAATTGCACAATGTGTTGCTGTGCAATCAAAGCGTTCAAAAATCATTGGTGTTGATGATGATCAATTGGACTGTGAAGTTTTGTTGTGTCATGGTCAGCGTGTTATGTTGAAATGTAATTTATGTGTTAAAGTTGGCTTGGTGAATGGTGCACTTGGTTATGTTAAGGATATATTTTATACACCTACCTCTAAGCCACCTCAACTTCCAATGTTCACAACTGTTGCTTTTTATAAGTATATTGGTGTTTAATTTGATGCAAGAAATCCAAACATTTTCCCTATCACACCAGTGACAAGAGGAAATCGAAAACAAATTCCTTTGAAGATGGCATGGGTTCTTACAATCCACAAGTCACAGGGATTGACTTTAGAATGAGCGTCAGCTGATATCGGGAATAAAGAGTAGCAATGTCTTACCTTCACATCCATATCAAGAGTGAAATCAATAGATGGTTTATGCATTGCACCGCCTTTCTCTTTTCAACGTTATGCCAATATGAAAGATAGTGTATGTGTTACAATTAGGAAGAAATATGAGGGATTGAAGTCCATATCGCTATGACATACAACTAAGAACATTGTGACCTTATTTATAGTATGTTTTTTGAAATGATTTTAGTGTCCTCTTGATTTACTTTTAATATAATAATCATTTTCATATATTTATGAGATTAATAAATTCATCATATTCATGGTAATATTTGAGAAAGTTGTTTACATCGTTTTTCATGTTTTTCAATTTACCTATCTTTTTTTAAGTGCCTATTATTCTTTTCTTTGCAACAGACCATTCAGACATAAACAATGAGTTATATAAACCAATCATTCAAAATCACTTTTATAACTTATTCATATGGATATTAATATTGCGGATTCATATTACATCATGAAATGCAAAAATGGAGGTTTTGAATATTGGCCATCGCCATGGCCAATATTCATTTTTTTTTGAAATGAGGCTTATATTTGTAGAAATTTTTATATGATTTGGTTCATGTAACACTATATTGTTCTTTTTCATGTAACATTATAAAATTAAGTTTTTTAACATAAATACAAATGGGGTGTTATGTTATGTTAGCTATATATATATATATATGTGTATATATATATATCTTTGTGTGTGTATGTGTGTGTGTGTGACTTTATTGATTTTGTTTCTTTTTTTTTTGTCTTTCAAATGCAAATATGGACAATAATGATGTCATCTATTATTCCAGAACAATACACAATATTGTTGGAGCTATAATTTTTCTTTCCTATCTTCGGAACAAGTTTGATAGAAAACATGGGTTCCATCCTGCTTTTATTGATGATCATATTCGTGAGCTAGATCAAATGAAAACACATGTAAAATACTTGTTACATGTGCACCAGAGGGAGTCTGGGAGGAGAACAAGAAGGAATTGGTTGGAAAGCGTTAAGTATCAGGATCATTATCCTGTTGATTTGAATTGGTGTTGCTTTTGTCATCAATCTGGTTGTGTTTTGGAAGAGGCCGCTCCATAGATGACTTTTGATGGAGTGCTTCAAGTTCAATTTTGTAGTGGAAATATTTGATGTAAAGAAAACAAAAAATATATGTTAAGACTCAATGTTCTTTCTGTGGTTGCAATGTTGGTAAAATTGAATTTTTTTTCTCGTTGTTGTTTTTATGTACAAAATTGTATATCTCTGGTCTTAAAATGTCCTATTATGTTGTTCTTCTTTAAATCTAATGTGTGCAATTTAGAAGTGTCTTTTCATTTATGATCCTCTGCTCCAATGGCAGTGCTATTATGTTCTTTTTTCTCTTGCATTTGCGATTGTTGTGGTCTTTTGTGTGGATCCCTTCACTTTGTTCTCGTCTTTCATAAATGAAAATATTGTTTACATTTATAATATTATTGTTTGGATTTCATGTTTTAGGTGTTTATATCAATATTCTTGAGATTTATACTATTAATACATTCATGTATTGATATCAATGTATTCATGGCTTAAAATTTATTTATTGTTTATAATGTAGTGACATAAATGTGTTATTATTAATGTGATGATGATTTATCATGTTTTAATGCTTTATGGTTTGGAATGTGGTTCTTATATTGGTTTTGGTTTATGTTTTTTATTATTTTTTGTGTTATAGCATTATTTATGTTTACAATATTGATGCCATGGATTTATGGCTTAGGTTTGGTTTACTATTTCCTTGGGTTTATAATATTAAATTACTAGGTTTATTTGTTCTTTAAGATTGTAATATTAATAATTCCTTTGGTATATCATTTATTCCCTTTGGTTTATTAATCCCCAATATTAAGGTTTAAATAATAGTCTTAAGGTTTAATATTAATCCCTTACATTTACAATGTTTATCCCTTCAATTTATTAACGTGTTGCTTTCGTAGTATTAATAATACCTATGGTTGATTGATCCCTTAGGTTTATAATATTCATAGTCACGTGGGTTGATCAATCCGTTGGGTTTAAAATATTAATTCCTATGTTTGTTTTTAATATTGATCCCTTGCCATTTTTTATCGCTTGGGTTTCTAATATTTTTCACTTGGGTTTATTAATTCCTTAGGTTTATAATATTAAATGCTTGGGTTTCTAAGTTCTTTAAATTTTTAATATTAATAAATCCTTTGGCTTATCATTTAATCCCTTGGTTTTATTAATCCCGTGACCTTAAAAACTAAATTCCTAGGGTTTACTAATCGTTTTGGTTTTTAATATTAGCTCGTTGGGTTTATTGATTCCTTGGATATATTGAACCCTTGCATTTATTAATCATTCGTTTCTATAATATTAATGCCTTGGGTTTGTAATATTAATAATATATTGGATTTATAAAACCCCAATATTAAGGGTTAAATATTTGTCCAACTATTTATGATTATTCCAATATCACAATAGATTAATCTAATATAGAAATCAACCATGGTCAACCATGTTTCTTTTAGGGTTTATAGTAGTCATGTTAGGTTTTATAGGCGTTGTGATTATAATTTTTATCCCTTAAGTTTATTATTCCCTTTGGTTTATAATATCAATCCTTTCGGTTTATTAATCTAAGGGTTCATATTCTTAGGGTTTAATATTATTCAGCAATGGTAAAAAATAAACAACCATGTTCGACCATGATCAACCATGCCCCAACATGGAATTGTCTCAATATGAAAAACAATGATGTTGAGCCATGTTTATTTTAGTCTTTATAATATTTGTCTTAAGGTTTATATGCATTGGGTTTATAACATTAGTCCCTTGTGTTTAATAGTATTCCCTTGGGTTTAATATTAGTCCCTTGGGTTTATTATTCATTTGGGTTTATAATATCAATCCCTTGGGTTTATTATTTCCTTGGGTTCATATTATTAATTCATTTTGTTTAATAGTATTCCCTTAGGTTCATAATCCCTTAGGGTTTTAGTATAATCCCTTGGGTTTATTATTCATTTGTGTTTATAATATCAATCGCTTGGGTTTATTATTCCCGAATCAAACATGGTTTATTATGACGCTGACCATGGTCCAACATGGAATTGTGATAAGGATTATCTCAATATGAAAACCAACGATGGTCGATCATGTTTATTTTAGTGTTTATAACATTTATATTAGGGTTTATATATGTTTGGTTTATAATATTAGTCCCTTCGGTTTCATATTATTCCCTTGGGTTCATAATCCCTTGGGGTTTTAGTATTAATCCCTTCATTTTATTATTCCTTCGGGTTTCTCATATTAATCCTTTGGGTTTATTATTCCCTTAGGTTTATAATAGCTATCATGGTCAACCATGGTTGAGTTTCACTTTGCGACAAGGATTGTCTCACCATGAAAATAAATCATGTTTATTTTAGTCTTTGTAATATTTATATTTTGGTTTATGAATGTTGGATTTATAATATTAGTCCCTTGGGTTTAATATTATTCCCTTGGGTTCATAATCCCTTGGGGTTTTAGTATTAATCCCTTGGGTTTATTATTCGCTTAGGTTTATAATATCAATCATGGTCAACCATGGTTGAATGTCTCATTGTGACAAGCATTGTCTCACCATGAAAATAAATCATGTTTATTTTAGTCTGTAATATTTATATTTGGCTTTACGAATGTTGGGTTTGTAATACTAGTCCCTTAGGTTCATATTCCTCGGATATAATATTATTCATATGGTTTATAGTATTAGTCCCTTGGGGTCAATATAAATATCTTGGGCTTATGGTTCAATATGAGTCCCTTGGGTTAAATATAAATCTCTTGTGGTTTTGTATTTGGGTTTATATTATTGGGTTTAATAATAAGGTTTAATGTAATGGGTTTATAATATGAGGTTTTTAATATTAGATTTATAATATAGTGTGCTTAAGATATAGAGTTTAATATACATGGTTTATAATTATTAATAATCTCTTGGGTTTATTAATTTCTTAGGTTTACAATATGAATCATAAGGGCCTATAACATTAACCCCTTGAGTTGACTAATCACTTGAGTTTATAATACTTATAACCCCTTGCATTTATAATACTAATAATCGTTTGGGTTTACAATATTAATCCCAAGATTTTATGATATTAGTCCCTTTTGTTTTTAATATTAATTCCCTAGGTTTATAATATTAATCATTGGGTTTATTAATCCCTTGGGATTATAATATTAATAATCCCTTGGATTTATAATATTAATCCATTGGGCTTATAATATTATTCATAGGGTTTATAACATTAATCCTTGGATTTAGTATAAATTCCTTGGGTTTATAATTCTTTGGGTTTTTAGTACTAATCCTTTGGGTTTAAACAATGTAAACTTTGAAACGGGAATTGTAAACTCAAAATGGGAACTCTGGCCAAAAAATCCTGAAAAAACATCAAAAACAGTGCTAAAAATGAAAAGTGTGTATACTGGAATGATGATTTTATTTTTAAGGGGTCAATTTTGAACATGTTTTAAAAATGGCAGTGACTACGAAATTTATATGAAATTTTTGTGCAAAATATAGCTTCAAAACAAAAAAGTGATGATACTAGAACGATGACTTTTTTTTTAGGTCAATTTTCAAACTTTTTAAAAAATGCTAGTAAAACCAAATTTTTATGTGCCAAACAAAGTTGTTTATGAGGAAAAAAACACATTAATGTTTTTGGTAGAATATCATTTTTCTTTCCTAAGTATAAATTCAACATTTTTTCAACCATTACATGCCATGGTTATTACACCTAAACATAGATGGACAAATTTACCATATCACATCAAGCACATTTTTCTGATTATCCTTATTTTAATTTTGAGCATGACAAATTCATAGGAGGCTAGGATTTCGCTAAAAAGAGGAACTGGAGTCAGATTACAGTGGATCTCCTCTAATGACCCTCGCTAAACTGATCACCCTCTCCATAAAATATGTTCACAAAAAGTTCACAAGGAATCCCAGAAGCAAGTTTCATTTGTGCTAAAGCAACTCAGTTACACCTCAAGAACCTTATTACTCCCTCATAAATGTGTTCCTGAGAAATGAAGGTAGGATAACTTCATTTGCTATCAATAAATCCCAAACCTAGATGCCAGAGGGTTTTTTCTCAAGAATGAAATAATTGGAAAAAACAAGCAAGCTCCCAGAAGATAACTCTAGTATCAATTACAATCCTAATAATGTATCATCAGTGAAATCATGCCCCACATATAGGGAGAATACGATGAGCTACCTACGACCACTCGATTTACTTTGGTTAGAGTATCTAAGGCCATAATAATAATCTATTTTAATTTATTTCCAAACCTTTAAAGGAAGGTCACTGTCACTGTCATCTTATGAACCACAATAATAACTTTGATGGTGTTTTAAATATAGTTACATGGTATTTTGTGTTTGTCTTATTTTGTTGCAGGTGACTCATGAGGAGCACATGGACGCTAATACCACAATGGGAAACACAACCAAAATGAGAAAACTAAGTTTGGACCTCCGTTAACATAAATTACCATTGAGAAATGATTACATTTATCAAATTCACTACGAATATCTTAACAACAACATAAAAACATCTCCCTTGGCAACAATTCTAAAAAGTCAATTAGGTCAAGAATTTACACCCAATATAAGGAGACACCCCTATTAATATGGTTATTGAGTGTGTTGCTTCCCCCAATATTATCAATTAGATGTTACCCATCCTCATATCTAAATAAAAGAAAAGGGAGAAATAAAATAAATGAAAAGCACCGCAATGGGGGAAGTAACGAGGGATATAAAAACCTTTTATGGGGCTATGAACATCTATTTGGTAGTAAATGCTTATTATTTTATTGTGGTGATTACATTGTAGACATAGAAACTCATTAATATTGGAAGAATACTTTTAGAAATCCTTGAGTCATATTTAAGGAGTCAATAATAACCCTAATGACTTCACAACACACCCTATTACCAACTATCTTATATCTGACATTGCCTTCACAACACACCCTATTACCAACTATCTTATGTCCGACATTTAGTCATTAATTTGATCTTATATCTATCATTTAGTCATTAATTTGATTATTTTCTTATTATTCAGTTATATAATTATATCATATTATGTTTGATCCTAAATCAAATATTTATGAGAGTGAGGAAAATCGGTAGTAAAAGATATTTTACTTAGTTTTTTAAATTGATGACAAGATTATCCATTAATTCAATGTAAAAGATATATTACTTAGTTTTTTAAATTGACTTCCGCTTAATATTCATTCGCAGTTTCCGTAAAGAAAAACTTGGCAGAAGTACCTATAACAAGTGGTGAATTGTGAGAAGAATATGTACAAGATCTGTGGGAGTCTTATCTTGCTGAATGGACACACTGTAAGATGTATCACACCTTATCTCTTTTCTCATTGATCGTAATTGTCAGTATTAACATGAAAACAACATACAAACAATTATATCCACAAACAATCAAATGGCCGGTCACATACTGCCATGTCATTTCCCGAATATTATTACTGTGATACCATTTCTGCCTCAACTTTATGCTTAAAAATTCCATGGCATTTCCCCAATATTATAGATATGATACCATTTCTGCCTCAATTTTAAAGACACACACTACAAAATATCCACCTCAGTGACCCTTTCCCACAGATCTTTCGCAGTGCTAGGATTTTTCCGCACAACAGTACCAAATCTAAGATAAGTTAAGGACAAGGCAGCATGTAGAGTATGAAAAATATGGGATTCATAAAGTGAAGGCACTTGCTACTAAGTACCCACAGGATTATGGGAAATATCTTTTCCTCTGAAAATATCAGAAGATTGAAAGCGAACCTCATGTCAATTCAGAAGTGATAGGTTTTATATTATTTATTTGATAGAGACTAAGGTTATAGGTGATTGGTAAATTATTATTTATGGGATAATTTATCTATTAAATATAAATATTTAAAATTTGGAAGATGGTAAATAATTTTTGTGATAATCTAGTTGGAGGATGTTTTTTAAAATTGTTTTGACTTTGTCATGAGTTTAATATTTTAGTTTGAAAATCAGAAACATGCCATAAAAGTAAAAGCATGTAGGTTACCACCATTGATAAAAATAATTGTAGATAACATATTTTCATTGTGATAAATAATAGTATGTAGAGAAGCTATAAATGGCTCATATTTCACAATTATTCAGAATTATATTGTATGTACAGAAGCTAAATAGAAGCTATATATGATTATATTGTATGTACAGAAGCTGAATAGAAGCTATATATAGCCCATGGTTATATTTCACAATTATATTGTATGTACATGATTTTCATCGAATATAATAATAATGAGTTAATTATATTAATGAAACTTCAATTAATAATTTTGCTCCAGAGTAGATGGAGGACACCAATTTTTTGGACTTTCAAATGGAGGACTTGATGCCCCCAAGGCTCTGCACAAGGCTCCGGACCGAAAAAAAAAGTGCAATTCTCATTGGTTTGGACGAGCTTCTTCATGACCATTATCAAGAGAAGATTAAAATTGTTGAAAGAGAGTCGAAAAAAGCAAGGATGTACTCATCTGATAGCTCAGATGAGGATGATGATAAACGAGGAAAGAAGAAAGAGGAGCAATTGTCTGAGTTTGTTAGTGAGTGTGAAAGGCAGGTGCATAATATTGTTGCAACAGTTGAGGTTGCATCATAGGGTGAAAGAATATTTGGTTCTCAGAAATCCTCTCCAAAACTGGTTGTTCCAACAGTTGATGTGTGTCCCCTATAGCACAAACTTTCAGAAAACAGCGAGCTCAGATTAATGACAGGCTTGAGTGCTGAAAATGGAGAGTCTTTCATGGTAGAGCTTTTAAGAAGTGGTTGGCTTCTCAACTTGATTTTATCTCGTAGTCACTGTGATGAGTTTACTGTATGTTGGGCCTTCAATTTAATGGTACACGTCAAATGAAAATGTGGAGATGTATGCTTGTGATTTCTTATGCAGCATCATTCTTTCAGGAACTGAGGGTTCATCAAGCTATTGTACTCTTGATTGGGTTCCTACCTATGATCAAATTAGAGAAACTGTTCAAATATACGGATATTTGGAAGATTGTATGGGAGATGAGCGGATGCTCTCAGAAGATAAATATGATTTTTCCTACGATGGGCCACCAGAGAATATTCGGTCTTGGGTCAAATTTGTGGTTGCCTGTTGCCGAGCAAGGAATTCGAGGACTATTTTAACAGCCTTTGAAGCTGAGAATTTGGCAGTCATGGTAACATGGTTCTTTTTAGATCGTAAACTTCTTTGTCTTTCTGGCATTTTACAAGAATGCCTGGCATCCATTGTGAATTTCTTCACAGATGAAGAATGGGTTTCCATCTCATACATAATTGCTTTCTCTCTTTCATGTAGCCTTCCTGAGATGAACTTTAATTGCTTGAAATGAAACTTCAATTAATAAGGGCTGCAGCTCAGGTATGCGTCCATAACTTCAATTCTCAAACTTGAGGGACCCAGAGTGTTCCCTCTCAGAAGCCTTGAAAGTGATTTGAAAACCAGTTGGTACTCCAACTCTATTGCCTGTCGAATAACTGCGTGCTAGCATAATTCGTTGCATTGACAAATTTATACTCTCGGCAGTCCTGTTACTTGGCTCTGGGGACGCATTTCCAGCGCGTATCAATGTCTTTTACTACCCTTTCATGGCTTTGGAATTGTTTGAAAGAGAAATTTAACATTAATAGTGACATTGACTCACGTAGCATTTCAAAGGAGAAAGAAAAAGATATACTGGTTACACTAGCGAGGGCATGCAGACACTTGCGTGACTTGGGGGTGGTTTATGAATATGTTGTTCTCTTGATAATGAAAAATGATTTTATTAGTCACTCAGCGGGGAGAACTGTCCACACCGCTGATTTGATTTGAATGTGTAAAAAATCATTTTTATATAACTAAAATAACCTAGCAAATTCAGTAAAACCAATTGAAAAGCTTTGGGTTTTGAAATTCTGAGAATCGCCGGGTGGTGGGGCAAATCTCAAAATCAACCCGCCACCACCCTGCCACCAGTGGTGTTGGCGGGGTGGTGGCGGGTCGATTTTGAGAATCGCCCCACCACCCGGCGATTCTCAGAATCGCCCCCATCTACTACAAATTGCCCCATCTGCTATTTTAATTATTTTGCTAACTTTATGAAAACAATGCCGAATTTTGAAACACATGGTATTGAACTCATATGCCATGTTTTAGATTCCCAAGTAAATGGGCTTTCACAAATCTGTGATGTTTTCTTATCACTAAAGAGTGCAGGTATGAAAATATCCTTGCTGTGCTTATCACATTATTAGCTAAAGTATTTTTGTATATGTGGGGGTTTATAGTCATATCTCTGATAATCGTTTTGGTAGACTAAGTCATCATGGGGTGAAAGGATATTTGGTTCTCAAAAATCCTCTCCAAAACTGGTTGTTCCAACAGTTGATGTGTGTCCCCTACTGCAAAAACTTTCAGAAAACAGTGGTGGTGCAGTAAATTACAAGTTTGACGGCAAGGCTCCAGGTAGATTTGGCTTCAACCCCGTCAACAGCCTGCAGTTGCACCCAGTTCAGGCACACAACCGTCTTCCATTATGAACGGCTTCATCACGTCTTCTTATCGAACTGTCACAAGCAAACACGTCATCGCAAACAATAGACGAGATCCACCACATGTTGCAATATGTTCAACGCCTGGATGTTGTGTCCAGCGAAAGTGGATGCAACAAAACAAACGGCACTGGATCACTTCCCACGACTCGATCTCTGACATCAATTTCACGATCTCAAATAATTCGGCACGTTCAGGTACAAATCCTTCGTCCCGCCTCGCATTTTGAAAAAAAAAAACTCAAAACACTATAGGTGATGTCCACAGGAATAAGAAAAAGGCCCATGATCCGTTGACGACAGGCTTGAGTGCTGAAAATGGAGAGTCTTTCATGGTAGAGCTTTTAAGAAGTGTTGCTTGATTTTATCTCATAGTCACTGTGATGATTTTACTATATGTTGGGCCTTCAATTTAATGGCACACACGTCAAATGAAAATGTGGAGATGTCTGCTTGAGGTTTCTTATGCAGCATCATTCTTTCAGGAACTGAGGGTTCATCAAGCTTTTGTACTCTTGATTGGGTTCCTACCTATGATCAAATTAAAGAAACTGTTCAAATATACGGATATTTGGAAGATTGTATGGGAGATGAGCGGATGCTCTCACAAGATAAATATGATTTTTCCTACGATGGGCCGCCAGAGAATATTCGGTCTTGGGTCGAATTTGTGGATGCTTGTTGCCGGGCAAGGAAGTCGAGGTCTATTTTAACAGCCTCTGAAGCAGAGAATTTGGCAGTCATGGTAACACGATTCTTTTTAGATCGTAAAATTCTTTGTCTTTCTGGAATTTTGCAAGAATGCCTGGCATCCATTGTGAATTTCTTCACAGATGAAGAATGGGTTTCCATCTCAGACATAATTGCTTTCTCTCTTACATGCAGCCTTCCTAAGATGAACTTTAATTGCTTGAAATGAAACTTCAATTAAGAAGGGCTGCAGCTCTTGTATGCATCCATAACTTCAATTCTGAAAATTGAGGGACCCAGAGTGTTCCCCCTCAGAAGCCTTGGAATTGATTTGAAAACCAGTTGGTACTCCAACTCTATTGCTTGTCGAATAACTACGTGCCTGCATAATTCGTTGCATTGACAAATTTATACTCTCGGCAGTCCTGTTACTCAGCTTTGGGGACGCATTTCCAGGTTACACTGGCTAGGGCATGCAGACACTTGCGTGACCTGGGGGTGGTTTATGAATATGTTTTTCTCCTGATAATGAAAAATGATTTTATTATTCACTCAGATGGAAGAACTGTTCACACCACTGATTTGATTTGACTGTGTAAAAAACCATTTTTATATAACTAAAATAACCTAGCAAATTCAGTAAAACCATTTGAAAAGCTTTGGGTTTTTAAATTCTGAGAATCGCCGAGTGGTGGGTCGATTCTCAGAATCGACCCGCCACCACCCCGCCACCAGTGGTGGTGGCGGGTCGATTCTGAGAATCGACCACCACCCGGCGATTCTTAGAATTGCCCCCATCTGCTACGAATTTCCCCATCTACTATTTTAATTATTTTGTTCACTTTATAAAAACAATGTCGAATTTTGAAACACATGGTATTGAACTCATATGTAATGTTTTAGATTCCCAAGGAAATGGGCTTTCACAAATCTGCGATGTTTTCTTATCACTAGAGAGTGCAGGTATGAAAAGATCCTTGTTGTGCTCACCGCTTTATTAGCTAAAGTATTTTTGTATATGTGGGGGTTTATAGTCATATCTCTAGTAATCATTTTGGTAGACTAAGTCATCGAAAAATTCCCATGGAACAACAGTCCAACCCTTTGAAGGGGGTGTTCTCCATTTAAATTTATTAAAATGTCAAACTTCCACACAATATCGCAATTTTAAGTCATATTCAATTTTCTAAAATAAATTAAAAAACTATAACATATCATTATAGTGAAATAAAATTTAATAAAAACAAATATAATTACCAAAATTGAAAAGAAAAATCTTCATTTCATTGAAACACCCTGAAATCATCTTATGATATCATGGAATCCATCATATTTTGAATGGTAACCTGAGAGAGGGAAATTGTAATTTGAAAATCATGCTCCTAATATCACTTTTTTTTAAATCTAAAAAAATACCAGTATATATGACACAAATGTGTAATCAATCACATTATCTTCACCATAAATATTTGGCTAAAATGTCAATAAAATTCCTTCTTAATAATGTATTTAATCTTATTTTGTATTGACAAATTCAAAGCTTTTCAAATGGTTTTACTGAATTTGCTAGGTTATTTTAGTTATATAAAAATGATTTTTTACACGGTCAAATCAAATCAGGGGTGTGGACAATTCTTCCAGTTGAGTGACTAATAAAATTGGTATAAAATGTTTTAAAGTGATTTCATGTTTGTGAAAATATTGAATTTTGATAAAAATGAATGTTGAGTAGAATGATAAATACATTTTATTTTATAAAAGTGGCATGGGTGTTGAGGAGGTGACATAAGGTTTATAATATGTTTATTGATTTTGGCATCATCATGAATAATAAGGTAGAAGTGCTTGTGGTTTTATAGGACCTTCTTGTGCCCAAACAAAAAGGAGTTTGTAAAGTCACAAGTTTTGACAATTCTATTAAGCTTATAATTATAACCTATCCAAATCTCTTATTCATGATGCATAGATTAGGCATCTATGCCAGGTTTGCAAGCAGTTATAAAAATCTGCAATATGTTTAGTATTTATGACTTTTCTTTTTCACCCATGGATCTGCCACATCTATTTGTTTTCTTCCCATCCTGTTTTTCATTGGGTATGACACAATATTTTCCAATCATTGTGTATGACACAATATTTGCCAATCTTCCATTGTCAGATATTTTTTGATGCTAAATAATATTGGCAAGCTAAAAAGAGTGGTTATTGGTGTGTATTGTGAAAGAAAAAGAGACAATCTAACACGGTTTACCTCTTCTCCATGTTCTAGATGAACACATAGGTTTCTTTCTCTTTTCCAAAATAATGAACTTCGAATAAGATAGAAATGTAGGTGTCTTTTTCTTTTGCTAAAATAATTAACGTATGATGAGATAGATATAAATAAAGAATTAGGAATTGGGATCACAAATTTCAAGATTTGAGTATACTCAAATGTTCATTTTTACATTCTCTTGTATGTTTGTTTTGATTAGGTCTATTGAATCAAATTGGTTTTCAATAGGTTTTTTTTGAGTATGTGAGGTTTCTAGTGTCTTATTAATTCAAGTGGAAGAGATATTTCTTACATATCATTAGATTATAAAGTGACATTGGACATAATTAAGCTTTGGGCCATACCCTTTTAGAAACAACAACCCAAACTAAATGATTAGTTATTACACCTTTTTATTTAGTTGATCTAAACTAGAAGATTACAAAAAAAATTCCTTTCATTGCTCCTCATAAACCAAGATAGATTGATTCATCCCTCCGTTTTAATGTACAAAGAGGAGTGCTTGATTTTTACTCAAAAAGCTGGGGTGTTGATGTATCTATATATGGATGCTCAGGTTTTTATATTAAAAATTTTCTCCAGTGCTTGATTTGTAGTCAAAGAGATGTGGTGATAATGTATCTAGATATGGGTGTTGAGTTTTTTATATTGAAATTTTCTCTTTGTTTCAATTAGAATTAGAAGGGTTTTTTCTTTTTGTTTTCCTCATAATAAACTATTGTTCTCAATTGAAATTGGATCATTTGTATTAATGTTTCTTTTCAATGTAAGTTTGAGGTGCAAGTTACTTATTTTATTTTTAGACTATGATATTTAACACATAGTGACCTATGCTTAATAAACTAAAATTAGGAAGGTTTAATAAGTTGCTTAGTTTTTTTTATGGTTTTGGTGTAGCTTGTTTGTAGAGAGACTAGATATTTTTCCACTAGGCAATAACATTATCTTGCATCTTTGAAATCTTATTTATTGGTTCTATGTGCTTGCATTAACATCTTTTCATAAATTGTATTTGAAATAGTTATTCAAGAAAACTTTTAAACATTTCAGCCTTTCATTCAACAAAGAATTATGCCTTTCAATTTCTTCCAGATGCAATGCAAGAAATTGGGTTGAAGAAAGGGGACTTTAGTGAATCACGTGTGGCAAAAAAGGTAAAGGAACCCCGCCCACCATTACATGGAATGTTTGCAAAGACATACATTGGGAGATTCACAGACATCAAAGATCCATTAGAAGAGGAAAATGAGCAAAAGGAAGCAGAAGATATTGTGGAAGAAGACAATGATGAAACCCTAGAGGACGAAGAGTTTGGATTACGTGACATTGTTGATTAAATTTAAGTTATGTTTGGAAATAAAGCTTTGCAATGTTTTGACTTTGACATTTTATGAAAGGAATAAACACTCAATTAAGGTTGTTATGCGTTCAATATTTCTAAGATGTGATTTTCGCATTAATTTTTAAGTTAATCATTATTTTTTGAAAAAAAGTTATTATTATTATTTTTTTAACATGAAATTCATAAAAAAAAACTATTATTTAACCATTTTTAGTTAAAATTTTCATGTAAAAATTGTGATTTTGACATGTCAATTCTACCAAAAAATTATCAAAATGTGTAGTTTTTTAGCTATATTTATGTTAAAAATGGTTATTTTTATGTTCATTGTTAAAAAATATTGTTTTTTAGAAACAATTATTTCATGTGGATTGAAAAATTAATTAAGGATGTATAAATATGTAGAATATCGAAAATTCTAAATATCGACCTCCTAATTTAAAAATGCAAAACAATAAAAACCTCATTATAAAAAAGTTAAAATTAAAACAAAAAACAAGAAAACGTGAAGAAAACGGCCACTTCAAAAATGATCAAATTTACAAAATAATTATTTACATTTTATACATTAGAAAATTTAAAGCCAAAAAACAGGTCTTTTAAAAAAAGGGGGTGATGCAGAATACTCATTTTTTTAAATCAACATGACAATCACTACCATTCTAAAACGATTCTAAAACGTAATGTACATAAAAAAATTGAAGTGCCAAAAACTATGATCTAAAAAAACATGTTCGTTCTGCATCACCCCTTTTCAAAATCAGGTCACTTTTTTGCTATTTCTACGAAACAGGTAACAATATCAGTTCCCGTTTCAAAGTTTACATTGTTTTTATTATTCACTTGGGTGTTTAATATCAATCCCTTGGGTATATAAATCTAACGGTTCATATTCCTAGGGTATAATATTATTCAACATGAAAATGAAGTATAGTCAACCATGGTTTGTAGTATTTATATTTGGGTTTACCAATGTTGGGTTTATAATATTAGTCTTATGGGTTTAACATTATTCCCTTGGTTTCATAATCCCTTGAGGTTTTAGTATTAATCCCTTAGTTTTATTATTCCTTTGGGTTTATAATATCAATCCCTTGGGTTTATTATTCCCTTAGTTTTATAATATCGATCATGGTAAACCATTGTCAATCATAGCCAACCATGGTCGAATGTCACATTGTGACAATGATTGTCTCACCATGAAAATAAAGCATGCTTATTTTAGTCTTTGTAATATTTATATTTGGGTTTACGAATGTTGGGTTTATAATATTAGTCACTTGGGTTTAATATTATTCCCTCGGGTTCATAACCCCTTGGGGTTCTAGTATTAAACCTTTTGGTTTATTATTCATTTGGGTTTATAATAGCAATCCCTTAGGTTTATTATTCCCATTGGTTTATAATATCAATCATGGTAAACCATTGTCAATCATAGCCAACTATGGTCAACCATGGTTGAATGTCGCATTATGACAAGGATTGTCTCACCATCAAAATAAATCATGTTTATTTTAGTGTTTATAGTATTTATATTTGGATTTACCAATGTTGGGTTTATAATATTAGTCCCATGGTTGAATGTCACATTTTGGCAAAGATTGTCTCACCATGAAAATAAACCATGTTTATTTTAGTGTTTGTAATATTTATATTTGGGTTTACCATAGTAGTCAGATGGTTGAATGTTGCATTTTGACAAATATTGTCTCACCATGAAAATCAATCATGTTTATTTTGGTCTTTGTAATATTTATATTTGGGTTTACGAATGTTGGGTTTATAATATTAGTCCCTTGGGTTTAATATTATTCCCTTGGGTTCATAATCCCTTGGAGTTTTAGTATTAATCCCTTGTGTTTATTATTCATTTTTGTTTATAATATAAATCGCTTGGGTTTATTATTCCCTTAGGTTTATAATATCAATCATGGTCAACCATTGTCAACCATGGTTGAATGTCACATTGTGACAAATGTTGTCTCACCATGAAAATAAATCATGTTTATTTTGGTATTTGTAATATTTATATTTGGGTTTACAAATGTTGGGTTTATAATATTAGTCCTTTGGGTTTAATATTATTCCCTTAGGTTCATAATTCCTTAGGGTTTTAGTATTAATCCTTTAGTTTTATTATTCCTTTGGGTTAATAATATCAATACCTTGGGTTTATTATTCCCTTAGGGTTATAATATCAATCATGGTCAACCATTACCAATCATAGCCAACCATGGCCAACCATGTTTGGAAAATGTCGCATTGTGACAAGGATTGTCTCACCATCTGTTACACTAAAAAATGTCACCATGACTATTTACAGTTGGTATGGCTCTATCAACAGCCATGCTATCCTCCTGGGCAAGTCTTAAGCCTCTGCTCTCCATGTCAAACTCCAAAAGAGAGAGAAAGTCTTTATAAATGTATTTATCTCTGGGTACGTAGGTTCTCTCAACCTTGCCTGCGGGTACGCACCTAATGTTCACAAAAACCGCGTACTTGTACGCTCTGTATGTAAAGGGGCAGGTGCGTACTCCTGTAAAGGTCAAAATGCGCAAGTTTCATCTTTGAAAAGTTACTTGTGGTCATTTCTAGAGCATTCTACAAGGTTGTTCGACGTGTATTGAGCGCCTCCAGATGGTTCATGTATCCCTACCAAAGAGGAACTTATCCTATCAAGAGAGGAGCTATCCCATCCAAAGAGGGGATTATCCCATTGATGGTGGACCTGATTAACTTCCTCTTGAACACTATAAATACAGGCATTGGGCCAGAAGGAAGGAGAGGTTGAAAGCTAAACATTTCTAAGGGTAGATGCTGCAGGAATTAGAACTCCCATTTAGAATCTTTTGAGGAGAGATTGCCATCTTTACTTGTTCTATTTGGAAGTGGGTGAGCTTTGTCAAAGTAAAGGAGAACTCTTGATGGACCCTGGGAGGGACTTGCACAACACCAAGGCTCAGGTTGTAATTGTTCCTTTTGTTACCTATTAATGCAAATGAGTCCATTCTTCTCAATAACTTGTTATTTATGAGTTGTTTCATGTACTCCTTGGTCTATATGTTAAATATGTTTTATTCTATGAGATTATCAAGTGCTATTTAATCGTTTGATTGTTAGTGGATGCAGGTTTCAAAGTGAAGGAGGAGCTCATCCGGATCAGCGGAGCTGGACTGCTACAACAGCGTGGGACTACATGTAGGATCTAAACACTTGATTTCTTATATAGTAAATGCATGTTTAGAGAAGGATTGCTCTTGTTTGTCTTGTTTGTCACTAGAGAGTCTTAGGCTCCTAGGGAGGTTGGTTGTGTCCGCATAATCGACTCTTTCCGCCTGACACCATAAAAATAAACCATGTTTATTTTATTGTTTGTAGTATTTATATTTGGGTTTACCATTGTTGGCTTTATAATATTAGTCCCATGGGTTTACTATTATTACCTTGGGTTCATAATCCCTTGGGTTTTAGTATTAATCCCTTAGTTTTGTTATTCCTTTGGGTTCATAATATCAATCCCTTGGGTTTATTATTCCCTTAGGTTTATAATATCAATCATGGTCAACCATATCCAACCACGGTCAACCATGGTTGAATGTCACATTGTGACAAGGATTGCTTCACCATGAAAATAAATCATGTTTATTTTAGTCTTTGTAATATTTATATTTGGGTTTACTAATGTTGGTTTTATAATATTAGTCCCTTAGGTTTAATATTATTCCCTTGGGGTTTTAGTATTAATCCCTTGGGTTTATTATTCCCTTAGGTTTATAATATCAATCATGGTCAACCATTGTCAATCATAGCCAACCATGGTCAACCATGGTTGAATGTCACATTGTGACAAGGATTGTCTCACCATCAAAATAAACCATGTTTATTTTAGTGTTTGTAGTATTTATATTTGGGTTTATCAATGTTGGGTTTATAATATTAGTCCCATGGTTGAACGTCGCATTTTGACAAAGATTGTCTCACCATCAAAATAAACCATGTTTATTTTAGTGTTTGTAATATTTATATTTGGGTTTACCATATTAGATCCATGGTTGAATGTCGCATTTTGACAAATATTGTCTCACCATGAAAATAAATCATGTTTATTTTAGCTTTTGTAATATTTATATTTGGGTTTACGAATGTTGGGTTTATAATATTAGTCCCTTGGGTTTAATACTATTCCTTTAGGGTTTTAGTATTAATCCCTTGGGTTTATTATTCATTTGGGTTTATAATATCAATCCGTTGGGTTTATTATCCACATAGGTTTATAATATCAATCATGGTCAACCATGGTTGAATGCCACATTGTGACAATGATTGTCTCACCATAAAAATAAATCATGTTTATTTTAGTCTTTGTACTATTTATAGTTGGGTTTACGAATGTTGGGTTTATAATATTAGTCTCTTGGCTTTAATATTTTTTTTTCTCAATCTGTCTACTTCTATTATTATACAGAAAGATTCAAAAAATTACAGCAAGGCCTTAGCCTTGAAAATCTTGCCATGAGGTTGACAATTAGCCCAGATGAACACATTCCAAAAATTGGTGGACTTCCTTCTGTTGCGTCTTCTCCTAAGACCCGAAACAGTGCTAAACAGGGACAAGCTGAGGCATACAACCATTGTGCAGCTGTGCAACACTAAACAAGGACTTTCATACATACAGACCCATACAGTCGACACAGAGACATATAGACACATACTATGACCTGACACAGGCAAAATTGCGAGTTTCAAAAACAGAGTAATGCGCCTACTTCTTAGACTGCCAAGAGCAGAATGCCATACAAGATCAGTCATCATCTGTAGTGTAGGGTTCCTCCACTACCCTGCACCTGTATTACAAAGAGTCTTTCGAGTCTGAGCGAAGGACCACCGAGCCGGTTGGGTCTCCCTGAGCTGGCTCGCTTGGACTTGCAGGGGCAGCTTGAGACGCCAAGGAGGAGCTTCCCATGACCGCGCGTTGAGTATCAATTGGAGGCACCATCCCTTGTTCTGGCGGAATTTCCGGATCTGCTGCTGCCTGGCTATTGAGATTTTCACAATTTTCTATAGTAACAGAAACTAAGAAAGTGGAATTGGCAAGAGTGCAGGGGATACGATAACGAACTGTTGGATGCGCCGCATGCTCACATTCAACCATCCTACCACGCCAGTGTCCTCTGCCTCTTCCAGCTCTGGTAACATGAGGACGATTTTACTCAGGTGCCAACTCAACCGAGGAAGAGGGGGAGATGGGGGCAGACCTCTGAGAGGTGGCACGTCCACGGGAGCTTCCACGTCTGCTTCCCATCCTAGGACGCTCTCTCAGCATTGTAATGTACAGAGGATTAACAAGCGAGCAGATACACGGAGGGGAATGACTAACCAGAACGTGAGCCCTTTGAACTTGAGCCCAATGCCTATGAAACACTCTCGTGCCTGAAACAGAGACGGAATTGGGCACTGAAAGTGATTGACCCTGAGTTACCAACAGCACTGCAGAGGAGTGCGAAGAGGCTATAGAGGAATGCGAAGAGGCCGCAGAGGGATGCCAAGAGACCATAGAGGAATGCGAGGAGGCAGTGGGAGCACATAGATTTTGAAGCGCCATTGCACAATTAACCAAGAGGCGGATGGAGGAGTAAAAAAACTGCATTAAAAACCTTGTGTGAGACCAGCTCAATCGTTCTGCAAGGTACCTCATGGCGTGCATGGGCTGACACCTGCCCATGTGAAGTGCCACCTTCATACCATCATACCATTCAAACACCCGCATCTGGGAGAGAGATATCTTTCTACACCAAAGAAGTGCAATCCTGTTTGAGTTGTTAATCATCTGCCATTTCAAGGGATCCTAAGAAGTAGGGAAGTTGCTGAGTTGCGCCCTGTTTGGCCAATCTGTCTACGACTTGATTTGCTGTTCTTCTAACATGCTGGAAGGTTATGCTTTGGGGATTTCTTAGCTTTTCCTCCAGTGATTCCAATCTACTGAGCAATCTCCAGCTGGATGCTATCTTGACTGCTGTAGTGCCTGCTTGTATTCTGTTGGCTGCGGCTATAAGGATAGATGAGTCTCCTTCGACCTCTAGAGGGAAGAAGTGCTTTTGTTCTGCAATGCAGATCCCTTTCCAAAGTCCTTCCAACTCAGCTACATTGTTAGTGTCTTTGCCAATCGATCCATAATAGATATGCAATATTGCTCCCGTATGGCTTCTGAAGATTCCTCCAAATCTTGTCGACCCTGGATTACCTTTGGCTGCCCCATCAAAATTCAGCTTGTAAGAGTTAATTGCAGGAGGGGACCAGGATAGCGGAGAGGCGGTGCTTGTTGGAGGATGGGCCTTAACATGGGCTAAAAAGGAGAGGTCCAAATTCCAGGCTTTCAGAATGATACATTCCTGCGGAGATTCTGGCAGATCTGTATCATACCAGGTTCTGATGGCTAGAGTTTCTTGAAGATTTTGTTTTAGGAGGAGCCACAGAGCTTCTATTGGCCGACAGGTGTTGTTGAAGATTCTGGAGTTTCTTTCCTTCCAGAGAATCCAATAAAGAAAACCTGGTATTAGATTCCAAAGAGAGTTAAGAAGCTGGCTTTTAAAAGGGTTCTTAGTCCATTTCCTTATGGTTTCTGTAACGTCCTCCATCTGAGCTTCCGATCTCCTGTTGCATTTTTCAGTTCTCTCCCAAAGTTGCGTTGCTAGCGGACATGTTTCCATTAAGTGTCTAATGGTTTCAGAGTGGAGATTGCAATTTGGGCATCTTGATGGGCCAATGAATCCACGCTTTTGTAGGTTGTCCCAAGTGAGTATGCGCCTTTTACTTAAAAGCCATAAAAAAGTGGAGACCTTAGGCCATACTCCTGGTTGCCAGACCTTTTCCCATATCTGGTCCTTGTCTGTCTGGATAGCTGAGTAGCGCAATTAGTATGCTTCTTTGGTGGTGAATGTTCCTTTGGGCGTATGTCCCCATCTTAGTTTGTCCTGCTGGTTAGAGTATCAAATTCTTCTGTAATTGAGTTCTTGATCTATGTCAGTGTGTGTTTCTCCTTGCAAATCAGTCTGCCAGAGGCTAGCGGGTTTCCAGATTTGGAAATCATGGTGCGTGGGCTGCTGCCAGAATTGATGAACAAATGTGAGGTTCGCCTGCTGCATGGAAGCTTGCCATAGTGGCTTTTGGAATAAAGTTGCCAGTTTCGGGAGTTGTTGCCATGAATCCTCCCAGAACCTTGCAGTTGTGCCTGAGTGAATTTCCCAAAAACTATGCTCTTGAATGAAAGCGTTGTGGAGCTTTGCGGCATTCCATATTAGAGACCCTTGGGTTGTTGTGCTGATTCTGATAAGATCATTCCATTGACTGCCCGGGGCATATTTTGCTTGCCAGAGTCTTGCCCATGGTGAATGTGGCTTGGAGATCCAATTCCACCATATTCGAGCTCCCATTGTATTGTTGCTTTGGAGAGGATCCCTTAAGCCCAGGCCACCTTCAGATTTGATTTTGCATACTTCTTTCCAGTTGACAAGAGCCCATTTTCTGTTCAGGCCAGAGGAGCCCCATAGGAAGTTGCGCTGAAGATTGCGGATTGCTTTAAGGACCCATTTTGGCGCTGCCATGATGGAAAAAAGATACAAAGGCATTGCCTGGAGAACTGATTTGATCAAGACAAGTCTGCCAGCCATGTTTAGAGAGCGAAAAGTCCAAGACGAAAGCCTTGATTCTAATTTGTCTAGGAGAGTCCTCCAAGAAGCATGCTTGATGGCAGAATCAGCTAGAGGAGCCCCCAGGTACTTTGATGGAAGCTTGGCAATAGTGAACCCCCGAATTCAAGCAATATTCCTTTGAGTAGAAGGGGGAGTGTTGAAAAAGAAGAGCTGAGATTTAGAAGCATTGATAGAGGTGCCAGAGGCGTCAGAGAAGAGGGAGAGCAGGGATTTGAAAACAGAGGCCTCTTGAGAGGATGGATGACCAAATAACATTGTGTCGTCTACAAACTGTTGATGGGAAAGAGGATTAAGACCATGGAGGGAAATTCCTTTTAAATCCTGGGTGGAGACAACAGATTTGAGCAGTCTATTGAGCCCTTCTGCCATTAGGACAAAGAGGAATGGGGAAAGGGGATCCCCCTTCCTGATACCATGGGAGGGGCAGAAGGGCGAAGATGGGGAACCATTCAGCAAGACAGAGATGCTAGGAGAGGAAATAAGATTCATGATCCATCTGGTCCATGTTGAATTGACACCAAAAGCTAATCACATCTTGTGAATGTAATTCCAACTAAGTTTATCAAAGGCTTTAGAGAGATCCAGCTTTAGAATCATACCTGGTTTTTTGAGAAGCTTTAGAGAGTGAATAACCTCATTCGATAGAATTATACCGTCCATGATCTGCCGCCCTTCTACATAACCCGTCTGCTCTGGAGAAATGAGAAGAGGAAGGAGAGGTTTGAGCCTGTTCATTATTACTTTTGAGATGAGCTTATAGATGACATTGCATAGCGCTATTGGTCGGTATTTATCAGGCTTATTTGGTTCTTCACCTTTAGGTACCAATGCTAAGAAGGTTGCATTGAGGGAAGGAAGAATCCAGTGCATAATTCTTGATTCCTCCACTAGTTCCCATACGTCTGTCTTGATGAGCTCCCAAAACTCATGAAAGAAATTGGCCGTGAAACCCTCAGGCCCAGGTGCCTTGCCATCTTTAAGTTGGGCCATTTCTTCTTCAACCTCCTTGAGTGAAGTGGACTGGAGCAGTTTGTTGTTTTGGTCCTCTGTTATGATTCTTGGAATGTGCTGCGTGATAGCTCTAATTGCCTGGTCTCTATTACCTATGGGCTCCCTGAGAATATCTTGAAAGTAATCTTTGAACTCCTTCTCCATATCTTCGTGTGCTTCTAATCTTGCCCCTTGTTGATTGTTTATGAATGCGATGTTGTTGTGCATTCGCCTTTGGATGGCAGTTTTATGGAAGAATTTGGTATTCTTCTCCCCCTCCTTGAGCCACCTAATTCTAGATTTTTGACACCAGAGAATTTCCTCTTGCTGCCTGTGGGCTTCAATTTGATTCCAGAGGATCTGCTCCTGATGTGTCTACTCATCTTTCCTACCTTCTAGGATGAGAGTTTGCTGAAGCGCATTCATTTGCTGTTCCAGCCTCTTGCAATTCTCCTGGATGTTGCCAAATTGTGTACGATTCCAGACTTTGAGGAATTGTTTTAAGCTTTTTAATTTCTATTGGAATTGAAACATTTTGGCACCCTCTGGCGGGATGAAAGATTTCCATACTTCACTTACCATTGTCTTGAAGTTAGGATTTGTGAGCCAGAAGGTTTCAAATCGGAAAGGTCTATTGTTGTGAGTGCCCGGCCGAGACCATTGTAACATTATTGGCCAATGATCGGATCCTCCTTGGGGTATGATGGAAGCATGGAAGTCCCTTCCCAGATGTATAGCATTATCCGAAATGAGGAACCTATCGAGCCTAGAGGCGATATGATGTGTGCCCCTGCGCTTATTGGTCCAAGTAAAGACTCCATTGGAGGTTGGAATATCCATGAGTTGATTGTTATGAATGAATTCTCTGAGGCCATTGTTGTCACCTTCTAACCTGATTCTGCCTCCTTTTTTCTCCTCCATTGATTTTATGATGTTGAAGTCGCCGCCACCGATCCAGAGGGGGAACTGCCTGTTTTCATTGAGAATAGTAAGAGTTTCCAGAAGATCTAATTTTTGCTGAAGAGTCTGCGGAAAATACACATTTGAGAGATGCCCATGGATGTTAGTGCCAATGAGATGGAAGGACGCTTGGATGAGGTGATGGGTGGCATGAAAGTCATATAGAGTAAGAATCTGCGGATTCCACAAGATGGCTAATCCGCCTGAAGCCCCAGAGGCATCGACTGAAACTGAGCCGCTACCTGCCCAAATCTTGTTGCGAATTCTTTCTATAGCAGTGTTGTTGCTTTTTGTTTCTTGAAGAAAAACTATTGACGGTTTTTCTTGTTGAATCAGGTTTTTTATCATACGGTGTTTTGAGGGGCTATTGAGTCCTCTCACATTCCAGGAGATGAGCTTCATGGACAATGGGGTTTGGGTTTATAGAACTTTGTCAACTTAGGGAATCGCCCTGATTCCATAAGTATTTCTCCTACTATGATAGTCCTTTGAAGGTCTATCTTGTGCCCCCTTTTCTTAGTTTCTTTGAGAATTTTTTTTCTGTCCCAAGGGTTTCCTGCTTGTATACCAAGACTTTTGTTGTGTTGCGCTTTGATTAAGACTCCTTCAAGCCTGTCGATTTTGCAAGGGGGTATTGAGTTATATTCTTTCTGTTTGCAAGCCGTTTCTAGTTTGAAGATATCTAGACCATCTAGGCTGACATGCTTCAAATCTTCCTCCATGATGATAGGGGAACTCTGGTCTTCGACATCTGCGGAGTCCTGTAGACTAAGAGCAAGAGCTGCATCTAGATCCATGGCCGAGGGCTGCTGGTTGAATTCTAGAACAGATTTCCCCTGGGTAAAGGGGTAAGGGTCGAGGTCAGAAACCATTTTATTATCCGAAAGAGGATTGGTTGAGGGTCAAGAAGTGACAGGAATGGAGGACTGCTTGGGAGCAGAGGGAGCATGGGAGGATGAGGGCAAGGAGGTGTTCTCCTGAGGTTCAGAGCTTGGTTTATCCTGAGGATCAGGAGAAGAAAGAAAAATGAATCTGTTCTGGGTATCTGATTTGATGGAGCTGTCAGGGACTGCCTGGTTTTTCTTAGCGTGCCTACGGTGGTTTGGAACTTTGGTGAATCATTCCGAGTCTTTATTGGATTCATTGTTTGAAAATTTGGACTACGAGTTTAGAGGACAATCTCAGAAGAGATGGTCGTGTTCATGGCATTTACGACAACGAAAGGGGATATGCTCATAATCTAAAGGCTGGGTCCATTCAAAATCATCGTGAAAGAGACTTACCGAGTCAGCTAGAGCTTTGGTCAGGTGCATCTGAACACAGATCCTGGCATATGAGGTATATTTGTGGGTTTTTGTTTCCTCAGCAACTTTGATGAAGGTCCGTAGTTTATTGCCAATATCTGTTAGCGTGCCTTCTTTCCAATATTCCACTGGGAGGGAATACATACATATCCAGACTGGAGCCCAACTGAAATCTTCTTTGTGAGGGTTGAACCTAGGCTTCCACTCCATGAGATAAAGTCCTGAAGAGTTAAAGAAATATGGGCCGCCTTCGAATATACGCGATTTGTCCTCCACACAATGGAAAATGGTTGTGAAGAAGCCTTTCGGTCCAAGCTGCAGGGTAACCTGTCCTTTGGGCTTCCATTTTGAAGCTATCCATCCCTGCAGCGCATTTTCAGTAGGCCAAAATCTAAGAAACTTTCCTATTATCGCATGATCCTGCATGAACTGGATCTCGCCGTTAATGCGATGACTTGGAAGATCAACTTTGATTCGTTCTGCAGCCTTCAGGATGTAGGTAGCCGAGGTCGCCTTTGGTTGTGACGAAGAGGCTTTTTGTTGCACATCTTTTTCTTTGTCAGCCGCATCGCTTGGTGCTGAGGGAATCGCTTCGCCATTCATCCTTTGTCCTCCCTGATCAGTTTTAGGGAAAGCGCCAGAAGGGGTCAGAGGAATTGCATGCTGGTCAATGTCAGAGGCTGGAGTTGTGAAAGGAGGGGGGGAGGATCCCACCCCTCCTGCAGGCGAAGCCATTGAAGGCAGTCAGAAGGAGCCCGACGGCGCGAGCTCAGAGGGTCAGAGGAGTGCATCGATTAGGGTTATCAGAGTTCTTGCGGGCAGGACGTTCGCATCATCAGAGCTCTCCTAGTCAAGACATTCGATTGTTTGTCATCTCTTGGCTTTAATATTATTCCCTTGGGGTTTTAGTATTAATCCCTTGGGTTTAGTATTCATTTGGGTTTATGAAATCAATTTCTTGGGTTTATTATTCCCTTAGGTTTATAATTTCAATCATTTGACTTAGTTACCGGAGAATCCACAGTACGAACCATTTTTATGTCAACGTTTCAAATCCCAACTGGGATCCATCATCAGGACTTATGAATGATGATAAAAGAAGAGCTGATTAGAAGGAAATAAATAATAATGAGGATAATAAATTTAAGGATCAGCGGAATGTCAACTTGAATATTTATTTTTATTAATTTATTAATTAATTTATTAATTTTATTATTATTATTATTATATTTTTTTTGAATAAATTATTTTTATTTTTACTGTTGAGTTTTATATATTAATTTTTACTGACGAGTTAATATATTAACTTAAATTATTAAAATTCATAACCTTAATGGTAATAATAATCATTAAATATTTAATATATGTTAAAATTAATATATGAAACTCAACAGTAAAAATAAAAATAATTTATTCAAATAATAATAATAATAATAATAATAATAATAATAATAAATTAATAAATTAATAAAAATATATATTCAAGCCAACATTCCGCTGATCCTTAAATTTATTATCCTCATTATTATTTATTTCCTTCTAATCAGCTCTTCTTTTATCATCATTCATAAGTCCTGATGATGGATCCCAGTTGGGATTTGAAACGTTAACATAAAAATGGTTCATACTATGGATTCTTCGGTAACTAAGTCAAAAGATATAAACCACAGATCTCTTAAATCCAGAATTTCAATCACGATCAACCATTCTCAATCATAGAAAACCATGGTCAACCATATTTGAATGTCGCATTGTGACAAGGATTCTCTCAACATCAAAATAAACCATGTTTATTTTAGTGTTTGTAGTGGTTATATTTGGGTTTACCAATGTTGGGTTTATAATATTAGTCCCGTGGGTTTTATATTATTCCCTTGGGGTTTTAGTATTAATCCCTCAGTTTTATTATTCCTTTAGGTTTATAATATCAATCCCTTGAGTTTATTATTCCCTTAGGTTTATAATATCGATCATGGTCAACCATTGTCAATCGTAGCCAACCATGGTAAACCATGGTTGAATGTCACATTGTGACAAGAATTGTCTCACCATGAAAAGAAA
The DNA here is from genome assembly GCA_031772625.1 of Pinus tabuliformis. Taxonomy (NCBI): domain Eukaryota; kingdom Viridiplantae; phylum Streptophyta; class Pinopsida; order Pinales; family Pinaceae; genus Pinus; species Pinus tabuliformis. The sequence continues at coordinate 357,922,265 of CM062813.1, forward strand.
CAATGTTCATTTTAGTCTTTCTAATATTTATATTAGTGTTTACCAATTTTGGGTTTATAATATTAACCCCTTTGGTTTAATATTATTTCCTTGGGTTCATAATCCCTTGGGGTTTTACTATTAATCTCATGTTTGTAATATTGATCCCTTGTGCTTCTTGATCCCTTAGGTTTTTAATATTTTTCCATTTGGTTAACTAATTTTTTGGGTTTATAATATTAGACAGTTGGGTTAATTAGTTCCTTGGGTTTATAATATTAGTCCCTTTTGTTTAATATTATTCCCTTGTGTTCATAGTCCCTTGGGATTTTAGTATTAATCCCTTGTAATAATAATATAATTATTATATTATTATTACAAGGGATTAATACTAAAATCCCAAGGGATTATGAACACGAGGGAATAATATTATAAACCCAATGTATACAAACCCTAACATAATATTAAAAACACTAAAATAAACATGGTTGAATTAATAAAACCTAAAAATTATAATATAATAATAATAATTATTATTATTAATTAATATTACTAATATTATTATGAGTTTATATTATTATAATAATATTAACATAAAATCATATATATATATATATATATATATATATATATATAAGAATATCGTTATTGTTATTTATATACTTATTAATAATCATAAATAGTCGGTCTTTAAAAAATTACACATAATAATTCACTTATCACAATTTTAATTATTATTTGATCATGGTTATTATTATGAGCTAATATTATTATTATAATAATAAATATATTTTATTTTTATAATAATAATACAATATAATTGTTATTATTATTTTTATAGTTTTATAATATTATTCTAATAATAATATAATAATAATTATATTTTTTTATTTTTATAACAATATAATGATAATCTAATATTATTATGACTTATTCTTATTATTAATTAATATTACTAATATTATTATGAGTTTATGTTGTTATTATATTATTAATATAATAATATATATAAATAATATGGTTGTTATTTTTTTTTTTTTGCTAAAGCAAGAGTCGGACCTTCTATTTCATTAAACAGCAATTAAAAATACATAGAATACAACAATCCTCGGTGAGTTATAGACCAAGGATAAAAACCTACAGTAACTGATAATGGGTGAGAGGTACAAGCCTCGAACCCTACAAACAAACCTCGAAACACTCAAAAGAAATACATTGCGTAAACTGGCAGACTCAAAAAATAGACTCGGACACGGAGCAGAACAAATGTGCCATTCAAAAAGAATTCAAATTCACTTAACACATCACCCATGTAACAATGGAAGGTAAAGGATTGGCGCTTCCCATAAAGAGAAATTTGTTGCCCGCCAATATTACTCAACACTGACTCTGCCGCAAGAAAATCACACCCCGTACGCATCCACCGGACCCACAAAACAGGCGAGAGGACGCACCAAAAAGGTATGACGAGGCTCAGCCGTCGGACCCACCAAACTGCATCCACATTCTCAACCGTTGATCCTAGTTGTTGGATCCAACGGCAAGGGATCATATCACACTCCCCAACCTGTCTGAAGAATAGTGTGCGATCAACAGCGGTATTTAATACCATCCCTTGCCCACGTGTCACCTGTTCTATGGGATCACTGCCATAACACGAAAACCACTTACCGCTTATGGGACTTGCGATCACCGGACATCTAGTCCAAGTGTGGTTTTTGGAAATAAAGGTGGGAAGAGGGGAAATAACCGTTGTTGGCAAACTATTTTCCATTTTCCGTCTATTCTGTACATTTTACCTATCCCTGAGACCATGATTCTTTGAGAATTGACCCCTTAAAATTTCCTCCAAGACCCTGATATTTCCATTAACCTGATTTCGGTAGAGTATGAGACAAACCCTTGCTTGTATTTCTATCAATTGCATTTCAAAAGGATGAGAAACAGCTTGCCAGAAAAATTAATTTATGCCTGTTATCCGGGACCGATAACCAAATATTTCCTTGTCCTCTGTAGCTTGCTCCTCGCAGAGAACCTTTAAACGGTTTGGAGGAATTTCCCGCCACTTGTATGCTATCCTACTTTCAGCATTGTTCACCCCTTGGTTGGCAAGAAGGTCTGCTAGTTTATTGGCCGAACGTCGAACATGGTTGAAACTCACCATTCGCAGCTCTTGGAGGTGAACCTGGATTCTTTGGTAAACCAGGAGTAGTTTCCAGTGATTAGAAACTTTCTCCGACTGAGTACCACAATTAATTCTTTTCATAGAGTTAATAGTAATCTTCGAGTCCACTTCAACAATGACATTAGAGCAACGGTGTTGGATCAGAAACTCCAGGCATTGTTCTAGCGCCATTAATTCTGCCATATTATTAGTGGCTCTGCCAAGATGATAATGGAAGATAAAAATGATTTTTCCCTCTTCATCTCTTAAAACTCCTCCAAAACCAATTGTTCCCAGGTTGCCTTTTGAAGCCCCATCAATGTTGTATTTCAGATAACCTTTCGGTGGAGGTTGCCAGAACTCCATCCCTATATCCGTGTCTATATCCTTCATACTTAGACCTTGAGGAATAATCCCTTTCATTCCCAAATGTCTGAGAATTTTCAGCTCAGACACTAACGGAGGCTTATTGGGGAGATTTTTAACCGTGGAACTAACAGTCTCCCGAAGCTATTTCAAGATAAGATTAAAAAGACCCTGTGGGGTGGACTTTTCACTTTTGAAAATCCTTTTATTCCTTTCCTTCCAAATATTCCAGATTATGAAGCTTGGCATAAAAGTCCAGGCTAGATTAATGAACTCATTCTCTGAAAAGTTAACTCTCCAATTGTTCAGGGTATTAGTGATACTACTACTGTCCCTGTCTGACTGCTGGAAAATGGAAGAGAAGGAATCCCATAACCAGGTAGTATAAGGGTAGTTGTTGAGAATGTGCTCCATATTTTCCTCCTTCTCTTCACAAAACTGACATCTGGAGGGCCCCATGACTCCCCTTTTCCGTATGTTGTCCCAAGTTAAAAAAAAATTATGATGAACCAACCACATAAAAATCTTGATTTTCATCCAGCCTTGGTGCTTCCAGAGGCGCTGCCAAGTCTTGTCTGGAGCCCTGTAATCTAGCCCAAGAAGAATGCTTTTGGCTTCCTTAAGATCAAAGTTACCTTTATTGTTATTGCCCCATCTCAATTGATCTTGCCCCTCTATAGCTAAAATCATTCTTTGTTTAAGTAAGCTTCCAAGAGCTTCTGCCTTAATTTTCATGGGGCTATCATCTCCATAGTTAAGTTTACTCCAGCTTCTCCATTTTCCTGAGGTTTGAGCTTGATCCCAAAAATCCTTGACTTTATTTAACCCTTGATTGTCTGTTTCCTACTTGAGACTTACAAAATCCTCTGTTAGCAGAATTGGTTCTTGCTGCCACTTATCTTCCCAAAAGAGTGCCAGATCACCAGCTCTGATTTCCTAGAAGCTGTTATTTTGAACAAGGCTTTTGTTGTCCCAGGCTCTATTCCAGATGTGACACCCTTTCACATTTCCAGACATTCTTATTAGATCCTTAGTGTGCCAAGAGCTTGCATATTTTTCTTTCCAGATTCTTTCCCACTGAGCTTGTGGCTCTTGAACCCAGTGCCACCAAAGCTTGGCTCCTAGAGTTTTATTGAGAATCTCCTGATCATCCAAGCCTAGCCCTCCTTGTCCCTTGGGTTTACAGATTTTGTCCCAAGAGACCAGGGCCCATTTCTTCTTAGTTTCTTCTTTACCCCAGAGGAAATCTCTTTGAATGTTTCTGAATTTCTCTAAAATGCCTTTGGGAGATGGGAGGGCTGATAACATGAAAACCGAGATTGATTGTAGAACCGCCTTTGTTAAAACCAACCTGCTTGCTAGATTCATGACCCGGAAAGTCAAATTTTTTACTTTGTCTTGCAATTTATTAATCGTTTGTTCCTAGATACTTTCGTGCATTGGTCTGTCTGTGAGAGGAATTCCCGGATACTTTGTGGGGAGGGAGTTCCTTTGGAAGCCCAGCATTCTCGAAATGTTTTTCTGAATAGCAATATTAGTATTTAAGAAAAAAAAATTTGACTTGGAAATATTGACTTCCATACCTGTGGCCAGAGCAAATTCCTTCAGGATTATATTATAGGTTGAAGCTTCTTTGACTGTGGGGAGCCCTTGCAGCATGTTATCATCAACAAATTGTTGGGTGAGTCAGAGCTTGACCATTTTCAGATAATTGCAGACCTTTGCTTTTGCCCGTTCCTTTAGCATGCTTAATATATCTGCCCAGTCCCTCCATCATGAGAATGAAGAGAAAGGGAGAGAGCAAGTCCCCCTGCATGAGGCCTCTAGAAGGAACGAATATCTCTGAGGGGGAGCCATTCACCAAAATTGAAAAATTGGAAGATGTCACCAGAGCCATGACCCAACATATCCAGTTATGGTCGAACCCAAAGGCCGTGAGAACCTTTTCGATGTAGCTCCAATTGACCTTGTCATAGGATTTTGCTATATCTAATTGCATTATCATCCCTGCCTATTTTTTGTTGTTAAGCATATGCACCACCTCATGGGCTTGAATGATATTATTTAACATTTTTCTGCCCTCCACATACCCTGATTGTTCCTCTGAAACTAAAGAAGGAAGGAGAGGTTCAAGTCTGTTTGCCACTACCTTAGAGATTATCTTGTATACCACATTGCATAAAGCAATCGGTCTGTATTTGTCTGCAGTTTGGGCCGATTCCTGTTTGGGGATCAGGGAGATGAAGGAAGTATTGAGGGCTTTCAAGATCGTTTTATTGGATCTGGAGTCCTCCATCACATGTAGAATGTCCTGTTTAACAATGTGCCAACAAGCTTTAAAGAAATCTACATTCAAACCCTCCGGACCTGGTGCTTTACAGTTTTTCATGTCTTTAAGAACCTCACTAACTTCTTCACCGGTAACAGGCCCGTTGAAATTAAAATTATCCTCTCTAGACACTAACTTAGGAATATGCCTTGTGATTTCTTTGATGGAATGTTCTCTATTTGGATTATTTTCTCGGGTGATATCTTGGAAACATTGGACAAGCACGACTTCAATACTTTTATGTGTATTCTATAGTTGTCCATTCTCATCCTTTATCGTTGAGATTCTATTGTGTGCTCTATTGGCCATCGTGGATCTATGAAATAATTTTGTGTTCCGCTCTCCTTCCTTGAGCCATAACACTCTAGACTTTTGCCTCCAGAATGTTTCCTCTTGTTTGCATAAATTATCCCATTCTTGGTGATGTTTATCAGCCTGATCACTTTTGATTTTGTCAAAGCCATCTTTGATTAGGGCCTGGTTGAGTTCTTGTAATTTGATTTCCAATGATCTTTTGTTCTCAAAAATATTACCAAACTCCTTTTTGTTCCACTCTTTTAGTTTTAACTTGACATGCTTAACTCTTTTATGAAGGAGGTACATTTTTGTGCCCTGGAACTGCAAATCCTTTGACCACCACTTTTCAATATTACTAATGGAATCCGGGTGAGAGAGCCAAATGTTCTCGAATCTGAAGGGCCTGTTCCTAGGAGAGATTAAACCCTTGATTTTCATTTGAATCGGTCAGTGGTCGCAGCCTCCAAAGGGAAGGACCATTGCTGTTATTTCTTTATCAATGAGCAATAGCTCCTCTGAAATCACGAACCTGTCCAACTTAGAGGCTACCTATGCCTTACCTCCTCTTTTGTTGTTCCAAGTAAAAAATCCATTGTTTAGGGCTACATCCACCAGTTTCATCTCCTCTGTGAAAGTTTGAAACACTAAGGAGTCTTTGTTGAGCGCTCTAGTACCTCCCTTTTTTCTGAGAGAGATTTTATCATATTAAAGTCCCCTCCCATGATCCAAGGAATCCCAGCCTATCTATGTCTGAGATCAATAAGGGATTCTAATAATTTAAGTTTTTCATCTATTCTTTGAGGAACATACACATTTGTGACCAGGAAGGTTTGTGGGTCCCCCACTGGTTGAAGGACCACTGATAAATAGTTTCTAGATGCTTCTGCATCTGTTATACTGATTTTCTTTGGATTCCACAGAGTTAGAATGCCCCCAGCTATGTTTTTAGCTTTAACCTCTAGGAAATCAAATCTATTAAGCCATTTTCTATGGAGTTGTTTTTTTTTCTGGATGGAACATTTAGTTTCTTGAATGAAGATAACATTTGGCATTTCCAGTTTCATTCTATGACTGAGCATTCTTTGTTTTCTTTTACTACCTATACCTCTAATATTCCATGATGTGAGCTTCATATTTAAAGGTTTGTAAAAGAATAACTAGTTAGGTCTTTCATCTTACCTAAGTCTATCATTAAATTTTCACACTCCATCAAGAGGTCCTTCTACTTTTTCCTACCTCTTTTTTTTTCTTGCATTTCTTGTTTCTAACCCTGGAATTGTTTTCATTACCTTAACTCTTTGTTCCTACTTTTCACTGATTTTTCCATTTACCAAATCTTTATCCTGGGTTTTCCATAAGAATAACTGCTAAATTTTGTTGCAGTCTTCTTGGGGTAGTGAATCTATCCCTCTCATGGACACCTGCCTCAAGAACCCTTCCAGATCTAGATGCTCCTTATCTAGAATTTCCTGAACCTCATGACCTTCCAGATCTGTTTCACTTTGGGTCCTTTCCTGATCCATCTCTGGTTTCGTTTCACTCAGTATGTCTTCTTTCTTATTATCTGTCTCTTGTGATGGGTTGCAGTCTTCTTTCAATTCCGTTTCCATTCCCTTAGGGCCATCCTCCACAGATTGGTCTCCATTTTCCATTTCTGCATTTTCCTCCAGTACATGATACCTATTTTCACTAACCTTTTACCCCTCATTACGTGGTTGCCTTGATCCTTTTTTGCCCCTTTTCTTTGCTGATAACTTTTTGGAAGCTATCTGGATCTTTCATTTCCTTAGTTTTGCCTTTGTTTTCTACTTGACTAAGAGGGAAATCTCTGAACAAGTGTCCATGTTCATGGCATTTATGACATCTGAAAGGGATATGTTCATAGTCTACTGTTTGAATCCATTCCTCATCAAAAACTTCCAGGATGACTTCATCCGGAAGAGCTCCTGATAGATCCATTTCCACACAGATCCTTGCATAGGAAGTATATTTGCCTCTTCTTGTGGCTTCCGAAGCTTTGAAAAAACGTCCTAGTTTGTTACCTATGGCAGCAAGTGATTCAGTTTGCCAATAATCAAGAGGAAGAGAATAAAGTCTTACCCAGACCAGTACCGAAGTGAAAGTCTCCCGCTCTGGCACAAAGTTCATCTTCCAAGGCCGCATATAGAGGCCAGTTGCTGCATAAAAGTAGGGTCCTCCTTTGAATATTTTGTCTTTGTCTTCGATGTTTGTGAATATCACCGTGAAAAATCCCTTGGACCCTAGATGCAGATCTATACTTCCTTTGGGTTTCCAGTGATACTTGATCCATAAATGTAAAGCCTTTTCTGTGGGCCATATTCCCATAAACTTGCAGATTATAGCATAGGTCCCCATATGTTCTCTGTGTGCCTAAAGTGTAGGATCATTTAACACCACTCTAGGAGTCACCTCCATTTTGGGTCTGCACGGTCTTTTTTGTTTATTGTTCTTAATACCCTGAATTTTGTCTTCTTCTTCTTTGTCTTTAGTGCTGACATTTTCCTTGGGTCTGCCCCCCTCTATTTCCTTTTCATTATTACTCTGTTCCTCTTCCTCCAAATCTCTGACTTTTCCCAGAGGGGACTTACCTTTATTAGCAACAACAGTTTTGTAGGAGGGAGGGGAGCTCCCTCCCCTATGTGTCTCCATTAGTAGCAGGCCCTGAATCTCTTCAAACTCTGGCGACGCGTTTTTCCTACCTCCAATTCCTTCGCCGTTCGTGCCCTCAGACTCCAATAGTTTCTTCAACTGATCAATAATATGGTTGTTATTATTTATATAGTTATAAATAATTATAAATAGTTGGTGTTTAAAAAAATACCCATAATAATTATTAATGTGGTTGATATAAGCTTATTGGTGTATATCAACCACATTGGAAAATGTGCTTGTATATGTGTTTCATATAGGCCTATCGACATATATCAACTACATTGGTAAATGTGGTTGTGCTAGTAATAATGCTTTTTTTCCCTAAAAGTTACGGAAATCCTTGCCATATTTTGGAAACATCTGGCAGATGTTTTTGTAAATCCAAGTAAAAGCTGTCAAAATTCATAATTTTAAGTGCCTTAAAAGTTTTTGATGGTGCTGAATCAATTTCCACCATCAAAAACTTGATTCAAACACTGCCTCTACAAGATATTTTGAAATTTTTTTACCCAAATTCCATTCACTTTTAACCGTCCAAGCAATTTTTTAAATGACTCCTATAAAATATAAAAAATAAGAAGCAAAATATTTATTCCAACAAAGAACAATTCCATTTCAACGTGATTCTCTTGATGGATCTTCGTATATAAAAGTCCTTTAGAAAGCAACCATTCATCATTTGGTTCTATTTTACTAACTTCACGTTTATTTTGAAACAAAAAATAAACACTCCCAAAAATATGCATACAGCGGTGAGCCACCTATTTCGCTGAAGCCGCTTCTCAACCGATTGTCGTATCCGCATTGGAGAGAGACACCCGCTCTAATTAGCTGGGACAACTCCAAATCACAGAGTCCATGTTGCATTCAACAGTGGGTATCTAATTATCTCATTCTTCCACAACAAATGCCGTGGAATTGCACATTGATTAAAGTTGCACTTTCTTGCGACAATCCAATGCTTTTAAAATTCACACCGTTTCGTGAAATTAATTTAAATTAGCCACGTAAGTGTGTTGTAATACACACCATTCATTGCCGTCAAGTTTGATATTTTTTAACTTCATATGCATATTCTTCATCATATTATTTATTTTTAAAAATTACTATAAATATTGAATTTTTTAAGGATATATATATATAACAATGAGATTTTTGTATTCATTTGGCAACATTACATTTTTTTTCCAATTTCTAATTTAAATATTAGAATTTTTTTAATATTAGAATTTGGGGTTTTGTTGTAGTTGGCGCTACCACCAATGCTCCAAAGCTCAAGGCGTGACATCACCATTGTCTTATCTGTCACTGTTTTGTTTTGCCTGGCCCCACGTGACCTACTCACTCCGCCATTTTTTCTCAAATAGTTGATAGTGTGTTTGAGACTCAAGTACATAATATGGTCACTACAACCTATGCCACCTTCATTTCGACAACTTCCCTCAACCAAACGTAGTTATCCCAATGCTCCATTATCATGTCCCACTCTTCTTCGGAATGGACAACAAAACAGTTGAATTCAATTAAAGTTGGTGGGTTTAAATTTTAAAATTTAATAAAGGGATTGGATACACGGGCCATTCACCTCTTAGAACAGAGTGATAAACTAATCAGAAGAGGGGGGTTAGCAAGTGCAGACTAAACCACTGAGGATACATAAATATGGCATCGAAAGAAGGCCTTAGATATCGTAATCATTGTGGCACTAGGAAATCACAGAGATATCGTAATCATTAGTTCTACTAGGAAATTGCGGATATTGCTCTAGTAGCTTTATATTTAGATGAAGACTATGTGTCTCGTAGCTTCGATGGTCCAGCCATTGATATCTTTAAGAGGGAGAGCTAATCTATGTTACCATAAATGAGAAACGGGAAATGAAACGAGAAACTAGAAATAAAGTTTGAAGGTTTCACTTATAAGAAACAACAAGAGAGAAAAAATAAGATTAAAGGTGAATAATATAAAACAACGCATTAATTATAAACATCTAATATTTTCACTTGTGCAATTGTAAAGAAACATTCATAAATAGTGATTCAGCTTTAAAAAAGAAGTGATAATTTTGTAGATCCAAAAATTTACCTAATCTTTATTTTTTTTAAAATAGCAAACACTTACAACCTTGGAATATAAATAATTAAATGTGTGTGTGTGTATATATATATATATATATATATATATATAACCACTTCTCATAATTCATATGCAAAATGTAAATAAACTAAATAATCTAAATTTTCAAGCTCATTTTCTAGAATGGTTGTTGAGCTTGAGCCAATTCCAAAAGCATTATTTTGGTCAGTGGACTTATTGGTATTATCAAGCATGTCTTTAGAATTTTCTTGTAGCACCTCAAGTGAAAGCTCATCATATCCATGATTTTGTGAACAACCATAATCCTACATTCTCATGGTTCCAATTTGGTATGCTAGTTGTTGTCGAGATAAGAAGCATAGATTTGAGTGTACAAAGAACCAAATCTTCTGCCATTTTTGTGCCTAGGAGATTCCTCTTTGTCGAATTTATAAAAACATATTCACTCTAGTTTCTTTCACATATAGATGAACTAGTCATATGTGAAATAAAATTAGCATTATGTTAGAAATAAACATCTTAAATCTTAAAAGGAAAATAATCCAAAACAAATATTAGACTTAATTGCTTGAACAATAAATCAATACATTAAAGGTATTTGTTATTAGGCATATCTGTGAAAGAAAACAAATAGCCAATTGATGAAGCAAGGGAGTCCCTGTACCATATTTCATCCAGAAGTCTATGGGGTCCAAGTTGTTTTCTGTTGTATGCACAATCTTTATTTGTAAAGTGGTCTTCTTATCACAACACCTACTTATAAAAGTGTTTCAGTTTTGCATCACCTCTACATCTGAAGATGATTTCTTATGAAACCATTTAGGATTGAGTAGGAAAGCAATGGAATGAACTGGGTTATGAAGCATTGCCCACTTTGTCAAACTAAGTTCCTATACTTCATTTTTGGTGTCTTTGTCGATCCTAGAATTTTCATCTTCCATTATGTCATGAAGCTTCTCTCTCATTTGATCCATACTCTCAAACACATACCCTAAGCATAGTTGATCACTATCAAATATGTGAAGGGTGGAAACAATAGGTGTAATGAAAGTGACAATATCCTCCACCCTCCTCCAGAAATCCTCTGAAGAAAGGCCAATAATAATTTCCTAAACTTTTGGGCCATCCCCAATATAAGACTCCTTCCGCCTATGCCAATCCATTGATACCAACATCTCTCTCAAATAGTGATGCATTTTAATCAGGCGCTAGAGCATAATGAATTCAAATTCAAATTTAGTCTCAGCACATCGAAGAAACTGAATATTTTCATATTTACTATAAATAGCTATCAATGTTGCATGATTAACAATAAAATTTTGTAGCATCTTTGCTTGAGTTATAGTTTTTGCAACCCGTTTAATGTTACTAATATCTTTCAGGTGCAAATTAATGGAGTGCACAAAAAAAAGAGTCCGAAAAATTGTTGCGTATTCATCCTCATTCAATTACCCAACAAGGACATTGTTTGAGGCACTATCTGTAATAATTTGGACCACGTTTTCTCTTCTAACCTCCTCTATTTTCTCTTTGAAGAGACCCATTAGATATGGACCATATTTTGTCTTTCTTGTGGTATTATGGGATTTTAATAGCATAACTCCTTTTGAGATAGAAACCAAAATATTAATAAGGGGACGATGGTTGACATCTGTCCAACCATCTTAGATAATGGCAAGCCCAGATTCCTTTCAACTATCTTCAATGTCATGAATTATAGCTTCAGTGCGAGTCCTCACTTAAGATAACATTGTTGTCCTCATATTTTCATAACTAGGAGGTTTTTAACCTTTAGGAGCATTTTTAACTAGATCCCTCACAAATTCTTTCCAATAAGAAGACCTGCAAATATTGAAAGCTATGTCATTTTCAAAAACACGGTGTCCAATGGATGCATCAATATTTCCCCTCCCTTTTACGTCCCATAACTTTTCAAGGTGGGAAACAAAAACTTGATGTTGAGAATAAGAGTGCGGACCACCAACTGTTAATCCACTAGGATTATTGTTGGTTTCAATTAAACTTTCAACAATACGTCTCAAATTTTCAAGTTCAATAAATTGTTTATTTAGAGAAGCTTTCTCTATTTTAGGTACACTCAGACACAGTTATTTTTTATTTTTTCCCCATTCTATGTAAATGCTATCGAATTCTTCCTACATTTTTTTATTTTTGTGTTTTACAATAAGGGAAAAACCAAACTTTTAAACTAGTTGTTCCACTTGGTCTTCCTCTATAAGATTGAGTGCATTTCATAGCTACCCATAACCTTGCTTCAAAGGTTTTTTTTGCTTGTTGATATTCTTTGCTTTGGATTTTTTTTATGCCACTGTGGAATATTCTTGTTGGGAAAGGGGCGGTATAATTTGTGAAGTTGATGAACTTTCTTCCATTGCAATGGAAAATGAGTGGAATAAATAATATGTAATTATCTACCACAACCAATTTTTATTTGCACAATTTATATTTGAAAATCAATTAAAAACAAATTGGTAATTAGAAAAGTATAATTAACTAAAAATTTGAATAGATAAATTTATTCACATGCATAGTTTGACATACTACATGAGAGACTATACTCCTAGAAAAATCATATATATATATATGCATAAGGGACAACACTATTTTTATTGTAGGATTAAATTCAAAACCCTTAAATTTCATAAATATAATATTTCCATGCTTAATTATTGTGGCTAGGAGCTAATGGTGTAAGTAACTGAGTTTGGTTATTGAAAAGTTGCAAGCTTGAAGGCTTCAAGTTTATTGAGGACTTTAGGACATTATATGTCACGGAATTATGAGTCAGTATGAGTCACTGGACAATATAGATGCTCGAGTATTGTTGTAAATACTATAATTAATACATAGAAGCCTTAGTATTACTATAAGGTTCCTTCTCTAAAATATTTACTATTAAATAAGCCTTATTTTCTAGTGACAACCTTCATATAATTATCTAATATTTTACTATTATTACCTTTGGATACCTCCCTTAATACCCATATTACCCTCTAAGTACACTACAAAATTTCTTGAACTAGAGGTAAATTTTGAGATAGTGAATATATTGCATCTATTTTGAGGGATTCAAATTTACTTCCATTAAGAGAAGCATAACCTTGATGAACTCCCTTCCCAAATAAAGAAATAGAAAATTAGATAATATGACATTCACTCTTTTTTTGGAGTTGTAGTTGCAATTTTCAATATAATAGTTATCTAATGTTGGATATACAGTTGCCATTCTTAACCCTAAAAAATAAAATGTCACGAGGTGGATGGATAATTATCTTTGCTTTAAAAAAAAAATTCCAAACATCTCCCTAGTTTGTTGCAATCAAATCATGTGGAGAATCAAACAATGGGAAGCATTTTCTTTGCATGTTTTTTGTACCATGTTAAGACCTTTTCCAACTATTTGTTAATTTCAAATAAAATTTATTTTTTGAGAATCAATTTCATTTGTTTCATAAAGGATTCACTAAAAGAATTATGATAAGATAAGGCCAAGGCCATTTTCTACTACCCTAAAAGAAATCAACCAAATATAATTCTAATAAGACTAGGCCAAGGCCATTTTCTACAGCCTTGAAAGAAATCAACCAAATTCAATACAATTTTATGGACCTCTTCTAAGGCTAATTCTATTTTTTTTACCAACAAAACTCTTCTTAGATAAGTTTCAAGGTATTATAAAATCTTCGTTGGTCAATTTTAGTTTTCCTTACCTGAATTCCTTAAAAGAAACTTGTATTCCTCGGATCAACTTCCTTTTTCTTGTTGAAGACTATTGAACTATAGTTACATAGCACAAAGATTAATGGCTCTAGATCATCACATATATTATCATATTGTAGAGGAAAGTTCATATAGAATAGAATTTTTAAAACAAATGTAATGAATATGAAACAAAATAAACACAAACTAGAATAATCATCTATAAAAATCTTTGAGAAATAACGACTCTATGAGAGAAATATCAGTAAATGTACTCTCTATTTTTCAATGAAAAGAAAGTGCTTTTTCCTCATCCCACTTTACTCACACATATTATTGCATTGATAAATACATATCACTTACTTGAATTTATGTTTATATAAGTAATAGTCCCATAATCCATAGTTAATTTGTTGGTTTATGCAAACTAAATATTCTTTTATAATTCTAAATATACACAGATTCAGAAAGTAGACATTGTTTGGGTTGGGTCTCAAACTTCCATGTGTTTTAGTTTACATTTATTTTCTCTATGTAAGAATGTTACAAAAATTTAATGAAGCAAAAGTCTTTGTGAACTGACATAGATGGCTAGAGAGCCTGCTTTTGGAAACTTACACTCCCTCTTGAACTTAGCCAATGAACAAGTAAGAAGTTTGGCCTATCCGGATATCTATATACACACTAGATGTTGATGATTACTCTATGAATTTTTTGATGTTATAATAGGATACATATAAATAACTTACAGACACAATGAAGGTTTAAGAGAATAACTACAGTTTTCTTTGCAAAGAGAATAATTATAGTTTGTATCTTATTTAGTAAAGGAAGCTAAAATTTAGAGAATATCATAGCTTAATTAACACTCGTTAACTTAATTAACAGAGAAACTTAATCAACAAAAAACTAAAATTAATTGAGGACAAGTGTTTCACTTGATTCTCATATGAACTGAAGCACTTTTTGTAATGGCCACATATATTCATCTGGAAAGTGAAAAATAATGAATTTTGAATTAGAATGAAGGATTTATTTATGGTTGGACGGATATATTCATCTAGTAAAGTGAAATCTAAATAATTTTGATTTATAGGCATATAAAATAATCTCGTACGTTAGTATTGAAATCTAGGCATTGGGTTCATCACTACATTTTTTCTATCCTACTAGCCATCGGATTATATGAGAATTGATGCAAAGAGGATGAAAGAGTTTATGTTAGCCTATATGATACACGTTTTTGGCATAAATAACACACAAATTTGATTTGGAAATTGAATATAAGGCATGCATTCACTGATTTACCATACCATGTCCTCTAAGGAAATGAGATTGAAGATTGTACCTAAGATACCTAGATTTTGTTCATAAGGAACTAAATTCTGATGATGGCGATGAAGCTAACTTGCTAGGGGGCTGAAGCTACTTGGCTCAGGAGTCATCTCTAATCTATGCCTATGATGCATTTGATGAGTAATGAGTTTTCTCTCCTCTGTGGCTTAAACCTTTGAAAAACCTTGGCAGTTGCACAACTAAAAAAGGAAAATAACTTGCATGCACAGTTAAAAAAGGAAAATGACTTGCATAATTACATGTATAACTTGAAAATGAGACTTTTGTTTTTGTGGCAAATAATGAAGATGAGTTGTGGAGCAGATATTTCTCTTCTCAATATTCCAAATAGTTAAATAGAATACATTGAAAACATCAACAATAAATGAGTGGAGTGAAACTCGACTAAACTGAAGTAAAAATAAACTGAATATGACACCTAGCACATAATGAAATCAAATGTGATGACACCTAACAAACAATGAAATTAATATCTCAACATCCCCTCCTAATCTCAACTGTTGCAAGGAACTTACAATGCCTAATTGTTGTGTTTGAAATTCCAATACATTTTTTCCCAACGACTTGGTTAAAATATCTGCAAGTTGATCTTTGGAACCACAAAAAGCAAGTACTATGTCCCCATCATTGACAAGATCACGAATGAAATGAAAACATGTGTCAATTTTCTTGCTCTTCTTGTGGAAAACATGATTTTTTAATATAGAAATTGTTCAACTTTTATCACAGTAAATAGGAGTTATCCCCTTCTGAACATTTGAAATATCTTTCAATAATTCTCTCAACCACATGTTGGAAATAATATTTAGAGCAGAGGGGGTGAATCATTATTATCAAATCAATTAATTTCCTTTTCAAATCAGATTTGTATATGCTACTTCGGCTATGTGAAACTGTGTATATACACTACTATGTCTAACGAAACTAGCATATATCAGAATACTTAAGATTCATTAATTGTTTGATCTTTAATCAGTGCATCAGTACTTCATTAATCATAAGAATAGTAAGTAGGAGCAGTAAAACAGAACAGATCATCACACACATGGACAGAAAGATATAAGGTGGAAACCCAATGTGGGTGAAAACCACCTGCTGCAATTTGTCTCTATCTTCTTTTAAATTAGAAACTTCCTTTTACAATGATTCTGTACTGGTGCAGTCTTATACCAGTACGCAGGCTGCTACCTGCAGAAGGCTACAACCTTCTCTTGTTCTCTAGCTTCTCCTAGAAGGGAGCTACAACCCCCTTAGCTCTTGTACTAGCTGAGGTACTAGTACATAGGTGCTGACCTACAGAAGGCTCCAACCTTCTCTTTTCTTCCAGGGACCGCGTTTCATAAATTTTTAGACTGGATCCATAAATATCAATCAAACATCAAGCATATTTGCGTTAACCAAACTCCTTTGTACAAACAAATACTGAATCAACCAATAACCTCTTAGAGTGCCGTAACCAGAAAACAGTACCAGTAACCAAACACCAATTCTGAACCCAGAACACTGCAACAATAAACAAAAGCAGCTAAAACATATTTCATGAGATGTACGCTACTTCTATATGTGGAACCTGCGTGCATATGCTTTTGTATTATGGCCAACCAGCGTATACACTGGTTTAAGTTAATGAACCAACGTGTATATGCGCCTCTGCTACGCTGAACTTGCATAGAGATCTATAAAAGATAATTTATCCTTTTCACTTATTCAAACATTAGTTATACCCAAATTATCATATTTATAGATCACGTCATGCACCATATATAACAAATAAAAAATTACACAAAGATACTTCTCTTCAAGCCGCCTAAAGATCTTGACCCGTCAATAGAATTTATCCTTCTACTTGTGCTCAGGTTCCTCCTTGATTTAGATCTAGTTATTTATCATAACCCAATGACAGTATTCTAGATCTTGCTCTTCATAAGATATTTAATGCTTCAGTTCATTCCCTTTCCAAATGATCTCCTTCCCTTTCTATAGTCTTAGGCCTTACTCTAACCATGGTCCAAAACCATAGAGATCCAATACTAGGGACTCAACACCTAGGTTCAACACTTTTGGATGCAATACCAAGGACCAAAACCATAGGTTCAAATATGTCAGACTAAATACCATGGACCAACCATAATTTTTCCCACATGTACGCGCTTTTCTTTGCATGAAAGTGTGTGCATACGTATATGCACCTTTTGATCATTACACCCGCGTGTATACGCGATTTCGTTAAGAGGAACCTGCGTATACCTCATTTTATTTTATTCTGAGAGCCTGAACTATGAATTGTCCTTTGAGTGAGTTGCCATCAAGGACAACACCTTTTCCATAGAGCCAAACCTGTGTCATAATGCCAACAATCTCCCCCTTTGGACTTGATGGCAACCCCAAGCCACTCAAAATCATTCTCCCCCTTTGACATAAAGGGCAAAGGGTTATGCTCCCCCTAAATACATGTTGAATTCTCTGCTCTGTTGTGCTATCCAAGATCCCCCTGACTGTAGGCAAGGTCTACAAAAAGAAACATGACTTGACTCATACATACATCCATCTCCAAACCAATTGGGGACTGACTCATCTACCCAACCAAGTGGGGATACACCAAGAATTTACACAATGATAACAACAAGAAAATTACTTCATCCATCCCAGACATAGTGGGGAAACCAAGATAGGCCGTTACATGGCCTTGATAATAAAAGAAATACATGACATAGAGACAAAATATCTACAGCAAGACTAGCATCTGTCAATCATCAATCATCATAACCCTCAATCATCATTAAGACCAGAAACCATGCTCTTCCTCATACACCTGTTCCACCTGAAATTAAAACAATTATGAATGTAAACTAAGATCTTCTAAGATAATGCCAAAAATGATTATTAGAAGAGTATACACTCCCCCTGAACCTGTGCCAGATGGTCTCTGCCAGACCTATATCAGACTCTTTTCATCCTGAAGCTGGCCCACTGTTTTTCTTTAAACCAACATATAAGCAACTGTATCTTCATAAACTGGATTATGTATGTGGATCCTCCTCATGAAACTCGCGTACAACCATTTTTCTCTGAAACAGACAAGATTAAGCAGCAAGATAATGAATTAACTACCCCCAGCTTTTGTCTGAGGTATTCAAATGTCTCCCTAGCCAGTGGTTTGGTGAATATGTCAGCAACTTGTTCCTTAGAGGGAACATACTCCAATTTAACCTTTTGTTCAAGCACTTGTTCCCAAAGAAAATGACACTTGATAGGTATGTGCTTAGTCTTTGAATGCATGATAGGATTCTTTGAAATACTGATTGCACTTGTATTATCACAAAAAATGGAGATAGGTGGAGTACAAGTGATTTGAAGGTATTGCAATGTTTGCATCATCCAAAGGAGTTGTGTGCAGTAAGATGCAGCAGCCACATATTCTGCTTCAGCTGTCGATAATGCAATTGAACTCTGTTTCTTGCTGAACTAAGATACTAATCTAGGACCTGTGAAGAATGCGCCACCACTAGTGTTTTTTCTGTCATCCACACTTCCTGCCCAATCTGCATCTCTATATGCCTGAAGTGTGAGATCTGTACCACTAGGATACCATAAGCCATAGCTTTGAGTTCCTTGAAGATACTTGAAAAATCTCTTAAATTCCTGAATATGAGTTTCCTTTGGATTTGCTTGAAACCTTCCAACTATTCCCACTGCATGCATAATGTCTAGTCGGGTACCTGTTAGATAGAGCAGACTACCAATCATGGATCTATAGGTTGGTTGATGCACTGCTGCTGATTCATCATTTGCGCTGAGGCTGCATCCTGTTACCATAGGGGTACATACTGGTTTCGAATCCTCCATCCCATATTTCTTCAAGATCTGCTTGAGATACTTGGTTTGTGATAGAAAAATACCATCTTTGTTTTGTTGGACTTGTAAACCAAGAAAATATGTGAGCTCACCAAGCAGGGACATTTCAAATTCTTTTTGCATCACCAAGGCAAAGTTTTGACTCATGTCTTCTTCATTGCTACCAAAGATGATATCATCAACATATACAACAAGTATTAGCAACTTATCATTGTCAATTTTTATATATAGATTGTTGTCTATTGATCCTTTTGTAAAACCTTGTTGATGGAGGTACTTATCCAACCGATAATACCAAGCCCTTGGAGCTTGTTTAAGGCAATAGAGAGCCTTTTTGAGTCTGCATACAAGTTTTGGATCATTTCCAAGAATAAATCCCTCTGGTTGCTCAATATACACTTCTTCATCCAAGTCTCCATTCAGAAAGGCAGACTTCACATCCATTTGAAATACTTTGAACTTCTGGAAGCTAGAAAGAGCAAGCAACATTCTTATGGCCTCAAGTCTAGCAACTAGAGCAAAAGTTTCTTCAAAACCTATGCCTTCTTTTTGAGCATACCCTTTACAAACAAGTCTAGCCTTGTTTCTAATAACATCTCCACTTTCATTCAACTTGTTTTTGAATATCCATTTTGTTCCTATGACATTCTTATCTTTTGGTCTAGGAACAAACTCCCAAGTGTTATTCTTTCCAATCTGCTCAAGTTCTTCCTCCATGGCCTTGACCCAGCATTCATCTTTGCATGCCTCTCTTACATTTTGTGGTTCAGTGGAGGAGAGAAATGCTAGATAGCTTGAAGCTTCTGAAATGGTTCTCCTTGTTTGTACACCTGCTTCTTTCTGTCCCAAAATTTGAGTTTCTGGATGATTCTTCTGAACGTACCTGGATGGAGTCTTTTCTTCTATCCTTATCTATTCTTTTGGTGCCTCATGGGTCTCTTTTTCATCATGAATCTGATTTGATGTTGAAGGATAGTCCTCATCATCTTCGAAATCTTAAGATTTTATTCACCTAGGAGTGTTTCCTTCTTCATCAACCACTACATCAATACTTTCAACAATTTTTCCAAGTCTTTTATTGTAACACTTATATGATTTGCTATGGCGAGAGTAACCAAGGAGAATGCCTTCATCTACTCTAGGTTCAAACTTGCCAAGGTTTTCATCATTCTTTTTGATGTAGCATTTGCTTCCAAAAATTTTGAAGTATTTTACCATGGGAGTCTTACCATACCAAAGTTCATGAGGAGTCTGAGCGCTGTTTACCTAGACCTTTTTCTTATTGAGAATAGTAACTACAGCAAATGTGGCTTCACCCCAGAAGGTTGCGGGAGTTCCAGACTCATCAAGCATAGCACGAGCCATTTGTTGAACTGTTCTGTTCATCCTTTCAACTACTTCATTTTGCTAAGGAGTCCTTGCAGTAGAGAATTCCCTTCTTATTCCATGTTCTTCATAAAAATAAAAAAAATCATCTGAGGTAAATTCCCCACCTCTATCAGACCCGAGGCATTTGATTCTGCGATCTGATTCATTTTCAACCAAGGCTTTGAATGCTTTGAACTTTTCGAAAGCTTCGTCTTTATGCTTCATAAGTCCTAACCAACACATCCTGGAAAAGTCGTCAATGAACAATATAAAGTATTCTTCTCCTCGAGGTGACCTTTTTCTAGATGGACCACATACATTAGTATGGACAAGTTCAAGTGGCCTGCTAGCTGATCCTTCCTTCTCAGGGAAATTAGTTCTGGTTTGCTTACCAAACTGACATGATTTGCATATTGTATTGTCTGGAATTCTGATGTCAGGGAGATCACGAACCACTTTATATTTACATGCTTTCCTTATCTGAGAGAAGCTTAGATTCCCCAATCTTCTGTGCCATAGCCAATCTTCATCATTCTTGCTTAGATAGCATTGTTGTTGTCCTCCCTTGAGTATGTATAAATTATTTGGTGTTCTTATGCCTTTGATCATTGTTTCTCTTGTATCAAGCTCACAAACAATACATCCATTTGATCGAAATATTACCTCATTTCCTTGATCACACATTTGACTGACACTTAATAGATTATGCTTTAAACCATCAACAAACATAACATTCCTAGATTTGATCTTTTCTTTCAAAAGAACAAAACCTTTACCTTTTATGAATGCAGGGGTTTCATTTCCAAATGAGACCTTCTTTTCCTTTTCTATGGCACTATATGATTGAAGTTTTTCTTTATCACCTGTCATATGTTTCGAGCATCCATTGTCGATGTACCACTGATTTTCCTGCCCTTCTGCATATAAGAATTTGCCACATATTTCTGGTTGCGGTTCTTTCTTCCCACATGTTTTGGGGATCAATGAAGCTTGCTCCTTCTGAGTTGTTTGCCAAAACCTACTCCTGCATTCAGAATCTTCATGACCAAAGTTGTTACAGATAGAACATTCTATTTCATTTTCAAGAGAAAAAAAGTTATTGTAGGTTCTTTTCATGATTCCAGTCACACTCCTTTGATTTCATGCTTCTCTAGTCATGATGGTCTTGTAGGCAACACATTGAGCTGCTTTATGTCCAAAGTTATGACAGGAGAAACATTGGCCATTGAAGAAGTTCCTACGATCATCAAACCTTCCATTGTAATAGCCATTCATTCTTGAGGTAAATTGAGAATGATTTACCTGTGGTTGGTTGTAGCTCATGTTCATCCTTGAAGTAGATTGCCCTCGATTTTCTTGGTGATTTTTGTTCATTCTTGAAGTAAATTGTCCCTAATTTACCTGGTGATCTTCATTGTGCCTTTGCTGTCGATTGTCAACCTATTCACTTCTCCTTGCAGCTTCAAGATAACTTTTGGAGGTAGATGGCTTCTGTGCTTGAGATGTTTCCTTAGTATACCCAAGACCTGTCTTGATTAGAGGAGAATGATGTACTTTGACAATCTCATCTAAAGTTTCAGATCCTTTAGCAAATCTAAGATTAAGAGCTTTCGTTTTCTCAATGTCCTTTCTAAGTCCCACAATTTCACATTCTAACTTTTCATTGTGTTTCTCCATTTCAGCAAGTTGGAATGTCAGAGTATCTATAATCATATTTTTCTCTTCTAAGCAAATTTTGAGTTTAGAAATTTCTTCATAAAAACCTTCTTCATCTATAGCATCCAAGAAATCATCATCTTCAAAAGCCATCAAAAGTCTATAATCATTACCTTGTTCATCTTCATCACTATTTGAAAGTCCATCACTGTCTTCATGTGTGTAATAGCTCTTCTTACTTACATTATGTTTTCTGTTCCATCTAACTGGTTCCTTACCTTTGTCAAGCTTATCTTTATGAGGACATTTGGCAGCATAGTGATCGACTCTTCCACAAGAAAAACATTTGAAAGGTAGCTTACCTCTGAATCTTCCAGAACCCCGTTGAAGGTTCTTGACAAAATTTGATTCTTCCTCTTCTTCCGACATATGCCCTGAGTCACTGTAATCTCCTTTTCCTGAGGCTTTGAATGCCACTTCTCTCTTGTCTGATGGTCCTCCTTTTCTCATTTTGTAGGCGGTTAGGATTCTGTGTAGTTGTGACATGGTAAGGCTCTGTAGATTCTATTTTTCTTCTATGGCAGAAACTTTTGATTCAAACTTAGAAGACAAAGATCTTAGAACCTTTTCAACCAAAACAACTTCTTTTATTTCTTCACCCAAATTTTCATACAATTAACAATCTCACCTATACGTAGGAAATAGTTAGCCACACTTTCATCATTGTACATTCTGAGATTTTCATATTGAATTCTGAGAGTTTGTATTTTTTCTCGTTTTATTTGATCATCTCCATCATAGCTCAGAATGATCTTGTCCCATATTTTTTTTGTGGTTTTGAGCTGCATAACCTTGATGAATTCTGATTGAGATAGACTCCCTAATAGAGTATTGATAGCCTTTGCATTCGTTTCATACTGCTTCTTACCAGTTGTATCTGTAGGAGTTGCTGATGGAAATGTGTATCATGTTTCCACAATATCCCAGACTTCTGTACCAAGAGATTGAAGATATGCTGTGATTCTTATCTTCCAATAAACGAAGTTTCTCCCATCAAAAATTGGTGGCCTACTCGATGCTTCTTTCTCATAATTGCTCATGATGATAGATCTTCCTTCAAGCGATCAATCTTCTTCTGAAGGACCTGCTCTGATGCCAATTGTTCGAAATAATACTGAGAGGGGGGGTGAATCAGTATTATCAAATCAATTAATTTCCTTTTCAAAATCATATTTGTATATGCTACTTCGGCTATTTGAAACTGCGTATATATGCTACTATGTCTAAAGAAACCAACATATATCAGAATACGTAAGATTCATTAATTGTTTGATCTTTAATCAGTGCATTAGTACTTCATTAATCATAAGAACAGTAAGCAGTAGTAGTAAAACAGAACATATCATCACACACATGGAGACAAAGATATAAGGTGGAAACCTAATGTGGGTGAAAACTTCCTGCTGCAATTTGTCTCTATCTTCTTTTAAATTAGAAACTTCCTTTTACAATGATTCTTTATTGGTGCAGTCTTATACCAGTACGTAGGCTACTACCAGAAGGCTACAACCTTCTCTCATTCTCCAACTTCTCCTAGAAGGGAGCTACAACCCCCTTAGCTCTTGTACTAACTAAGGTACTAGTACGTAGGTGCTAACCTACAGAAGGCTCCAACCTTCTCTTTTCTTCCAAGGACCACGTTTCATAAATTTTTAGACTGGATCCATGAATATCAATCAAACATCAAGTATATCTACATTAACCAAACTCCTTTGTACAAACAAATATTGAATCAACCAATAACTTCTCAGAGTGTTGTAACCAGAGAACAATACCAGTAACCAAACACCAATTCTAAACCCAGAACACTGCAGCAATAAACAGAAGCAACTAAAACATATTTCATGAGATGTACGCTACTTCTATATGTGGAACCTGCGTGCATAGGCTTTTGTATTATGGCCAACCAGTGTATACGCTGTTTTAAGTTAGTGAACCAGCGTGTATATGCGCCTCTGGTGTGCTAAACCTGCATACAGATCTATAAAAGATAATTTATCCTTTTCACTTATTCAGACATTAGTTATACCCAGATTATCATATTTATAGATCACGTCATGTGCCAAATATAACAGATCAAAAATTATACAAAGATACTTTTCTTCAAGCCACCTTAAGATCTTGACCCATCAATAGAACTTATCCTTCTCCTTGTGCTCAGGTTCCTCCTTGATTCAGATCTACTTATGCATCATAACCCAATGACAGTATTCTAGATCTTGCTCTTCATAAGATATTCAATGCTTTAGTTCATTCCCTTTCCAAATGATCTCCTCCCCTTTTTATAGTCTTAAGCCTTACTCAAACCATGGTCCAAAACCATAAAGATCCAATACTAGGGACTCAATACTTGGGTTCAACACTTTGGATGCAATACCAAGGACCAAAACCATAGATTCAAATATGTCGGACTAAATACCATGGACCAACCATAAGTTTTCCCACATGTACGCACTTTTTTTTCATGAAAGTGCGTGCATACGTATACGCACCTTTTGATCGGTACACCCACGTGTATACGTGATTTTGTTAAGAGGAACCTCCATATACCTCATTTTATTTTATTTTGAGAGCCTGAACTTTGAACTGCCCTTTGAGTGAGTTGCCATCAAGGACAACACCTATGCCATAGTGCCAAACCTGTGTCATAATGCCAACACCACATTCCTAGACAAGTTGCTGAATTTATTGCTACATATACTGCCTCTACAAAATATATTGAAAAGATTGATTGTTTCTTAGACGTCCATGAAATCATATTGGTTCCAAGATGAAAAGAATACCCTGTGGTGCTTTTCTGATCATCTAGACTGCCTGCATAATCACTATCTTTATAACCTAATGGTGAATAATTTTCAAAATGAGTGTAGAAAAAACCATAGTCTATGGTCCCAGCAATATATCTTGAGATCCTTTCTTCAACCTTCCAATGATAAATCTTAGGTGACTTCATAAACCTGGAGACAAAAATTGCTGCAAACATGATATCAGGTCTAGTTGAAGTGAGATACAACAAACTACCGACTAGACTTCTATAAAATGTGGGATAAACTGTTGGTGCTACATCTTAGTTTCTGATCTTCGTGTCTTGACAAATTTGTGTATCATCTAGTTTGAAATTGGTCATTCTAGACTTTTGGATGATATCAGTTGCATATTTTTGTTGACCAACAAAAATTCCATTAGTAGATTGTTGAATTTCAATGCCTAAGAAGTATTTCATGACACCTGGATCAATCATATAAATCTTTATTTTCATTGCTTCTTCGAAATATTCTAACATCATATTGACTATATAAATAACATCATCAACGTAAAGGCATACAATAAGAATTTTATCTTCATGAGTTTTTGTATACAAGGTTGACTCATTGTTGTTTTCGTAAAAACCACTTTTGATGAGATAGGTGTTGATGTGACTGTACCAATCTCTTGGAACTTAATTCAACCCATACAAAGCTTTCTTCAATCTATATACCTTATGCTCCTATCCGAGAACTTCAAAACCAAGAGGTTGCTCTACGGAAGCTTCTTCGTGCAATATACCATTTAAGAAGGCATATTTTACATTAAGATGATATACTTTCCATTTGTGTTTAGATATTATGGATAAAGTGGTTTTAACAATTTCTAACCTTGCTATTAGAACAATGGTTTCACCATAGTCAATACCAATCTATTGTGAGAATCCTTTGGAAACCATTCTTGCCTTATGTTTTCAATCTCTCCTTTTTCATTCAGCTTGGTATTATATACACATTTTACACCAATTCTGGTTTTCTCTCTTGGGATATTAACTAATTCGAAAGTCTAATTCTTCTCTATGGTAGCAATTTATTGGTTCATTGCATCATCACAATTATTTTCTTTAACTTCTTCTTCAAAATGGGTTGGTTGAGATGAAAGAAATGTAAACATATTCTATTGGTCAAACTCATTCTCATATATTTCTCTGATGTTTCTTTTTTTCTAACTATCTTCCGAAGATGTTTAATCACTGGTGGATTCACTGCTTGAAGATGTACCATTTTTAAAATGGTATGGTTCTTCTTGAACCCACAATATTGGTAGTTGTGGTGGATTAAAAAAATGATTTGAAACTTCATCAACAAGATCATACCAAGATTTATTTTCAAAAAATTTAACATCTCTTATTAAAATAAAATTCTTGGTAACTAGATTGTAAAAGTTTACAAACCTTTGAATTCTCATTATAGCCTATGAAAATACATCTTTCACTCCTATAATCAAGCTTCTCTCTTAGTTACTTTGGAATATTTCAAAATGCTATTGATCCAAAAATTCTAAAGTGATATACATTTACATTTTCACCATCCCATTCTTCTTGAGGTACTATATCTTAGAGACTGGTTATTGGAGATCTGTTGAGAACATACACTGCTATCAAAACTACTTCAGCCCAATAATCATTTGACGACTTCTTCTCACAGAGCATACATTTTCCCATGTTCATGATTGACTGTTTTTTTCTTTCTGCTACTCCATTCTTTTGTGGAGTATATCTTGTTGTGTTTTACATTTTCATTCCTTGTCGTTGACAAAAATATTTGAAGTAATTGGAGTTCTACTCTCATCCTCTTTCTAACCTAAGGAGTTTTAAAGGATTTCCACTTTTCTTTTCTTCTTCTACTTTGAATTCTTTGAACCTTGAGAATGTATATGATTTATTTTTGAGAAAATACACCCATATCTTCCTACTATAATCATCAATGAAGGTTAGAAAATAAATAGTACCACCAATGGATTGTGTCTACAATGGGCAACATATATATGTATGGAATATCTATAAAGGTTCCTTTTCTCTAGAGGAAGATGTCAGAAATCTATATCTTTTATGCTTTGCTAGAATAAGTTTTTCACAATTACAATCTTTTTCATTTAGAACAAGGAGACCAATGGCCATAAAATGTTTCTGAATCAGACTTAGACTCTTGAATGGGATGTGGCCATACCTAGAATTCCATATTTGAGATTCATATATTATTGACATATTGTGGGCAAAAGACTGTGAGATATTTTGACTTCTAAGAGTCAATGGAAACATCATATTCTTGGTTTTTTCAACCTTTTCTATCAATCTTCTATTGGGTGGTTTTTCATAAGTAGAACATGTGTTCCCTTGGAATAGTACATCATAACCATGTTCCATCAATTGACCTACACTAATGAGGTTATGCTTCAGATGTGGAACATAATAGACATCAGGTATGTATTTTTGCAACTTATGTTTGGTAAGAACATGGACAATACCTTTCCCTTCATCTTTAATATAGGGACAATCTCCGAGAGTAATTTTTTATGTTATGGAAGAATCAAGATAAGAAAGAAAATTTTTATTAACTATCATATGATTTTTGTAGCCATTTTCCAGCAACCAAAGGTCCTCGCTATGAGTGTCTTAAGAAATATGGCAAGAAAGAAACATTTTCTCAGAGGATTCTCCTTCATAATGCCCAAATTTATTGCAATAATAGCATTGAACATTAGATTTTCTCAATGTTTTGCTTCTCTGTGTTTGGTTTTGTGGAGGTCTCCATTGCTCTACTACATAACGATGTTCTAATCTACCTCTACCTCGACATTTAACTCACTTTTTTCAGCCTCTATATCCTCTGCCTCTGCCTCTACCAGGAGAGAGTTGTGATTTAAAATCTTGCTCCATGGAATCTTCTGCCAAGTTGAGTCTTATTTCATGTGCAAAAGTGATCCAATCAATTGTTCTATTCAGAAAGTTGTAAAATCTTTGGATTTAAAAATGTTTGTTACAACCATGTCATATTTCTTGGACAAACTTCAAAAGAATTTTTCAACAATCTTCATATCTATAATGGTTTCACCAATGAGTTTGATCTGATTTACTATTCCCATGAATCTAGTCATGTACTAGTCCACATTCTTCATGTCAACTCATCTTTATGGTTTCAAATGAAGCTCTCATTGTCTGCAATTTAACAATCTTCATTGTATCATTACCTTGATACACAGTTTTCAAAATATCCCAAGCTTACTTTCTTTGGATGCACCAGTTATCTTATCGAAGATAGGGTCATCGACTGAGTTCTATATCCAACATTTAGCTATGTGCTATTTCCTTCTGAGTTCAACAATTGCATCCCTCTAATTATTGGTCATGTTCATCCATGCTTCTTGGGTCGACTCTACATAGGTGTTGCGAAGTGTATCCCAATGCTCTTGGGCTTGCAGAAATGTCTTCATTCTTAAAGACCAAAACTCATAATATTTTCCAAGCAGAGTTGGGGTCTGTGGAAAAGCATTGGAGGAAGCCATTCCTTCAAATGAAAAATTGTGCCTCTTTGTTTTTGTTTTTTTTAATCCCCTTTCTAAAAAACGTTTTGAACCAAACACCGTCTCCTATCTTAAAAAGTGCCCTTTTTTACAATAGGGTAGGCTCCCCTCTTTTAAAAGTTCTTTTAAAAATATTTTAAACAATATATATATATATATATATATATATATATATACATATATATATATATAGATATATATATATATATATATATATATATATATATATATATATATATATATATATATATATATATATATATATATATATATATATATATATATCTCACTTTAAGAGATACATCAAAGTGCTATATGAATCTTATGAACCCCCTTTAAAAAAATAAAGTTTGAAATAAATCATTTTTGAAAAAGAACTTTTGAAAATAATTGTTTAAAAATCTTTTGACATAACCTTTTTGAAAAAAGGCTTTGCGCCTCATTTTAAGAGGATCACCTTTTGAGATAAAAGTTCGAATGGAGAGAATGATCCAGATCATGTGTTGAAATAAAATGTGGACTTCATTATGACTTTGAGGAGCACCATCATAACATCTTGACTTCGTGGAGCTCAACACACTTCCTAATTCTTTATGGTGGTGATGCAATGCAGGAATGCATGATTTCATAAGTATTTGAAGATCAACACACTTTGTCCTTTTATGGGGTGCGTTGGGTTGCTCCAATTTTTTTCCTTTTGATCTTAGTGATATTCCTTTGAACAATGCATCTACTCGTCAAGTTTGGAGGCATATAATATAATTTTACCATGGTTCAAAAGAAAAATTCTAGAGCTTCAAATTATGCTTACAAGAGAAATCCATAATATATTATATTGATGGCTAAAACAAACTTCACCTTCAGTTAGTAAAAAAATTTATTGGTTGAGGCTAGAGACTATTGGCTTGAAATTTACCCAAAATAGTCATAATAAGCTTTTGAAAAAAAAAATTATTTGATCACCCATCAATTTCACAAATAATCTTTGGATATTCTAGTGATTTAGAATATTCAGAAATATGTCCTTCAGATCCACTTTAGATTTTGCCCAACAAACTTGGTCTCAAAAGGACACATGATAATTATTATGTAATGTCAACCTTTGCATAGGATTTTCCTCAAAGGAATATGTTGCATGTCTTCTTAAACTTGTTTCCAAATCTGCACAAATCAAAACAGAGTCTTTTTCTTCATAACTCGATGAGTACTTCAAAACATTTCCTTGATTTGTCCTCCATCACTCTCACTAGGCTCAAGACTATTTGTTAATATTTAGGATATATGTTAGCTTGAGGAGCAAGCACTTCGTATACCCCAAAAAAGACTCCAACCTTTTCCTACAGTGCATGATTTTTGCACAAATCACATGCTCGCTACAAAACTTATCTAGAAAATAGGTCACGGTACTGTTGAAGGTGTCAAAGATCAGATAACCAAACAAAAGGGCCTTAATACATGTTCCATAATACAGATTCAGATATTTCCAACATAAACCCAACGGGTTAGCCAATAATCATACCACCAATTGATGCCCTAGACAAATACACCTTCTGAACGATACAAGATTCAATAAATACAGTCTTCAAGAGATGCCAAAGATTTCCTTCAAACAAGGTTTGTAAAAGAACTTGAAGAATCTCACAAAACCCTAAAACGAGACCCTTAAATTCAAACAAGAATAAATACTACTCTAGTGAATTTCTTGGCATCCAAAATAAACACAGAACTTTCAACCTCCTTCAATATGTAAAACACAACCTTGGCTGCAGAGAACATAGAGTGATATTCTTCATAGATGTATTTAGCAAAAGAGAATAGCATGAAGTTAAGGAAACCCTTAAAAAATATAGAAACTGAACCAACAACTTCAACCTTTCGACAAATATTCAATGTTTACATAGGTCTGAGAATAAAGAGAGATAGATCAAACAAAAAAATTCGGTCTCCCTTATGGTGTACCTTTCTCTCCAAAGGTCCGATATTCTTTCAGATAGAGAAAATGTGAAAATTTCTTGAATATTTTAGATGAGAATCAATTTTTGTTTTTATAGATATAGTTGGCGGCTTAAGGAAGCTGACTTTCCTTAAAAATGGATCTTAAAAAAATAATTTTAAATTTTAATTGTTTATTCCCACATGGAACGAAGTTGCCTTGGAGGGAAGCATACTTTGAAATTTCTTAAATTACCTTTTAATAATTAAGTTAATTTTTTTCTATCACTGGCCAAAGAGAGATGTCTTCATACTTAGGCTAACCTATCATGCCATGCCACCTCATCTCCCTTTTGGGGTTTTTCCCCACAAGATGGGTGCACAATCTTTGACTAGACATAACTCTCAAACTGAAGGCATGCCATATACCATAGAATAGGCTCGATGAATAGATTGCAATGATGGTGATATTAGGAGCAACTTGACTAATTTTTTTCCTCAAATATTCAAACAACTGTGGGCCTTCTATGGTTTTCTGGGACATCTTCCTTTGGAGCTTCCAACTGATGCAAATCAAACAAAGATTAATAGTGTTCAATAACATTTGTTGGCATCAATGACAACGCCATTCAACAATCTCCCCATTTGTCATTGATGGAAGCACATAATCCCTTTGTGATCATTTCTCCCCCTGATTTCATGCCTCTGATCTCCTTTTCATGTTTTCTTCCCCCATTTGACATTAATGGAAAAGGGTGACTTCCCCTAACAAGCTACATGCTTTTATTTTGGTGAAACATATTGATTCCCCCCCTGAATAAATGCCTTTCATGGATTGCCACAATTAGGAGCTTCTGAAATTCTATTTTATAAACCTACTACTCAAACTGACTAATTTTTCCATAATGCTGACAAATGTTCTTATGACTTCTTCACATTTTCCATCTTTCAACTTTTCAATGGGTGCCTACCACTTATAAAGACTCCCCCTCTTCATCATTCATAGGACAAGGAGTCATCAAACTAGATTCTTCAAAATAACGTATGAACCAGCTCTTAGCCAAATCATTTTGAACTTTATCATTATCCATTCTACCTATTGATTCAACATGACCTTTCGATTTTACAAAACTTGAAATCATGATTGTAAATACTTTTTCATTTACTTGATCTTCTCCCTTTTCCTTTCTTCTCCAAACCTTCTCATACCTGATGTTAGGATTGTAATTCATGGAAGATTTCATCTTGTACCTGCAATCACGAGATATATGCCCATAGTTATGGAAATTGTAACATTCAATGTTGGGCCTGAATAATGGAGCAAATGACATATACTTCATGCTATCAAAGTCATTTTGAAACGTGTCCTGTGATCCTACAAACTTTCTTCTAGTGTTTTGATAACGTCTTTCATAATTAGCCATGTTATACATATTGTAATCCTTGTCCATATGTCTAAAGTTACAACATGAAAAACAAACCATTAAACATGTTTGGGTACTTGGATTAGATGTCCTATCTTGATGATATTCTGCAGCTATTCTTCTTTGGAGGAGGTGCAAAAATTTTAACCTTCTTTTGTCCTTCATCTTAATTCAGACTTTAAGGGATCCTTCCATCATTCTTCTCATCAATATTTCTTTGCAGAGACTTGGATCTTATGCCTTCATCGCATGTAGCTTTTCCTATGTATTTTGCCTTCATCTCCAATTAAGCCAATTCTTGATTATTCCTTTCAATATTATGCAAGTGTTAATCTTTTCCATTCCTTGAGCTTATTGATTTCAGTAATATCTACGTCAAGTTCTCCTTGATTTTGAGCAAGGTCTTCCTAAAATCCTCCTTTCAACAATTTCCTTCTTTCTTCTCCCTCTTCTACTTGAAATTTTAGAACAGAGATATTTTTAGTTGCTTTATTGCATTCATGCATTTGTTCCTTCTGCTTTTTATTTCTTTCCTAAGCATGTCTATTTCTACAACATTTGTATCCAACTCATTTTGCTTTTGGCTGACTTCTGCCTCACGCTTCTAAATAGATTCTTGGAATTTCTTTCCTGCTTCCTGCACCTAGGGTTGTAAGAGAGAAACTTCTTCTTTGAGAGTGTGATTTTCCTTCTCTTTGTTATTCCATTCTTTCGAGGCATTAATTAATGATTTCTCTACATCCTCTTATTCTTCTTCATTATCGTTGTCAGATTCTTTGGTATGAGGATCTGATTTATTTGAAGAACGATTATCAAAATCTTTATCTTGACTTGTATCTTTTTTACCCGCATAGAGATATTGAAGTTTTTCCTATATATGTTTGGTTGATGAGCATTGACCTACATGATATTTCACAGAATCTAGCACATCACTTAGAATGATACTCATAACTTTTGAATTGTACCTTCCTGATTCATTGGTATAAGTGTCTCTATTAATAACTAAAAAACATACATTACATCCAATACCTTTCAAAAACGGTTCCATTTTAGCTTTCCAAAATACAAAACTTGATTTAGTGAACAAAGGAATTGGACCAACCTACCTCTCTTCACTAGGTGTCATAGGTTTTGAAAGTATTTCAATATCAGTGACTTCATTTAATTCTTTTGAATGATTTGTGGTTTTCCTTCTTGACTTTCCCATCTTGATTCACCTAAGTTATGCCTTCCAACTTGATCCAGGATGTTTTCGCTAATAGATGTATAGAAAAGAATCGCATGTAAAATTGCAGCTTAACGCAAAAATGTGCACATATGAAAAGAAGAAGTAAACACATAAAAGGCACAAAATAAGACACCAAGGCTTGATAATGAAGTTCATCCAATTTAGACTACATCTCCGAGCCTAGCTCAACTTGGGGAGGCCTTTCTTATTAAATGGGATGAAAGAATAGAATTACATTCATCAAACTATCCACACAAGAGGCTTATACCTCCAACCTGTAAGATGGCTATGAAATGAATGCCTAAGATGTAGAGATATGCAACACCAAAGCTTCCTGCAACAATAAAGGCGCTGGAGTATGTAAGCTGTCCAAAATAGACCAACATGTGCTCTCGGCCTCCTGCGAAATAGCATGCTGCCACCAAAATTGCCTCCTCCTGTGCTCTTCCATTGATCATGTTTTATAAGGGATTCTTTGGACAGAATCCCATCCCAATGAGGGCTTGTCTGGCTCTTAACATAGGTTGGTAGAGTGGAAGGATCGGCGGGTACAACCATCACTCAAAATGGTCTTTTTATTGTTGAACGACAAACCTTCAAAAATCTTGAAAAACACTGCAAATCCACCCAAAAACCATATACCTAGACTTCATAAATCATTAAATCGGGCTTAATTTCCCTATCGGGTCCACAATGAGGTTGAAAATCAGCATATCGGGGATGTCTCTATCCTAGTTATTAGGAATGACTGATCGCTGATATCGACGTTAGTTGAACGCTTCGGCATCCCCCACATATATCGCCCCAGGTGACCAATAAGTGTTCCACCAATCTGATTAATCACCGATCACACTACCCACTCTCCGATATACATGTAAGTCCTCCAACTATGATTGCCTCTGATCCACTGATCCAATCTGATTAGAGATCGACAATCGGGGTTCCATGGCCCAAAGCTTAAGTCCACCCATATGCAACCTCCGATTGTGATTTGGCCTTAAAGGCTTAAGACTCCTTTTCAAGGGAAATTCCTCATTTTCTTAAGGATTAAAGCATCCTTCTTCGGGTGATAACTTCATCATCCGGACTCAGATTGAAGTACCATTTGCGCCGTTGGAATCAGGAAGATGAAATCTCTGCTCTGGTCCTAGGTTGACTTCATTCTACCCACTTGATTTCTGATTTTTTCCATGCCATTGTATCTGAAGATCCACCTGGATCAATCCTCCCCATTGAGGAGCTTTTGGACTGCCAAAAGCTTTTCATTAGTCAATTGGCAAGTGAGGGAATTGTTCCCTCACTTTCTCTTTCTCTAACCATCTAGCCTTACTGGGATGCATTCCCTTGAACCCAACTCGAAGGTAGTCTACATCTCCTCGCCATGAAATCCTAGTTCTTTTGTCGAGGATGATGTTTTCTGGCAACTCATCGAGATATTCTTGTGCAAAATCATCGACAGTAGGAATTGTTCCCACCTCACTAGTATCCATGATCAAAGGTGGTTCATACAGCTTTAGGTTCTCCACATTCACTACTGAGTACATCTACATATATACCGGAAAGTCAAGACAAAAGGAATTGATTCCAATCTTCTCCAATATGGTGAATGGTCCATACCGAATTGGCCCTAACTTCTTTCCTTCTACCTTCATCCTATCTTTGCTGATGTGGAACCACACCTTGTCACCCACTTGGAATTGATGGTAAACTCGGTGTTTATCATGTTGAGCCTTATAAAGAGCTTGACTTTTCTCCAACTGCTCTTGCACTGCTTGGCGAATCAATTGGATTCGCTGAATGAACTGATGAGCTTTGTCCTTATCACTACATCCACTGGAGCCATCCTCCCTTCTAAAGACCATATCAAAAGGGTCCTTTGGCAGGTAACCATAGCATGTCTCGAATGGTGAATGCTTCATCGATGAATGCACTGCTCGGTTGTAGGAATGTTGTATATAGGGAAGATGTTCATCCCACAACTTGTGATGTTTCCCACAATAGCCTTGTAATAAGTGTACCATGGTACGGTTAATAACCTTTGTCTGCCCCTTACTCTGTGGGTGAAATGCCGTGATTATTTTCAGTTTGGTGTCCATCATCATCCACAAGTTGGTCCAGAACTCCCCAAGGAAAAGAGAGTCTCGATCTAACACAATCGATGTGGGTAATCCAAAGTGGACCCAAACATGCTGAAAGAAAAGAGAAGCAGTCTGCTCTGCAGTAATTTGCTTTTTACAAGGCATAAGAATACACATTTTGCTGAAATAGTCAACGACAACATACAAAGAGTCGTGACTCTTCATAGACAAAGGTAAACCTCCTACAAAGTCCATTGACACACTTTCCCATGGGCGACTCGGCATAGGGAGTGGTGTGTAGAGCCCAAGTTTTCTATTAGAGGGCTTTGAAACATAACACATCACACAACCCTTTACATAGCGAGTCACAATGTTTTTCATATGAGGCCAAAAATGAAATCTTTTTGCATGACATAAAGTCTTTTCAACACCAAAGTGTCCAAACACAAGAGAGGTGTGGGCCTCTCAAATTACATGTACTCTTTCTCCTATGGGAATACACAATTTACCAAGGTGAGACAACAATTTCCCCTACAAGTGATAGTTGTCCACTTGCGAACCATGGGTTAGTTTTTCATAAACCTCCTTAAAGTAATCATCGTTAGCATATTCTTCAACATAACTTTCAAAAGATAACAAAGAATTATGCAAAATAATAGAAGCAGAAATAGGAGGGTGAGATAGCATATCGACCATTTTATTTCTACTGCCCTTCTTATATTTTATTACCAAATCAAACTGTTGAAGAAAGCCCATCCACTGTAAATGACGAGTTTTCTACAACTTGGTTTGTGACTGAAGGTACTGCAAGGGCTGATGATCTGTATGGATGATGGTCTCCTTTCCGATCAGGTAGTGTTTCCACCTTTTCACACTCTGCACCAAGGCATAAAGCTCCTTGTCATAGGTGGGATAGTTTATCACAACTTGAGAAAACTTCTCAGAATGGTAACAAATTGGCTTCTTTTTTTGCATCAGTATAGCTCCCATGGCATAATCGTTGGTATCAGTTTCGATCTCAAGTGGTTGTTGGAGATCGGATAAGGCTAAGACTAGCACGATGCTAATTTTTTCCTTCAATGTTTCGAAGGACTTCTGTTGTCTTCCTCCCCATTGGAAGACCTATTTCACACTTCTCAATGTATGCAAAGGTGCTACAATATCAAATAAATTAGCAATAAATCTCCTCCAATACTGGACTGCACCAAGAAAGCTACGGACCTCAGTTACACTAGTAGGCTTAGGACAATTTACAATTGCTTCAATTTTAGTGAGATCAATTTTTAACTCACCATGACCAACAATATGACCTAGGTAACCCAAAGAGGTTTTTCCGAACTCATACTTGAAAATTTTACAAAGAGTTTTTATTTTTTCAGCACATCAAGCACTTTCTTTACATGGATCACATGTTCAAACGAAATTTTGCTAAAAACTAGTATATCATCTAAATATACGAGAACAAACTCATCATTGAAAGGCTGAAATATATTATTCATAACCCACATAAAGGTGGCTGGAGCATTGAAAAGCCTGAATGGCATCACCATCCATTCGAACAACCCTTGCTTGGTTTTGAAAGTGGTTTTATACACGTGCTGCTCCACAATTCGGACTTGGTGATAGCCACTACGCAAATCCAACTTTGTGAAATATACAACATTTTTTAATTGATCCAATAAATAATTTATGCGTGGGAGGGGATAGCGATTTTTTACTGATATTTTGTTGAGTGCACGGTAGTCCACAAACATCCTCCAGCTGCCATCCTTCTTGGGAACTAGAACAATCGGCGAACCGCATGGAGAGGAGCTTGGCCTGATTATGCCTTGGTCCAGCAATTCCTGCACTTGCCACTTGATCTCCTCCATTTCAACAGCCGACATCCTATACACGTCGATATTTTGCAGAGGGGCATCATGCAACAGGTGGATTTTGTGTTGGATTCCCCTCTTCAGAAGTAGTCCCCATGGCTCCTGAAACAGTTCATTATAATCAGAAATTAGTTGCATTAATTCCTGTTTATGATTCCCATCGCAGCCGTGGAACACATCAACAATTTCAGCCTCTTTCTCCCTTATGACCATAAGCATGCATGTTTGATTGGAATTCACCAGCCGTTTGATTTGTCTAGTGCTTACGAGGCTAGCGTTAATCTCACTTTGATGAGCCCTCACTATGTATTCTACCCCATCCTTAGTAATGTGGTATTTATTCTCACGGTGGAAAAAGATTGCTTTCCTGTCATACAGGTATGGGCTCACTAATACCATGCCACAGATATCCAGTGGGATTACATCCATTTCTACTTCATCTACCAGCTTAGACACAACCACAGATCTTACCTTGCACTATCGGGTTACATTCAATTTAGCTTTATCATGTATCCATCCCAACGAGTAAGGCTTTGGGTGCGGTTTTGTTTCTAAGCCAAGCTTCTTTACCGGGGATTCTACAATTAAATTTGCTTGGGACCCAGTATCAAACAGAATTTCTACTTTGGTGTGATTTACTACAACTCTAATATGAAATAATTCAATTCTTTTTCTATCATTCGAAAGGGAATTATCTACAGAACTGGTGCTTCCATGTGATTTAGAATCAACAAGAGGTCTTAATGAAAGAAGGCCACAATGATGATCACTGTTGGAAGCAGCACCCAGAAAGGTGTCCAAAGGTGTCCAAGGTCTTGTTGTGCTGCTGCCACTATTTTCTGCTTTCCTTTTCCTCCATAATTCTTTGGACACCTTTTTGGGTGCTTCTTCCAACCGTGATCATCATTGTGGCCTTCATTCTTGCAATGATTGCAATAAGGCCGCTCTCCCACTTTGGCTGTTGTTGTTTTCTTCTCCTTCCCTTTACATTTCGCTTTGGATTTTCCATTGGTAGGTTTGAACGGTGGCTTTTTGGACTGGTCCTCTCTTTCATTCTTACCTCTGTTCTCAATATGAATTTCTTTCACACTAGTTGCGTCAATAGTGGTTGGTTCAAACAACAATAATGAATGCCGAATATAACTATGCAGTGAGTCAATATACTTACTTAGAACTTCAAGTGTATCAAGTGCAATACCCAAATTCAGTGCTTGCTTCCTAAATTATTCTGTAAAACTCTGAACATCCTGCCCCTTACCTTGCCTTAAATATTACCAATTCATCAAATCTTTCTGTTTGCATCCTAAGGGATAAAACTGTTCCTTTAATGCAAATGTAAAATTAGACCATGAGGAAAAGAGCTTACACATATTTTTACTACTTTGCAATTTTCTCTCCCACCAAACAAGAGCTGTGTTGCCCAGCCATAGAGAGGCTAGCTGGATTTTCACCTTATCCTCTACGATTTGTTGAATCCTGTAGTAAACCTCAATCTGCCTGATCCAATTGCTAAGATTTTCTAAATTACTTTCACCATTAAACATAGGAAGATCAAATTTAATATCTAATTTAAAAAAAGGTTTCTTAAATGCATCCTTTGGGTTTCTTTGATTATGGTGGTGAGGGGAAGAAGAACCTTCACCACCAGAGGGAGAAGGAGGGGGTTCTTCTCCACCATTCCCATGTGCTAAACCTTGTCCTTCTGGATTCCTATCTTCTACTTTTTCGAGTCTTATAACCAGCTTACTAATATTCTCTGCCATTGAATAGAAAGTCTTTCTAAAATTGCACTCCTCTTCAATGCGAGCTTCCTCTTTAGCCATGTTTCTTATCTGAGGTGCACGCCCTGCCTCGGGATCAAAAGGTTCTAGATTCCCTTCACTTCTTTGAAGCCTACCTCTTGTTAGCATACAAAAATTCAATTCACATCTAAAATTCCCTACTCTGATACCACTTGATCCAGGATGTTTCCACTTATAGGTGTATAGAAAAGAATCACATGTAAAATTGCAGCTTAACACAAAAATGTGCACATATGAAAAGAAGAAGTAAACACATGAAAGGAACAAAATAAGACACCAAGGCTTGATAACAGATTTTGTCCAATTCAGACTACGTCTCTAGGCCCAGATCAACAATGCAGAGGCCTTTGTTATTAAATGGCATGAAAAAACAGAATTACATTCATCAAACTGTCCACACAAGAGGCTTATACCTCCAATCTGCAAGATGGCTATGAAATGAATGCCTGAGATGTAGAGGTATGCAACACCAAAGCTTCCCGCAACAATAAAAGGGGTTGGGGTATGTAAACTATCCAAAACAGACCAGCATGTGCTCTCGGCCTCCTGCAAAACAGCGTGCTGACACCAAAATTGCCTCCCCCTATGCTCTTCCATTGATCGTGTTTTATAAGGGATTCTTTGGACAGAATCCCATCCCAATCGGGGCTTGTCTGGCTCTTAACAGAGGTTGGTAGAGTGGAAGGATCGGTGGGTGCAACCGCCGCTCAAAATGGTATTTTTATCGTTGAACGACAAAGCTTCAAAAATCCCGAAAAACACTGCAAATCCGCCCAAAAACCATATACCTGGACTTCATAAATCATTAAATCGTGCTTATTTTCCCTATCGGGTCTACATTGAGGTCACAAATCAGTATGTCGAGGTTGTCTCTGTCCTAGTTATTGGGAATGACTGATCACCGATATCAGCGTCGGTCGATCACATCGGCATCCCCCACATATATCGCCCCGGGTGACCGATAAGGGTTCCGCTGATCCAATTAATCACCGATCACACTGCCCACTCACTGATATACATGTAAGTCATGCAATTGTGATTACCTCTGATCCCTTGATCCGATCTGATCGGAGATCGGCGATCGGGGGTTCCACGGCCCAAAGCTTAATTATGCCCATATGCAACCTCCAATTGTGATTTGGCATTAAAGGCTTACGACTCCTTTCCAAAGGAAATTCCTCATTTTCTTAAGGATTAAAGCATCCTTCTTCAGGTTGTTGTTTATCTAAAACTACATTGATCATAGGATTTGGATGAAGGAGAGTTTAGAATTGGGCGGCTTACGAAGGAGAGGAACTGGTAAGAGCTAGCTTTTACAGAAAAAATCAAGCATTGGATGGCATGGAGGGGCGTAAGGGGGGGAGAACCACTCCCTCCTACAGTCAAGTAGTGTCTAGTCGTGGTAAGAAACCACTGGAGGCTGAAAAAGGTTTTTTAGGAGGAGGAAAACAAGACAACAGGAACACACAGGAGTAGAACAATAGGCGGGAAGATGCCAGAAGAGAGAAAGGAGTAGAGGAAAATAATCAGAATGCAGAAACCAAAAAACAAAATGGTCCATGTAAGCCTAAGGCTACTATCACACCCAAAGTGGTGTTAAGTGATCCAGCGCTGCAGGCACATAGGGATCACATGACGACTTATGCTATCATTTGCAAATTCATGGGGTTATGGCCAATGGAGAAGGCGCTACAGGCATGGATCAAAAATCACTGGAAACCCAAAGGGGATATAGACCTGCACCTTGGATCAAAGGGTTTCTTCACTGTAGTTTTCACTAACATTAAGGATAAAGACAGGGTGTTTGAAGGAGGGCCCTACTTCTATGCAGCTGCAGGCCTCTATATGTGGCCTTGGATGATGAATTTTGTCCCAGAGCGAGAGACTTTCACTTTGGTCCCGATTTGGGTACGATTCTACTCCCTACCACTAGATTACTAGCAACCAGAATCATTATCATCAATAGGAAATAAACTAGGGAGTTTTGTTAAACTATCTGAGGCCACTCAGAAGGGGAAAGTACACTTCCTTTGCTCGTATATGTGTGGAGATGGATCTCTCTGGAGCTCTACCAGATGAAGTGATCTTGGAAGTTTTTGATAAAGAATGGGTACAAATGGTGGACTATGAACATGTTCCTTTTAGATGCCACAAATGCCATGAACATGGGCATCCATTCAGGGACTACCCTCACAACAATACAGAGAGCAGAATTAAAGTCACAGTAGGGAAAGAAACTGATAGCTTTCACAAGGTGGGAAATAGAGGTAAAGGAGGGAAAAGGTTACAAAAAAAACAATGAGGAAAAGCAGACAAGCCCGAACAGATACAAGGTACTAAAAGAAGAAGAGGAGTTAGAAGAGGCAAATCAGACTATGGAGGACAACCCAGGGGAGAAGGAAAAGGAAGAAAAAATGGAGGAGATACAATATATTAACCAACAAAAGAAGACTATGATGAGCAACATGGAACATGATAAGGACCAAGAGATGACCCCAAGTGAGGTGGAAACGGAGGATCATGAACTGCAGGATATTCTTGAAAGAGAACATCTAGATCTGGAGAAATTCCTAAAACAAGGAACCACGGAGGGAATGGATTCATTACCTCAAGCGGAGTTCAATAGAGTGCAGTAGTTGTTTCTGTGGAGAACTTAGACAAAAGGGTCAGGAGGTAAAAGAAACCTCGAGAGTCAGGACAATGAAGGGGTGAAAACCATGAAAACCACATCAGGACTCACTCCCAGAAACCCAGGTAGGAAAAGGGGTAGAAAGAAACAAAACAAGTTACTGATTGAATGTGGAAAACTGATGATAAATTTAGGTAAGATGAAAGATCTATCCAGCTACTCTTTTACAAATCTTTCTGAATGAAGCTCACATCTTGGAATATTAGAGGTCTAGGAAGTAAAAGGAAACAAAGGAATCTTAACAATAGAATGAAAGAAGAGAAACCTGATATGATTTTCATCCAGGAAACTAAATGCTCAATAGAAAAAATAAGAGAAATACATAACAAATGGCTTAATAGATATGAATTTCTAGAAGTCAAAGTAGACAAAATAACAGGAGGTATTCTAACACTTTGGAACCCTCAAAGAATAGGTATAGTGGATGTTGAAGCATCTAGGAATTATTTATCAGTGGTTATTCAGCCTTTGGGAGACAGGGAAATTTATTTAATCACAAACGTTTATGGTCCACAGAAGCCTGATGACAAACTCAGACTGCTTGACTCACTAGAGGATCTGAGAGACAGACATTCAGGAATACCATGGATTTTGGGAGGGGACTTCAACATGATCAGATCCCTGTCAGAAAAAAAGGGTGGGACCAGAACACTAGGCAGAGACTCTATAGCATTTCAGAATTTTATAAACAATATGAAGCTAGTCGACACAGATACAAGTAATGGCCTCTTTACCTGGAACAAAAAAAGAGGTGGAGAGTCTCAAGTAGCCTCAAAGCTTGACAGATTCATAATCTCAGAGGACCTTATGCTCACAGGCCTTGATATGACAGCGAGGATTCTCCCCTTTGGTGGCTTGGACCATTGGCCTGTTCAACTTGAGGTTTCTTGTATAGGAACCCCAAAAAATAGACCTTTTCAGTTTGAAAATATCTGGCTCACCCATCCAGACTTTATTAGCAACATTGAAAAATGGTGGAAAGAAGATTTGCATATTCAAGGAACGAGAATGTTTCTATTTCACAAAAGATTGAAACATATCAAAATCAGGCTCAAATATTGGAATAAGAATGAGTTTGGCAACATTTTTGAAGCTAAAAAAGTTGTTGAAAGGAAAATACAAGAAATCAATCAAACCCTAATCACTGATGGCTTTGATGGGGAAAGAAATGAACAAGCTAACAATTATCAACAGGAATAGGAGGACTTATGCAAACAAGAGCAAATATTTTGGAGACAAAAATCAAGAGTTCAATGGCTAAAAGAAGGAGATAGAAACACAAGGTTTTTCCACAGATCTACCATGGAGCACAGATCTCACAACAGGATCTCATCTATCAAGGATTCCAGAGGCAACCAGCTCAACACCCACAAAGATATAGAAGTTGTGTTGGTTCAACATTTTCAAGGCATAGCAGAGGAACCTCTCTTAGACAAATCTCAATTTATCAGTAACTTCACAAAGCACATTCCTAAGCTAGTAACAAGAGAATACAATTATAATCTTAATAGGCTGGTGAATGAAGAGGAGGTCAGTGAAGTCATCAAAGATATGGAGAACCGAAAATCGCTAGGTCCGGATGGTTTTAATGTAGATTTCTTTAAAGCTTTTTCAGGTATTACCAAGAAAGATGTACTAAATGTGGTGGAGTACTCCAGGAAGAATAGAACTGTATTGAAGGCATTCAATACATCCTTCATCTCCTTGATTCCAAAACAGGACAATGCTATGACACTTGATAGATTCAGACCTATAGCCTTATGCAATGTGGTGTATAAAATAATTTCCAAAATAATAGCCAACAAGCTTAAACCCCTTCTACCAACTCTAGTTTCTGTGGAGAAAACAGGATATGTGGAGGGCAGACAAATTCTCAACAATATCATTCAAGCTCATGAGGTGGTTCACTCTTTGATAAGTAAGAGGTAGGCAGGAATGATTATGCAATTGGACCTAGAAAAGGCTTATGATAAGTTAAATTGGGCCTACATTAGGAAAGTCCTTCTAGCTTATGGATTTGACCATAACTAGGTGAGATGGGTAATGGCCCTTGTTACTACCTCCAGTTTTTCAATTCTGGTAAATGGTTCTCCTTCAAAGATCTTTAATCCTTCAAGAGGCCTCAGGCAGGGAGACCCTCTCTCCCCCTTTCTCTTTATTCTTATGATGGAAGGACTAGGCCGAGCAATCTAGTCTGCCAAAGAAAAAGGTAAAATCCAGGGTCTCAAAATATCTGGGAACGGACATGCTTTAACCCATCAACAATTTGTAGATGATACCATGCTATAGGGTATTCCCACGGTCAAGGAAGCGCTAGCTTACAAACAAATCCTGTGAGACTTTGCTATGGCTGCGGGTACAGAGGTAAGCCTCTCCAAATCAAAGATTTTCTTTTTCAACACTAACATTGCTATTCAAAGAAATATTTCCAGAATTCTAGGCTTTCAAAGAGATATGCTACCATCCAAATATTTGGGAGTACTGCTCACAGACAAACCTCTGAGCAAGAAAGTTTGGGAGCCTGTGATTAATAAGTTGCAAGACAAGACATGAAAATGGACAAGCAGGTCTTTGAACTTGGCAAGCAGGCTGGTGCTTACAAAAGTTGTCCTTCAATCAATCCCCATATTCATGTTTTCAGCCCTTCCAGCTACAAAAGGAGTTATGCAACAATGCAGAAATATCCAAAGAGATTTTCTTTGGGGAAAAGGGGAAGAAAAGAAAAAATGGGCCTTGGTAGCCTAGGAAAAGATATGCAAACCTAAAACACATGGAGGTTTAGGACTGGATGATCCTGAAGTGCTAAACAAAGTTTTGGGTGCAAAATTATGGTGGAGATGGTTAAAAGATTCAGATGCGCCTTGGGCACAAATTTGGAACCAGAAATATGCAAATAATTGGTAAGACAAGGACCACATAAGAATGTTTGGAATCATAAAAGGCTCCCACATTTGGAACAAAGCTTGGGAAAATAGAAGCATAGTTCAGAAAAATAGTTTCTGGGAAATTAGAGCTAGAGACCTTGCATGGTTTTGGGAGGATAAATGGCAACAAGAACCTAGGCTATTAAGAGAAGACTTTGCAAATCTCAAGAATGATATTGACACCAAAGGGTTACTCCGAGTAAATGAATTTTGGGATCAGACAAATAGTGGAGGAAAATGGAGAATTTGGAAGGAAATGGAGTACAAGGATAATGCCCCCTTGAAAGCACAGGCTGATGCTCTAACAACCATCCTGGATCAAAGAAAGATCCTGAT
The DNA here is from genome assembly GCA_031772625.1 of Pinus tabuliformis. Classification (NCBI taxonomy): domain Eukaryota; kingdom Viridiplantae; phylum Streptophyta; class Pinopsida; order Pinales; family Pinaceae; genus Pinus; species Pinus tabuliformis. The sequence continues at coordinate 357,966,799 of CM062813.1, forward strand.
ATCAGCTGATTCTGACCAACTAAGATGGGGCAATAACAATGAAGGCAACTTTAACCTTAAAGAGGCAAAGTGCATAGCCCTTGAGCTTGATTCTACAAAACCGGATTGGGTTTGGAAGAAACTATGGAAGAACCAAGGATGGATGAAAACCAAACTATTCATGTGGTTAGTGCATCATAAGAAAATTCTGACCTGGGAAAACATCTAGAAAAGGGGTGTTTCTGGCCCATCCAGATGCCAGCTATGTGAATCACAAGAGGAAACTATGGAGCACCTTCTCAACCTTTGTATATTTACTTCCTCATTGTGGGATGGGATTGCCTCAATATTCAGACAAACTGATAGGGACAGAGGAAGCATTACCAATACCCTAAGGAATTGGAGGAGAAACTTCTCTGATTATGAAACAGTAAACAAAGCTTGGGCTTTAGCTCCAAGCTTCCTAATATGGGACGTCTAGAAAGAATGCAACAATAGAATTTTCAAAGATAAAAAGAATTCCTCCCAGAGCATCATGGAACAAATTTTAAGACAGCTCAAGGAGACGGTTGGAACTTTAATGCAAACACCCCCTAAGAACCTCCCTTTAGATGTTGATTTGCAGATACTTCTCTAGTTGGGTATGCAGGGGCTTATTCCTCAGGGCAATAACAGATCTGTAGATCAACTAGTCACTGATAAAGACTTATGGCATCCTCCCCCTCAGGGATATATGAAATGTAACATAGATGGGGCCTCAAAAGGAAACCCGGGCATGGCTGGTTATGGGGGAGTGATAAGGGATGAAAAGGGTTGCATACAATACATTTTTCATAGTAATTTGGGAAGAGCCACAAACAATATGGTGGAGCTAATGGCCCTAGAGCAATGTTTAGAAATCCTAAAGAACGACAATTTTCAAAACATCATAATTGAAGCAGACTCTGAGCTGATTATCAATTTGGTTAAGAGAATCTGTTGTGGTTCGGCTTCAAAAAAAGTCTCGAAACATTGGAGGCTTCTTTAGGTTTATTAAAGGATCCATTTCTACCTTCAAAACATGAGGACCTTAAGTTTCATACATTTGCGTCGGACCACCAATAAATTGGCAGATATATTAGCCAATAAAGGTGCTCTCTGTGCTAAGAGTAGCAATAAATATAGATGGCATGAGGTTCCCCAGGGCAGATTGAGGGATGATTGTCTCAGCCAAGCGAATGTGGATCGAGAACTCTATCAGAACAAGGGATTCTAGTAGATCGCAGAAGTTTGGGTTTAGCATATATACAATCAACATGCAAAGGTTATCCGGGATGAATTTTGAAAACGACATCAGACCCAGAATAGCTCAGACCCAGGGTTCTAGTGTGGGTGAAGATTTACAGCAAGAGGATTTATATAAAAGATCTACATCACAGATCAACTCCGCTTTGCTCTGCAGGGAGATGGGGTGGAGAGCTTCCAGTCAGAAGAAACAGGGGCAAGTTCGTGTCTCCCCACCGATCAAATGGCAAGCGGTGTAGCGAATCGGCGGTATTTTGAATCATACCACAGACAAGATGGTTTATGGGTTTTCGGATGGCCTCAATAACCGAAGCGGTTTTCTAGAAATAAGCCCGATGCCACTCATTGATCAACACATGTATCAAGAAGGAGAGAGAATACCGCCTTTATCAGGTGGGTATTTCTCTTGCTTCTCTTCAACTCGATATCCCTCTCAACCGTTGGATCAAGCAACGAAGGATCAATGGCCGAGATTCAATGTGCATGTTAGTGGGTCCAGGTTATACTCGTGGCTTCCTCAGCGGACCCGAAATCTTCTTTATATACGATCTAATGCATCTTTAGGTCCACCACTATTCATTCTATACCACCATCAAGATGGTTTCCGGTTCATCGAACGCCCTCAACTCCAGAAGCAGTTTCATGGAAATGAGCCCGATGCCACTCAACCTTCAACACGTGGCTCAAGTAGGAGAGAGAATACCACCCTCATCGGGCGAGCATTCTCACAACTTCTTTTCCACCCAATATTCCTCCCAACCATTGGATCTAGCAGTGGAGGATCAATGGCCTAGGTTCACTGTGCATGTTGGTGGGTCCGGGTCAGATTCTAGGCTTCCTTAGTGGGCCCGTAATCTTCATTTTGTGGGCCATATCTCCTCTTTAATTATACTGATTGTTGGGAAGGGGACACGTATTTTTGAGTCATTTTGTTTTTCGCTCGTTGGATCTTAGAGGTAGGGTCAAGTGGTTTAGCAGTCTCTTGGCTTAGATCGTGAGCCATCGGCTCTTTGCCCAAGGTGCCTAGAGATATCCATATCTCTGGCCATTTTCTACCTTGGGTTTTATGTATTTTATGTAATATATTTTATACAGATTAATTAAAAGAAGGATCAACTCTTGCTTAAGCAAAAATAAAAAAGCATCCTTCTTTAGGTGATAACTTCATCATCCGGACTCAGATTGAAGTACTAGTTGCGTTGTTGGAATCATGAAGACGAGATCTCTACTCTGGTCCTAGGTTGACTTCATTTTTCCCACTTGATTTCTTATTTTTTCCATGTCATTTTATCTAAAGATCCACCTGCATCACAATTGTTAAGCTACAACTAAAGGAACCTGATCTAATACCGATTGTTGGAAATATTGTGAGGGGGGTGAATTAATATTTCTTTTCAATTAGTATATTTTAACCTTAAAATGAATTAATTTACATTATCATCATTTGTAACATAATCAACAATAGAGAACACCATTCAATAATCTGTAAACATCAATATAGCAGACAATAAGAGTGTTAGGTGGAAACCCCTCATAGAAGAAAACCATTGAATGCTTCTAAATATTTTTCTTCAATAAAGTTTACATCAATATTTTCATCTCCAACTGAGTAAGGCTCCAACCTGATGAACATTCCAACACCCTTGTTCACCAACTCCAACTGGAAGGACACTCAAATGCCCTAGTTTACATGCTCCAACCTATAGGATGCTCCAACATCCTATTTACTAGTTGCAACTGGCATGCTCTAATTCCCTGTGCAGGCTCCAACTTACCCTAGCAACACCATACCTCCATGATGTGTTCTCAAGCTCCAACCTGAAGGAGACTCTAATCTACTGCCTTGCACCTACCCTACCACCCTAATCAGCCAGTGAGCCACATTTCACAATTTTCATACTCGATCCACCTGTGCTCAATATCATAATAATATGTTGTCGAAACACTGCTATATTACTTTTGTACTTATACTGCTACCAATATGCCACTTCAATTCCTTTTATTTCGCTCAATATTCCACAACTAAGCTAATATAATTTGTATTGTACAAAATAGCCTGCCACTACAATCATTATCATTGTCATAAGGTGTTGTCACTACTAACTTGTGCCCACATGAAAAATTCAATGTAATTCAAGTTTTCCCTACGCCTGACCTTAAGCTTTCTCTGTTATTGCCACAAAATCATGCAATCCAACTCTGCTGTTTCAAACCCAGTAAACATATTATGGCCTATATGATAATGTTGTATGTTCAAGGACAGTCACTATGTAAAGGCTATAACAATCCTCGTGCCATATCATAACCCTTATAGAAGTTTCAATGTTAACCCTCTAATCATCGATATTACCCCCCTAACATATCCTCGACTATTTCTATCAATCTTGACAACTTATATCTTCAACGTACATACCTTAATCCTTTCGAGCACATTCACATCTATACTAGTAAACTATTTTGTTTCACATAGGGCCAGACAATCGACATGTAAGTAGTATCTCAGTTGATCACTAAATTTATGTACGGTTCTCAATTGATTAATACTTGAGTTTCATCAATTTTCATCAACAGTGTTGATTTATGACATCCTTTCCAACGCATTAATTTATGACATCTTGAATAATTATGTCGCCATTCAATTATTAAGTATATAATAGGATTTGATAATAAAGGGAAATTAGCTCAATGTCCACCTGAAATTGACATGTAATAAGTATCTCTACATAATCATACTTGATTTCTCTATTCCCTCTTTCAAAGTGATCTTGTTTTCAAAAAAAAACTAATGGAAGTTTTGTGTTTCGTCAAGGTGGTATAAGTCATTTGACTATCAAATTGACATTGAAACACTGCACTATAAACACTCTGATTATTATGAATGCATATCTTACATAACGAGAGTAGTCCAACATAAAATTTCAAGCATCGTCCCCATCACATATTAACAAACGTAGATCCATCTAACCCTAGATCTATCATGCGTCGAGATGGATCAAATCCCTCGAGGTGCAAACCTTCTTTTTTGAGTGTGGAATTTGAGTAAATGTTTGCATCTCAAGGGATTTGATCCCTCTCGGTGCATGATAGATATGGAGTTAGATGGATCTAGGTTGGTTCCAGTTGAGGTAAAAAATGACACATTTTTATATTATCATTATTATGTGTATGTTTGAGATAAACTTCATACTTTTAAATTTAAATTATGTTTTCTTTGTTTGACATGACTATATCATTATATTCTTTAATTTTCTTTTTGTTTCTTGCCTTGAATAGTTTGTACGTCTGTGCTTGGATGCTTTGAGTGGTTTTCGTGTTTATACGATTGGATTTGGATGGTAATGTTTGTAAATGTTACAATGGTTGTGTTATATTTTTATATATGTACGTAATTGTCTATTAGTAATTACTTGGTGTTGAATAAGGGAGGCAATCTTGTCGATAGTTTGCAATAGGATTGATACTGCACATATATTTCATTTAATTTTAGGTATCACAACTTTTGACAATTAATAATTCCTAATAATGTCCCTCCAGGAATTACTAAATACATTTTGAAGATTAGTTTTAATAATTTATTGCATCAAAATTACCCTTGAAATCATTTGTTTCATTGCTAATGTTTGAAATGATTTATTTCCTTCAAAATATTTTGATCATTTTTTTTATCTATAGTTTCTTTTGCAAAAGTCAAGAAAAAATGTAATTTTGATTTTTTTTAATGAGTGGTCAGATTTACAAAATATTTAAATTATCAGATATCTTTTCCCTCTTTTCATACCGATTATATGAAAATGATAGTTGAGCTTGTAAACCATTCAATTCTTTAACTCGAACTATTGTAGTAAACATCATACCTTATCTCTCTTGCTCTCCAATATTAATAGGTTTAATTACTATAACACAAAAATCAATCCAAATTGTCAATCATTTTTTTGTTCTTACATTGAAATCAATGCACATTCTTAATCCAATCACATTAATTTAATGTATCATCATACATTGAGTTACATCAAATCAGAAATCATCATCTACACTGAAATCTATGCATCTATTGCACACAATTAAATAAGGTTAGAAAACATCTACACTGAAAAAATTGAATCTAATGCAAGAAATCAAATAAGATTAGAAATCAACATATACACTAAAATCAAAGCATCTAGTGCAAGAAATAAAATAATATTAGAAATCAACATCTACATTAAAATCAACCCATCTAGTGAAAAGAATCAAATACGATTAGAAATCAACATCTACACTAAAATCAATGCATCTAGTGAAAGAAGTTAAATAGTATTAGAAATCACCATCTACACTAAAATCAATGCACCCAATGCAAGAAATAAAATAGAATTAGAAATCACAATCTATACTGAAATCAATGCATATAGTGCAAACAATCAAATAGAATTAGAAACCACCATCTACACTGAAATCAATGCATATAGTGCAAACAATCAAATATAATTAGAAATCAACATTTACACTTAAATCAATGTATTTAGTGCAAGAAACAAAATAGAATTAGAAAACATCTACATTGAAATTAATGCATCTAGTGCAAACAATCAAATAGGATTATAACTCACCATCTACCATGAATTCAATGCATTTAGTGCAAGAAATCTTATTCCCTTTCTCTCCCCTCCATATATATCTATATCTCCCTCCATCTCTCCTTCTTTGTATCTTTATCTCACCCCCAAACATACACACTTTCTCCATCTCTTCCTTTTCACTCCCCCTCTCTCTCTCGCTCCAATTTTCTCTTTATATCTCTTTCTTCTTCTCTCCCTCTCTCCCCTCCCAAATCCATATCTTTGTCCTCCATCACTCCTCCTCTCTCTCCCTCCCTCTCTCCCTCCCTCTCTCCCCCTCCCTCTCTCCCTCCCTCTCTCCTCCTCTCTCTCAAGTCGTCTCTCTCCCTTTCTCTCCCAACTCCCTCTATCTCCCCCATCTCTCCCTCTCTCTCTCTCTCTCTCTCTCTCTCTCTCTTTTCCCTCCAACCCTGTCACTATCTCCCTCCCTCTCTCCATTTGTGTGCTTCTCTCCCTTGCTTACCCTTCTCTCCCTCTCTCACTCCTCTCCTCTCTCTATTCATTCCTCCTCTCCCGTGTCCTTCAATTTATATCCTTCAATGCAAGAAATAGAATAGGATTAGATATCACCATTTACCCTCAAATGAATGCATCTAGTGCAAGAATTTTTCTTACCCCTATTCACCCTCCATCTATATCTATATTGCCCTCCATATCTCCTTCTTTTTCTATTTAACTCACCTCCCCTCCCTAAACACACATGCTTTCTCCATTGATATCTATATATCTCTCCCTCTCTCTTCTTCCCTCTCTTCACCTTCCATTTATATATCTATATCTATTTGTCTCTCTTATGTCTCTCTATATCACCCGCAAAACATACACACTCTTTCTCCGTATTTATCTATCTCTCCATCCCTCTTCCTCTCCCTCTCTCTCTCTTTATTCCCCTTCTCTCCCTCTCTCCCCACTTCTATCTCTCTTCCAACTTGCTCCCCTCTCTTCCTCTCTCTCCACCTCCATTAACACTCCCTCTCTATTTCTCCACCTTTATCACTCCAAATCTTTCTTCATACCTCCATATTTCTCTCCCTTCCTCTCTCCATCTCTCTCTCACATCCAAGATCTCTTCTTTCCTCTCTCATTTTCTCTCCTCCCTCTCTCTGTCTCTCCCCCTTATCTCTCTCTCTGTCTCTCTCTCTCTCCACCCTCCAACTCTGTCACTATCTCTCCTTTTCTCCCCCTCTTCTCTCTATCTCTCCTTCTCACCCCAAACATATACACTCTCTCCACATCTCTCCCTTGTCAATCTCTCTCTCTTTATCTCCACTTTTCTCTCTCTATGTGATTCTTCTTCCCTCCCTCTCTTCTCATGTCTTTCAAATCATCTCTCATCCTTCCTCTCTCTCTCCCTTTCTTTCCCTTCCTCTCACTCCCTCTATCACTTTGTCTTTACTCCTCCCTCCCATATATATCTAGAGTTAATATATATCATGATATATTAATATATATCATAATATAACAAATTTAATATTATATTAATCCTAAGTTGCTAAATTTATAATATTAATATTATAATATATTAATATTAATATTAGATTTAATGATATTTTTTACATAGCATGACAACAAAATTTTCAAATATTGCAACTTTGACGTTGAACTATTTATATCTTTAAAGATTTTAATATATCCATGGGATATGCTTTTCTTTGACTCATTTTACAAATATTTAATTAAAAGAAATATTAAAATATTTTGGAGCAAGATTTTCGATTCTTTCTGTTGAAATAGACTTTTTACTATATTTTACGAAATGGTATTGAGTTTAGTAAAGAGTAAAGATGTTTAAAATTTTACCTGATTTGGAATTTTAATGCGGTAAATTGTTTTATTGAAGGTAAATTTATGATCCATTTAAATTCAAAGCATATGATAAAATAACTATTAAATGCATAAGATAATTGTATTACAATACAATTATCTTATGCATTTAATAGTGATATTATCATATACGTTGAATTTTCTTAACTATATAAAACATTTAAATTAATTATTTTTATCTTTAGATTTAAAAAAAAAAAAAAAATATTTTTCTCGACAAGAACAAAATTTCAACTTTAACCAACATTCTTATACATCATACTGGGCTGTAGTATGTGCTTCTCAGTGAAATAATGTAATATAACAGCAATGTACATTATATGTTTGAAAAATCTTAAGACACTTCAAAATCATATGAACTAAAAAAATAATGCAGGTGGCACATGATTTAACGCTATAATATAGTTCTTAGTTATGCAAGATGAAGATGGATGTGCATGTTGCACTCATCATAAATCTCTTAGCAAAATAACACAACTACTAATTGGCACAACTAATGACTATGATATAGTTCTGCAAGATGAAGATGGATGTAGATGTTGCACCCATCATAAATCTCATAACAAAATAACACAACTAATTGGCGAAATTAATGGGTAATACAACTAGGAAAATGACATGGATATTTGATCATCAAACGTTAAAGTGTATAAATAATAACAGAATAAATAAAATGCATTAGCACAAGTGTTAATCATATAATATTCAGAGAAATTTTGATGGTCATAGGGATTATTTCCTGACAATGTCTCTTTATCCTTGTTCCCTTGTTCATAAGCCAGATATGGATGAAAATGTGTTAGGTGCAAAAATATTTCAACGACATTGGTATGTATTCTCCGAACATCTTTCCGAGGTAAGGTCGTTTTTGTTGACGTGCACTATGGTGTTCTTGATAGAAGGTGATTATCAATAAGGGATTTTGTTTTTTATCTTTTTCCTTATTTTCCCGTTAAAGTTTAAGTTTATATATATATATATATATATATATTAATTTATTTTTTTATTGGATATTTTAGAATTTTGATTTAATTATTAATATTTATAAGGTGGATGGTAGGAATATAACTTCTATGAGATATTTTGTAATATTTTTATAAATGACAAATCAAAAATTGAAATTTATCTTATAAGTAATTATGCACAGTTATCATCTTTTGTACATGTGGTATAAGTGAGTCATGATATTGTAACAAAGTTTACTTAAAAAATAGATTAATTAGTTAAAAATCTTGCAACATGTGTTTTAAATCTGTATATTAATTCTTTTTATAATTATTATTAATGATGATGAGAATTAACATCCACTAAGACCAATGTGGCCTATCGCACCTTTAAAAAGTAAGATATTAATTTCAATTTTTAATATTTGATTTCTATGATAAAAAAGAAAGGAAAGAGGTGTTCCTAGATCAATGTAGTTTTGTTGAGTTAACAAGTCAAAAAGATTAATAGTGTGGCAAATGTTTTGAAACTGACCGTACAAGAGAGAGTGTTCTTTCATCTTCAACCTTCTTAGTACCTCAAAGGTGATTGTTCTTTCATCTTCAACCTTCTTCGTATCTCAAAGGTCATAGATTCTTTTGTCTCGGGATGTTTTGGGAATAAACCAACCTTCTATTTCACTCCAAAGCTCATGAGAATTAATTCTTGTCTTTGCAATGCTCATTTCTTCTTAGCACTCGTGAAGACAGAAAAAGAATTGTGGTTAGAAAGAGCAGGGTTGATCACCTCCTTACTTCATTTCCCCTCTAGCTCCCTTTTTTGTTTTCTTGTCAAGTTGTCTGTGATCCTCCAAGCTTGACCTGTGGCTTCAAGAGCCACGACCCAAGGGCATCAAAGTCACCTAGGGATTGCACCTAGTTTGGGCCACACTAGCCCTTAAATGATTGGATTTTTTAGCATATCTCCTCCCCCTAGCACAAGGCACAACCACTCCTTGTGAAGTTTTATCCCAAGTTGCCTTGCTGATGAGACCCATCCTCAACTAGTTGTACTAGTTGGACTTGACTTTCCCTCTAGCTCCTTATCACCCCCACAACTTATCATTACATTTGAAGATAGTAATATTTTTAATATATCCTTATTCTCCAAGATAATTTCTTCATTTATCTCATATCTTTAAATTTTGGTAATATAATATTATTATAAAATAACGAGTTTCATACTTATGGATTATTAACTATTTAATTTATATAATTATTTTAATTTTTAATATATTTATAAAAAGTAACATAATAATTATAAAAAATAATATTAAGTATCTAAAATATATATTTAAAAGAATAATAATAAATGTGTACTTGTGTATTGTTAAGCGTGAAAGTCATTTTTAAGTACAAATAATTTATAGAAATTTGTACAAAATTTTATTTTAAAAGGTTTTTAAAAAATAGATAGTATTTTAAATGGAAGTTTTAATCACGTTTCATGAACTTAACATTTTAAGTTAAAAGTTTGCCTAATTTTATCCGATGGAGTTCAAAACACCTCACGTTGAACTCGGAAGTCGTAGACAAAATAATTAAATTCCCTAAATTTCCTTGAGGGTCGACAAACACTAGGCTAATTTAATTTAAAATATATATATATTCAAAACTATAAACTCTAATACTTACAGTCCCAAGTATCGAGGCATTCTGCATTGTAGTATTGATCATCGCCTCCACTCATGCATAGTTTACAACACACTCCCATCAGTCGTAATAGCACAACTTATAACTTAAAGTCTTGAATCCCGATTACCGCCTCTATACAACAACTTCAGATCAACTACAGGTTGAAAAATGTGTCATTATGGCGTGCCGTCGATGACAATCGTAGACTGCTCAGACTCAGTTCATCTCGTAGCTGTTGTCATCACGTGAACAGTGAGTTTGTCGAAGTTCGAACAGTGCTCATAAGTCATTGCTGGACTCTGGTGCTGGGCTAAGTCATGAGTTCGAGGCTACAAACAACAAGACACTATTGTAGACTAGGGTTTCGTTTTGCTCCTCGACTGGGGTTTAGGACCAAGGTATTACCATAGTCAGAGGTTGGGCGGGAGACCAAACAAAGTTTTAATTTTAATATTGATTGTTTGATACAATAGATGCTGGAGTGAATAGTAGATACGAGGGTGAGCAGAAAAACCATAGGCTAATTAGTGAGCAACATGATCAACTAAGAGCTAAGCGCTTTTAGGATTCATTGTGCACTAACAAATATATTTTTTTTAAATAAGGAGAGCAAACCCTAGGCTAATCAACTAAGAGCTTTTAGGATTGATTCTTCACAAGCAATTTCTTTTTTGAAAATCAATGTTTGGGTTCAAGTTATGTTTTAGATCTTAGAACCTCCCAAAAAAATAATTAATAATTAATGAAAACAATGAAATGGAAAGAAAAAGAAGAGGAGGAGAAAACAAAAATATGAAACCTCCATTCAATTTTATTTCCAAATTCAATGGTTATGGACATTGGAATATTTAATTTAGAATATTTTTTTTGTTATTAATGTATTTTTAATCTAAATATTACATGTCAATGCACATTAAATGAATTACACATCATGTCATGCTCAAATTCATATCTCCCTCATACTAAAAATGAATCACATATATTTTTAAATGTGACATTACAGGACAAGATCTCCCTCATAGACACAATAGGCACTTTACAGCTTAGTATGGGAGAATTTTTTTCATTATATCAAAAGAAATAAAATAATTCTTACTTAAAAAAAACAAAATGTTAATAATAAAAAAAATTATCAATATAGAACATATTAATATCAAAAAAAAATCTCTCAATGTCTGTTATAAATAAAAATAAAAATAAAAATCAATTTTCTCCTAAAATACATAACTTTACACAAAAATTCAATCTTCTCCTTAAATACATAGCTTTACACAATCTTATGTATGAAGAGAGGAAATAATTGATAATAAAAAAAATTCTAATTTCTTCTATAAGTGTTTTTATTTTCTACTTTTTGGTGTGAGTCATATGCGTAATTAATTTATTATCCCACCTTAAACAACACAATTTTACATCAACTTTATATAGTGTGATAATGTAATTGAAAAGTAATAGATAATAAGAAAATTCTAATTTCTCCTATAAGTTATTTCTACCTTTTAATATCAGCAAGGTATATAATTCTTTCATTGAAAATTTTAATTATTTCTTACTTCTTAATATTTTGGGGATTTTCATTTGAATATGTACATTAAATTTTAGATGTGTGTGTAATTGTGTGTGAGTGAATATAGATATACAGACTTAGATCAACTATATTTGTGTATGTGTTTTTGTGTAGAGAAGAGTTTTTTCGTTAAAGAAATCACATATAGAATTTAAAAAACAATAATAATAACAAAAAAATTATATCTATATATATATATAAATAAAGAGAGAGTTTTCATATTCTCCAAATATATGCTCTTTATATTTTAATATGAGAGACATATATTTAGAAATATACTAATAACAAAACAAGCATATAAACAATGGATAACATGAGCAATAAATAAAATATTTCAATGACTGTATTGAATAAAATATTTCAATGTCAACTATGTATATATTATATTAAACAATTAAAAAAATTCCCTATGATTTAATACTTTCTTGTTGTATTACTCAAAATCATATATATATATATATATATATATATATATATATATATATATTTGCTTTATATTGGTTTATCTCTCTTAATATGCATTTGTTTCAAATTTATTAAAACCAATAATGTTTTTTTGAGTCTGAAGGCTTGTTTGACCACCTAGTATGACGGCGATGTGTAGGTTTGTCATTCTACAACCTAGTATGATGGAGATGTGTAAGTTTGTCATTCTACAACCTAGTATGGTGGCAATGTGTAAGTTTGTCTGTTTCTCTGTACTCAAGATGGAGTTGACACCTATGATTATTAAAATTATAAAAAAATAAAAATAAACTGCTCTCTAAACATAAAAGTAATGTGAGCTATAATAAAAACAAAAACAAAATAAATATGCTATATATATTTAGTTAGTTGTCCATATCACACGATATAAATTCACTTAGTTAGTTGTCCATATGACTTAATATAGTTCCATCTTAAAAAATTAGAAATAGAAAAAATATCCAAGTAAAATAATTGTGAAATTTTACTAAATAAACATTACATATATTGTAGAAAGGAGATTTTTCCTGTCGGTTACTCAAGTTTGGTGTTACTCAAGAAAGCAAGACCGACGAAAGTTTCAGGTAAGAAGGGACACGGACCAAAGTTTCAGGTAGCCTTCGTTGGTTGCCGCTAGTGTCTCCCTCGCCCTTTTCTTTTCTTTTATCTTTCATATATAGCAACCACTATTGCACAACACTATTTATTTTATGCATAAAATTAATATAAATCTTCAAAAATATTTCGCGTATTCTGTTCTGTCGTGTCGCCAACTGCCTTCGTAAAGTCTACACTGCAACGTAAGTGAGCGATCTCATTGTCTCACCTTCCACAACACAACAAATATATTTATGGAAAGGGGAAAGTAATATTTCCCAAATTAGTAGTTTTTTGGTATGTGGTATTGTTAAGCCATGGTATTAACCATGTTATTGTAACAAAGATAAATTCATAATATCAATCACAAAGTGCGGGTGAATATCCATGATTAAGAATCTTGTCATATTGTTATAAAATATTTTGATTGTAAAATAAGTTATGTTTTTTGGCCATGTGGTATTGATAAGCCATGGTATTAGCTCATGGTATTGTAATGAAGCCTATTTACAAGTTAATAATATCCATGGTAAAGTGGAGATGATTATCCATGGTTAAGGATATTGGCGTATTGTTATAAATATTTTGAGTGTGAAATATGTTATGTTTTTTGGACATGTGGTATTGTAACAAAGCCTAATTTGTAAAAGTTAATAATATCCAAGGTAATGTGGGGCTGAATATACGTGATTAGAATTTTGTCATATTGTTATAAAATATTTTGGTTGTGAAACAAGTCGACATTTAAAATTGTTTACATACTTACATTACACCTACACATCCACTTCATACTGGCATGTAGAGCCCCTCTCGATGCAATGATACATATTGAATAACATATTTGAGATATTCATAGTAAATTTTGATTTTGAGTAACAAATTGAATAACTATTTTTAATATATAATTTTTACTTATTATTTTTTCCAATTATATTAATTATATTTTTTATAGCAAAGTAATTTGTGATAATCCATATGAACAAAAAAGAAAAACTAGAGAGAGAGGGAGAGAAGCCAAAGTTCAAGCAAAGTTAGAAGAAATGATTGATGATAAATCTGAAAAATCCAACAAAAGAAACAATCAACCCAAAAGAAGATTTTGAAGACAAATGTAGTCTTAGAAACAATGTTAAATAAATAGCTAAAATAAAATCTAGGTAACAATTTGGGCATAAATAGTTTGGAACATAAAGAACATAAAATGGGTATCAAAGTCATCAAAAAAGATATGAATAAGGTTGTAGAGTTAAACCTTAAATATAACAAAAGAGACTTGACCCTCATCATTTTTACGTTAAAGAGTAGAAAAATGAAGATGCCTTCACAATATTCAATGAAAAACTATAAAGTAAATCATAAATTGAAACAACTTTCCTCATAGAAGAAAAAATATTGGGAAAAATAATTGAACATAAAGATACATTGATTCACTTGTAGATAGTCTCTAAGGACCAAAATATGGAATCCTCAGTAAAATTATGATCTTAAAAGGGCTAGGAATTGTTCAAGAGTGCAGCAAGAAAGTCTCAAGTTGATTTTTCCTTCATCAGATTGAGAAAATTCGAATTTACACATCAGCAAACAACTTGGATATAGTTAACTTGCGTGGCATGGCTCTTGTCACTCAGTTAGATCAGTAAATTCGAGTTAGAGGGCTTGGAGTTCAATTAAGCATGCGTGATTCCTAAATTTTAGTAATCGAGTTCAATTATATCTAGTTGTATTCATTTAAACTAGTTCTAATTGTTGGTAAAACTAGTGGAAGGTCAGTTGTGCAGTGGGACAGTAGTCTAACACAATGATCATCTAGTTAACTAATTAATTATGCCAAAATAGCTAGTGCATGCAGAGAATTCAAGTTCCCCAACTGTTGTGAATATTCCAAGGCAGTGTAACATTAGTTGTAGACTAGTCTTGAGTGTACAAGTGTTGCATGTAGTCAGATGATCAACCATGGGAATTGTGCAATCAATTGGAGAAAAATTCCTAAATAATAAATCCCTAATTCCTTAGGATTTTCACGTGGAAATAGGGGCTCGAGTTGAGGCACAAATTGACTAAGTTTGTGTTAGACCTTATCATTGAGTAGAGAGATAGGTTATTCACTTGTAAGTTGAACTCAGAGCGAGCAAGCAATTGTAATATATTTCTATTCATATGATTCAATGGAAGCATGATTAAGGGGTTTTTAGCAGTTTCTTTCCCCTAGAAAAATTTTGTGCATGTGTGTTATTTCTTATTGCATGTATGACATTGTTGTTCTAAATTGTGAATTAATGTCTGCAAAACAGTAGAGTAGAATTATGTCTCTTGATTTAGATTAAAAAATCTTGGGCAGTTGCAATTCTACACCAAAATTCTACATGGTATCAGAGCACGATTCACATTAGAGTAGGAATTTCGATGTTGTTTCTCAAGAGGTTTGAATTTGCAGCTTCAGTGTAGCATGATATCCTCATATTTGTGAAGATGACATTCAACAGATTGAGATTATAGTATGCCTTGGAAGGAAGCTCGAATTTCATTGCATGGAAGGATTGCAAGGAAGTGGTGTTGGATGGAAATGGATAGCTAGAATATGTCAAGACAAATATTACAAACCACATGAATATGATGCATAGAACCTAGCGTAATGGAAGAAATATGTAGCCAAGGTGAGGAGAATAATCTTGGAGGGAGCGTGAGACCACATTGTCTCAAATCTCCATGGGAAAGAAACTCCTTACGTAATGTGAAAATGATTGATAGAGTTGTTCGAGAATAGAAATGACCATAGAAAACAGGCCCTCACAGGCAAACTTTGAAATATCAAGATGTAGAAAATGACATTATCCTACAGTATCTAAGCAAATTTACCCAAGTTTGATGAGCTTGGAGGGGTTGGTGTGAATGTTATAGAAGATGACCTAGTGAACCTAACTCTTATGGGTCTTCCCAAAAGCTATAATAACTACCAAGACTCAGTGAATGGGAGGGAGAAATTACTGAATTGGGAAGGCTTATAGCCTAATTTTGTACAAGAAGAGATGAGGTAGAATACCAGAGATGGAACTTCATAAAGGGGTGAGGATGAAGAAAATTTTTCATTGGTTGGAAATGGAAAGAAGGGAGGAGGAAAGAAATCTCAAACCAAACCATAATCAATCCAAGGGGGAAAGAAAGACTTATCCAAGATAAAATGCTTCAATTGTCATGAATCTAAGCACTATGCTAGAAAGTGTCCACATAAAAGGTATGGAAAGAAGAACTAAAGACGAGCAACAGGTGAGGCATTGGCTTCACATTTACAGCTATACTTCACCCTTATCGCATGCATGGATAGCACTCTGATGGGAAGTATGTGACACTTCGACTCTAGTTCCTTGTTCCACATGATAGGGTGTAGAGAGTTTTTCATTGACTTGGAGGAGAAAGATGTCCAAATTCATATTGAGATTGGGGACAAAAGAAGGTATAGTTCTCCTCTGATTGGTACAGTAACCTTTCAGAGGGAGTCTGGATCTCCTCTTCACCTCAAAGATGTGAAGGTTTTTCTAGGCCTAAAGAAGAATCTCATCTCTGTAGTAGTTTTTGAAGACTATGGTTATGATGTGATCTTTAGAAAAGGGAAAGCATTCCTAAGACATATAGCCACTGGATAGGTTAAGCAGATCAAGGTTCATGTGAAAAACATGTACAAGTTGTATGTGGAAGATTGTGCTACATTAAGCAGTAAGGAAGATAAAGTGGAGAGCCACAATGTCGATGAACATTGGCATAGGATATTGGGCCATTTGCATCATGACGCCATGAAAATTATGCAGCAAATAACCACTGGCCTCCCTGAAGGAGAACTTGATCAGTAAAATGTCTGCAAAGGTTGTACCTTGGGGAAGTATGTGATATCCACATTCCATGAGTGAGACAGCAAAGCACATGCAAAATTGGAAAGGATACACTTTGATGTTTTTCGTTCTTTCTCCACAACCTCCACTGTCAGACACAAATATTTTTTTTATTTTGATTGATGATTTCTCAAGGAAGCGTTGGATCTTCTTCATGCGAAAGAAGGATGAGACATTCTCTAGGTTTGTAGAATTCAAAGGCACTAGTTCAGAAAGAGACTGGCAAGAAGGTAAACGCTCTTAGGAGAAACAATGGAGGTGAGTATGTTTCTAATGATTGAAAGGAGTTCTATGTGAAATAAGGTATTCAAAGATAGTTGAGAACACCTCACAACCCATAGTAGAATGGGGTATTTGAGAGAAAGAACCATAGTGTTGTTGGAGTTGCAATATCTATGCTACATGACCAACAACTACCACTGCATTTGTGGGCAGAGGCATGTAACACAACATTCTACTTGCAAAACCTCATCAGATTCTTGGTATGATAATGCCGGAGGAGGCTTTCTCAGGGAGAAAACTATATGTGTCTCACTTTAGGATTTTTGGAGCGTCTGTTTACTACCATGTCTCCAAAGATTCAAGGAAGAAGCTTGACGAGTTGGGATTTTTTGTGGGCTACATCAAAACTCCACAGACTAAATTATTTTTACATCTACCTTAAATTTTCTTCAATGTGTGGAATTTTTTGCATTAACATTTTCATCCTTTATTTATTGAAAATAGGTTTTGTTTCATTCTATGAATCTCTCTTAATTTACCAGGTATAATAAAAATATTAAATATTAATTAATTTTTGTAAGCAAATTTTATTTTGGTTGTTTCTTGCAATTTTATTAAATATGTATATGCGCTCCAGATCCATACTATTTCATTCATTAAATACCTTCTTTGTTAACAAAATAGTTTTTTGGTTATAATAAAATAGTTTTATAAATATATTTCATGTAATTAAAATGTGTAAAACCCTTATGTTGCACACAAGGCTTCCTTATATTTTGGTTTTATTAAAATTAATACAACATGTTATTACGAGGATTCAAATTATATTTTGATTTAATGAAAATTAATACAACATGTGTTACTACCATTGAACCAACCAAAAAAATTTCATCACCATATGGACTTCTTTCCTTCAATTCATTCGATCCATTTAGAATCAATATGTTCTAAGTTGAATAACTTCCCTTTCATTTTAGGATTTCACTCACTCGTGATATTTTCTAATCAACCCATTGAATGTGCACAATGTACCATATAATTCTTCTAACTACTTTATAATGACTTATCTTCAATTATTCTATATATTTCAAAATTATTATAATAACACAAATAAGTTTAGGTTAAGTAACTTTCTTATTATGTGTTATTATAACTCTTTTATTAAATCATTTGCATGATTAGTTTGATATAAGGAATTTCTTCAAATGTATGTTATACTTTCACTCCAAACTAATAATCCAAGCCTTTTAACTATAATAATTATAATTTAATTTTAAAATCACCGCCAAGACAACAAAAAATTTGGTGTACGAGACCCTTTAGGACATGGGATTTACCTCATTTACATACTTTAATTAATAAACATATAAAAACATAATACTTATAGTAAAATCTTTTTGATAACCCCCCATACACACACATGTACATTACATTAAAAAGGGTAGATTATAAAATTATAAAACATGTTAATGAAAAATGACAAATATTTAACTATATTTAATATTGTGATTTTAGCGTATATCTATCTATCTATCTATCTATATATATATATATATATATATATATATATATATATATATATATATAAGAACCAACATAGATCCATTTTAATTTTGGATCTATCAATCTCTCAAAAAAATTAATGTCTTTGGAGGTGTACATCTTTTCTCAAGTTTTACACTCAAAAAGAGGTCTGGACAATTTTATCTAGAATCAATAAATATTTCATGTAATTAAAAGTTTAAGATGTGTAGTTTAAACAATTCAAGTATCCAAGGGAATTTTCAAGGCATTCAATTCATTTGTGCATTCAAAAATAAAATTTAAAAAATGAAAATTTATACATGGTATAGGTGTGTGTGTATCCATCTTAACCATGAATGCATCAAGTGTTGGAAGAGATAAATTCTCTTAAGGTGCAAATATTTTTTTGTTCTAATGATCTAAAAGATATTTTCACCTCAAGAAACTTATCCCTCTAGAAGATATTTTCACCTCAAGAAACTTATCCCTCTCTACACTTCATAGATTTGTAATTAAGATGGATCTATGCTATATGGTACATAGAAAATTAAGATAAATATATGACAATTCTTAATAATACTATTTATATTTTTTGTAAAGTTCACATTTTATATATAAATTTTTATTTATTTTTTAAATGTGTCGAGAAGAATTTTATAATTTAATCTAGAAATAAATTTAATTAGTTATATGGTAATTTTATTTTTATCACTAAAACTTACAAACAATTATATATATATATATATATAAATTAAATTCTATTGAATAAAAAAAAGTAGATTAAATCAAGAAGTGAGAAAATTCAAAGAACATCTTCATAATTTCTAGTTTTACACACTAGAATTGTTCATGCGTTTTATTTTTTCATTTTTATCCTACGAACATCTACCTAACCTATAGGGTTATCAGTTGCAATTTTTTAGAGAACTCAATCGCTTTCGTCGGAGCCGAGTGTGGAATTTGTTTATCATAGTCAGAGTGGTCAAACTCATTGGTGCACTTAAGCTTGTTGATTACTAACATATATTTCTTATGTTCTATCATTATCCTTTGTCAAGAGATTCTCCATTACTGAGGGATGAAGCATTGCCACCGGGGTCTCCTCTACATCTTGAGAAGCCGAGATATCCAAGGTCGTATTTTGTTGTTGTGAACAAATATTTTTGCTTGTCGATATCATATCACTTGATGTTGTGTTTTCATCCAACCAACCATAATTGGTTATTCTTGTCTCCAGGGAATTTCATGACCCTTTTGACGATGGGCATGCATTTTTAAGATGCATAAGTTGTTGATAAATTATACACATGAAAGCGGCATTTTCATAATCAAAGGGTTGAGAATGTTCCTTTCTAGCCAACTTGGGAGTAATTTTATGTAGTAATCCTTCACTCAGGTCCAGTTCAACACAAATACAAATGAATGATATGAAGCCGTTAGCCAATATTTCACTGTCTATTTTGATGAAGCGATCAATTGAATTACTAATTTTTTGGAAGTCATCTAGCCAAATCCAATGGAGGGGTATGTTTGGGAGTGTTACCCATATTAGAGTAGCAAGAGATTTCATGGAAAGAGGGTTAAGATCTAGAGACCATAGCTGAATTGAAAGACCTACACAGCCCCAAAACTAGGGCCCCTGGTTGAAATAACTCATTTGGTCTTATTGATGGTGCTGGACCCGCCAACATGTCAGGGGATCTACCCGATAAGAAGTCCCAATAAGACCTCAGGCTGTTTGGTGTAGGAGTCCTAGCAGTGAGTCATATGGTATCGCCTTGACCACGATTTTGCACAAAGGCAAGTAAGATGTCCCTGATGGTAGCAAGGGTGTGACAGTTACGACAAGTCAAGGAAGGTGCATGAACGATTCTAACACACGGCAAGTGGGGTGAGTGCGCCACTTGGAAACATGTGAATGAACTCAGCTTGGAAGGGAACACATGAGTGAAGATGCATCACAAACTAGAAAGAAAGTTAGCTAACAATCCAAAGTGATGGTTAAACCAATAAGCACATTTCAGTAAGATTCATACATACTTATATAGAACAATGCATACATGCATGCGTAAGAAAACAAATACATATATCATTTAGAGTAACCAAGTTAGCTAAGATCCAATAACAACATATGCATGAAACACGTTGGCTCTATTATATTAAGAATTGTAAGTTCCAATCAAAGAATACATCCATGACCAACCACTAGTTCTGACAACAGAATGTTACAGTCACATCCGCTTGCTCCTCCAAAGAGATATAATAGCTCTGCACAATGGAGAAACCAAGGCTTATTACAATATTTTCCAAGCTCTCTCTAAGATACTCCTATCGTAAGCTTGGTTGACCAAAAGCCTGCACAATGAGTTATGAGGTTATATTTATAACAAAGGGTGGGGTGACCCATGACATTCCCCTTTGTGACCATTCGTGTATCCTCATGACTTTTCAACTACTCTATGACTATTACATTCAACTATCGACACTTGAACTTCCACTTCACAAGACGTTACATACAATCTCACATGTACCCATTTGAGACAAAATGGCTTGAGCAAGCCATGCAAGACATCACTGACACTCTGACCGTTGTGGTGAGACCAACTCTTTGACATCCCTGTCATGGTCAGTGGTGCCAAATTGATGTCAATCTTGGTTATCTCTGATGGTGTCCATGCGGTCAATGGTGACATCCTACTAAAAGTGAACTCTTGCCTCTGTTGCATCTGGGTAGACTGATATGGCCCCTCTGTCCAACTCATTTGATAGCATGCGCATCATCATCTAGAGTCTGGTTGGATCAGCAACATACTGATGCATAGAGTCTGTGCTGATCTCCAAGTGTGTGAAGATGACCATGCGCATTAACTTGTTGAAGTACATGTTCGGCTCCAGTTGGACTTGCTTCTTATCTTCGCCTCAATGAGTGTGCGAGATGGGTGGGATTTCTTGTGCATAATGACATGCATGCTGTTGAATTCCCTTGAACATTTTCAATAACATTGCTCACCTTGTCTACTTCATGCCAGCTATTGGGATGGATCTATAACTTGTATAGGTGCAGTTTCATCCATCTGGGCATGTTTCACTCCCTGATGTACCTATTCCTACTGCAACTCATTCTCTCGTCTGTGCAGCTCTTATTCTTCCTTGAGTTTCCACTTCAGCACATGCAAATTATTCCTTGTTTCTCTCTCTACCTTCGTGTGATCTTCATGTCACACCATCACCTCATAGCCTTAGTCTTCAAAGTTTCTTCCATTGCAAGTGGATCTACTTGAGCTTGCAACTTTGTTCCGCCTCTATGTTGTCAACAATATTCCTCTTTCATTCGTAGTGTGCGAGTGTGCTTCCTTCTGCTGCTACTTGTTGTGATGTTGCTTCAATCTTATCTCGATGTCCTTGTCTACGAACAACTTGATGTCATCATAGGTAGGCAAGCTTATAGACACTTGCTTGGCTGCAACCCATGTTGTGCTCTCCATGGTGTCCTTTGACTCTGCTCTCCTGAAAGCCATTGTACTTGTGCTGTTGAGAGACAGACAAACACCTGTGATGCCTAGAGACATAGCAACACTCATGGAAAGCAATCGGTCAATCAAAAACCAAAACAAACTTGAGGACTGACTTACAACATACCTATGTGATTGATCGTGAAGGTTGCGCACTTTCTACCGAGAGGTCGAGAGACTGAATACAAAAACTGTGCAAGGCATAGTCCAAGTTGTCGGAAGGTTGATTGACTGCTGAAACTACATAATGCACATTCTAGCCTACCCTGATAAGGATTGAAACTGCGCAATGTGTAATTTCAATCAGCAGTGACATGCAACCAGCAAACTGCATTGCGTAGTTTCTGGGGCCAGCAAGACACTACCTCCAAGAATTGCGCAATGCAAGCCTGGAGGTCAGTGTTGGGCTAGACTTGCATAATTTATGGAGGGAAGGTAGAGCCTTCGCTTCTGGAAATGTGCAGTGCTAGCCAGGCAAGGCACAGTTTGGGCCAAGGTAGCCCAGGCCGGCTGATGGGTGACTAAAAACACGATAAGTTTGAGTGCATGATGAGATTATTACAAACAAGATTGAGTGATAATACATCCAAACAACAAGTGCAAGATTCAGAAAAAGGGAAAGCACACATGTGTGTGAAGCGATTCGCCACAACGACAATCTTTCATGCAAAAATATTGTCATGCATGCGACAGTAGTGGGATGCAAATGAAAGCTAAAACGATGCTTCTACAAGCTAACATACATCAAAATGATAGCAAGGGCTCACTGAAATTAAGTAGACAACACTCACACGAAGGAAAACACAAAAAGCGACAGAAACGTAGCGCAAAACATGAAAAGCGGGCTTACCCCGAAACAACTAATGTGAATGTGCCGACGAATCCTAGATGCAATGTGGGATGTCAGAGCTGCAAGGTCAATGTGAGGAATACGCTCTCGAGCATCCGGTTGATGGGTTTTGATAAAATTAAGGTTAGGACACACATGCCAAAAATCTAGGAAACACGACACTTGGCGGGGGGTTTTTGAAATGATCCTTGAATGTAACCTCCAAATGCTAAAGATAGATACCTGAATCAGTGGATGCCTTTTCATGCTACCTTGGGAGAAGTAGTTCATGCATGAAAATTAGTTTTGCTCAGTCCCGAAGGGAACTGGTCAACTTGAAGGTACATGCATCGGTATGCGGGCCTGGGATGAAAATCTACAAAGTTTCTAGGCTGATCAGAGATGGCTCACCCAGATGGATTGCTTAATTTATGGGCTGAGTATTTGACTACTGCCTAGAATTGCATAATTTTTAGGATGAGCAGTCCTACTAGGAGAGATTTCATAGTTTTTCCAGTGAAGGTTGACAAGCAAATTTGCACAATTCTAGAGCCCAGCAAGCTACCAGACAAGCTTGTACAATTTTTAGAGGGAAGGCTGGTTCCCCTCCAGAATTGCACAGTTTCTTGAGGGAGATGCTCAGCCTGCAGCTTGACCAAGTCTAGAGAAACAGCATGTGAGGGGGATTCAACAAGCTATCATGCATAGGCTAGAAATCTACTAGATGATCACTGAAGCTTGGGTACTTGACAGTGCAAGACATGTTGCTGAGGACGCTTGGTAGTGGGGCTCCAAAACGAGGCTAAGGCAAAATTTTAGAGGGTGGTTGTAGCCGCTACAACACTTGGTGACACATTGGTAGAACTCCAGCTCTCTGAATGGACCTTGTTCATGAAAATCAAGTCTAACACCTCAGGAAGTATTGTTACGTTCTCAGTTTGTCTTGGTTTCCACACTTGCTTGATTGTTATATGTAGCATCTGGAAAGCTCTTAATCAATTGACATACATTCCAAGAAAAGGCAACATAATTGCTTTGATTGGGGTTGATGAGTATATTGGTGCACAAGCAGTATAGTTGTGAGAGTCTTAGTTTCATCTCTGGTGTTGCTCCACTACGAGCAGGCCTGGACAGTACCCGGGCAGAGTCACACAAGAAAACAAGCATCATTCCACTGCGAGCAAGCCCAGTCAGTACCCTGCGAAGTTACTTGCGTCACCTCTCTACGCAGGAAGCCTTTCTCTTCTTTCTCCTTATTCATTTTTCATTTTGAAATTTTTCACTTTTCATTTTTTTTTTTTCATAACTGTGCATAACACTTATTCATTTCAGAGGTGGAAGAGGGATACTGACTTATTGAGAGAAGAAGAGGTTGTTCCTTCATAGAAGTAGTTTATTATATACCTTTGACGTGCTTGTTATGGTTTTCCCCCTCACCTTACTTTACTGACTAAACTACCAAGGGTTTACCCAAAAACAACCGACTAGAGTAGGTGACACTAGTTAGCGCTCAAGTGTTGTGTTTTCACCAAGGTTCACTTCTAGCAGTATGTATTTTCCATCGACATATCATGGACTAAAATTAACAATTTCATCATACAGAGGTAGGATGACAGATACTTAGGTAGTGATAGTTGCACAAGGCCTCTTGTACTTTACCAAGATTGTTTCAAGAGTTGCGCATGGTCTCATCCGAAAATAACCTACGAACAAAAAACAAGCAAACAAAGAACAAAGAAAATAAGAAGCAGAAGTAAATGTGAAAGAAAAGTGAGTAAGAAAACAAGCAAGCAGACAAACAAACATGTAAAGCAAGAAATCAAAAAACCATGCAAGCAAACAAACTAAAAGCAAACACTACTCCTACTCCTAAGCTAACGGTGCATGGGCTTGATCATGTGAAGTGATATTTCCAATGTAGCCGTCGGTGCATTGGTTGACCCATGTTGGTGAAGGCATGGTCCGTGAGCAACCCGGTTGTGCGAACTAGCAAGCAAGAAAGATATAACAATGAAGATGAACACACTCCATGTTTAAGTGTTCCCACAAAACGTAAGTGAGTGCAAGTACATGACATGCAGTCCATGGACTTATCACGGTGTTGTGCGACACTACTTGCAGTTGTGAAGCATAAGCATGCTCTTGACTGTGATATGCAAGCAAATGAAAGAAGCAAAGACAACTTGCATCATGCATGTGTGCTTGCAATGTAAGATTCCTCCAATGCATGAGCGATGGGATCATGCAGTTTGAGTGGAGGAAGCATGATCTGTGTGTGATATTGATCTTCAATGCATACAGATGAGTGATGAGGAGCCTTGGGTGATTCAACAATTTTCTAATCGAAAGTGAAACGAACCTCACGACAGCGAGGGCCTGGCATAACCATCAGCTCGAGCTAAAGTGCCTCAATTATCCATGGGGTTTCAACTTCATCATCAGATATATCATCATAAATAGGTGGCTTCCAAAAATCAATTGTGATAGAATCATCATCGTGATCAAATATAGGAGTAAATGGATCACGACAACTACGATCAGAAAAATCAATGATTTCATTGGGATCCTCGTGATCTGATGAATCAAACAGAGAGGTAGATATGAAGCGGACAAATTCATCCTCTGTGTTTCCAGAAAAGGAAGATGAAAAGTCAAGTGGATTTTCAATGAATAATTTATCCTATCCATTGACCGATGGTGGACTGACATCCGATGTGGCCTATGAGTGATCAACAATGGGTGCATCTGTATATGAAGATACACATGCGAAATCATGGATGGCAAGTTCACCAAAGATGTCAGGAAATAACGGAGGGGGCTCGGACAGAAGGGAGTCATCCTTCGCCTAGTGTTGATACTTAAGCTCCTAGTCATACTCCTCATGAATGACAACACATGTTGGTTGTGCAACACCAACTCCTCCAATGGCTTGATCCTCGTTCACAACAAGTGTAGAGTCTAGAATGGAAGAGCACAAGACAGTATCATCCGGAGGATCATGTGAGTACAAAGATGGAGGTTGTGGTACATAATGTGTATGAAAACTCGATGGACTCACAACCAGATCTACACGAAAATTAAGTGAAGTAATGCTTGGAAGATGTGACAATTGAACTAATGTGTGTTCCTGTTCTCCCACATCACTCTGTTGTGGTGGAGCTATTTGATGAGGGGATGGCAAATAGTCACTTGTGACAGTGACCGTATCCTTCTGTGACTACGCAGCTCAATCACTGAAGTATGTTGAGCAAGGCTTAGGCATACTTCCTCTTAGGATTGACAGATTTGATAAGGTAATAATCAAATCTCTCAATGAGATATTGAAACTTCATCTAGCTTCTCGAATATTGAAACTGCAAAACACGGAAGCACTGCCAAAAATCATCAGGTTATTCATGTATAGCCTTCCATTGTTGCTACAGTTTTTGGTCAAGATGTTCTGGATCAAAATGATGGAAAGTATCTTCAATGAGATCACAGAAGTGCTCAAGTGAGTGCACGCTATCAGTCGGTAGGTTGTACAACCACCGATGTGGGGATTCACAAAGTGTGTATGCAAGCAACAGACTGGCCTGTTTGTCAGAACATCCATCTTTCTCGTCAAGCATGGCAAGGAAGTCATGTAAGAACACAGGCCAAGCCACTTCGCCTTCACCATCATACCTGTATGTAGACAAGAGATCAAAAAATTCCCTCGTGATGTGGACAGGTTTGGCATGCGAAAAACATCGTGGAGGGTTGAGAGTGCAAGACTCCATGATAGATGTGCAAAGGTTCAAAACATGATGAGAGGACACAACTTGTCATTTGGCCCTCCTTCTAGTGCCAGAAATTTTGACGATGTTTGACCTACCAACATGTTAGGGGATCTCCTCGGTAAGAAGTCCCAATTAGACCTCAGATCATTTGGTGTAGGAGTCCCAGTAGTGGGTTGTACAGTATCTTCTTGACCGTGGTTTCACATAGAGGCAAGTAAGATGTCCTTGTTGGTAGCAAGGGTGTGATAGCTACGACAAGTCAAGGAAGGTGCATGAACGGTTCTAACACACAGAAAGTGGGGTGAGTGTGCCCCTTGGAAACCTATGATAGTACGCGGCTTGGAAGGGAACACACGAGCGAAGATGCATCACAAACTGGAAATCAAGTTAGCTAACAATCCAAAGTGATGGTTAAACCAATCATCACATTTCAGTAAGATTCATACGTACTTATACAAAATAGTCCATACATGCATGCATAAGCAAACATATACATATATCATTTATAGAAACCAAGTTAGTTGTGATATAATAACAACATATGCATGAAATGCGTTGGCTCTATTATATTAGGAAGTGTAAGTTCCAGTCATACAATACATCCATGACCAACCACTAGTTCCGACATCAGAACGTTACAGTCACAACTGCCTGCTCCTTCAAAGAGATATACTAGCTCTGCATAGTGGAGAAGCCAATGCTCGTTACAATATTGTCCAAGCTCTCTCTAAGATACTCCTATCACAAGCTTTGCTAACAAAAGGCCTGTACAATGAGTTATAGCAAAGGGTGGGGTGACCCTTGACATTCCCCTTTATGACCGTTCATCTATCCTCATGACTCTTCAACTACTCTATGACTGTTACATTCAACTATCAACACTTGAACTTCCACCTGACAAGACATTACATACAATCTACACATGTACCCATGTGAGACAAAATGGCTTGAGAAAGCCATGTAAGACATCACTGACACTCAGACCATTGGGGTGAGACCAACTCTTTGACATCCATGTCATGGTTGGTGGTGGTGAATTGATTTTAAGCTTGGTCGTCCATGATGGTGTCTGTGCACTCAATGGTGACATCCTGCTGAAAGCAAACTCTTGCCTCTGTTACACCCAGGTACACTGATATGGTTGCTCTGTCCAACTCGTTTGATAGCATGTGCATCATCGTCTTGAGTGTGGTTGGACCAGCAACATACTAATGCATATTTTCTATGATGATCTCCAACTGTGTGTTGGTGACCATGCACATCAACTTGTCGAAGTACATGTTCAGCTCCAGTCGGACTTGCTTCTTGTCTTCACCTTGGTGAGTGTGCTAAATGCGTGGGATCACATGTGGGCACATAATGACATGCATGTTGTTAAATTCCCTTGAATGAAATCAACAACAATGCTCACCTTGTCTACTCTGTGTCAGCTTCTGGGATGGATATATAACTTGTAGGGGCACAGTTTCATCTGTCTTTGCATGTTGCACCCCTTCCTGTATCTGTTCCTATTGCAACTCATTCTCTTGTCTATACAACTCTTGTTCTTCCTTGAGTTTCCACTTCAGCACATGCAACTCCTTCTCTATTTCTCTCTCTGCCTTTGTGCGATCTTCGTGTCACATCGTCACCTCATAGCCTCAGTCTCCAAAGTTTCTTTCATCACAAGTGGATCTGATTGAGCTTGAAAATTTGTTCCACCTCTGTGTTGTCAACAACCTTCATCTTTCATTCGTTGTGTGCAGGTGTGCTTCCTTCTGCTGCTACTCGCTGTGATGATGCTGCCATCTTACCTTGATATCCTTGTCTACGAACAACTTGATGTCTTCATAGGTAGGAAATCTCATAAACACTTGCTTGGCTACAACCCATGTTGTGCTCTCCATGGTCAACTTTGACTCTGCTCTCCTGAAGGCCATTGTACTTGTGTTGTTAAGAGATAGATGAACACCTGTGATGCCTGGAGACATAGAAACCCATTTTACTTTCCATCGGGAGGTCGGGAGATTGACTCCAAAAACTTCACAAGGCACAGTCTGGGTTGTCAGGAGGCTGACTCACTGCTGGAATTGCGTAATTCATATTCCATCCTAGCCTGCTGAGGAGTGAAACTGCGTAATGCACAATTTTAGTTGGCAGTGACATGCAACCAGCAAACTGCATTGCGCAGTTTCTAGAGCCAGCAGGACACTGCCTCCAAGAATTGCGCAATGCAAGCCTGGACGTCAGTGTTCGGCCAAACTTGTGCAATTTCTGGAGGGAAGACACACCCTTCGCTTCCGAAAATATGCAGTGCTAGCCAGGTAAGGCACGGTCGGGGCAAAGGCAGCCCAGGTTGGCCGACGGGTGACTGAAAACACGAGAAGTTTGAATGCATGATGAGATGAGTTCAAACAAGAGTGAATGATAATACATGCAAACAACAACTGTAGGATTCAGAGAACAGGAAAGCATGCATGTGCATGAAGCGATTCACCGCAACGACGACTGTTTGTGCAAAAATAGTGTCATGCAAGCGATAGTAGTCGGATGCGAACAAAAATTAAAATGGTGCTTCTACAAGCTAACATACATCAAAATGACAGCAAGCGCTCGCTGAAATCAAGCAGACAACACTCACACGAAGTGAACCACAGAAAGCGACAAAAACGCAGCGCGAGACATTAAAAGTGGGCTTACCCTGAAACAACTGAGTTAAATGTGCCGACGACTCCTAATGCAATGTGGGATGTCAGAGTTGCAAGGTTGATGTGAGGAATGAGCTCTGCAACATCTGGTTGATGAGTTTTTATAAAATCGAGGTTGGGATGTGCATGCCACAAATCTAGGAAAAGTGACACTTGTCGGGAGGTTTCTGAAATGATTCTTGCATGTAAAATCCAACTTCTAAAGATAGATCCCTGAATCAAGGGATGCCTTTGCATGATGCCTTCAAAGAAGTAGTCCAAGCATGCAAATTAGTTTTGCTCGGTCCCGGAGGGAACCAGTCAACCTGAAGGCACATGCATTAGTTTGCGAGCCTGGGATAAAAATCTACGCAGTTTCTGGGCTAAGCAGAGATGGTTGTCCCAGATGGATTACACAATTTTTGGGCTGAGCATCTGACTGCTGCCCAGAATTGCACAATTTTTGGGCTGAGTAGTTCTGCTATGACAGATTGCATAGTTTTTTAGTGAAGGTTGACAGGTAGATCTGCACAATTCTGGAGCTGAGGAGGCTACCAAATAGGAATGCGCAATTTCTAGAGGAAAGGCTGGTTCCCCTCCAGAATTGCATAATTTCTTGAGGGAGCTTCTCAGTGTGCAGCTCGACCAAGTCTGGAGTAATAGCCTGTGAGGGGGATGCAACAAGCTATCATGCACAGGCTAGAAATATGCTAGAAAACCACTGAAGCTTTTGTACTTGACAATGCAATACATGCTACTCAGTATGGTTGGTAGAGAGGCTCCAAAACGAAGCTAAGGAAAAATTTTGGAGGGTGGTTGTAGCCGGTACAATAGGTCTTTAAGATCCTTGAAGACTACCACAAAATATTCTTTCAAACAAAATAGTAGATCTAAATTCTAGGACCGGTTCTGATGAACTCAATGCCAAAAGGCATAAGATGGGGGCCAAAAACCATTGAAACGACATATAATGGATTGCCATTTATAATCTACTACCTTCATCATAGTTAAAATACCATTCACCTCGATCACTGGGGTGTACGTTGAATGCTCCACCACCAAAGATTGACATGAGAGATCCTTTAGTGACTAAGAGTTGGAATCTAACTTAAGGGCATCTTTGAATGAAAAGGGTTTGGATATTGAAGGTGCCACACCTTCTCGGGCACCTCCAAACAAGCATGCTACTATAGAGATAGTGGCATCCCTCTTAATTCCATAGTGTCGAAGGTCTTTTTCCATCTTTAGTTTCCTCCCTCTGCAGAGGAGCCTCATCTCGCCCACAAGGATACCTGTCCATTGTTGAATATTGACTGCCAATACTCCTACAACATATGATTCTATGACCATAAAATAGAGGGACTCACCAGACCTAGACTGAACAAAACTTGGAAATTTTTTATGATCCGAGTCCCTAGAACCTTTTATTTCCAAATCCAACACTAGCTAGAGAATTTTGTCAAACACTTTGTGTGCATTACCATACTCCCAATGATTATCTCTTTCTTACTTTTTAGCAAAACATTTTTTTGACATCCTTACCACTATTGCAATTGCTAAGTCCAAGAGCCTCCTCTAGCTCAAGGATCCCACAAAGGTCATCGGCATGCAAACCATAAGAATTTGCAACAATATCTCTAGTGGCCATGCTGAGATATGTTGCTTCACCTAGTCTGCGTAGCTCTGCAAAATCCACCAATGCTAGTGAATAGACAAGGGATAGAGGGGGATAAAACCCCTCTCGTCCTTTTTGTTGGAGGATCGTTCAATATAACCCCACTCTGATAACCATTTTATCAGCCAAAAGGTGATGAATCCACAAGTTCCTTCAACACAAACCAGTATGTTGAGATGGTCATCACTCTCTCAATTCTCACACAAAATATTTAATATGAATTAATCAATACAAACAATTCTATATATCATTAAAAAAAATTAAATAATAATAAAATTCGATATTTCATAAATAATAATAATAATAATTATGATTCATATTGATTACCATATTATCTTAAAATTTCATAATATTTTAAAATTTCAACTAATTAAATATATAAAAAATTTAAGATTTACACTTAAAAAGATACTTTTACAAACAATAAATAATATAAATATAAAATTAAAAGAAATAAAGCATGCCCATACCTAATAATTAATTGTATATTAAACCACAATTACGTGGCTAATTTAAATATTAATTTCACGCAAGGGTAAATATTAAATTGGCTATGTAACTGCAATTTTTGCATATAATCTTAGTGTAATTTTTTTATATTGGTCAATTCTGGATAGATAGTTTACTGTAAAAAGTAAAATGGATTTGGTTAAATAGGGAAGTTTGGTCTTGTTATCCAATCCATAACAAAACTATGTATGCTCGGAGCTACTCCAAACTTTGAGACACGATTTTTTCATTTGGGAAAAAAAAATAGTAAATAGTAAAGTGGAGTCGGTGATTCGGAGTTGGTGACATGACAAACAAACGATAAGTAGAGCAGCCGTCTCTCTCCGACGCTCATAAGAAAATCCGTTGAGATGCGCCTTCAAGGAAATAGGTCAAAAACAAGACATTACAATCTCTATACCTAAATAAATTGCGAAAGAACATGACATTTGTTAGTCTAACAGCAATTTACAGACATAATTGTTCTCTCAAGCACTGAAATCCATATTTTTATCTCACATTTAAATGGAAAAAATGCTTCCACCATGTCATGCAAAACACTTGTTTTATAGTTGAGGCACGAAGGAAATCTTAGATATCCCCAATTTCAAGTTGCAAAGTGGACCCTTGTGTAATGAATGTTATGAATGAATTAATGAATTTGTCCATAGCAATGAAGCTATTTAAAGTCAAGTTGCAGAGCTCACCATTATGTAATAAAGGGATTATGGAATCATCATTGATGATGAAGTTCAAAATTTACTTGAAATTTGTGTTATAGGAAAAGTTTGTCTTTTTTTGCATTTGCGCTAAACTAATGACACACATCTACACTAAATTGTCTTTACATCTACTTTAAATTGTCTTCAATGTGTGAAATTTTTTGCATTAACATTTCCATCATTTCTTTATTGGAAATATGTTTTCCTTCTTTCTATGAATCTTTCCTAATTTATCAAATTTTATGAAGTATAATAAAATTATTAAACATTAATTTATTTTTGTAAGTGAATTTCTATTTTGGTTGTTCTTTGAGATTTTATTAAATATGCATATGCACTCCAATATCCTTACTTTTGCATTCATTGAATACCTTCTTTGTTAACAAAGCATTTATTGAATACCTTCTTGGTTAACAAAGCATTCATGGAATGCCTTTTTGTTAACAAAATAGTTCTTTGGTTGTAATAAAATAGTTTTATTAGTCTATTTCATATAACTAAAATGTGTAAAATCCTTATGTTGCACAAAATGCTCCCTTATATTCTACTTTGATTGAAAGTAATACAACATGTCACTACCATTGAACCAACCAAAAAAATGCATCCCATATGGACTTCTTGCCTTCAATACATTCGATCCATTTAGAATCAATATGTTGTAAGTAACATAACTTCCCTTTCATTTTAAGATTTCACTCACTTTTCATATTTTTTTAATCAACCCATTGAATGTGGACAATGCACCATATAATTCTTCTAGCTACATTATAATGACTTATCTTCAATTACTCTATATATCTCAAAATTATTATAATAACACAAATAAGGTTAGGTTAAGTAAATTTTTTATTATGTGTTATTATAATTTTTTTATTAAATCATTTGCATTTTGTGTTTGATATAGGTATGTTATATTTCTATGTAAAATTAATAATCCAAGTCTTTTAACTATAATAACCATAATCTGATTTTAAAGACACTGCTAAGACAACACAAAATTGGTGTACGAGACCTTTTTAGACATGGGACCTATCTCATGTACATACTTTAATTAATAAACATATAAACACATAATAGCTATAGTAAAATATTTATGAGAATCCCCATACACACATGTACATTACATTCAAAAAAGTAGATTATAAAATTATGAAACATGTCAATGAAAATTGGAAAATATCTAACTATATTTATTGTGAGGATTTTAATATATTATAAATAAAGATATTTTTATATATAAACATCTATAAAAATATGAATAGTATTATAAAGGACCAACATAGATCCATTTTAATTTTGGATTTATCAATCTCCCAAAAAAATAATGTTTTTGGAGGTGTACATCTTTTCTCAAGTTTTACACTCAAAAAGAGGTTCGGACAATTTATCTAGAATCAGTAAATATTTTTTGTACTTAAAAGTTTAATATGTGTAGTTTAACAATTCAAGTATCCAAGGGAGTTTTCAAGGCATTCAATCTATTTGTGCATTCAAAAATACAATTAAAATTTATACATGGCATAGGTGTATGTGTGTGTATCCATCTTGACCATCAATGTATAAGTGTGGAAAGAGATCAAATCTCTTAAGGTGCAACTATCTTTTCAAGTTCTAACACTCAAAGATATTTTCACCTCAAGAAACTTATCACTCTCGACACTTCATAGATTTGTGATTAAGATGAATATATGCTAGTTGGTACATAGAAATTAAGATAAATATATGTTGATTATTAATAATACTATTTATATTGTTGTAAAGTTCACATTATTTTATATATATATATATATATATATATATATATATATATAATTCTTTTTTTATCTTTAAATGTGTCGAGAAGAATCTTATAGTTTAATCTAAAAAAAATATTCAATGAAACATTGGATTAAAAAATAATCATAGTTAAATTAAATGAAAAAATAAAAAAAATTAATTAAATTCAATTTGTTATAGTGCAATTTTACTTTTAATATATATATATATATATATATATATATATATATATATATATATATATATATATTAAATTAAATTCTATTAACTAAAAAAAATAGATTATATCACGAAGTGAGAAACTTCAAAGAACATCTTCAACATTTCTAGTTTTACACTCCAGAATTGTTCATGGTTTTTTCTTTCTTCATTTTTTTCATACAGACATATACCCAACCTACAGAGTTATCGGTTACAATTTTTTTAGAGAACTCCATCGATTTTGTCTTAGCTGAGCGAACAATTTCTTTATCATAGTCGGAGTGGTCAAACATGTGGGTGCAATTAAGCTTGCTGATTAAAAACATGAATTGCTAATGTTCTATCATTATCCTCTGCCAATATATTCTCCACTGCTAAGGGATGAGGCATTGCCACCAGGGTCTCCTTTGAATCTTGAGACGTTGAGATGTCCAACATTGTCTTCTATTTTTGTGAACAAATCTTTTTGCTTGTCGAGATATTAACACTTGATGTTGTCTTTTGATCCCACCAACTGCAATTGGTTTTTCTCGTCTCAAGGGAGTCGCATGGCCATTTTGAGGATGGGAATGCATTTTGAAGATGCCGAAGCAGCTGATAAATTCTACACTTGAAAGCGGCATTTTCATAATCAAAGGGTCAAGAATGTTCCTTTCCAACCAACTTGAGAGTAATTTTATCTAGTAATCCTTCACTCAGGTCTAGTCCAACACAAATATGGACAAATGAGATGAAGCCTTTATCCAATCTTTCACTATCTATTTTGATGAAGCGACTAATTGAATTACCAATTTTTTGGAGGACATCTGACCAAATCCATTGGATGGATATGTTTGGGAGCCTTACCCATACCAAAGTAGGAAGAGATTTCATGGAAATAGGGTTAAGCTCTAGAAACCATGGCTGAATTGAAAGACTGCCACAAAATATTCTTTCAAACAAAATAACAGATCTAAATTCTGGGATCAGTTCTGATGAGCCCAATCCCAAAGGGAAGAAGCTGGGGGCCAAAAACCATTGAAATGACATATAATCACTTGCCATTTATAATCTACTACCTTCATCATAGTTAAAATCTCATTCACCTCGACCGTTAGGGTGTTTGTTGAATGCTCCACCATGAAAGCTTGACATGAGAGATCTTTTAGTTACTAAGAATTGGAATCTTACTTAAGGGTATCTTTGAATGACAAGAGTTTTGATGTCGAATATGCCCCACCTCCTTGGGCACCTCCAAACAAGCATGTTGCTATAGCTTTTTCCATGTTTAGTTTCCTCCCTCCGTAGAGGACCCTCATCTCACCCACAGGGATACATGTCCATTGTTGAATACTGACTATCAGTGCTCCCACACCATTTGATTCTATGACCATAAAACAAAGACTCACCAGACATGGACTGAAAAAAATCTTGGAAATTTTTTATGATCCATGTCCCGAGCACCTTTCATTTCCGGATCTAACACTGGCTAGAGAATTTTATCAAACACTTTGTGTGCATTAACATACTCCCAGTGAGTATCTCTTTATGACATTTTAGCAAACATTCTTTTGACATCCTTACCACTATTGCAATTGTTAAGTCCAAGAGCCTCCTCTACCTCAAGGATCCCACGAAGGTAATCAACTTGGAGACCATAAGAATTTGCAACAATATCTCTACTGGCCACGCTCAGATATGTTGCTTCGCCCAGTCCACGAAGCTCCACGAAATCCACCAAGGCCAATGAATAGACAAGGGATGTAGGGGTATAAAACCCCTCCCATGCATTCATCTAGAAAATCATTAAGTAAAACCCCACTCCAATAACCATTTTATCTGTGAAAAAGCGATGAATCCACAAGTTCTTTCCATGCAAACTAATTTGTCTAAATAGCCATCACTCTCTCGTTTCACAAACAAAATATTAAATATACAGCAATCAATACAAAATATAATTCATATTAAACATTATATTATTTTAAAATCTCATAATATTTTAATATTTTTTTATATTTGTCAATTCCAAATAGATAGTTTACCGTTAGAAAGTAAAGTGGATTCGGTGAATTGGGGATGTTTAGTTTCTATAAGTTTTGTGGTACAATTCCTCACTAAACTATGTATACTTGAGAGCCAAGGCACGATTTTTCCATTTGGAAAAAAATTAATAAATAGTAAAGTAGACTCGGTGATTGGGAGTTGGTGACATGACAAACACACGATAAGTAGAGCAGCCGTCTCTCTCCGACGCTCATAAGAAAATCTGTTGAAATGCGGCTTCAAGGAAATAGGTGGCATGCGCCTGTATGCATGTTTGTTGGAGAGTGTTTATATTTTGTTTCAAACTTTTTTTTATATAAATTTATGAACAAGTTACGCAATAAGGTGGTTAAAAAATGCAGTTTGTAAAATAGACGAAAAACAAATTTGTTGCTTCTGTGAGTTGAAATGGTTGTTTATTAGTACAAATCTTTTGCTTTTTGCTTCGTATTTTATAATTGAAAAACGGAAGAGGAGGTACTTGGCGGGTTGAAGCAATTTGAATTTTATATATACGGAGTACAAAAACAACAACAATGGCGGCTACCTGCCCTTAAACTTTCGACCGTCTCACTTGCTACCTGCCCATCGTTCCCTCATGAGTATTCATTGATGCATGAGACCACCAGTTTTCGTCTATATGATCATTGACTTAGTGGTACACGCGTATTCTTCTTTAGTTTTTTTAATATCTAACGGACACGAAATCCTGCGTCCTTGTTGACTTAAAAAATTTTTGAGACACCATTTAAGATATGAATCAATCATGCCGCGTAGATTGTTTACAATTATTTGTGTGATTTTACAATTATTCTATGGTTTAAGTTGTTGGGATGGAAAGGCATTTAAGTTTATTTTTATAATTATTTTGTGATTTGAGTACCTAGGATTTTGAGGCATTTAAGTATAATTGTAAGACGCTCAAAGGCATTTGAGTAATTAAATGTTTAAGCTCTCAAAATAATCCAGGTTTGTCTACACCAACTTGTTAGGATGGAGGATTTTTTTCCATTAAATTTAAAACTTGTAACCTTTGGATTAAATAGTGCCTTAATGGAGCATCCTATAGCTTTTGGGTTAATTAGTAATATTTATTAAGTGGATGGTATAGATTTAATTTTTATAAAATATTTTACAATAATCACAAATTAAAGGTTGAGATTTACTTTAAAAATAATTATGTTATGTAGTTTTCAATTAAATTGATTAATTAAAAAAATATCTCATGAATATAAGTAATAGTTTTTTGAGCATGTAATATTAGTGAAACATAGCATTGTAAGAAAGCCTATTTATAATAAATTACAAATCTCCATCAAATAAATTTCCATAGTTAAAAATATTACTCTATATATATTTTTATAATTATTATTAATAATAATTTAAAATAAATTTAGTTAATTTTTATGTTTTTTTAATTTTAATAATACAAAATGTATAATAACTAAGGGTTCTGATGCTTAGCCATTCAATTTATATAATTACTTTAATTTTAATATATTGATAAAAATAATAGAAAATATCTAAAATAAATATTTAATTGAATAATAATAAATATGTGTTTACTAGATATAAAAGTAATTTCTAAATTAAAAAATACTTTTAAAATAATTTGTTTTGAAAATAGGTAGAATTCTAAATAGAAGGGAAGTCATCAGGTTTCATGAACTTAATCGTAAGTTTGTTGAATTTTATTAGATGAAGTTTGCCAAACCTTAAGTTGAACTCAAAATCGTACATGAATCATAAAAAGTGGAAAAAAGATGATTGAATTCCCTATAATTCGTTTAGGGTCGATGAACGCTATTTTTATTATTATTATTATTGACCATCGCCTCCAATAGCAAGAAATACTATTACAGTTTTAAGGTGGAAAGGGAGAAAGGGGGAGGAAGAAGCAATGCATTCTAAGGTAGATTGTCATGTCTACCTCAAACACCATTCATTCTACCTCAAACATAATAGCAAGAAAGACTATTACAATTTGAAGGTGGAAAGGGATAAAGGGGGAGAAAGAAGCAATGAATTCTAAGGAAGATTGTCCTATCTTCCTCAAGCACCATTCATTCTACCTCAAACATAATAGAAAAACCACCATGAGACACAAATTTTATTAATAAAGAAAATAAAATTACAAAATATGCAAGAGCTTACAACAATCACTCATTACTATTGGGAGAAAAATAAGCTTTAAATATGTTTATGTCCTAAATTAATTTAGTTATGGAGCACTCATTTCATGTGACAAGTGTCCATTAACATTTAATGTGATTCTAACAAATCTCCTAACAGATTTCCTATTTTGATTCCTAAATAACCACACTTTTCTAGATGTCAAATCTATTATAGCAAATAAATATTCTAAAAAGGCTCAATGACTCTAAATAATTAAATATTAAACTACCTAAATAACTAAATGCTAAACTATGTACTTTGGATCATATATCTAACATTCCCCCCCTTTGATCTAAAAGTACGTTACAAAAAACATCAAGTTCTTTCGTGAACTAAGTATATTTGATCCTACCAAGTAGTTTTGTGAAAATATCTAAGATTTGGTCTTTTAAAGGACAATATATCAGTTTCATGATTCCCTTTGAAATGATTGTCTTGGTGTAACGATACTTTGTGTCAACATGCTTTGTTTAAGAATGGAAAACTAGATTCTTTTGCAAGTTTTATGGCTGATTGATTGTCGATGAATAATTTGTGGCTTCTACTTCAGGAACACCTAAATCTTTCAAAATTATGTGTAACCAAACAATCTCACACGTTTCTTCACATGATGATATATATCCTGCCTCTACCGAAGAATTTTCCATTGTGGCTTTCTTCTTGCAACTCTAATGAATTGTTGCTAACCCCATGTTCATCAAATAACCTAAGGTTGAAGCTCGACCATCAATACTTCCAGCAAAATCTGCATCTGAATATCCACCATGTACACAATTATTAGCCTTTTTGTAGAGAAGACCAAAATATTTTGTACCTTGGATATATCTAAGAACCTTTTTCTCTTTCCCTTGGTCATGCATAAATCACAAAAGAATAGTAACTGTATAAGATAAGTTTTGACAAGTAATTGTCAGATAGATCAAGTTGCCAATCAATTATCTGTAGGCAGTATTATTTACTAAGTCCCCACTTCAAATTTAAAATTTTTAAGTTTTGATCCAATGGGGGTGAGAACACACTTACAATTTTGCATTCCAAATTTTTTGCGTAGTTCAGATGCATATTTGTTTTGACTAATGAAAATTTTCTTTCGATGTTGGAATACTTCAACTCCAAGTTAATAGTGAAGTAGCCTTAGATCGATCCAACCCATAATTCCTTCTTAACTTGCACAATATCATCATTTTTGTTTCTAATGATGATAAACTCATCCACATACATAACTAAAATCACCATATTTTTACCCTTTTGGTGCACATATAGGATATCATCTTATTTACTATGCTTAAATCCAAGCTTTCGAAGATACTTGTACACTTTTGCATACCAAGCTCGTGAAGCTTGTTTCAACATATATAATTCCTTAATTAAATTTCAAAACTTTTTTCTCTTGTCGTTTGAGATCAAAACCAAGAGGTTGAGTCACATAAAATTATTCTTGCAAGTCTCCATTCAAAAATACACGTTTGACATCAATCAGATGTATATTCCAACATTTTTGAGTTGCCGATGTGAGTGTCAATTTGATGGTGTTCCATTTTCTCATAGGTGCAAATTATTCCGCATAGTCTATTCCTTCTTGTTGTGCAAGGCCCAGTCTTTCCTTATATTTTTTAATTTCTCCATCTAGATTATACTTGATTCAGTAAACCAATTTGTATTCGATGGGTTTCACATTTTAACGAAAATTAACAAGTTTCCAAGTATTGTTTTCCATCACTGACTTATATTCTTCAACCAATGTTTTTTCCATTCTACATGTTTTACTGCCTCTTTGAATGTGGAGGGCTTAGTAAAATCATTTGTTACTAGGGAAAAATATTCTTTATTTATTTTTAAACTTCTTGTGCCTATTTGTTTCTATTCATCTAGTGAGACATCCTTCAAAACTTCAATGACCCATCTAGGTAGTTGATGTGATTTGTGTGTGGATTCGAATGATCATCATCATTATAATCAGATTGATATAAGCAGAGGATCATCGACTATCTGAAGTTTCAGGAGGTGGAGAGTCACTATTGGATGAAATGTTTCTAGAAGATTTAGATGAACTTCCAGAAGATCCAAATGAACTCGGTGAACTGGATGAATCATTTTCTAAAGAAGACCATTCAATCTCATACCAATGTTGTGTACTTGGTTGATTTTTCATTTTTATTTTCTTTTTAACACCTTGACTTTTCAATTTCTATAGAATACTTTATATCTTTATGGAACTCTTTCTTTATGTTTCGTTAAATATAACATCTAAACTAACATTAAACTTTCCATTGGATAGAATAATATATCCCTTATTTTCATTGGAATATTCGATCAATATACACTTCAAACTTCGTGAATTGAACTTAGTTTGCTTCTCTTTCAGAACTAAGGCATAACATATTGAACCAAAAACTATGAGATGTTTGAATCAACGTTTCAATCTAAACCATGTTTGATATTGTGTAATTCCATACAAATAAGTAATGGGAGATATGTTCCTGAAGTAGACTACAATATGTATTTCTTCTTCCCATTATGAAGGACTTCAATTTTTAAAAGTTAACATGGATATTTACATCTCTAACAAGGTGTGACACATTCCTTCTAATACTCCATTATGTTGTGGAGTGTATACACTTGTAAACTTCCATTTGATATTGGTGTTCCTACAAAAAGTTTGAAATTTATTGGAAGGGGTGTCTAACGTCCCCCTATTTAATATGAAGGGGTGTTTGTAAATCTAACCACCATTCTAAATCTTTCAAAATTTTCTATTCCAAGCACTTTGGTGAAGATTTCTATAATTTTTTCATTTGTAGGACATTTTCATAGGTGAATAGTGTTTGCCTCAACATGATATCAAATCAAATAATACTTTGTATTGATGTACTTGGTTCTATCATGGAATTTTGGATTGTTACTCAATTTAATTGTAAAACTATTATCAATTGGAAGATGATTAGAGTGCACTCTTTTCTCTTGAAAATATTTAAGGATTTTTCTGAGCCACACAATATATTTAGTTGCTTGTACATCGGCCACATATTCTGCCTCTTTTGTGGTATCTACTGGAACTGGTTTTTTGTGTGACCTCCAAGAGATATCTTCTGATCTAAGACTCATAACATAACATGAAGTAGATACTCAATTTTCCTTATATCCATCAAAGTATGAATCAAAATATACAATCAAGTTGAAGTCACCCACCAATGTATATTTGAGTCCAAAGTCTTGAGTTCGTTTCAATTACTTTAGAACTCTTTTGTAGCAAATCAATGTCCCTCACAAAGGATTTTTCATAAATTTGGAAATGATTCCAATAACAAATGAGATGTTTGGTCTGGTAGTGGTGAGGTAGATAAGACTTCCTATAAGTTCTCTATAGTTAGTCACATCCTCAAATTTATTTCTTTCTTTAAATGTGAGATTTAAATTTTCTTCCAGTAGAGTGGATAAAAGTTTGCATTCAACCATGCCAAATTATTTCAACAAATCTCCAATGTACTTATTTTTAGAAAGAAATATATATATTTTTGATGTTGTATTACTTCAATACCCAAATAGTAGTGAAGATGTCCCAAATAATCCATTTCAAATCATTTCTTCAATTTTTTATTTATGGATGCAATATAATTTTCATTGTTCCTTATCATCAATAGATCATCTACATATACTACAAGATAAGCAATACTTTTACCAAATTACTTGAAAAATAAGGTTGCATCATCAAGATTAAGGTGTTTTAAATTTAATTTCAAAAGATTCTGTCAATTTTTCATACGAGACTCACAATGCTCGTTTTAAGCCATAAAAGGATTTGATCAGTTACATACTTTATACTCTTTTCCCTTCACAACAAAACTTCTAGTTGAGACATGAAAACATTTTCTTTTAGGTTTCCATTCAAGAAAGTAGGTCTTAAATCCAAATTTTGATGGACTTTCCATCCTTTATGAGATGCAAAGGAAAAGAGAGTCCATATGGCACCCCATTTTGTTGTGTGTGGGTGGGTGGGGGAGGGGTGGTAAAGATGTTTAAAATTGAATCTCATTTGGAATTTTAATGTGGTAAATTTTTTTGTTGAAGGTAAATTTATGATCCATTCAAATTCAAAGTATATGATAAAATAACTATTAAACACATAAGATAATTGTATTACAATACAATTATCTTATTCCTTTAATAGTGATTTTATCATATACGATTGAATTTGAATAACTATATAAAACATTTAAATTAATTATCTTTATCTTTAAATTTTCTAAAAATTTTATTTTGGCCCACATGAAGAAAATTTCAACTTTGATGATGGGCCAACATGCTTAGACATCATACTGGGATGTAAAATGTGCCTCTCGGTAAAATAATGTAATATAAAAACAATGTGCATTATATATTTAAAAAAGCTTAAACACTTCGAACACATGTGAACTAAAGAAAGATAGTGCATACGACACATGGTTCAGCCCTATGATGTAGTTTTGCAAGTTGAAGATGGATGTGCATGTCGCACTCATCATAAATCTCATAGAAAAATAACACAATGAATTGGCACAATTAATGGGTAATACAACCAAGAAAATGACATGGATATTTGATCATAAAATGCTAAAGTGTATAAATAATAATAGAATAAATAAAACGCATTGGCACAAGTGTTAATATTATAATATCCAGAGAAAAATTTGGTGGTCATAGGGATTATTTCCTGACAATGTCTCTTTATCCTTCCTTGTTCACAAGCCAGATGTGGGTGAAAATGTGTCAGGTGGAAAAATATTTCAACAAAATTGGTATGTCTTCTCCAAATACCTTTCAGAGGTAAGGTTGTTTTTGTTGATGTGCAGTGTTCTTGATAGAAGGTGATTATCCATAAGGGCTTTTGTTTTTCATCTTTTTCCCTATCTTTCCATTATATATATATATATATATATATATATATATATATATATATATATATATATATATATAGATATAGATATGTATGTTTATTATTATGTATATATATTCTTTTATTTTTTGGTATTGGATTTTTTATAATTTTAATTTAATTATTGATATTTATTAGGTGGATGGTAGGGATATAACTTCTATGAAATATTTTGTAATATTTTTATAAGTGAAAAATCAAAAGCTGAAATTTATCTTACAAGTAAGTATGCACAGTTATCATCTTTGGAACACGCGGTATGAGTGAGTCATGGTATTGTAACAAAGTTTATTTACAAAATAGATTAAATCACACCGGGACTAGCACCCAGAAATCCAGGAAAGAAAAGAGGTAGGAAAAAGTAGAACGAGTTATTGATGGAATGCAGAAAGCTAATGATAGATTCATGGAAGATGAAAGATCTAACCAGCTACTCCTTTACAAATATTTAATAATGAAGTTTACATCTTGGAATATTAGAGGTCTAGGTAGCAAAAGAAAACAAAGAATTCTTAGTAATTGAATGAAACAATAAGCTCTAGATATGATCTTTATCCAGGAAACTAAATGTTCCATTCAAAAAGTAAGAGAAATTCACAACAAATGACTCAATCAATTTGAGTTTCTAGAAGTTAAAGCAGATAACACAGCAGGGGGCATACTCACTCTTTGGAACCCCCAAAACATTGGTATACTAGATGTTGAGGCATCTAGAAATTATTTATCAGTGGTTATACAGCTAGTGGGAGATAGGGAGACCTATCTGGTCACAAATGTATATGGCCCTCAAAGAATGGATGACAAAATCAGGTTTCTAGATTCTCTTATGGAGCTCAGAGATAGACATGTTGATGTACCATGGATATTGTGTGGGGACTTCAACATGATCAAATCACTTTCAGAGAAAAAAGGGGGAACCAGAACTTTAAGCAGAGACTCTACAGCTTTTCAAACTTTTATAGATAATATGAAGCTTATTGACACTGACATGAGTAATGGTTGCTTTACTTCGAACAATAAAAGAGGAGAGTCTCG
Organism: Pinus tabuliformis; assembly: GCA_031772625.1. NCBI lineage: Eukaryota > Viridiplantae > Streptophyta > Pinopsida > Pinales > Pinaceae > Pinus > Pinus tabuliformis. The sequence goes on from CM062813.1 coordinate 358,011,133, forward strand.
AGTAGCCTCAAAGTTAGATAGATTCATAATCTCAGAGGATCTTACACTCACCAACAAGGAAATGATAGCGATAATTCTACCATTTGGAGGCTCGGACCATTGGCCTGTTCAACTGGAGGTTTAGAGCATTGGTACCCCCAAGAACAGACCTTTTAGATTTGAGAATATCTGGCTCGCCCACCCGGAATTCATCAGCAACATTTCAAAATGGTGGATAGAATACCTGCATATTCAGGGTACAAGTATGTTCCTGCCCCACAAAATACTTAGGCACATCAAGCTCAAACTTTAAGATTGGAACAAGAACGAATTTGGTGATATTTTTACAGCGAAAAAAGTTGTGGAGGATAAAATGCCAGAACTCAATCAAACCCTATCACAGATGACTTTGATAAATATAGAAATTACCAAGTCACCAAACAACATCAAGAATGGGAGTCAACAAGAGGAAATATTTTGGCGACAAAAATCTAGAGTTTAATGGCTGAAAGAAGGGGAGCGTCATGCCAGATTTTTCACAGATCTACCATAGCGAACAGATTTCATAATAGAATCTCCTCAATCAAGGATGAGGGCAGTCATATTCATAATTACCATGAAGAAATAGAAGAAGTTATAGTTTAGCACTTTCAAGGAATAACACAGGAAACTATTTCAGGCATAGAGCATTTTATCAGGGATTTAACAGGGCATATTCCTAAAGTGGTTACAACAGAGGATAATTTTAATCTCAATAGGCCAGTGATAGAAGAGGAGGTTAGTGAGGTCAACAAAGAAATGAAGAATGGTAAAGCGCCAAGCCCTGATGATTTCAGTGTGGATTTGTTTAAAGCTTGCTGGAATATAGTTAAATAGGATATTCTAAACATAGTGCAAGACTCCAGGTTCACTAGAACTATTTTGAAGGCACTCAATACTTCCTTCATCGCCCTGATCCCCAAACAGGATAATGCTCAGACTCCAGACAGGTATAGACCCATAGCCTTGTGCAATGTGGTTTATAAGATAATATCCAAGGTTGTTGCCAACAGACTCAAACCACTTCTTCCTTCTCTAGTTTCTGTGGAGCAATCTGGATATGTGGAGGGCAGGCAAATTCTCAATAACATCATTCAAGTGCATGAGGTGGTGCACTCTTTGACCTGCAATAGGAAGGCTGGTATGATTATGCAATTGGACCTAGCCAAAGCTTATGATAAGCTGAATTGGACCTATATAAGGAAGGTCCTTATTGCTTTTGGGTTTGATCATAACTAGGTTAGATGGGTCATGGCCCTAGTAACTTCTTCCAGCTTCTCAATTCTAGTTAATGGTTCTCCTTCCAAGACCTTTACTCCTTCTAGAGGCCTCAGACAGGGTGATCCTCTCTCACCCTTTCTCTTCATCCTCATGATGGAAGGACTGGGTCGGTATATCAAGCATGCCAAAGAAGATGGTAATATCAAAGGCCTCCAACTTTCAGAGAATGGTCAAGCTTTGACCCATCAACAATTTGTGGATGATACTATGCTACAAGGAATCCCCATGGTTAAAGAAGCTTTAGTGTACAAGCATATCCTGTCTGACTTTGTCGTGGCCACAGGTATGGAAGTTAATCTCTCCAAATCTAAGTTATTTTTCTTTAATACCAATATTGCTATTCAGAAAAATATCTCCAGGATTCTAGGATTTCAAAGGGATGTCCTCCCCTGCAAATATTTGGGAGTTCCTATTACTAATAAGCCTTTGCACAAGGGCATCTAGGAGTTGATGATCAATAGGATGCATGATAAAATCAGGAAATGGGCCTTTAGATCTTTAAACTTGGCTGGTCAGTTAGTGCTTACAAAAGCTATTCTCCAATCAATTCTTGTCTTCATGCTATCTGCCCTTCCAGCTCCAAATGGAGTTCTGCATCATTTTAGAACCATTCAAAGAGACTTTCTTTGGGGCAAGGGGGAGGAAAGAAAGAAATGGGCCTTGGTAGCCTGGGAGAAGATCTGCAAACCTAAAAATTATGGGGGTCTTGGACTGGATGATTCAGAAGCACTGAGTAAAGTTTTAGGGGCAAAATTATGGTGGCACTGGGTAAAAGAACCAAAGGCACAGTGGGCTAGAATATGGAAAGAGAAATATGCTAGAAATTGGCAAGATAATGATCTAATAAGAATGTCTGGCATCATTAAGGGCTCACATATCTGGAATAAGGCCTGGGGAAATAGAGGTTTAGTACAAAAAAATAGCTTCTGGGAAATCAAAGATGGTGATCTTGCTTTGTTTTGGGAGGACAAATGGCAACAAGAACCTACACTATTAAGAGAGAACCTTATGGACCTCAAGAAAGAAACAAATACCAAAATATTATTTAAGGTAAAATATTTTTGGGATCAAACCAACAGTGAAGGAAAATGGAGAACCTGGAAAAAGATGGACTACAGGGAAGATAGCCCACTGAAAGCCAAAGCTGAGGCACTTCTGACAATGTTGGAACAAAGGAAAATATTAGTGACAAGGGGGCAAGACCTACTCAGATGGGGAAACAATTCTACAGGCACCTTCAATCTCAAGGAGGCAAAACACATACTCCTTGAGTTGGATTCCAATGAACCGGATAGGGTTTGGCAGAACATATGGAGACACCAAGGCTGGATGAAGATTAAACTCTTCATGTGGTCGGTGCCTCATTAGAAAATTCTAACTTGGGATAACATTCGGAAGAGGGGAGTTTTGGGCCCTTCCAGATGCCATCTATGTGAAACCCAAGAGGAAACAATGGAGCACCTTCTCAATAATTGTTTTTAGGCCTCTTGGTTGTGGGATACTTTGGCCACTATGTTCCAGTAGACAAACAGGGTCAAAGGAAGCATTATCAATACCCTAATCAATTGGAGACGCAACTTCTCTGATTTGGAACTTCTAGGCTCTGCCTAGGCTTTAACGCCAGGTTTCATAATATGGACTATCTGGAAAGAAAGGAACAACAGAATCTTTAAGAATGTAAAAAGTTCCTCCCATCATCTTCTCGAAAAAATCTTAAGACAACTTAAGGAGACGGTAAGCACCATTGTGAGAACTATACCTAAGAATCCACCTTCTGAAGCTGAATCGCAATAACTTCTTAAGTTAGGTATGCAGGGGCTTATTCCATAAGGCCTGGACAGGAAGGTTTTGAGGATGGATTCAAAACAGGATCATTGGCATCCTCAACCTCAAGTTTTTTTGAAATTCAACATTGATAGGGCTTCCAAAGATAACCTGGGTATCGCTGGCTATGGCAGGGTGCTAAGGGATGAAAATGGCAGTCTCCTTTTCATTTTCCATTGCCACTTGGGAAGAGCCACTAACAATATGGCGGAATTAATGGCTCTTGAGAAATGTTTAGAATTTCTGAAGCAGTATAATCTCCAAAATGTTATAGTCGAAGATGACTTTGAGTTAATCATAAACTCGGTCAAAAGAATAAGCTATGGCACGAAGCTGGAAAAAGCCTCTAAACAATGGAGACTGCTCCAGGTCTTTCAGAGGATCCAACTTCATCTGCGAGGATTACGCACTGTGAGTTTTAACCATGTGAAGAACAACTAACAAATTGGTGGACATATTGGCAAATCAAGGAGTACTCAGTACTAAAAGTAGGGTTGTGCTAAGGTGGCCTGAGATGCCTCTGAATAGATTGAAGACACAATGTCATGACCAGGCGGACAAGGATATAATGGTGTTTTGATACAAAGACATGGGGGCAATGTCTAGTTGATTTGGTTTCTTTATGCAGTATTTTCTCCAAAATAAGATCATTCTAGGGAGGCAGCTTACTGTCAGCCTCCCCAGCCCTCGACAGTACATTCACAGAAGTGTCAGATGGGAGTTGCTGTGCAGATGCAGTTCCGCAGATGGTAGGCCAACCAGATGGGTTCTCATTATGCACAGGTTTATTCGACTGCGGAGAAGGGTTGTTGAAAGGGACCAGATTTCCAGCTTTCCCGGCAGCCTGAATACCCCCGTTTTCCTTTCGGTGGCTTCAATACAGCTCGAGAGGTGGTTTGGCATCCATCGCATGCCCTTAGCACAGGAAGTGGTTTTGTGGAGTTGGGAGCGATTCCACTCACCATGCAACATGTGGCATAGTACGGGGATGGAATACTGCCCTCATCGCGTGTTATTCTTCAGTGTGTTAGGCCTGTGCGATATGATCCTCGGCCATCAGATCATGCAGGACAGATCTACGGTCAGGAACAAGTGGGCTTGTTTGTGGGTTCAGGTTGGTTATCATGTGAGTAACTAGTGGGCTACCTGGCAGTGCGATATTATTCTCCGTTGTAGGATCTGGTAGGCAGGATCGACAGTCAAGGCTAGTTGCGTAGATCAAGAAAAAATACCTTCTGGGTAGGTTACGTGTCTGGATGGAAATTGGTGGCTTTCGTGCGCTCCATATGCTTGAGAGTTATCCCCCCTTCCGGACCTGAAATCCATTTAGGGGTTTCCCTATTTCATCACTGGGTCCGTCTCCAAATTTTATGGGTTGATTTGTTTACTTTTTGTGGACTTAGTAGCTTTGTGGACTTTGTAGGTTATGCCTTTAGCTCGGGGCCATAGGCTATAAGTGGATGATTGTTCTGTGGCCCACAGTTCCTTTGGGAATGGTGTATATTATGTAATTTGTTTTAAGATTTAATGAAATAGAAGGTAGAATCTTTCTTCAGCAAAAAATAAAATGATAATTAACGTCCACTAAGACCAATGTGGCCTATCAGAGATTTAAAAAGTAAGAGATTGATTCCAATTTTTAATATTTAATTTCTATGATCAAAAAGAAGGGAAAGAGGTGCTCCTAGATCACTGTAGTTTTGTTGACTTAACAAGTCAAAAAGATAAGTAGTGCAGAAAATGTTTTGAAACCGACCATCCAAGAGAGTTTTTTTCATCTTCAACCTTATTAGTATCACAAATTTGACAAATTATTTTGTCTCGAGATGTTTTGGGAATAGACCAACCTTTGGTTTCACTCCAAAGCTCATGAGAATTAATTATTATCTTTTCAATGCTCATTTTCTTTTTAGCACAGGTCAAGACAAAAAGAGAATTTTCATTAGCAAGAGCAGGGTTGATCACCTCCTTACTTCCTTTTCCATGTAGCTCCTTTTTTGTTTGTTTGTTAAGTTGTTAGTGATCCCCTAGGCTTGACAAAAATTAGGCTCATTTAAAATATGAAATATGAAATCTATATGTATATGTATATGTATATATATATATATATATATATATATATATATATATATATATGGTGCTCTATGAAGGGATTCTTTGATGTGAATTTACTGGTTCAATTCCCCAGCTAATTGGGGTGATTTATTCGAAATTTTGAATATAGAAATATATATTCAAAACCCTAAAATCTAATATTATCATAGTCCCAAGTATCGACCCATTCTGCCTTTTAGTCTTGATCATCACCTCCACTCATGCATAGTTTACGACACACTCCCATCAGTCGTAATAGCGCAACTTGTAACTTAAAGTCTTGGCTTCTGATTATCACCTCCATAGCACAAATGCATAACAACTACAGGTTGAAAAATGTGTCATCATGGCATGCCCTTGATGACAATCATGGACTTCTTAGACTGAGTCCATCGTGTCGCTGGTGTCATCACGTGAACAGTGAGATTGTTAAAGTTTGAACAATGCTCAGAAATCATCATTGGACTCAGGTGTTAGGCTAAATCATGAGTTCGAGGCTCCAAACAATAAGACACTATTGCAGACTAGGGTTTATCTTTTCTCCTCGATTGAGGTTTGGGAGCAAGATATTACCATAGTCCGAGGTTGGATGGGAGACCAAGCAAAGTTTTAATATTGATTACTCAATAAAGAGGAGGCTTGAGTGAATAGTAGACAAGAGGGTGAGAAGAGAAAACCATAGGCTAATCAGTGAGCAATAGAGTCAACTAACAGCTAAGCGCTTTTAGGATTCATTGTTCACCAACAAATATATTTTTTAAACTAAGTAGAGAAAACCCTACACGAAGAGCATAATCGACTAAGAGCTTTTAGGATTCATTGTTCACAAGCAAATTTTTTTGTTAAAACAATGTTCGGGTTCAAGTTATGTTTTATATCTTAAAGCCTCCTCAAAAAAAATTAATGAAAAACAATGAAAATGAAAGAAAAAGAAGAGGAGGAAAAAATAAAAATGTAAAACCTTCATTGAATTGCATTTTCAAAATGAATTGTTATGGCATGGAAATATGTTAAGAATTTATTCATATGTGGAAATCCATTCATTAGCTCATGGAGCAACGGATTATTGCTTATTTATTATTACTAATGGAAGTAGAGGCAGTGTTAAAGGATGCATTAAAATATTTCACGCAATATTATTAACAGAAGTGGAGGTTGTGTTGAAAGATGCACTGAAATATATGTGGTAGAAAAATGTAGTAGAAAAAGACTATTACAACCTAAAGGAAGAAGCAATGAATTATATGGGAGATTGCCATGTTTTCCTCAAACGTCATTTGTTCTACTCAAACATAATAACAAAAGTGTTCTAAGACACAAATTTTATTAATAAAGGAGAATAAATTATATAATATGAAAGAGCTTACAACAATCACTCATTTCTCTTGGGAGAAAAAAAAACTTTAAATAAGCTTATGTCCTGAATTAATTTAGTTATGGATAATTTATTTCATGTGACAAGTTTCCATTTACATTTAATGTGATTCTAACAAATCTCCTAACAAATTTCCAAATTTGATTCCTAAATAACCACACTTTTCTAGATGTCAAATCTATTAGAGAAAATAAATATTCTAAAAAGACTCAAAGACTCCAAATAGTTAAATATTAAACTATTTAAATAATTAAATACTAAACTATGTACTTTGGATCATAAATCTAACATTCCCCCCTTTGATCTAAAAGTACATTACAAAAAGTATCAATTTCTTCCCTAAATTTAGTAAATTTGATCTTGCAAGCGGTTTGTGAAAATATCTAAGATGTGGTCTTTTGAAGGACAATATATCAATTTGATGATGTTGTTTGCAATGAGTGCCTTGTTTTAATGATACTTTGTGTCAACATGCTTTGTTTTAGAATGGAAAACTAGATTTTTTACAAGTTTTATAGCTAATTGATTTTTGATGAATAATGATGTTGCTTCTGCTTGACAAACACCCTATTATTGCAAAAATGTGTGCAACCAAACAATATCACATGTCTCTTAACACGGTAATATATATTCTGCTTCTACCGAAGAATTTTCCACTATGGCTTTCTTTTTTCAACTCCAAGAAACTGTTGAGAACCCCATGTTCATCAAATAACTTAAGATTGAAGCCCAATCATCAATAATTCTAGTAAAATATCCACCTAAGTATCCACCACGCACAAAGTTCTTAGTCCTTTTGTAGAGAAGACCAAAATCTTTCATACCTTGGATATATCTAAGAACCCTTTTTATTTTTGCTTGGTCCATGCATAAATTGCAAGAGAATAGTAACTAATAAGTTTGGACGAGTGGTTGTTAAAGAGATCAACCTACCAATCAATTGGCTGTAAGTAATATTGTTTACCAATTCTTCCCTTCAAATTTTGAAAGTTTTAAGTTTTGCTCCCTTGCGGTGAGAACATGCATGCAATTTTGCATTCCAATTTTTTTAGTAGTTTAGATGAATATTTGTTTTGATTAATGAAAATGTAGTTTAGATGTTGAAATACTTCATCTCCAAGATAGTAGCGAAGTAGTCCCAGATTGGTCATTTTGAATCCAATTCATAATTCCTTCTTTACCTACACAATATTATAATTGTTGTTTCCAGTGATGATCAATTCATCCACATACATAACTAAAATCTCCATATTTTTACCCTTTTTTTGCACATATAAGATATCATCTGATTCACTATGCTTAAATCCAACCTTGCAAAGATACTTGTCCAACTTTCCCATAGCAATCTCGTTTAGCTTGTTTCAACCTATATAATGCCTTAATTAATTTACAAAACTTTGTGTTCTTCTCCTTCAAGTTCAAAACCAAGAGGTTGACTGATATAAACTTCTTCTTGTAAGTTTCCATTGAGGAAGACACTTTTGACATCCATCTGATGTACATTCCAAACTTTTTGAGTTTCTAATGCGAGCATCAATTTAATGGTGTTCCATTTTTTCATAGGCACAAATACTTCCTCATAGTTTATTTTGTATTATCGTGGAAATCTCAGTGTTCCGTTATATTTTTTGATTTCTCTGTCTAGATTATACTTGAATTGGTAAATTAATTTGCATCCGATAGGTTTCACATTTTAAGGAAAATCAACAAGTTTCCAAGTATTATTTTCCATCGCTGAATTACATACTTCTACCAATGTTTTTTCCATTCTACATGTATTACTCCCTCTTTTAATGTGGATGGCTCGGTGAAATCATTGGTTACTAGGGAAAAATTTTCTTCATTTATTTTTGAAATTCTTATGCCTATTTTTTTCTATTGATCTGGTCTGGCATCCTTGAAAACTTGAATGAGCCTCTAGGTAGTTGATGTGACTTGTTTGTGGATATGAATGATCACCATCATTATAATCATATTGATATAAGCAAAGTATCATCGATTATCTGAAGTTTCAGGATGTGGAGAGTCACTATTGGATGAACTACTTCCTAAATATTTAGATGAACTTCCAGAAGATCTAGATGAAGTTGGTGAGTTGGATGAATCATTTTCTGAAGAAGGCCATTGAATCTCATACCAATGTTGTGTACTTGGTTGATTTTTCATTTTTCTTTTCTTTTTATCACCCTGACTTTCCAATTTCTATAGAAGACTTTCTATCTCTGTGGCACTCTTTCTTTATGTTTCATCAAATATAACATCTCAACTTATATTAAACTTTCCATTGGACATAATAATACATCCCTTCTTTTCATCGAAATATCTGATCAATATTCACTCCAAACTTCATGAATTGAGCTTAGTTCACTTTTCTTTTAGACTAAGGCATAACATATTGAAAAAAAAACTTTGATATGTTTGAATCAATGTTTGAGGCCAAACCACGCTTCATATGGTGTAATTCCATACAAATAAGTAATGGAAGATATGTTCCTTAAATAGAAATCAAAATGTATTGCTTCTTCCTAGTATGAAGGACTTCAATTCCTCTTCCAAAATACTTTATCCCTTCCCACAAACTTCTCCACAAGAGTGTCAAAAGTAAAATTCTTAACTTGGGCACTAGCTTGTAAGGATTCATGATAGTGAGAATATGTGGGATAGAGATCCTTGACGATAGTTGTGAGAGTAATGTCCATTTTAAATCCAGTGGCTTCTACATCATGCATGATGGCTCTAATTTGATAGGCTAGGGCCAAGAGATCATCATCCTCAAACTCCAAGTTGAATATTTTTATTTCAACTAGACTACCTTAAGCTATGAGTATGATTCATATAAATCTTTCAACTTATTTAATGCATCAAAAGCACTTGTAATTGGAATTATGTGAGGACTCACCTCTTCATTTATAGTTGTAGCAATCAGGGCATAGGACTTGATGTTCATTTTCTCCCATATGGTGAATTATTTATCGTATGTGTGCTTGGAAGGAATATTGTCACCTTCTCCTTCACAAGCACCCTTCCATAGGTCATTAAATTTAAGAATGTCCCTATTCGTTCTTGGCCATTCATGGGAGTTTTCTTTTCCATTCAGCGCCACACCAACAATGCATATGAGAGAATGCATCTTCACCAATCTATGATCTATTCTCTAAGTTGAGGCATTAAACACCTTCTCCAAAGAAAATAATCATTCTCCCCATAAGAAAAATATACAATGGACTTAGAAAACGACTTCTCTATGCTATGTCAACAAACAACAAGTTTATTGGAAGCGTTTGAGGTGTAAATGCAAAGTTATTGATTGTGTCATTCTGGCATAGTGTAATACCAATGCAACATCGTTGCATATTGTAATATCAACATAAGTTTTTACTTGAGCTGAAACACATGTCCTTGGTGAATCTATGGAACTAAAGTCTAAGTGATCCCCCACAATGAGAAGACACAAATCTTGGTGATCGTGGTATCCAAAAGTGACTTCTTCATCACAATTTAAACAGTTTAAGGAAAAAATAACTACACAATGTACATGACATGCAAAGCTTATATTTGAAAATTGTTTTTACTTTCTATAAATGAAAATCTAGTGAGCTCAAATCTAGTGAACAATGTTTAGAATATTAAGCAATTATCTCAAACATTAAACAATGTTTAGTATATGAAACAACGGGATCAAACATTAAACAACATTTAGGATATGAAACATTATGCTCAAACATTAAAAATGTTCATTCTAGTAAGCTATTTATGAATTGACGACAAGAGTTCAATCATTAGTGCCACATCAGTAAAATAATTGCAAGGCTTAAGTTATTGGAGATTCCAGGTTGCTTAAATTCTTTTGCATGTAATACGATTTTCATGCCATTTAAGGGTTGTATGAACTAACTGAGATACCTCTAGATTGTTTTTAATGAGAGAATGGGTTTGATCAAGCAATTTAGAGGACCATGTGAAGCCTTGGGCTTAACTACATCAAAGAAAATGTTTTGAATCTCAGATAGCTCGAGATCATGGAGAATGAACCGCTGCTAATGAACCAATATGGTCAAACTTGTAATATCAATATTGGTAGAAAATATTGTTGAGTTATGTAACAAAAAGGCAAACAATGCTGGCTGTACATTACTATCAAAGAAGAACTATTACACATGCATGAAATAACTTGAAAATATGGTAATGAACACACATTTAACATGCTAAGAGAGATAGATATGCAAAGGTGTTTCTCCCAAGGCAAGAAATCAACAGAGTTACAGGGGCAAAGGAACGCCAACATTAGGACATGTTTTCTAATACCATGTCAGGCTAGGATGGTAACTCGTGAAATTTATTTTTCCACTAGGATAAGAATTAATATATAAAATAGAATTACGACCCTTGGGATTCATATTCCCAAGTCTTTTCCTATTGTAGGTTCACTATTTACATATTTACATAAATTCATTCAATCTTGAGGATTAGGTGTCCAACATTTTAGTTAACATGCATATTGAAATATTTGATTTATAATCCACATTAAAAAAATTATTGTTATTAATATTTTTTTAAATATTATATATCAAGTCCATGTTAAGAATGGAATAAATTACACATTTTACAATGAAAAGTAAAAAATACAAGAATATTTTTAATTTAAATTACTTCAATTTTTCTTTACAAAAATAATATAAAAGTATGGACATTGAAATATTTCATTTATGACTAACATTAGAATTTTTTTTGTTATTAATATATTTTTATTTTAAATATTACATGTCAATGAACATTAAATGAATTACACATCATGTCATGCTGATATTCATATCTGTCTCATACTAAAAATGAATCACATATATTTTTAAATGTAACATTACGGGACAACATCTCCCTCATAGACACAACTAGCACTTTATAGCCTAGTATGGGAGAGTTGTTTTTCATTATATCAAAAGAAATAAAATAATGCTTACGTAAAAAAAAGTTAGAATGTTAATAATAAAAATGTCTATCAATATGGAACATATTAATAACAAAAAAATATCTTAATGTCTACTATAAATAGATAAAATAAATTTTCTAACTTTACACAATTTTATGTACGAACATAGGAAATAATTAATAATAAAAAAATTCTAATTTATTCCATAAGTGCTTTTATTTTCTACTTTTTGGTGTGAGTCATATGCATAATTAATTCATTGTCCATCTTAAATATCACAAGTTTACATCAACTTTATATAGCGTGATGAAGTAATTGAAAAGTAATTGATAGTAAGAAAATTCTAATTTCTCCTATAAGCTATTTCTATCTTTTAATATCAGCAAGGTATATAATTCTTTCATTGCAATTTTTAATTATTTCTCACTTATTAGTAATTGGGAGATGTGCATTTGAATATGTACATTAAATTTTAGATGTGTGTGTACTTATTAAATTTTATTTGTGTGTGTAATTGTGTGTAAGGGAATATAGATATAAATATACACTTAGATCAACTATGTTTGTGCATCTATTTGTGTAGAGAGATATCTTTTATTTTATTAAAAAACCTTTTTTATTAAGGAAATCACATATAGAATTTTAAAAAATAATAATAATAACGAATATATATATATATATATATATATATATATATATATATATATATATATAAAGATAAAGAGAGAGTTCATATTCTATGAATATATGCTCTCTATTTTTTAATTTAAAAATATACTACTAACAAAAAAACATTTAAATGTGGATAACATAAGCAATAAATAAAATATTTCAATGTCCACTAGTATATATTTTATTAAACAATTAGAAAAATCTTTATGATTTAATACTTTCTTTTTATATTACTCAAAATTATAATTATAATTATATATATATATATATATATATATATATAGATAGATAGATAACTAGAGCTAGCATAAGAGATTTCAGAGCATAAGAGCTTTCATGATGCATTCTTTTTTCCAAATTTTGCACCCAATTTTTTTACCTTGGAAGATTCTAGGTGCTTAATAGATATTAGATAAGGAATTTATATACTTAAATAATATATATTGAAAAATCAGCTTGATTTCAAATGTGTGTAAAGCTAGAGGGTAGAACATTGAGCATCTAATTAATGAGGATTTCAAGATTTTCTTGAAGTTTAATAGAAAATAAATAAATAATTTGTTTCATGAAAAGATTAATTAAAAGGAAAATTATGTTTTGGTTCAAATATATTTAGTTTGAAAAATTTCAAAATTTAGAATGAAAGCCAAGTGACAATTAATGAGCTAAGATTTATGGAGTTTCTATAAATTTACAAGGATTTGTAAATGTCAAAAGAAAATAAACAATATTGATATTTTTATTTTTATTTTTTATATTATTTTTACAAATAACAGGTTTGTGTGTGGAAATAAGTAGAAAAAGGGAAAAAAATGAAAAGTGAGCAAAAAAGAAGAAGTTCTTGGGCACAAATTTTCAAGAAGAACTTGCAAGAGATTGGCTTTATTTATGCCAATAAGTTGGGTTTATTGATATTATTATGTTGGATAAACCAATTAAATTAGAATAATTGAATTTGGTATAACTCTTATGGTCGCCTAAAACCATTTGTAATCTAAATGTGAATGTTACATGAGAGATGGTCTAATTTAATGAATATACCATTACAGAATTTATTGCTCCTTGTATTCTTGTTTTATATTTGTTTATTTTTCTTAACATGCTTTTGTTTCAAATTTATTAAAAATAGATTTGTTAATTTACAATTTAGTATGATGGTGATGTTTGTCATTATACAACCTAATATGATGGGGATGTTTAAGTTTGTCATTTTACAATCTAGTATGATGGCAATGTTTGTCATTCTACAGCCTAGTATGATGGCCACATAGAGTTGACACCCATGATTATTAAATAATATAATTTCATCTAAAGAAATTAGAAATAGAAAACATATGCGAGTAAAATGATTAAACCTTATATTTTTCAAAAATATTTCAACACTCCATTTAAATATTCTATTTGAAGATCTATATTAACTAGTTTATGTTGATATCAATTTATTTACACGTTGTATTTTGCATTTAAAAAAAAAAATCCACCTCAAGAAATTTATTGATCTTCTCACCTTATATTAAACCCAGAATTAAATGGATCTAAACAGATTATATCAGTCCAAAATCAATGCTATCAATATATATAACTAATCATGACATAGAATAAGGACCATTCGAGTAGCAATCCTATCAATATATATAACTAATCATGAAATAGAATCAAGGACCATTGGAGCTCCCTTATTTGACTTCTCTATCAAAGTTTCAAAAGCTTACTTATTTTATTTTTCTATCAGATTTTCCAAATATTTTGTAATTTACAATTATTTGACTTCCTCGAATCCCTATATTGTTCCTTCTATTGTTCCTCGAATCCCTGTATTGTTCCTTGTATTGTTCCTGTATCATAGCTAACTATCTATCTAATCCTTTAAATAATAATCTAATCACATAATAAATTAGTTAACATAAAATTTCAAAACTAATCTTTAAAATTATATACATGCATGTAACACAATTAACATAAAGTTAGGATCTTAAACTAATAATTTAAATTTCTAATAAACATAGATTTACTAATCCTTTAAATAATAAGTTAATCACATGATAAATTAACTAACATAAATTTTCTTCGGGTAAAATAGTTAACATAGAGTTAGGATCTTAAACAAATAATATAAATTTAAGATAAGCATGAATTTACACACATTCATTAAAAATAAATTAATTAATAAATGAAATAAAAATAAGTAAATAAGTAAACATCAATATTAAGGAGAAAAAGGAAAATTAGTTAATTAATTAAAATTGATAAACATAACCTATCATAGCTAACTCCCTATCTAATCCTTTAAATAATAATTTAATCACATAGTAAATTAGTCAACATAAATTGTCAAAATTAATCTTTAAAATTATATATATTTCTGTAAAACAATTAACAGATAGTTAGCATCTTAAACAAATAATATATATTTCAAATAAAATAAATAAATAAATAATTAATTATTAATAAAAAAAAGAGATAATAATAATAATTATAATAATAAATAAATAAATAATAATAATAAAATAAATAATAGATTTATTTTATTTGAAATTTAAATAATAAACTCTATATATATATATATATATATAAACAATAATATAATAAAATTAAAACTAAATAAATAAATAATAATAATATATAATAAATAAAATAAATACTTATCTAAATAAATAAATTAAATTATTATTAATTAATTTATCATTTATAACGGACTACAAATGAAGACAACAGAAATATTTTTCAAATAACTATTAATAAGCTCCGTAATTTCAGGCTCTCTCTTCTCAAATACAAATCTCATTGCCCTCATAATGTACTCACTAAGCTCTCTCTTCTCAAATACAAATCTCATTGCCTTGATGATGTACTCACTAAGCTAGTCTGAAACGTTGGTTTCAAAACTGTTCACAAATTTTTCCTCAAAATAAAAATTGGTTTACCTGTCTTAACACGTGTTTGTTTCAAATTAAACCAACAATATTTTTATCACCGAGTCCAACCTAATCGATACCAGTGGCAATCATATGAATATGTATGACTAATCATGAAAAAGAGTGAGGAACTATTCGATCTTCCTTATTTGACTTCTCTATCAGATTTTCAAAATATTTTGTAATCGGCAATTATTTGACTTCTCTCGAATGCTTCTATTGTTGGACCATGGGACATGAGTTGACATAAAAATTTGGAATCATGTTATTGAAAGAATCGTGAGGGGGCGGAGGATAATGCAAATGAACAAAGTAGCAAAAGAGAGATAAGAGGGACGAAATGGTGATGGCCATGACGTTAATGTTGAATTGAGAACAAAAAGATCATGGAATTCAATGGAAGAAAGAGTGGAACAAAAGGATCATGGAATTCAATGGAAGAAAGAGTGGAACAAAAAGATCATGGAATTGAATGGACGATGGTATCTTTAAGTTTTACTAAATAATTGTTAGATATATTGCAGAAAGGAGATTTTCCTGTCGGTTACTCAAGTTTGGTGTTACTCAAGAAAGCGAGACCGACGAAAGTTTCAGGTACAAGGGAGACGGACCAAAGTTTCAGGTAGCCGCCATTGTTATTGTTTTTATGTTTATTTAGTTTTATGTAATTCGCATTCCTTTAGGGTGTTGGTTGCCGCTAGTGTCTCGCTACCCCTTTTCTAGCAACGACTCGCGATTGGGATCTACCATCTTTCGTTTCGTTCTTTTTATACAGTCCACTTTATTGCACCACACTATTTATTTTATGTTATTCATTTGACGCAGAAAATTAATATAAATCTTCAAAAATATTTCGTGTATTCCGTGTTTGTCGTGTCGCCAACTCCCTTCGTATAAAGTCTACACTGCAACGTAAGCGAGCGATCTCATTGTCTTGCCTTCCACAACACAACAAATATATTTATGGAAAGGGGGAAATTGATATTTCCCACACTAGTAATTTTTTTATAATTTATTTTATATATATATATATATATATATATATATATTTTAAGTATTAAAAATTATTAATTGAATTTAAATATAAAGTTGTCAAATATAATGGTTTCACACATAAATTATTATTTATAAATTAAATTAATTAGTTTTTACATGTTTATTAATTATTGTTTCGAAATATCATAGTTATGAATATGAATCATTATTATTTTAATTTATTTTGAATTGATATTTCAAAAAAAAAAAATCTAATTTTAATAATTAAAAAAATCACAATATAACAAATTGAGTATAATGAATTTATTATTTATATTATTTTTTAATATAATGTCTCATTTACATGCCACTATAACAACTCCACCATCCTCAACTATAACCTTCTTAGTGCAACCAGCCTATATTCATCTTAACCTCGATCTATCAAGCACCAAGAGGGATCCAATCTCTCTAGGTGAGTACAAAACTTGAGGAATGGTTTACACCTCGAGAGATATTTGATCCCTCTGGGTGATTGATAGATCCTAGTTAAGATGGATCTATGTTGGTTATATAATACTATATAATATCTAAATTTGTATCTATGTGTCTCTTTCGTATTCCCTCTTTATCTCCCCCCAAACATACACACACTCTCTCCATATCTATATCTCTCTCTCCCTCCCTCTTCCTCTTTGCCTCTCTCTCTTCCCCTTCTCTCTCTCTTACCACCTGCTCTCCTCTCCCTCACTCTCTCTCCACACTCCCTTGTCACTCCTCTCTCTCTACCTCTCTCCCTATATGTCTTTCTTCTTCCTTCCCCCTCTCTCCCCCTCCAACTCCATCTCTCTCTCATTCTCTCTCTTGAGTCCTATCTCTCCCTTTCTCTCCCACCTCCCCCCATCTCTCCTTCTCTCTCCCTTTCTCCCATCAATCTTTGTGCCTCCCTCTCTCTCTCTCATGATCTCTCCCTTGTCACTCCCTCTCTCTCTCCGCCGTTATCTCTCTATGTCTTTGTTCTTTCCTCCCTCTCTCTCCCCCTCCAAATCCATCTCTCTCTCTCCTCTCTCTTCCCTCCCCTCTCTCTTCCACATCCTTCTCTCCATTTCCCCCCATCTCTCTCTCTCTCTCTCTCTCTCTCTAGTTTTCTCACTATCTCCCTCTGTTCCCTCTAGTTTTCTCACTATCCCCCTCAGTCTCCCCCTCTCCCTCTTTTCCCCTCACTTTGCTTGCTGTCATCACTTGGATCCTTACTTAAGATGGATCTATGTTGGTTCTTACTAATACCATTTGTATAATATAAATTTCACATCTTTAAATATAAAATTATTCTCATTTTTTATTTTATTAAAATATTAATTTAATTTCTATGGGAATATTTTTAGTTTAGATATATCTCAAAACTAATTATAACATTTTTCCTTTTAGCTTCAATTAGAAAAATGTTATAAAATTAAATTAAAATTAAATATTTTTATTGTGAAATAAGTTATGGTTTTTGGGCATTTGGTATTGATAAGCCATGGTATTGTAACAAATGCTATTTACAAGTTAGTAATATCCATGGTGAAGTAACAAATGCTATTTACAAGTTAGTAATATCCATGGTGAAGCGATGGTGAATATCCATGGTTCAAATCTTGTCATATTATTATAAAATATTTTAAATGTGAAATAAGATATGATTTTTTGGTATGCGGTATTGTTAAGTGATGCTATTGTAACAAAGTATATTCACAAGTTCATAATATCAATCACATAGTGGGGGTGGATATCCATGATTAAGAATCTTGTCATATTGTTATAAAATATTTTGATTGTAAAATAAGTTATGCTTTTTGGGCATGTGGTATTTATAAGTCATGGTATTAGCCCATGGTATTGTAATAAAGCTTGTTTACAAGTTAATAATATATATGGTAAAGTGGGGATGATTATCCATGGTTAAACATATTTGCATATTGTTATAAAATATTTTGATGGTTTTTGGGCACATGCTATTGTAACAAAGCTTAATTTTTACAAGTTAATGATATCCAAGGTAATGTGGGGGTGAATATAATTTTTTATTTTTTAATTAAGCCGACATTTAAATTGTTTACAAAATTACATTACACC
The DNA here is from genome assembly GCA_031772625.1 of Pinus tabuliformis. Taxonomy (NCBI): domain Eukaryota; kingdom Viridiplantae; phylum Streptophyta; class Pinopsida; order Pinales; family Pinaceae; genus Pinus; species Pinus tabuliformis. The sequence goes on from CM062813.1 coordinate 358,029,332, forward strand.
TACACATCTACTCTATAATGGGATGTAGAGCGCCTCTAGATGCAATGATGCATATTCATTAACATCTTTGAGATATTCATAGTAAACTTTGATTTTGAGTTACAAATTGAATAACTATTCTTAATATATCATTTTTAGTTGTTAATTTTTTTCCAATTATATTAATTATATTTTTTTTATAGCAAAGTAATTTGTGATAATCCATATGAAAAAAAAAAAAAAAAAATTGGAGAGAGGGGCGAGAGAAGCCAAACTTCAAGCAAGTTAGAAGAAATGATTGATGATAAATCTGAAAAATCTAAGAAAACAAACAATCAACCCAAAAAGAATATTTTGAAGACAAACGCAGTCTTAAAAACAATGTTAAATAAATAGCTAAAAGAAAATCTAAGTAACAATCTAGCCCTAAATAGTTTGGAACATAAAGAATATAAATTTGGTATCAAAGTCATAAAAAAAGAGATGAATAAGATTGTAGAGTTAAACCCTAAATATAACAAAAGAGACTTGACCCTCATCATTTTTTATTTGAAAGAGTAGAAAAATGAAGACACCTTCGAAATATTCAAGGAAAAACTAGAAAGTAAATCATAAATTGAAACAACTTTCCTCATAGAAGAAAAAGTACTACGAAAAATAATTGAACATAAAGATACGTTGATTCACTTGTAGATAGTCTCTAATGACCAAAATATGGCATCCTCAATAAAACTATGAGATTAAAAGGGCTAGGAATTGTTCAGGAGTGTAGCAAGAAAGTGTCAATTTGATTTTTCCTTGGTCAAATTGAGAAAATTCGAATTTCCACATCACCAAACAACTTGGATACATTTAAATTGTGTTGAATTATGCTTGTCACTCATTTAGATCAGTAAATTCAAGTTAAAGGGCTTGGAGTTCAATTAAGCATGTGTGATTGCTAAATTTTAGAAATCGAGTTTAGCTATATCTAGTTTTCTTCGTTTAAACTAGTTATAATTGTTGGTAAAACTAGTGGAAGGTCAGTTGTGTAGTGGGATGGTAATCTAACGCAATGATCATCTAGTTAATTAATCAATCATCCCAAAATAACTAGTGCATGGAGAGAATTCAAGTTCCCCGGTTGTGGTGGAGATCCCAAGGTAGTGTAACATCAATTGTAGACTAGTCTTGAGTGTACAAGTGTTACATGTAGTGAGATCATCAACCTTGGGAATTGTGAAATCAATTAGAGGAAAATTCCTAAATAATAGAGGCCTAATTCCTCAGGATTTGCAGAAGGAAATAGGTGCTCAAGCTAAGGCATAAATTGACGAAGTTTGTGTTAGAGCTTCTCATTGAGTAGAGAGATAGGATATTCACTTACAAGTTGAGCTCAAAGTAAGCAAGAAATTGTAAAACATTTCTATTCATAGATTCAATGCAAGCAGGATTAAGGGGTTTTTAGCAATTTCTTTCCCCTAGAAAAATATTGTGCATGTGTGTTATTTCTTATTGCATGTTTGAGATTGTTGTTCTAAATTGTGAATTAATGTCTGCAAAATAGTAGAGTAGAATTATGTCTCTTGATTTAGATTAAAAATTCTTGAGCAATTGAAATTCTACACCAAATTTCTACATGGTATCATAGCATGATTCACATTAGAGCAGGAATTTCAAAGTTGTTTCTGAGGAGGTTCGAATTTGCAACTTTAGTGTAGCAGGATATCTTCATATTTGGGAATATGACCTTCAACGGATTGAGATTATAGTATGCCTTGAAAGGAAGCTCTAATTTCATTGCATGAAATGATCGCATGGAGGCAGTGCTCAATGAAAATGGATAGCTAGAATATGTCAAGACAAATATTGCAAACCACGGGAATATGATGCACAAAACCTAGCCTAATGGAATAAAGATGTAGCCAAGGCGAGAAGAATAATCTTACAGGGAGTGTGACACCACATTATCTCAAATCTCCATGGGAAAGAAACTCCTTATGCAATGTGGAAGGAATTGATAGAGTTGTTCGAGAATAACAATGATCATAGAAAACTGGCCCTCAAAGACAAACCTTGAAATATCAAGATGCAGAAAAATGACATTATCCTACAATATCTTAGCTGATTTACCCAAGTTCATGATGAGCTTAGAGGGGTTTGTGTGAATGTTGCAGAAGATGACCTTGTGAGCCTAACTCTTCTATATCTTCCCAAAAGCTGGAATAACTACCAAGACTCGATGAATGGGAGGGAGAAATTACCAAATTGGGAACGCATATAGTCTAATCATGTACAAGAAAAAATTAGGTGGAATATGAGAGATGAAACTTCATCAAAAGGCGAGGATGAAGAAAATTTTGCATTGGTTGGAAAGGGAAATAAGGGAGAAGGAAATAAATCTAAAACCAAACTAGAATCCATCCAAGGGGGAAGAAAGACTTATCCAAGATAAAATTCTTCAATTATCATGAATTCGGGTATGATGCTACAAAGTGTCCACATAAAAAGTATGGCAAGAAGAACTCAAGAGGAGCAACAGGTGATGCATTGGCTTCACAATTTGAGCTAGACATCATCCTTATTGCATGCATGGCCAACATTGTGATGGGAAGTGTGTGGTACTTGGACTCTGGTTCCTTGTTCCACATGATAGGGTGTAGAGAGTTTTTTAATGACCTAGAGGAGAAAGATATCCAAATGCATATTGAGCTTGGGGACGAAAGAAGGTATAGTGATCCTCGGATTGGTACAATAACCCTTCAGAGGGAGTCTGGATCTCCACTTCACCTCAAAGATGTGATGTTTGTTCTAGGCCTAAAGAAGAATCTCATCTCTATAGTAGTTTTGGGAGACTTTGGTTATGGTGTGATCTTTAGCAAAGGGAAAGAATTCCTCAGATACATAGCCACTGGACAAGTGAAGTAGATGAAGCTTCATGTGAAGAACCTGTACAAGTTATATGTGGAAGATTTTTCTACATTAAGCAATAAGGCATAGAAAGTGCAGAGTCGCAATTTCGATGAACACTGGCACAGGATATTGGGTCATTTGCATCATGGCGCCGAGAAAATTATGTAGAAAATAACCACTGGCCTCCCTAAAGGAGCACTTGAGCAATACAATGTCTACAAAAGTTGTACCTTGGGGAAGTAAGTGATATCCACATTCCATTAGCGAGATAGCAAAGCACATGTAGTCTTGGAAAGAGTCCACTTTGATTTTTATGGTTCTTTCTCGATAGCCTCCACTGCCAGACACAAATATTTTGTTATTTTTATTGATGATTTCTCAAGTGTTGGATCTTCTTCATGCAGAAGAAGGATGAGACATTCTCCAATTTTGTAGAATTCAAAGGCACTAGTTGAGAAAGAGATCGATAAGAAGGTGAAGTCTTTAAGGAGAAACAATGGAGGTGAGTATGTTTCTAACCATTGCAAGGAGTTATGTGTAAAAGAAGGTATTCAAAGAAAAATGACAACACCTCACAACCCAAAGCAAAATGGGGTAGCTGAGAGAAAGAACCAAAGAATTGTTGGAGTTGCGATATCTATGCTACATGACCAAGGCATACCACTGCATTTGTTGGCAGAGTCATGTAACACAACATTCTACTTGTAGAACTAGAGTCCTCATTAGATTCTTGGTATGATCACAACAGAGGATGCTTTCTCAAGGAGAAATATGGATGTGTATTACTTCAGAATTTTTGTAGCCTCTGTTTACTACCATGTCTCCAAAGATTCGAGGAAAAAGCTTGAGTTGACAGTAGATTTTGGAGTTTTTGTGGGTTACATCGAAACTCCACACACTAAATTGTTTTAACATCTACCTTAAATTGTCTTCAATGTGTGGAATTTTTTACATTAACATTTTCACCATTTCCTTATTCGAAATATTTTTTCCTTCATTCTATGAATCTCTCTTAATTTATCAAACTTTCTCAAGTATAATAAAAATATTAAATATTAAATAATTTTTGTAAGCAAATTTTATTTTGGTTGTTTCTTACGATTTTATTAAATATGCACATGCAATCCATATCCTTACTCTTTCATTCATTGAATACCTTCTTTATTAACAAAATATTTCTTTGGCTATAGTAAAATAGTTTTATAAATCTATTTCATATAATTAAAATGTATAAAACTCTTATGTTGCACACAAGGCTCCCTTATATTTTTGTGTAATTAAAAGTAATACAACATGTTACTATCATTGAACCAACCAAAAAAAATGCATCCCCATATGGACTTCTTTCCTTCAATACATTCGATCCATTTCGAATCAATATGTTCTAAGTAGCATAACTTCCTTTTCATTTTAGAATTTCACTCACTCCTCATATTTTCTAATAAACCCATTAAATGTGCACAATGCACCATATAATTCTTCTAATAACTTTATAATGACTTATCTTCAATTATTCTATATATTTCAAAATTATTATAATAACACAGATAAGGTTAGGTTAATTAACTTTCTTATAATTTGTTATTATAACTCTTTTATTAAATTATTTGCATGTTTAGTTTGATATAAGAAATATCTTCAAATGTATGTTATATTTCCACTCCAAATTAATATTCCAATCTTTTTTACTATAATAATGATAATATAATTTTAATGTCACCACCAAGACAACACCAAATTGGTGTACGAGGTCCCTTAGGACATGAGATCTGCCTCATGTACATACTATAATTAATAAACATATAAAAACATAATACTTATAGTAAAATCTTTCTGAGAGCCCCCCATACACACACATGTACATTACAGTAAAACAAACAAGATTATAAAATTATAAAACATGTCAATGAAAAATGACAAATATCTAACTATATTTAGTATCGGGATATATATATATATATATATATATATATATATATATATATATATAAACCAACATAGATCCATTTTAATTTTGGATCTACCAATCTCCCAAACAAAATAATGTCTTCGGAGGTGTACATCTTTTCTCATTTTTAACACTAAAAAAAAGGTCTTGACAATTTTATCTACAATCAATAAATATTTTTGTAATTAAAAGTTTAAGATGTGTAGTTTAAACAATTCAAGTATCCAAGGGAATTTTCAAGGCATTCAATTCATTTGTGCATTCAAAAATACAATTTAAAAAATGAAAAATTATACATGGTATAAGTGTGTGTGTATCAATCTTAACCATGAATGTACCAAGTGTGGAAAGAGATCAAGTCTCATATGGTGCAAATAATTTTTTGTTCTAACACTCTAAAAGATATTTTCACCTCGAGAAACTTACCCACCTCAATAAACTTATCCATTTCTACACTTCATAGATTTGTAATTAAAATTGATCTATGCTACTTGGTACATAGAAAATTAAGATGAATATATGTCAATTCTTAATAATACTATTTATATTTTTGTAAAGTTCACATTTTATATATTAATTTTTTTTTTATCTATTTTTGTAAGCACCCAAAGGGGATTTGAACCAGTGACTTGTCACAAGGAGTGCGTTAACAATGCACCCATTCACCGTCAATCCAAAGCCTCATGGGCTGTTTTTTTTTTTTTTATGTGTCTAGAAGAATTTTATAGTTTAATCTAGAATTAAATTTAATTAGTTATATTGCAATTTTATTTTTATCAATAAAAATTACAAACAATTATATATTTATTTCTTAAATTAAATTATATTAAATAAATAAATAAATTATATATTTGTTTTTTAAATTAAATTCTATTAAATAAAAAAATAGATTAAATCAGGAAGTGAGAACTTCAAAGAACATCTTCAACATTTCTAGTTTTACACACTAGAATTGTTAATGGGTTTTTTATTTTTTCATTTTTCTCCTACGGAGATCTACCCAACCTATAGAGTTATCAGTTGCAATTGTTTGAGAGAACTCCATCACTTCTGTCTTAGCTCAGCGCGAAATTTCTTTATCATAGTCGGAGTGGTCAAACTCATGGGTGCACTTAAGCTTGTTGATTACTAACATGAATTGCTAATGTTCTATCACTATCCTTTGACAAGATATTCTCCATTGCTGATGGATGGGGCATTGCCACTAGGGTCTCCTCTACATCTTGAGAAGTCGAGATGTCCAGGGTTGTCTTTTGTTGCTGTGAACAAATATTTTTTCTTGTCGATATCTTAACACATGTTGTCTTTTGATCCCACCAACCACAATTGGTTATTCTTGTCTCCAGGGTGTCACATGAACCTTTTGAGGATGGGCATGCATTTTGAAGATGCCTAAGTTGCTGATAAACTCTACACTTGAAAGAAACATTTTCATAATCAAAGGGTTGAGAATGTTCCTTTCCAGCCAACTCATGTAATCCTTCACTCATGTCCAGTTCAACCCAAATACAAATGAATGAGATGAAGCCTTTAGCCAATATTTCACTGTCTATTTTGATGAAGTGACCAATTGAATTACTAATTTTTTGGAAAACATCTAGCCAAATCCATTGGAGGGGTATGTTTGGGAGCCTTACCCATATTAGAGTAGCAAGAGTTTTCATGGAAAGAGGGTTAATCTCTAGAGACCATGGTTGAATTGAAAGACCTACACGACCCCAAAACTAGGGCCCCTGGTCGAAAACACTCTTCTAGTCTTCAAGATCCTTGAAGACTACCACAAAGTATTCTTTCAAACAAAATAGCAGATCTAAATTCTCAGATCGATTCTGATGAACCCAATCCCAAAGGGCAGAAGCTGAGGGCCAAAAACCATTGAAACAACATATAATGGCTTTCCATTTATAATCTACTACCTTCGTCATAGTTAAAATATCATTCACCTCAAATGTTGGGGTGTACGGTGAATTCTCCACCCTGAAAGCTTGACATGAGAGATCCTTTAGTGACTAAGAGTTGGAATCTAACGTAAGGGCATCATTGAATGGAAAGGGATTGCATATTGAAGATGCCTCGCCTTCTCAGGCACCTCCAAACAAGCATGCTACTATAGAGATAGCGGCATCCCTCTTAATTCCATAGTCTCACATGCCTTTTTCCATCTTTAGTTTCCTCCCTCCACAAAGGAGCCTCATCTCACCCATAGGGATACTTGTTTGTTGTTGAATATTGTCAGCCAATGCCCTGACAACATTTGATTCTATGACCGTAAACAAAGGGACTCACGAGACATGGACTGAACAAAACTTGGAATTTTCTTATGATCTAAGTCCCCAACACCTTTCATTCCCAGATCCAACACTAGCTGGAGAATTTTGTCAAACACTTTGTGTGCATTACCATACTCTCAGTGAGTATCTCTTTTTGACATTTTAGAAAACATTTTGTTGACATCCTTACCACTATTGCAATTGCTAAGTCCAAGAGCCTCCTCTAGCTCAAGGATCCCAAAAAGTTCATCGACATGCAGACTATAAGATTTTGCAACAATATCTCCAGTGGGCATGCTAAGATATGTTGCTTCGCATAGTCCGTGTAGCTCTGCGAAATCCACCAACGCCAGTTAATAGACAGGGGATGAAGGGGGGATAAAACCCCTCCTATCCTTTCAGTTGGAGGATCCTTCAATAGAACTCCACTCCAATAACCATTTTATCAGCGAAAGGGCGACGAATCCACAAGTTCCTTCAAAACAAACAAGTCTCTCGAAATGGTCATCAATCTCTCAATTCTCACAAAAAATATTAAATATAAATTAATCAATACAAACAATTCTATATTTCATATAAAAAAATAGTAAGAGTAATTCATATTGATTACCATATTATTTTAAAATTTCAACTAATTAAATATATAAAAATTTTAGCTTTACAATTAAAAAATAATAATTTTTACAAACAATAAATAACATAAAATTGAAAAGATAAAACATGCCCATACCTAATAATTAATTGTATATTAAACCACAATTACATGGCTAGTTTAAATATTAATTTCACATAAGGGTAAATATTAAATTGGCTATGTAACTGCGATTTTTGAATATTTAATTTTTGTACAATTTTTTTTATATTTGTAAATTTTAGATAGATAGTTTACAGAGATTTGTTCACCGCAGTTATTGTATTCCAATCTAGGTCTAATCCATAACAAAACTATGTATAGTCCAAACTTGAGACACGATTTTTTCGTTTGAGGAAAAAAAAAAATTAGTAAAGTGGAGTGGGTGATTGGGACTTGGTGACATGACAAACCCACCATAAGTGGAGCAGCCGTCTCTCTCCGACGCTCATAAGAAAATCCGTTGAGATGCGGCTTCAAGGAAAAAGGTGGCATACGTCTGTATGCAAGTTTCTTGGGAGAGTGTTTATATTTTGTTTCAAACTTTTTTATATAAATTTATAAATAAGTTACGCAATAATGTGGTTAAAAAATGCAGTTTCTAAAGTAGCCGAAAGACAAATTTGTTTCTTTAAAGGGATTTTATATATGAAGATCCCTGAAGAGGAATTACTTATTTTGAAGCTTCCGAGAGTTGGTTTATTGGGACAAATATTTTGCTTTCTGCTTCCTATTTTATATTGGAAAAAAAAAAGGGAAGAGGAGGTACTTGCGGGTTAAAGGAATTTGAATTTTATATATACGGAGTACAAGAACAACAACAATGGCGGCTACCTGCCCTTTAAACTTTCGGCCATCCTTTCATGCATGGGAAAACCACTATTCGTCTTTGATCATTGACTTAGTCGGACACGCGTATTCTTCTTCAGGTTTTTAATAGCCAACCGACAGGAAAATTTGCGTTCTTGTTGACTTTAAAATTCTTGAGTAACAATTAAAGATATGAATCAAGCATGCCGCGTAGGTTGTGGTCGAGTGGAGTAGCTGAGCAGTCTTCTTCCATTGAATTTTTCAACACTTGAATTCAACGTTAACGCGGCGTAGTACTGCCCATGCCTTTATATAAGGAAGAGTCCACATACCCAAGACCTACAGCATTTCTTTCTTTCGTGTTCCTTGGGTTCATTCATACATCCAAATCTCAGTTCGTTCATTCATGAGAATGATGACCATATCTATGTCGCCCCGCCTCTCCCTTATCCCTCTTTTGCTACTTTGTTCGCTGCAGGCGTTCGTAATGTCATTCCCGGTGTCGTACCCTCAGCCTTCTAATAACTTGATTCCACATTTTTATGACCATTCATGTTCCATGGCGGAACAAATAGTTCAATCGGTCGTAGAGAAGGCGGTGATGAAGGAAGCTCGAATGGCAGCATCCTTACTCAGGCTTCACTTCCATGATTGTTTTGTTCAGGTCACCATTATTTTCTTTATGCACATTGATCTAATTGCTATTAGTAGTAAAATGTATGTATTTATGGGTGAAAATTTCATGGCATGACAGGGGTGCGACGCCTCTTTGCTGCTGGATAGCAGTTCAACCATTGTGAGTGAGAAGGGATCATATCCCAACAATAAGTCTGCCAGAGGATTTGAAGTCATTGATCAGATTAAGAATGAGTTGGAGAAGGCCTGTCCCAAAACTGTATCCTGTGCAGATATTCTTGCTATTTCAGCTCGTGACTCAGTGGTCCTGGTAATAAATCATATGCTAATCTCTTTACTAGCCAGTATCTTAGTATACATATATAGATCTCTTTGCTAGCACTTGATTTCCATGACAATATTATAATCTAGTAACTAATAGTTCCTAGTGATATGTTATAAATGAATAATATCAGAGTGGAGGCCTGGGCTGGGAAGTTTTACTGGGGAGAAGAGACTCGAGGACTGCAAGTTTGAGTGGGTCCAACAACAATATCCCAGCGCCCAACTCAACTCTCCAGACTCTCATTACTAAGTTTAAACGTCAGGGTCTGGATGAGGTAGACTTGGTGGCCCTTTCAGGTATTTATATATCGTATTTACTTGCAGCGTCATAATTTGCAGTTCATTCATTTCGTTTTGCAGCATCCAATATTAAGTGGAGATTATTAAGTAATGACATACAAATGCAAATGCCAATTAATCAGGGAGTCACACGATCGGCCAATCTCGATGCACAAGTTTCCGGCAGAGCTTTACAACCAGAGTGGAAATGGGCAGGCAGACTCCAGCCTGGACAAATCTTACTATAGTCGGCTCATATCTGGGTGCCCGAAATCGGGAGGAGATAATAACTTGTCCCCATTGGATTTTGTAAGTCCTACCAAATTCGACAACTACTACTTCAAGAATTTGCTGAGCGGGTATGGATTGTTGAACTCAGACGAAGAATTGTTCGCCAAGGGCCAAGGGACGACGATGGAAACAGTGAAGGCTTATGCAGAAAATGAAGAGCTCTTTCTCCAACAGTTTGCAGAATCGATGGTGAAGATGGGGAATATCAGCCCTCTTACAGGCACCATGGGAGAAATCAGGGTCAACTGTCGTACTGTTCTCAGTTGATCAGAACTTGATTTTAGTTATTTTTCATTCTCATGCATTGCTTCATCTTACGTTCCCCTTTGTAGCTGTCATCAAAATGTATTACTAAATAATTCTTTCGAGCGCATTCACATCTATAATAATTATGCCATCAGTAAACTATTTTGTTTCAAATAGGGTGAGACAATCTACGGAAATTAGGTTGATCAACCTGCACATGAAATTTTCATGTAAAAGTATCTCCACATAATGGAATCAATGGGGGCTTAATGAGTTGTTTCATATCAAGATGTTGAGATTCATCATATTTGATTTCTCTGTACCTTTTTCCAACTGATCGTGTTTTCCCAAAATAAAATAAAATGGAAATTTGGGGTTTCGTCAAGGTGGTATACGTCATTTGAATATCAAAGCGATGATACTCTTTGAATGCTTGCCTGCACTGTAAACATTGTGATTATTATGAATGTTAATCTTGCATAACGAGAGTAGTCCAACATAAACTTTCAGACATAGTCCCCATCACATATTAATGATGTAATCTCTTACTCATAGAGTAATGGCAGTGCAGATTTATATGTTTGACAAAGCTTAAGACACTTCCTAGTCATGTGAAATAAAGAAAAAAAGTGCAAGCGGCACTATCATCTAGTGCTGGAAGATGAAGATGGGTATCCACGTCGCACTCATGGTAAATCTCATAACAAAATAACACAGCGAATTGGCACAGTGGTTAAAACTTAATACAACCAGAAAATGACGTGGATATTTGATGATCAAACGCTGACGTATATAAATAATAACAGAACAAAAAAAAGCATTGGCATAAGCGTTAAATCTTATAAAATTCAGACGTGTATAAATAATAGCAGAAAAAAATAAATTGCATTGGTACAAGCGTTGATCTTATAAAATTCTGAGGAAACTTTGATGGTCAAATGGATTATAATAATAATGGATTCTAGGATGGTTATTTTCATCCTTCCTGATTCACAATCGAGATGTGGATGGATTCACATTGGTAGGCCTTCACATGGATTCACATTGTGTTGTTGTTGGATTGCTTTTCTGTTACATTGAGTGAAGAGTGTTACATTGAGTGAAGAGTGGAATCAATTGGATAAAAAATGTTTTACCGTCTACATTTGGACAAGTCACATGATGATGAATTGGATAAGTATTTTCTCATCCACGTCCAAAGATGGGAAGTCACGTGATTATTCAAACTCCAAATGAATGAGATATGAGGTGTCTATGATAGTACTGCAAAGCTAGCAAATACTTAATCGGTTTTACTGTATCTCAGGCCGAATCAATGAACCAGCGGAGGAAACATCATTACGCAAAAAAATATTAGCTCAATTAATCCATCAAAAACTTAAATAATAAAAATAATATATTTTTTTATTTTATAGTCTTAACGTTACGAGTTGAAGTTTAATGAATTAAAACTTAAACCATAGCAGTCACTCAAAACTTAACTAATATTAAATAGTGAGTGAGATAAGTGGATTTTGTGGAATAAGGCTGGGATATCATTTAGATTACTACCACTGGTTGGAAATTTAAATTTGAAATATTTTGAACATTGATAAACTTAAAATATCATGCGCTCGGAAATGGGATTTCACCACCATTGTTAAAATATAATGTTCGTGGACCTAGGATTTTGACGACGTTATTATATGTATTAGGATGTAAAATAATTCAAATTCAATTATGTTCGAGAAATTAATTTTAACTATTTAATAGGTGTTATAACTGTTTATCTAAGTGTCATACTTCAGTTCATTATTGGTAATGTCTACTATGTAATATTATTTAAATGTTTGATAATATTGAGAAGAGCATTCTACTCCACTTCTCTTAATTATTTCAATTCTCTAACTTGCTATCAAAACACAGCATGCATAAAACTCTTTGAGAGAGCAACACAGAATGTGAGAGAAAACTCAAGTGGGCTTCTCTTACCAAATAACAGTTCATCAATACAATGTTTCTGTTGTATCATATGCAACCATTCATCATTAGCTAATCATTTCTCATCAAAGCTAACATCAAAAATCTTAATTATTGAATTCTCCATACTATTGGTTGTTCCAATGACAGCTTCACTGTCATCAGCAAGCTCTGTTGTTGGATTCACCAAAGCTTCATTCACTTGTGGCTGAGCAAAGTGGGATTCACCAAACTCTTTATTTTCAACTTGATTACTCCCCCTTTCACCAAAATTCCTATCAAGAGTGTCTCAAGCCTCCTTGGTTGTCTTTGCATCTATAATGAGGGGAAAAATGTTATCATCTACACATTCTTTTATGCATTTCAAGGTGAAGGCATTCTTTTTCCTTTTGTCTTCTAGTTCTTTCAAATAAATCTCAAACAACACTTGTTGTTGCTTCGACTTTCTCAACGTCTGGGCTTTTCCCATTTGTTGAGTGTTGGTTGACTATGGGTCAACAAACAAATCGATGTGTAGATATAGCAACTGCCTGCAATAAAATTGTCTTTGTGATAGCTCCCACTCCTACCAAGAAAGTGACTAAACCGAAGTCATCCAAAGACTATTCATCCTAGGAATTACACAAGAGATTAGGGGCTTGGAGAGCTCCAGAATAGGCTAAGGATTTAGCTTCAGCTAGCTAGTGAGCTGCGAGAGTTGAGCATATTTGTGTAGAATTTTTCTAGTGAGAAAAATATTTGCATGAGCTTATGGAACTACAGGATTTTCTACATGGTATCGGAGTTGATAACAATATACTAGAGGAGATTTCGAAGTTTGAGTTTTGGGTTACATGTGAAATTCGAATTTGCAATACATACTTCAGGATGGGCAGATGGCATTCTACAATTTGCGGCTTGACTATGCCTAGCTAGGCAGCTCAAATTTTATAGCCTGGAGGGATAGAATGGAGGTTGTGCTAGAGGATAATGGCTTGAAGGAATTCGTTAATCAATAAATTCCTAATCCAACAACATCAGATGCACAAAATTTGGCCAAATGGAAGAAGTGTGTGGTGAAAGCGAGGCGGATAATCCTTGAGGGAGTTCGAGACCACATTGTCTCAAGTCTCCATGGCAAGGAAACTCTGTATGCTATAAGGAAATCATTGACAGACTTGTATCAGAACAATAGTGACCAAAGGAAATTGGCACTAAAGGACAAACATAGAAAAATCAAAATGGAGAAAGGCGAGACTGTTCCAAAATACTTGACCAAGTTCACTCAATGTTGTGATGAAATTGGAAGTGTTGGAATCACGGTTGCCAAGGATGATATGGTGAGTCTTTTTCTTCAAGGAATCCCAAAGAGTTGGCATAGTTATCAGGACTCTGCCAATGGTCAGGAGAAGTTGCCAGATTGGGAACGACTTTGGTCGGATTTGATGCAGGAGGAGATCAAGAGGAATACCAGGGATGGCTCTTCATCAAAGACTGATGATGTAGGGAAATGTGCCTTAGCGATAAAGGTAGAGAAGGGGAAAGGGAAAGCTTCCCATTCCAAATCAAATTCTTATCATGGAGGTAAGAAGAAAGACATGACGAAAGTTAAGTTATTTAATTGCAATAAGTTGCCCCATTTTGCTACACATTGTCCACTCAAGAAGTCCAAGAAGAAGTCCTCAGGAGGAGTGGCAGGTGAGGCTTTAGCCTCTCAATTCGAATTGGACTTTTCCCTCATTTCATGCATGGTGTCATTAATGATGGGAAGTGTATGGTACTTAGACAATGGAGCATCATTCCACATGACTGGTGACAAAGAGTTATTCAATGACCTGGAGGAGAAAGATCTCCAAATGCATATCGAGATGGGTGACGATTGGAAGTTTAGTGTTATTGGATTGGGCATGATTATTTTTAGAGGGAGCATGGGGCTCCACTCACCTTGAAGAATGTTGTGTATGTTCCCGAGTTGAAGAAGAACTTCGTATATGTTACCATGCTTGAGGATAGAGGCTATGATGTGATCTTCTCGAACGAAAAGGCGTTCCTTCCACACATAACCACGGGTCAAGTAAAGAAGATAGGGATTCGGGTGAAGAATCTCTATAATTTGGAGGTAGAGGAGTGTGTTTCTTTGAGCACAAAAGCAGAAAATGTGTAGAGCCGAGACGTTGGCGAGTTCTAGCATAGACGATTGGGCCACTTACATCATGGGGCTTTGAATATATTGTAATAGATCTCTACCTGTCTTCCCAAAGGTACGCTTGAGGAAGTTGATACATGTAAGGGGTGTACTTTGGGAAAATACACCAAGTCTTCCTTTCATGATAGAGACAGATGAGTAGAGGCTATTATAGAGTGAGTCCATTTAGATGTGTGTGGACCATTCTTGACAGCATCCATGGAAAAACACAAGTATTATGTTATATTTGTTGATGACTTTTCTTGAAAATGATGGATATTTTTCATGCAGAAAAAGGATCAAACTTTCATAATTTTTTGTGAGTTTAAAGCATTGGTGGAGAAAGAGTTAGGCAAGAAGGTTAAAGCTCTACAGAGTGATAACGATTATGTCTCAAACAATTTTAAGAACTTATGTGCACCAGAAGGGATTAAACGAGAGTTGATGTCACCCCATAATCCTCAGCAGAATGGGATGGCTGAGAGGAAGAACAAAAGCATAATAGGATTTAAGAGTGCGATGTTGCATTATTAGGGCCTACCACTTCACTTGTGGGTTGAGTCATGCAACACAAAAATTTATGTTTAGAACCGTAGCCCACATTAGATACATGAGATCAAGACACCACACGAGGCTTATTTCGGTAAGAGGCCAGATGTTGGTCACTTCAGGAATTTTGGGTCAACAGTATATTGTCATGTGACCAAAGATGCACAAAAGAAGCTTAAGCCGACAACAAAGTTGGGGATATTTTTGGGGTACACTGATACACCTCACAACTATTAGGTGTACTTGCCGAACAGTAGGATGATAGTTGTTCGCAGGGATGTCAAATTCGATGAGAAGAAGGCCATGTGAGTTTCCCTTTAGAGGGAGCTTCAGCTACATGCAGATGAGAAGATTTTAGCTCCTAAGGTTGAGGAGCCTCAGATTGATGTGGAACGGCCACATGTAGAGGATCCGAGAGTGGAGACATCCACTCAGGAAGAGTCTTCCAGAGAGGGAAGAAAGCACACCAAAGAGGCCCATAGATTTTTGAATGATGCACAGGAGAATGTCGGAACACCCACTTCTCAGCGCAAGAAAAGTAGGTCACCTAAGTGGTACACTGGATACATGGATCTTATGGGAAAATGTGTTGTGACAGAACCATCTTCCTTTAAGGAAGTTGTGCAACAGTCGGTTTGGGTTGATGCCATGGTGGAGTATGACTCCATAGTTTGTAACAATGTTTGGGATGTAGTCTCGAGACCAGAAGACAAGTCAGTGGTGTGATCCCGTTAGCTTTACAAGGTAAAGAAAGCTGCAGATGGTAGTGTGGAGAATCATAAGGCTATATTTGTGGCCCGTGGATTTTCAAAGGTAGAGGGGCTTGACTATGATGAGACCTTTTCTCTTGTTGCAAGGTACTCGTCAATCAGATCTATATTGGTACTATCAACATAGATGGGTTGGAAGATACATCATATGGATGTGAAGACAACATTCCTTAATGGCATGTTTGAGGAAGAGGTGTACATAAAGCAGCCTGAAGTTTTTGAGACATTTGACTGTGAGTTGCATGTGTGTCAGCTCAAGAGAGCGTTGTATTGGTTGAAGCAAGCACCTTGTGCTTGGCACACAATGATAGATAACTACTTCACCGGGTTGGGCTTCACGAAGAGTGAATCGGATGCGAACTTGTACCACATAGTGGTGGAAGGTAAATTGTTGATCATTGTACTTTACGTTGATGATCTCATACTAACAGGTGATGATCAATTGATCAAGTCTTACAAGGAGGACCTTGCAAGAGAGTTTGAGATGAAGTACATGGGGCTTATGAATTACTTTCTTGGCATGGAGGTATGGTAGGGAGATGGGGAGTTGACTGTGTCTCAAGGAAAGTATGTGAACGAGATACTCAGGAGATCTCACATGGACAGTAGCAAACCAATGGAGACTCCTCTAGCAGGTGACTGGAGGAAGGAGGATGTTGCTTCAGGGGAAGTAGTGGAAGCTATTGTTTACAGGTAGCTTGTGGGTTCACTCATGTACTTAGTGAACACATGACCAGATATGTGCTATGCAATTAACCAGCTTAGTCAAGCGATGGTTAGGCCTACCAAGCTGTATTGGAAGGCGACAAAGCATGTGTTGAGATACCTCAGGGGCACTTCTCAGTATGGATTATGGTACAAAGACAGGGAGTGAAGCTTCAAGGCTTCACCGATGCAGATTGGGCAGGGAGTCCATCCGACTGGAAGAGCACATCAGGAGGGATCTTCAGTATTGGGTCAGCGACAGTTTCTTGGTACAACAGGAAACAGAGATCAGTTGCACTTAGTTCAGTAAAGGCAGAGTACATGGCTGCGAGTCAGGCAACATGTGAGGCCATTTGGATGAGGAAGATCCTGGTTGGTTTGTTTGGTCAGCAAATGGATCCAACTGTGATTTACTGTGATAATCAGAGTTGTATCAAACTCTCTTAAAATCCATTTTTTCATGATCGGTCCAAGAAAATTGATATCTGATATCATCATCTCAGAGATTTTGTATTGAGGCGGGTTATGTTGTTAGAGTACATTCCCATGGAGGAGAAAGATGTTGACATTTTGGCGAAGGCATTGTCAAGATGTAAATTTGAGTTTCACGGAGATAAGGTGAGGGTAGCAGATAATCCCTTTTTTGTTGAGAGGGAGTGTTGAGAATTAAAATCGAATTTTATTCTCATAAAAACTTGTAAATAGTTAATTAAGTGTAATTAACTTAATTAACTTAGGAATTTTGAGTTGGAAGTCTTTCTGAAGTCATGTATATGTTCTCCCTAAGTTTTAGGGGTCCAGTATGAGTTTAAATTGAGTTGGAAATTAGATCACTCATTTTACTGAGTTAAGTTCAGTTAAATTAGTTCTAAAATGTTTTTGGAACTAATAGAGGACTAACAGTCAGTTGGTGCACTAATGCATCCACTAGTGCTACTCCATTTAACTGAAAATACCCTCATGAGAAGCTCATGCATGTCAGTTCAGAGAAATGCCCAGTTGAGACTAGAGTACAAGGATAGTGTACTATCGGTGGTATTATTCACTGGAGTCTAACTATCATGCATGCATCAGAGATTGGTCCTATGTTTGGATTGTGCTTTTTTGGAAGCATGAATTCCCTTTAAATATGGGCTATTCATCCTAGGCATTACACAAGAGATTAGGGGCTTGGAGAGCTACAGAATAGGCTAAGGATTTAGATTGAGCTAGCTTCTGAGCTGAGAGATATGAGTATACTTGTTCGAAATTGTTCCAGTGAGAACAAGCTTTGTATCTTCACTCATATTTCTGATATATGCAATACATATAGCAGGGTTTTGAGCAGTGGATTTCCATAGATACATATTGTGTTATGTGTCATTGATTTATCTTCTTCCTGTTCATATTGTAGTCATCAATCTATTGGCTTCCACTAGTTGAAAGTAGAAGTATATTCTTGTCATGTGTTTTAGCACATTGCATGAGCTTGTGAAACTAAAGTATTTTCTATAGAAACAGAGCTCACAAACAAGTATGATGGTCACAATGATCCTAGAGACCATATACAGCTCTGTATGGAAGCCTAGAGAGAAATTTCTCGAGAAGAATGGGTACATGGTTTTATCCATACCCTAGAAATGATCCCTCAGAATTGGTATTTAGAAACTGAACTTCTACATGGCACTGCTAGCTAGGCGGAAATGGTAGATGGATTTGTGATTCCATTTAGATTTGAAGATGATTGTCCATATATAGATACAACGTTGAATATAGTTAAGAAAAAATATTTTTGAAAATAAAGTTCCAGTTATCTGGCAACTTGATTGGGTTGCGCAGGTCTGAAATGTGATGGAATGCTATAACCTCACTACAGAAGAGAACGAAGATCCTCGTAACATTAATATCAAAGAGTCAAAAGGACATCACAAAGTGAATGGAATTGAGATAGAGATGCTAGATATAACGCAACCACTGAAAATGAAGAAAGTAAATATAGGGACAGAAGCTGGACTGAAGTATGAGACCATAGGATATTACTGGGATGACGACGTTATCGGCACGATAAGAAATTTGTTGCATGAATACAAGGAGTTGTTTCCCTCTAAATTTTCAGATATGAAAGGCATCCTAGGGGATTTGGGATTTATGAGGATTCATTTAAAGCCTGATGTGAAGCCTGTTAAGAAGAGGTGTTATAAACTGAACTCAAAAATAAGGAAAAGGTAAAAGAAGAATTGGACAAAATGTTAGCCGCGGGGATAATTAAACTTGTTGAAGAGTTTGAATGGGTAAGTCCCATGGTAGTTTAGGAGAAGAAGGCAAAAGGGAAAATTAGAATTTATGTGGACTTAAGGAAGATAAACAATGCATGCATGCATGACCCATTACCCACCCCATTTACAGTTGAAGTGTTGGATAATGTTGAAGGACGAGGATTACTCTTTTATAGATGGCTTCTTAGGGTATCACCAGATCAGAATTGCACTGGAAGATAGACATAAGACAACATTTGCCACAGAATGGGGATCCTATTAGTACATAATAATGCCTTTTGGGTTGAAGAATGCACCTACCATTTTTTCCACAATTGTAATTGTAGCTTTCAAAGAGTACATACGCAAATTTCTAGAAGTTTAATTCAAAGACTAGACAGTATTTGGGCTATTAAAGAAGCATGTGTTGAGCTTGAGGTTGATGATTGATACATGTAGACATTATCAGATATCGTTGAACCTGAGTAAGTGCATCTTTTATGTTCCATTTGGAATATTGCTGGGACACGTGGTTTGTAAACAAGGATTGATGGAAGATTCGGTGAAGATCACAGTCATTGTAAACCTGCCAGCACCAAAAATAGTAAGACAATTGCATACTATGCTAGGACACATTGGTTACTACAGGAAGTTTATAAAAGGATATGTGTAGATAACTGCACCGATGGAAAATTTGTTGAAGAAGGATGTGACCTTCCAGTGGGATGAAGAATGTTAGAAAAGCTTAGATGTGCTAAAAGAAAAGATGGTAACTGCGGCAATTCTAGTTTTCCCAGATAGGAAGAAAGAATTTCATGTGCATGTTGATGCATCTTGCATAGCTTTTGGAATAGTACTATCACAACTCGGAGAAGGAGGTATTAATCATCCCATCGCGTTAGCAAGTAGGAGGTTGTGTAAGGTAGAAAATAATTACAGCATGACAGAAAGGGATGGGTTAGCCATGGTGTATGCACTACAAAAGTTCAGACATTACTTATTGGGAGGACACTTTAAGATGTTCACAGATCACTCCACGCTAAATTATTTGGTAAATAAGCCTGTCTTAGGAGGAAAGATCTGTCGATGGCTATTATTATTCCAAGAATATGACTTCGAAGTTATAGTGAAGCTGGGAAGATTGAATGTTGGGCCGGATCATCTATCTAGAATAGAGACGGGAGAAGAACCTACAAGTCTTGAAGATAACCTACCCGATGCATAACTGTTTGAAATTAAAGTTGCAGATGATCACTTCCCAGGTATTATTCAGTTTATGTCCATAAGAATGGCACTCGCGGAGTACAAAACAAAGAAAAATAAGGAATTGGTGATTCGAGAAACTAATTTCTCGCTGATTGCGGGACACTTGTATAAAATGGGACAAGATGAAGTACTACGCATTTATGTCCCTAAACACAAAAGCTAGAACATTATGACGAAATCTCATGGAGGAGTCGCAGGTGGGCATTACTCAAGAAAATCCATTGCGCAGAAGATTTTGAGAGTCGGGTTATGGTGGCCTACGTTGCATAAGGAAGAAAAAGACTTTTGCCAAGCATGTGATGTATACCAAAGGTCAAGAAATCCATCTAGAAGAGATGAAATGCCACTAGTACCCAAGGTTCCCTCACAAGCTTTTGATAAATGGGAAATTGACTTTTTTGGACCAATTAGTCCACCGAGGAAAAAGACTGGTGCAAGATATATCATCACTGTGACAAATTATTTGTCAAGATGGGCTGAGGCAAAACCGGTAAAGGATTGCAATGCAGAAACTGTTGTGAAGTTCATTTTTGAGTATATCTTGTCTATATTTGGCTATTCAAAGATCTTGATGAGCAATTAAGGGACACATTTTTTGATAAGATGATTGAAGCACTAACGGAGGAATTCCAATTTTACCATAAGAAGAACACTCCCTATCACCCTCAGGCAAATGGGATAGTGGAAGCTTTCAATAAGCTTCTAGAGAATGCATTGACCAATGTGTGAAATGTAAACAAAGATGACTGGGACTTGAGGATTCTAGTGGTGTTGTGGGCATACAAAATTACATGCAAGAAGTTGACTAGGCAAACACCTTTCAGGTTGGTACATGGAAAAGAAGTAGTTATGCCAACGGAATACATTGTTCTAAGTCTGAGAATTTTAGCTGTCACAAATATCGTAGACCCCGACATGATGAACGAGAGAAATTTACAGATACTAGCTTTAGAAGAAGACATATTCATAGCAGGATTTCATCAACAAGTGCAGAAAGAAAGGGAGAAAGCCTGGCATGACAAGCACATCAAGAAGAAGATATTTCACAAAGCGAATATTGTATTATTATATGACAGTAAGTTCTGAAAGTTCTTGAGAAAATTTAAAATGCATTGATTGGGGCCATATATCGTCAAGAGCATTACATATAGTGGTGTTGTTCAGCTCGCGAAGTTAAATGGTCAGATAATTCCAAGATGAGTGAATGGTAGTTTATTGAAAATATACAGGGACAATTATGCTCCTAGACCGTCACACTGAAGAATGAAGGGAAGGAAGTCTTAGTGCCACCTGCATTTGAAAGTGGGCACACGACTATAAACTACTTTGTAGGAAGGAAATTCACCGCAGGAAGATTGCTGCGTGATACTTAGAAGTATGACCGGGTCCATAGGAGCTGCGACTAAGAGTATGTGACTATACAAAAGGTAATTTAGACAATGTTAGCTGGAAATATGACCGTTGGGCACTGTTAAAAAGAAATTTCCATTGAAGGACGTGGGAGAAAATAATTTATGAAGCACAGCTAGATGTATCTAGCCCATACTTGCATTAATGAACCAAATCTAGAGCCAATCATGAGCCTGGGAACTCAAAATTATTATGAAAATTGCATCCTACGCCACGTTTGACACTTTGTTGCCTAAGAGAGATCAGAAATTGCACCTAAGTGAAGAAGAACCATTGCGCCTAAGTGAAGGGCACTGACTGAATCTGTGTGGGACTTGGACCAATGATTCAAGGTTTTGATGGGTCAAGTGAGATTTGAGATACCACCATAGAAACATAAGGAATGGTTCATAGCCACAATCACAGCCACATAAGAGACAGGAGAAGAGACTAGCTAAGGCCTTTGTAGCATAATTAAGAACGTCACCATGGAAGAAGATGCAAAAGGAAGTGCGATTGAGGAACATGAAGAACACTGCAGTGATGCAGAGGCATCAGAAGAGTCACCCTTTGTAATAAAAATGCGGCCAAGAAAGAAGCATAAGGTAGATAAAAGTATTGGTCTAGTGCCACTTTTCCTCATTGATGAGGACATTGATGAGATAATAGATAAAATCTAGGAGATTAACACAAAGGTTGGGGACAAGACTGATGATCGCTGCAAAGCGATCTTGGCTGAGGTATAGTAGGGCATCATTGAGTTGAAGGCGTTGCAACAAGAAATGAAGCAACCAGAGAAGGAAACCAGCCATCGTAACAGGAACGGAGATTGGAAACGAGCTTTAGAATGAGGATGTTACATGTGCCAGCTAGGCCCCTGAAATTGGAAGTAGTAGAAGATAAAGAGTGAGCCAAGGTGTGGCACAGTGTCCACATGAATGTTGCTACACTACCCCTCTAGGTGTTGCATGAATTTCATAAAGGAATCACCGCATAGATGCAGGAACGAGAGCAACATATATCGTTGTTAAAAGAAAAGGTGTAGTCAGAGAAAGAAGCGCTACATAAGGAGCTGAAGCAAGTGGCCATGAAAAGGGAGGAAGCAAGGTAGCAACATGAACAGTTGGAGAAGGCCATTACTGAGACTTGTAGCATAGTTCTATATGTGAAGGTCCATGAGGAAAAAGAACTAGCAGAAAAGGTCGCGAAGCTTGCCTTCACGATCAAGGACTCAAATAATGCTATAGCCAAGATGAAATTTGATTATGAAGTGAAGATATCAAAGCTACAAATAAGGTTGCAACCAAGTATGCCACCAGAGGTTTGGGAGTAGAGACAAAGGGACCTCAGCACAACATTGAAAGGCATAACTGATACGGTGGCAAATTGTGGGAAGTTGCTTGACGACACGATGCAGATTTGGACCTTGCTGCAAGAGGATCCAAACATATTGAATATTGAGGAAGAATTGTAGGTCAAGCAAAAGCAGCGTGATGAGATCTTAGCAGTTGTGAAGACCTTACCAGTCTTGCAGAGGCTTGCCAACATTTCTGAAGGAAAGAACCTCCAAACACAAATAGATGATCTGTAGAGGAAAGCACATATCTTGTAGGAGAGGACTCAACCATGGCAAGAGGAAGACCTAGAACGTTTGCAGGCCGTAGATGAATGGTTGATGGATTTAAAGAAAAGGGAAGTAGAGCTACTGCAGAAGACCGATGGCCCTATTACAAAAGCTTCGTTGAAGGAAGCGCAAAAGGAAGAAAATTTGATGGTAGAAACACTCCATCATTACAATAGAGTATACAACGGGATCACAATGAAGATTAAGGGCATTGAAGTTGAGTGACTTAGGATGAGTCACAGGTGAGTGTTGGGAGCCAGTTGGGTAGGGCCCAACTTGATCCAAGTTTTGGGCAAAAGACCTGATGAAAGAAGGAGCACACCGCGTGAAGCTGGTGAAGATATATTCATCGCAGAGACTTTTAGGGCTTTTAGGATGGGATAAAGCCGTTATTTTGTAACAGGTATTGGGTAGTAGTCCTTGTTTTCTAGATCCATGGTATGTGGACCATGGTTTTTGTTTAGATGAATTGTATAAAATGATATGTAATACCTTAGCGAAAGCAATCATAAGAGATAGAAGGAAAGTAATGAAATATCATTGAATCTCTGTTTTCACATCTGTAGTGTGTATTTTTGGGAGAAGGTTCCGTAGTTGTGTGCACTGAGACCTTGAAGAGTCTGCAGCTGGGTGCGCAGACCACTTACAACTGGGTGCGTAGGTTAGAAAAGAGAATGTAATTAAAGATTTGTTTAATAAAAAAGAAGTTTTGGTGAAGTACTGTATCTCTATATATGTTAATTGTTTACTATTATTCATCTGATTATGTATGATTTAACTGAGTTATGCGAAGATCCGTAAGATATACTATTAGGTGTTAGAGTTTATGCGGTTCTATAAACTAATAATTTGCGCGAAGTTCTTATACATGTGATGTTATAAGATTGATATATAGTAGAATTAAATACACAACGACACTTTGTGGATATCACTTCGGTTGTGGAAACCTGGTTCTGCAACCTCCCATAACTGATTTGAGTGAGACTGCAACCTCCTTGTGGGTCGTTACGAGAAGGGCCAATGGTTGAAGTTTTTGTTAGTGTGTAACACACTTTGAAAACGGATCAAGCCCCCTCAAACCAACATCCATGGAAATACATCCAATCATGTGCCTATCCATTAACTAGTTAAACTTTACCCTTGAGCTTTACACTAGCAATACATACTAATATGTTTAAATCATCTAGATAATTCAATTCAATATAGTCCAAGGGTCAAAACCAAGACATTACAATCCCCTTACCTAAATAAATTGTGAAAGAACGTCACATTTTTTAGCCTAACACCAATTTACACACAGAATTGTTATCTCAACCGCTTAAATCCATATTTGTATCTCACATTTGAATGGAAAAAAGGCTTCTACCAAGTTATGCAAAACACTTTTTTTTTTATAGTTGAGGCATGAAGGAAATCTTAGATATCCCCAATTTCAAGATGCAAAGTGGATCTTTGTATAATGAATGTTACGAATGAATTAATGAATTTGTCCATAGCAATGAAGCTATTTAAAGTCAAGTTGTAGAGCTCACTATTATGTAATAAAGTGATTATCGAATCATCATTGGTGATTAAGCTCGAAATTTACTTGAAATTTGTGGTATAGGAAAAGTTTGTCTTTTGTTTGCATTTGCGCTAAACTAATGACACACATTTGCACTAAATTGTCTTTACATCTACCTTAAATTATCTTCAATTTTTTGCATTAACATTTCCATCATTCTTTATTGGAAATATGTTTTTCTTCATTCTATGAATCTCTCTTAATTTATCAAACTTTCTCAAGTATAATAAAATTATTAAATATTAATTAATTTTTGTAAGTGAATTTCTATTTTGGTTGTTTTTTACGATTTTATTAAATATGCATGTGCACTCCAATATCTTTACTCTTTCATTCATTGAATACCTTCTTTATTAGCACATCATTCATTGAAACTTATCTCTCAAGAAACGCATCTTTGGTGACACTTCATAGATTTTTAATTAAGATAGATTTATGCTAGTTGGTACCTATAAAATTAAGATATATATTTGTCGATTCTTAATAATACTATTTATGATTTTGTAAACTTCACATTTTATATATAATTTTTATTTTTTTATCTTTAAATGTGTCTAAAAGAATTTTATAATTTAATCTAGAATTAAATTCAATTAATTTTATTATAATTTTATTTTTATTAATAAAAAGTACACCTATATATATATATCTATTAAATTCTTAAAAAAAAATATATCACATCAAAAAGTCATAAACTTTAAAGAACATCTTCAATATTTCTTGTTTTACATACCAAAATTGTTCATAGGTTTTTCCTTTTTCATTTTTTTCATAAAGACATCTACCCCAGAGTTATCAATGTCAATTTTTTGAGAGAACTCCATCACTTTCGGCTCTACCAAGCTTGTAATTTCTTTATCATAGTCGGAATACTCAGATTCGTGGTGCTTAAGCTTGTTGATTACAACCATGAATTGCTAATGTTCACTAGATAGATTGTCCACTACTCATGGATGACACATTTCCACCGAGGTCTCCTCTCGATCTTGAGAAGGCGATATGTCCAGGGTTGTCTTTTGTTGTTGTGAACACGCCTTTTAGCTTGTCGAGATCTTTTTTTTTGTAAACTGAGGTGGTTTTCTATTACTGAAAAAGAGAAATTACATACATAGGCAGGTCTCCACCCGCCCAAAAGGGAAACCGGGTGACCATCGAAAGTTTTTAACAGCCATCCAGAAAAAGTATATGACCAGTCTGTCTAACCATGCAAAAAACCCCTCTATTCTTACTACAAACAAACTGTTCTTGACTGGAAGCATTACTATCTAATATTTCAAAAGACAAAAAATTATAGAAAAACCTCCTTGCAGCAACTGCATATTCTACTGATTCATTGTGTCTATCTTGGCCTCACTTTCTATCTTGACCTCCATTCCACTTGCTTTGAACAGCTGCAGCAGCTTGTCCATCTTTTTATCCTGCATAAGAAGAGTTACTTGGATATTCTTCAGCTCCCTTTTTAGGGTGGGAATTCCTTGAGCCAGCTCCACCATTTCCATGGCCACTTGCTCCATGGCCTTGGCTAATAATCTCTTCATACCCCAATAGACATGTAAACACTGCTTGTATAAGGACATTCTTCCTCTTGTGTGCCCCGGGTCAGGAAGAAACCTCTCCCAATCCTCCATTTCAGGATCTGAGATTTCCTGCATAGCATCTTCCTCTAATTGGTCAATAATTCTGTGGATGTTCGGGTTGGTTTCATGAAGATAAGCTGCCCCTGCCTCCTGCAATTTTTTCCTCATATCTTTTTTCCCTCTCTTGTCGAGATCTTAATCTTAACGCTTGATGTCGTATTTTGATCCCACCCACCACAATTGTTTTTTTTTTTTTTTTTTTGTCTCGAGTGGGTCGCAGGCCTTTTCTGAGGATGAGAATGCGTTTGGTAGATAATGTTTAGGTTGTTGACAAATTCTACACCGTCAAGTTTTTATAATCAAAGGATTGAGAATATTCTTTTTTAGTCAATTTGAGTGTAATTTTATCTAGTCATCCTTTACTTAGATCCAGTTGAACACAAATATAGACAAATGAGATGAAACTTTTCGCTAATTTCTCATTGTTTATTTTGATAAAGTGACCAATTGAATTACCAATTTTTCGGAGTGCCCACCGGCCGTGATAAAGTGACCAATTGAATTACCAATTTTTCGGAGTGCCCATTATAAAGCGTATATTTGATGGCCGTACCCATATCAGAGTAGCAAAAAATTTCATGGAAAAAGAGTTAAGCTCTGGAAACCATCGCTGAATTGAAAGACCTACATGACCCCAAAAATAAAGACCCCTGTCGGAAACACTCTTCTGGTCTTGACTACTGCAAAATACTCTTTCAAACAAAATAGCAGATCTAAATAGCGGATCTAAATAGCTGCTCCAAACCTGAGACACGATTTTTTCACTTTGAGACCAAAATAAAAATAAAAAAATAGTTACAGTAAAGTGGACTCGGTGATTGGCAGTAAAGTAGAGCAGCCGTCTCTCTCCGACGCTCATAAGAAAATCAGTTGAGACGCGGCTTCAAGGAAAAAGGTGGCATACGGCTGTATGCAAGTTTCTTGGGAAAGTGTTTATATTTTGTTTGAAACTTTTTTATATAAATTTATAAATAAGTTACGCAATAAGGTGGTTAAAAAATGCAGTTTCTAAAGTAGGCGAAAGACAAATTTGTTGCTTTAATGGGATTTTATATATGAAGATCCCTAAAGAGGAATTACTTATTTTGAAGCTTCCGAGAGTTGGAACGGTGGTTTATTGGGACAAATATTTTGCTTTCTGCTTCCTATTTTATAATGGAAAAAAAAAGGGAAGAGGAGGTATTTGCGGGTTAAAGCCATTTGAATTTTTTATATACTGAGTACAAGAACAACAACAATGGCGGTTAGCTGCTCTTTAAACTTTCGGAAAGAGTTAATCAGTCATATATTGGATATTTAATGCCGAAATAAGAGCACGCAAGTTAACGCGATAACACGGGAGCGGGCAATTTCGGCATTAAATAATATTTGCCCATGTTATCAAACTAACTTGACATTAAATACCCAATATATGACTGGATAGCTCTTTCCTAAACTTTCTGCAGTCCTTTCGTGCATGGTACAACCACTATTCGTCTTTGCTCATTGACTTAGTCGCACACGCGTATTCTCTTCAGTTTTGTAATAGCCAACCGACAGGAAAATTTGCGTTCTTGTTGACTTCAAAATTCTTTAGTAACAATTAAAGATATGAATCAAGCATGCCGCGGTTGTGGTCGAGGGGAGTAGCTGAGCAGTATTCTTCCATTGAATTCAACGTTAACGCGGCCGAGTACTGCCCATGCCTTTATATAAGGAAGCGTCCACATACCCTAGACCTACAGCCTCTTCTTTCTTTCGTGTTTCTTGGGTTCATTCATACATCCAAATCTCGCTTCGTTCATTCATGAGAATGATGGCCATATCTATGTCGCCCCGCCTCTCCCTTATCCCTCTTTTGCTACTTTGTTCGCTGCAGGCGCTCGTAATGTCATTCCCGGTGTCGTACCCTCAGCCTTCTAGTAACTTGATTCCACATTTTTATGACCATTCATGCCCCATGGCGGAACAAATAGTTCAATCGTTCGTAGAGAAGGCGGTGATGAAGGAAGCTCGAATGGCAGCATCCTTACTCAGGCTTCACTTCCATGATTGTTTTGTTCAGGTCACCATTATTTTCCTTATGCACATTGATCTAATTGCTATAGTAGTAAAATGTATGTATTTATGGGTGAAACTGTAATGGCATGACAGGGGTGCGACGCATCTTTGCTGCTGGATAACAGTTCAAATGGTGAGTGAGAAGGGATCAAATCCCAACAATAACTCTGCCAGAGGATTTGAAGTCATTGATGAGATTAAGAGTGAGCTGGAGAAGGCCTGTCCCAAAACTGTATCCTGTGCAGATATTCTTGCTATTTCAGCTCGTGACTCGGTGGTCCTGGTAATAAATCATATACTAATCTCTTTACTGGCCAGTATCTTAGTATAACATATATAGATCTCTTTACTAGCACTTGATTTCCATGACAATATTATAATCTAGTAACTAATAGTTCCTAGTTATATGTTATAAATGAAAAATATCAGAGTGGAGGCCTGGGCTGGGAAGTTTTAATGGGGAGAAGAGACTCGAGGAGTGCAAGTTTGAGTGGGTCGAACAACAATATCCCAGCGCCCAACTCAACTCTCCAGACTCTCATTACTAAGTTTAAACGCCAGGGTCTGGATGAGGTAGACTTGGTGGCCCTTTCAGGTATTAATATATCGTATTTATAACTTGCAGCGTCATAATTTGCAGTTCATTCATTTCGTTTTGCAGCATCCAATATTAAGTGGAGATTATTAAGTAATGACATACAAATGCAAATGCCAATTACGCAGGAAGTCACACGATCGGCCAATCTCGATGCACAAGTTTCAGGCAGAGGCTTTACAACCAGAGTGGAAATGGGCAGGCAGACTCCAGCCTGGAAAAATCTTACTATAGTCGGCTCATATCTGGGTGCCCGAAATCGGGAGGAGATAATAACTTGTCCCCATTGGATTTTGTGAGTCCTACCAAATTCGACAACTACTACTTCAAGAACTTGCTGAGCGGGTATGGATTGTTAAACTCAGACGAAGAATTGTTCGCCAAGGGCCAAGGGACGACGATGGAAACAGTGAAGGCTTATGCAGAAAATGAAGAGCTCTTTCTCCAACGGTTTGCAGAATCCATGGTAAAGATGGGGGACATCAGCCCTCTTACAGGCACCATGGGAGAAATCAGGGTCAACTGTCGTACTGTTCTTAGTTGATCAGAACTTGATTTACATTGCTTTATCTTATGTTCCCCTTTGTAGCTGTCATCAAAATGTATTACAAAATAATTCTTTCGAGAGCATTCACATCTATAATAATTATGCCGTCAGTAGACTATTTAGTTTCAAATAGGGTGAGACAATCAACGGAAATCAGTTCAACCTGCACATGAAATTGCCATGTAAGAAGCATCTGCACACAATCGAAGCAATGTGGTTTAATCAGTATATCAAGATCTTGGGATTCACCATATTTGATTTCTCTGTACCCTTTTTCAACTGATCGTGTTTTCCCAAAATAAAATAAAATGGAAGTTTGGGGTTTCGTCAAGGTGGTGTACGTCATTTGAATATCAAAGTGATGCTACTATTTAAATGGTTTAAAAAAAATAGATAGTATTTTGAATAGAAGTTCTCATTACGTTTGGAGTAGTCTATCTAGGCGGAGGAATGGCCCTTTTTCCGTCACCAGCAGGAAAATCGTCCGGCTCCGGCCACCGGCAATCCCTCCGCCCTCCACCACCCTTGCCTAGCTCTTCCACCCTTGATTTTATCTTGACATTCCCTGACGAAATCACCGATCGCAGCTGGAGGCCTGACATCCCCTGACAGATCGGGGACGAGCTGGAATTGCAGCCGCGGAAATTTTATTGCCGGTTTCAATTCGAATTGAGAAAATGGTCACCCGCGGGCTGCTCTCCAATTCGACTCGGCGCCGCTCTGCAATTCCGCTCTGCGCTCCAAACCCAGGTACTCTTCAGTGAACTTTTTAGCATCCTCTGCTAAAAGAGCATGAATTGATATTGGATGCTGTATAATTTTGCAATGGACTTACATGAAGAGCCAAATCTCCAGAGACAAACATTGAATGAAGTGAAATGCTGTAATTTGTTATTTTACCCAATTTGGAAAAAGTCATATTTTCTGAGCCGTTTCTGTCAGACGATTTTAATCGATCCAGCTGTAAAGAAAACGTAAGATGCTTTCAGTGAAATAAAGTTTCAAACCCTTGTTTTGTCCAATTATGGAAAACGTTATAGTTTATGATATGAGACACATCCAATGAAATAAAATTCCAAACATCTCTTTTGTCAATTCTGGAAAGGGTTAATGGAGTGCAAAAAGAATAATAATTTCTGATCCTTCAATGTCTTAAGAATCTTCATCGATCTAGCTGTGAAAAACATAAAACGTATTCACGGAAGTGAAATTTCAAACCTCTGTTTTTGTCAAATTCTGAAAAATGTTAATGAAGTGAAAAAAATAATAAGTTCTGAGCTTTTAATGTCCGAAGATTATTCATCTATCTAGCTGTAAAAACACATAAAACGCATTCCATTCAGAGAGAAATTACAATGCCAAAGAAGCAAGAAAATATTACACATTTGATCCCAACCCAACATTGGAGCAGGTTAGAGTACCATTCAATGTCCTATCACAATCTTCTCAAAAAGCAATTGTTAGCTTTGGCTACAACTCAACTTATTTTATGTGTTCCTTAAAAATAAATTAAGTGGAAGGCTCAGCATTTTGGCCTTCCTGATATACTGGAGAGTTGGTCACCAACTTGTTTTGTTGGATATTATTATTTTTGGACCAGAAAATTATGCAATCCTGGGCTGGAACTTGGAAGTAGCTCATTGACCGTCAACAGATGCCTGCATTTCTTCCCTGTTTTCTAACACCAAGTAGACATTCATAGGTATTCTTTGCAACTTTAATGATGTTTGTAGATCAGACCCAATTGATCATGTGAAACTAGACTCTGATCAGTCATCAGGGATGGTTTACCTGAATTCAGTATTTGGATCCTCTATTGTTCACACCTAGCAGTTCTTTGAAATAATCTGTTAAGCCCACTGTTCAATACCTTCATGACTGATAAATCACCTGACCATCGTAACAAGATCATGTAGAGCTTTCGTACTTGCCATAGCCCATTCTTGGTCTGTGTGAATTCTAGTCAATAATGCAGTCCAGGGCAAAAGAACAGGGGCCGTGGGAAAGAATAGGGTGCTAGATGGATTTATCATAAAATGATAGGGTGATGATATTTGTGTAACGAAATCTCAATCATGGGTTATGCCAATGTAGTGGGGCAAACCATTATCCAACATGCACTCTCCTAATGATTTCTTGCTTGGAAATGGGTGGAAGTTTGGAACCATGAACAAGCAGTCTCCATGGTGCCTGCTTGCCCTGTACTGGTAAGACATACTGCTATAGGCAACCTCCCTATTCATGGTTCCATCCATTTTGAGGTAGGATATTATGATGTGTCTCCATGGTGCTTAAGGTCTGCCTTACAGTGGTACTGGTAACACTTGCTATTATTATGGGCATCACGGAGATAACAATAAACTAAAAAGGGTCCAAACATTAATTTAGGTAATTGCACCCCAAAACTTGTGTCCAGATTGACAAAGGTTTTGATGTGAGAAATGCCATATAAACCTGTCTTCAACAATCCTTATTCTTCATCAACAAATTTCCAGAAGTTAAAACGTAAACATTGGGGGAACTCAAGGTTTCCTTATTTTGGTTTGTTACCAAACACAAGGGGAAATTTCTTATGATTTATGAGTTGATTGTATAGCCGCATTGGCTCTTTGCTTATACTTGGCATTATATCTTCCTGCCATTAAATTAGGTATTAGGAATAAGCTTGATGTTTGCAAGCATTAGGTTTCATTTATACTACATTCCTTGTGCCATCCTGGCTTGTGCCTTATCTTCAGAGGCTCTTGAGAATGAGAAGCTAGATATGAGGTTTCTTATGTATTTTGGTAATAAATTTGAATTGGATTTTGTACTTGGGGTGACAGGAAATGTGAATGATTGGACCCATCATGTCACCCATTCTAGCCTTTTTCCTTTGTAGGTACATCATGCATATCACAACCATTAGATATTCTAGAGTTTTCTTGTACCCTATGAGAGTGTACAGTCCCCATATGAAGCCTAGTTGTTATCACCTGAAAATGAATGTTTCATTATGCATTTTCAGAGGCATACTTTTCTCAGTAATTCAATTATAAGAATGTGAATCCACTGGCATGAGCGTTGTCTTGAAGGCCATTTACCTTGTCTCTCTTTGCCTGAGGACTACCTTGTTCATCTAGCTTGACTAAATGAAGGTACAAATCATGGATATGAGAGTTATGGTTCTTTGGGGAAGTTCTAGTTTATTTTTTTGATATCACCTGTTCGGAGGATATTCTGCATATTTTGGTGCATAAATCACTATTGGAGGTATATGTGGAGGTATTTCTCACCACCAAGGAAAATTTTAAGGATAGAAAATTTTCTTGAAGTTTAGAAACATTGGCGAATCTCACTAATCCCTAATATGCAAACTATAAAATGTTTATTGATATAAATGTAAAATTATTCAAATTTATAATGGTTTTATATATAACCTCTATATAATGTTGGCAATTTTTAAGGTAAAATAAATCTGTATTCTAAAATTTGGGCGAATCGTCTTTTATAATATTGGAAATTAGCGAATCTTTTTTGTGGAAAAATCATGGAAAATTAGCCCACTGGGCGAACATTAGCCCCTAAAATTTTCCATGCTCACCACCAAGGTATCTTCTCACATTGCCTGAGGCGTATTCTACATATTTGGAGGAACAGTGTGGACCTTGGTTTACAAGCTGTAGAGACAGGTCAGTGTTCTGAATTAGTTTTCCAGAGGGGTTTCATCATTTTCTTAGTGCTTTCTTGCTGTAAGATTTTTTCACAGAATTGCTTTCGTTCAATGATTATGGGCTATCTATATGTAAGCAGTTTCTCTTATAAATATTGGTAGTTAAGATATGTTAAAATATCAATTTTGCACTTGATTCTGTTAATGATGGTCTTTTAGATTAAAGTCAAGCGAGTTTAACTGAAAAAATTGCTCAATTCAACTCTCTTCAAGTAGTTCCTGTGGTGTTTTAAGAAACTTATTTGCCCAATTCCTGTGGTGCTTAAGAAACTTATTTGCCCTTGCTCTGATTTTTTTTGCTTTGTGGAGTAAAAGTTCTCTTTTAGATAAGGCCACCAGTATGGTGTCTGCAGTTGCATACATCAAAATTGTAGATTTACTTCTGTCCCATTAGGTCCAATTGCTTTTTCATAACACAATTTATTCCTGGATTATCTCTACAATTTAAGCTATATTGTTCCTGGTATGACTTCTGGGTCACAAGCATTTATACTTCTTCATAAAAGCTTCCAAAAATTAACTAGTATTTCCAGTTATTGAAGCAAAAGTAACAGAAACTTTTGCTCCTAAGCAATACTCTCTTGAAGGAACTTGCTCTTTGACAAGTGAGTGGGTGAACAACTTTTGCAAACCCTTCCACGTGAGTTCACAGAGAGCTATAAACATTTTCAGCGTCGAAACTGCTCATATGTTGGCTATGTCTCCTCGTATCTGGTGTATGTTATAACTTCCTTTTCCTTTGTCCACAACAAGGCACTACAGCTGATTGTTGATGTTAAAATAATCATTCCTCATGCTTGCCTGCAGTTCATCATTATTTTGGTTTGTTGATTCTGCATAGTCCTTAACCAGTTTACCAAGGACTGCCAATTTCAGTGTGATATTTTGAAAGACAGCATTGACTCAGTGAAGTTACTCTCTGTTCAATTCCAGGCCACTGTCAACTTCATCCTTGCATTCTCCACTAATCTTGTCCCTGCGTCTCCCCACATTATACAATTCTATTCTTGAAGTTGTTCTAAGGAGATTCTATTCATGCATATCAACAACCATTAGAGATTCTGGAGTTTTCTTGCACCCTATGAGAGTGTACAGTCCCCATACGAAGCCTAGTTGTTATCACCTGAAAATGAATGTTTCATTATGCATTTTCAGAGGCATCCTTTTCTCAGTAATTCAATTATAAGAATGTGAATCCATTGGCATGAGCATTGTCTTGAAGGCCATTTACCTTGTCTCTCTTTGCCCGAGGACTACCTTGTTCATCTAGCTTGACTAGATGAAGGTACAAATCATGGATATGAGAGCTATGGTTCTTTGGGGAAGTTCTAGTTTATTTTTTTGATATCACCTGTTCGGAGGATATTCTGCATATTTTGGTGTATAAATCACTATTGGAGGTATATGTGGAGGTATTTCTCACCACCAAGGTATCTTCTCACATTGTCTGAGGCATATTCTACATATTTGGAGGGACAGTGTGGACCTTGGTTTACAAGCTGTAGAGACAGGTCAGTGTTCTGAATTAGTTTTCCAGAGGGGTTTCATCATTTTCTTAGTGCTTTCTTGCTGTAAGATTTTTTCACAGAATTGCTTTCGTTCAACACCACTTTGAATTGTAGCACAACACTTCAAGTATACTGCTTACATCTTCTGCAAGTCAGCGTACATTTCTATTGGGTCAACTGTCTCTTCGATTCCTATCTGCCTACACAAACCATCGTTTAGTGTGGTTGTGCTAGTATTTCCCTTTATCTGGCATTTTAACCTACCTCTAGAAAGGAAAGACAGAACAGTATGCCCCACAGAAAATCAACTGCATCTGCAAGTTTTGAGAACTTAAGCAAGTAAATATAGTATATTTATGACACACCATAATACACTATAATTCTCCCCCCTTTAGTGTAATGGTACCTTTGTGAGGGGACTAATATACAGAAATGTTTGAGAATAATGAAGCAATATGTTCACTGTGATCTGAATTAATCTATTCACACATCCCAAAATAAGGGAATCTGTACTTACTATCAACAGACACACCAAAGAATGATGTGAATTAGTCTATGATCAGAATTATTCCTATTCACACATCCAAAAATAAGGGAACTGCATACAATATTCACTTCCTTGAGTGAGGACAAACCAACACCGCAAACACAAGTGAAGTTCACTCCAAAATTGCACTGAAATGACTTGTGATTACATAATTATATACATGAAACAATCTCCTTGGATGAAGTTTTGACTAAGCTAACCTGTGATATAAAGGACTTATTTTCATGTTCTCTCTGTAGCTAGAGAGGCAGGGGATGTTCATTAACTACTCCTTTGGATTTGCGACATTACTAATTTGAGTCTGTGGCTGTAAGGTTAATGCATTTCTCTATTTTCTGCCTATGGCCTATTTATGAGATACAATTCTATGTGTATTCAAGTAATAATATCTGACCTCTGACCTTTGTTCTATGTCTTGTACAAAGATCTCTGTCTTCAGTGTAGCTTGCACAACAGTTAGTGGGCAATGGAATAACAAGATGTACCTTTGTTGTTCAGTATGCCAATCAGGTCTTTGAGTTTTAGTTTTTGTGTTCAATGCAATTCTGAGTGCAACTTCTCTACGATCACCTCTATACTCACCATTCTTCTGAAGGCATGTGAAGTTGGTGTTGTTTGTAGAAACTAGAAATGGCAATATCAAAGCCTCCATTCTAGATTGGTCCATTGCTTGGCTGCTTGCTTGCAATGCTAATTGAGTAGACAGAGCTGTATTTAACAGAGGCACTCCATATTTGTTATGAAGTTGAGTTTATCTTCTGCCCTGAGGATCATAGCCTTTGAGATTTGTGGGTTTATGTTGAGTGAATTCTAGAAGCAGTTTCCAAGTATTCTTGGAGATATTATGTTGGGAATGTTCCTGTACAAGTCACAACACTAATGAAGCAATTGAAATTTTCCAGCCAATACCAATCTCCAGGCTTCTATAGTTGTGTTTAGAGCAAGGTTATTTTTTCCAGTTGAACCTTCTATCAACCACATGCAGAAGGTTCAATTGGAACACACTGTGTAAATGATACGAAGCATAAACCAAGATTCAACTTAGACCATGCCCTTAATGCCATTCTTAAATAGAAAGCTAATGCTCCACTAGTATGTTGGGAATCTTCTTCCAATTACCAAGTGGATGCTTATTGAACACTGGCTAGTATTTGTGATCCGGCAGACTATTTTCCTGTTGCTTCAACACAATGCATCACCTTGGAATGAGAAACATATGCTAGCTCAGTTTGTGATCCAATGCTTGCGTAAATTGGAATAACTTGTGATTTCCTTTGTGAAAAGATGATGGTAGCCCAAGCTTTTGACAAATTGCATGACAAGATGTGATTGTTATGCAAATCAGAGTACATCATGTGTTAAAGGAAGTCCTACTTTTCTGTGTTTTAAATTTCGACCTAGAAACAATCATCTTTAAATCAAAACCCTTGCAAACGAGTCAGGGGACCTGTAAACCTTGGTGGATAGCAGTTTCAGGCTTGTAAAGGATGAAAATTTCTTCAACTCCTTGAATACCTTATGTACACACTCTGGCTGTCGCTTAAAAATAAGAATGTTGGGAAATGATGATGTTGTACAGGATGGTATTTATGACACACCATAATACACTATAATTCTCCCCCCTTTAGTGTAATGGTACCTTTGTGAGGGGACTAATATACAGAAATGTTTGAGAATAATGAAGCAATATGTTCACTGTGATCTGAATTAATCTATTCACACATCCCAAAATAAGGGAATCTGTACTTACTATCAACAAACACACCAAAGAATGATGTGAATTAGTCTATGATCAGAATTAGTCCTATTCACACATCCAAAAATAAGGGAACTGCATACAATATTCACTTCCTTGAGTATCATTTATTTTAAAACTCATATATGTATTTGGGTCCTACAATGAGCATTTCATCTATATAAAGTGGTGATTGCTAAATGTGTTTTTTGCAGAATAGTTGCCAGTATTGAAAGTGTTGCAGTGTAAATGAACACAAATTACCTACTTTTTTTTTTAATTATATATCATTTAAAAACATGTTGAGTATTAGGAAATAGATAATTGTCTACTTGTTTAACATGAATTTATTGTTATTTGTTTTTTAGGTTTTTGAAGTGTAAAAAATGGTACAAAAGCGGCGTTTATGCTTTGAAGTGTCTTGCTTTCCAAATCCAGGTCGAGCAGTTATTAAATTCGTCCTTTACAATATTGCAACAAATCATTTATTTCATGGAAAGATAGAAGTGCCTGAAATGACGACAAACAATGAGGCATATTACATTGCCCTTGTTGAAGGGTTAAAAGAGGCAAAATAGCATGATGTTAATGATATTGAAGTCTTCACCAACTCGGATTTGATATGTAATCAGATGAAAGGCATCTATCGGGTTCGGAAGGACAATTTAAAACCTCTTCATAAGGAAGCAATAAATTGGAGTTGTCAATTTCAACCTTTTACCATCAATCACTCCGCAGATATTGAAAAGATGTCCATTGATATAATGTCCAGAGAATTTTTAAGCACATATGTAGATGCCAAATATGACATAGGATCACCATCCACTGCAACAGAAATCATTGATCACCATCAATATAAATCCGCATTGTGTGAATGGGTTTTTGTTATCATTTTTCTGGGGTCTATCATCGCATGGTTCTTTCACTAAAGAAGAACCTATTAATGTTTTATTTTTCCCCAACATGCAATGATTACAGTTTTTTGTATGGGAGACAAATTTATGGACAAATGTAATATATTCCATGTACATGGACAAATGTATTTTGAGAAAAGTAACTGGTTCGTGGTTTTGTGATTATCATCAATACATTATGATGTTGTCTGATCCTTCTAAACACCTTCTCAAATCTTTGTTTCTAGAGAGATATTGATATGCTATGTGATTTGTTCGTTGGTCGTTGATCAGTGATGAAAGGTTACTTTATGATGTTTATAAGCAATTTATTCTTAATAACACATATTTCTCTTGAAACTAGTTTCAATTTATTTCTCTTCCAGTTTACATAACTGGCTGGATAGTACCTGTTTTTGGAAGACTTTGAGAGATAGTTCGAAAGTAAAGTTGCATTTTGCCAATTTATCTGTTCAATCTATATGAGTATTTGTTTTTTTTAATGTAAATCAAGCATTTCATGGATTTTTTTAGGGTTCAAGACCGTATAACAAGATTTAAAGTCATTATATAATGACAATTAAATTTGAGTAGCAAAGATAGCAATCATTCTTTTTAAACACTAGAAATAAACTCAATTGACCCTCGTGATTACTTGCAAAATCTTATTTCTCAGTTTTATTATTTATAAAATGAAATTAACTGCTTTTACAATGCATGTGATGAGATATTGTACATAAACAAGTGACATACTTGTTCATAAAGGGCACTCATACAATCTTTCTTGTTTATATCTATTGTCCACAAATCAAATCTCGGAATCTCAAGTACCCGAAGTTGCAATATTAGAGTGTAACAGGTTCTCTCAATCAACCTAGATTGTTGAAATCACAGTTTAAAGAAAAAAAATTGTGATATCAACAATTTCAGGTAAGCCAAATTCTAGAGGTAGCCTGAAACTGGTTATATTATTTAATATTTAAAA
This sequence comes from Pinus tabuliformis, assembly GCA_031772625.1. Classification (NCBI taxonomy): domain Eukaryota; kingdom Viridiplantae; phylum Streptophyta; class Pinopsida; order Pinales; family Pinaceae; genus Pinus; species Pinus tabuliformis. The sequence goes on from CM062813.1 coordinate 358,068,061, forward strand.
AATAATATAAAATATAAAATAAATTAACATTAATTTAATTTAATCCATGGGCTTAGAAGAGTCCATGATAAAGCTCATTGTTTTAAGGCACTTCTTATGTGAAGATCGTTGATTCCAAATCCTTTTTATGTGAAGATCGCTGGTTCAAAATCCTGTAAGTGTAGCTTAAAAAATGAACATAAATTCAACTTAATTCTAAACTTTACATTTTCCCTAATTCTACTCAACTCTGAAATTTCCATTTTTTTTAATTCTGCTCAAATCTAAAGCTTCCATGGTTTTAATCTTCTCCATGTTTAATAAATTAAAAATCAAAATAAATATACATTAATATTAATAAATTAATAACATATTTCATCCATTTCAAAAGATAATGTGCTTCTTTATCCAGATTAACATGTTGAATATGCATTGCATTGATGCCAAGATCACTGAATTTAAATGATGCTATGGTAATTGATGGGAATGAAAAGAAAAAATTGCTCCTTTCTCTTGTCCTTCTTAGATGAAAATAAGTAACCCAACAGGACCTTAAGTCAAATTCTCCATAAGCCTTTACTTAGCTTTACTGCAAAGAGATCTTGCATTAAAAGCAACGAACCAATTTTAGTAGATACATGAAAGAGACGTGAGCCAATTTTAATAGAACCTTCTAAAAACAGAAACCAGTGTCTGTCTCAATAGGATCAATTGCTCCATTTTGTTATCCTTAGATGAAAATAAGTAATCCAATAGCATCAAAAGTCAAAATCCCCATAAGCCTATAAGCCTTTACTTAGCTTTACTGCAAACAGGCCTTGGTTTAGAAACAAAGAGGCAATTTTAGTAAAAACTTGAAAAAGTTGTAAGCCAGTTTTAATAGAAACTTGAGAGTCTTGTGAATTAAACATAAAACATGGGAAGTAGATCCAGGATAGCAAACTTCCTAACACAAGCAATCAAACATATATGAAGTATGGTATGAACCTCTTACCTGTGGACATGTTTTTAAACAAAAGATGGAAAAATCAAAATCAAATCTCCAACTACCCACATAAGGCAGAGAGTGATATGTCAGATTAAATTACAATACATTTACTGCAGAAAATTAAATTACAGTACATTTACTACAGAGCAAAAAAAAATCAGAGCAAGGGCAAATAAGTTTCTTAAGCACCACGGGAATTGGGCAAATAAGTTTCTTAAAACACCACAGGAACTACTTGAAGAGAGTTGAATTGAGCAATTTTTTCAGTTAAACTCACTTGACTTTAATCTAAAAGACCAACATTAACAGAATCAAGTGAAAAATTGATACTTTAACATATCTTAACTACCAATATTTATAAGAGAAACGACTTACATATAGATAGCCCAGAAAAATGGTACAAAGCTTTCATTAATCTCCGCCAGGAAAATTCATTAGCACAGTGCTTTCTATTTGGTAAATAAGAACTACCAAGTTGTGATAAATCTCATATGTAATACAACTAGAAGCTAAATCTTGAAATGCTTTCTCTTAGAGGGTGAAAGCAGGCATTAATCACAGTTGTTGTTCAGCTCCTTGAAAACAAACTTATTGACAGTAGGTACAACTGCTATATGGGTGTCTGATATATAAATGCACCACCAGGTTCTGCAACAAAGACACATGCCCTATTCCTCACTTCCAAACTTGCCAGCAACTCACAATCCAACATTGGTGATGAGAACGATTCTAGGACAGTTTAAATTAAACACTCCTTCTTCAAAAATACCAAATCAGGCTTCAATTCCAAATAAGGGGTTTGATTTGTGTCTTGTTTGCTTCATGTTTTTAGAACTCATGGAAAAGTTGGTTGTGCAGTTGGTAACAGAGTTCATAATTGAAGCATTAGAATAACTAAGAATGCATGTTTCAGGTTGACTTGGTTCAAAAGCAACAGGTTCAGAAAACTGCACGTCAAGATGCTATGAACCCAAGAGCTTCTTCCTTAAATATGAACACCGTAAATAAAGTTAGATTTGTTTTGATCATATAACAGATCTAACGTTTGATAATATATTTGAAGAACAATTTAGATTGATGTCCAAAACACTAATTCATTCCCAAATTGTGGTGTGTATACATCATTGTTACAATTTAGTCTGCAGTATTAGATCAATTACGTGAGAAAATACAGAAACATTGCAGTAAAAGGAACCAACAATTCAATTTGTTGAACAAATACAGAGCCATGTGAATTAACTCGACATTCCATGTCAAAGTTCAAAATTTCATGAAACTTCAGGAGAGTAGTGGCATCTAATTGAACTTTTACTTTTGCATTGATGAGGGCTCAAACATTCCTCGGTGCTCATCAGGCACCCATATTTTTAATATTGAACTGATGAAGGTTCAAACTTTCCTCAAATTTTGCAGGCACCCATGTTCTCAATGTACCTAGAGCCTTCTGAAACAACGCAACATTCCATGTCAGAGCACAAAGTTTCATGAACTTTAAGAGAACAGATTATGTCCATGAAAAGATTATGAAAAAGGTATTTTTATAACAACCTAACAATGGGAAAACATAAATATACTTATCATATGATAAAGGGCCACCTGACGATTCCATAACAACATAGCTTATCTATTCTTTGTGCATACCTCATTGATTCCCACTAGAATTGAATTCCTTCCATAGATGATCAGTCATGGTAGAAGATGATGCTTCTCCACTTATTCTATAGTTACCTAGAAAAATTTCAAACGTTATCGCAAAGAAATTTTCTAGAGCATCAAGGTATATGTGCATACACAATGAAAGTGTGTCAAATGTACCTAGCATGGCAGGTAAGGTTGAATGGTTTTTCATCTCCCTTTGGTCTTGGGTTATCGCCATGGTTGGGGATTGTTGCATTGCTGTAAAAATAAACATACCCCATGTTAAAGAATAGTGATGATTAAATACTTAAATCTAAAACCATGACTCTATTCAACACATGAAACTAACCTGGAACCATAGAGACGACATTATTTGATCGATGATGTCCTCGCTTATTGAGGTATGGAAACTGAAATGGTTCATATTCTGATGGATCAACATTTAAATCAATTTCCAAACGATTGCTTTTTCTGGTGCTTCTTCTTTTCTTTGTGGGGCTAAGGAAACTCTTCTTCCTCTTCAAAGATGGATCAAGAGATTCCAATCCAGGTGTGAAGTCAAAACCAGTAACGTGCAAATTATTGGCTTCATCCAACATTTTTTTAAGCATACCAGTCAACTGGATTGTCTTCGCCAAAGTAGTAGGAGGGTTATCTAAAATGAGATGTGTATAGCTAAACAACTCCTCCCTTGCCAAATGAAGTGCCTCGACATCTGCATCAACAACATTTGTGGCCATAAGAGTAGCATTGACATCTTCATCATGGTTTTGAGGCTCTATATTGATCTCAGGTGGGTCATTGCATATGTTATCCTCTGCATGCTGATGAAGCAATGGATTTGAATTATCTGAGTGGAAATACAACCAATTAACCTTTATGGCATGCTTGCAAATGTTTCCACGGATATACCATGGACATTCACACGTTATAAAATCATTATGATACCAGGTGACAAGGTATTTTTTATCTCGATCTGTCTGACTTCTCACCCAATAAGCACGGGTTATGCTCTCATGAGGACAACAATCAGTATCCATAATTTTTCTTGCTCGTTCCACTGATGATTCTAGCTACTTTTCTCTCTTGTAGTTGTTTATAAATCCTTCTTCTTTTAAGATTTCCTTGAACCGATAACAAGGTTCAGCTGCTGTTAGTAGCATATGCAATAACCAATCCATCCTCTGGGCACATTTTTTCCTTCTATCAGATAGAAATGTTGTCCTTAGGTAACAATGGTATGACTCAACAACATTATTGGTCTCCTAATTTGCATGAGGAAACTCCCAACAACCTTTCACCCACATACCTAATTGAAAATAGAACGATGTCAGTCTCACTATATTAACTTTATAAAAGAAAAAAATGCATATAATACGAAAAAAATGTTTACTTACGAATTTTATCTCCAGTGACCCAATTCTTGTTGAAATAGTCTAAGAACTTCTCTTCATCTGCAAACTTGATAAAAAATTGATTGATTGCATCTTCCACTTCATAATTGAGAGTGTGTTTCATAATGAAACCTAACTCACAGAACATCTCTTTGGATTTTATGGAACTAGTGACCAACCGATTGAAATTTTTCAACCAAGCCCTCCGTACATGCCAAAAACATAAGATCACATCACAACCTGTGATCCTCCTGCCATATTCAATGCATTTTAGTGTGGTATTTTTAGAAAAAATGCAAGTTTGGTTATATCATGACAATATTAAAGTTACCTCAAGGCATTGATTTCAGCCAGTGCATCATCAACCATTAAAGCATTGATTTCCAATCAGGACGGGCTTGGAAACACTTGCGCATGAGCTGCTCCAACCATATTGCAATATCATCTGATGTGCTTCATGATGCCATGACCCATGCAACAGGAACCCCGCTTTGTTGTTCATAAAATGCCACGAGTGTATACAACTGACACTGTCATTTTCAACATTACATAAATTCAAATACAAATTATTAATCATTTTGAATGTATACAACTTAAATAAATATATTCAATAAATCATTGGCATCTGACTTACCCCATATTTGTTTGTGTTAAATGTTGAATCCATGGCTATTAAGCTATTGTGCGATATCTTGACCATTGTCTCCAACATCCACTTTGTTTGAATCCCTATTATAAAAGGGACTTCGACACCATTGGGCTTTTGGTAAAAGAAAAAATCTTCCCGATGCTTTTGATACCAAAGGTTTACGCTCATTTCATCCTTTTTGTGAAGTTGATAATTTCCGTTCGCCAATCTATTATAGATTTTTACAATATCTTTCCTGCATAAGAAGAAATCTCTATCTCAAGCTGCCAGATCGATGTCAATATTTCTCTTAATGTGGGTTTTATTCACTACATCAATAGGCACCCCCAAAAAGAAACAACTCTCTACATATGCAACAATGTCCCTCGAAAGCTTTGGCCTATGCAAGGCCCTGGTCTCACCTGAAGTGTCACATTGACCATGACAAGCCCAACCTTCCCCATCTTCATGTTCATACATATTGAAAGTTAATATTTCTCTATTAGGAATTTCATGCATAACTTTCACAATAAAGGGGCATTGGCAACCCCTCTTCTGCACAAATGAGGTCCTTCGGTTAGCTGAAAGGTTTCCTCTTTTGTCCTCTGGGCCAAATGAATAATGATAACTAAACCAAAAATTTAAATTGTTAGTACATACAAAGAAAGATAACCATGGTTTCAAAAGATCTAAACAATATATATTTTAAATACTCACATATCATATTGCAATGCAGCAGTAGATCTTTTTTTTGGTTTTTTTTTTTTGTTTTTCTTATGAATTTACATGGAGCAATAGGGTTTTCTTCCTCTCCTTTGATAAAGTCAGCAACTCGTCGTAACGAGATTATAGCAACTTGATCAATACCATTTTTTTTTAATTTATTTCCATCCAAACCAAGTCTTTACTAGAGAACATCATTTTGCCTTTGAGGTCTTGCACCTCAAGATCCATGATATATTGTTATTTCTTTCTCTTTCCCATTTTGAACTTATCTGGTCAAACAATATGCAAGGACATCAAAACCAAAATTTCAATCTTAGCAAGTTATCTAACATATATATAAATATAAAACCTCTTTTATGTCTTTTTTTGAGGTCTAAAATATCAATCACTCAATAATGACAAAAATAAATAGCACAAAAGGATGCAAAAAATTTGGGATGCAAGCATTTCCTTTAATATGTTGCTTCTTGCCTCATTCACTTTCAACAAGGCATTCCTTAAAGGAAAAATTCCTTTGACAACATGAACAGATGCAATCCAATGAATGTTAGCCATGTTTTTTTAGGGTGACCATTTTCTAAGCAGGAATAGACTTGAATGAAAGGGTTTTCTACAATGTCCGTTTACATCACAACTCTACTAGTAGTCTGTCCTCAAAGATTTTTGTTGCTGCCATAATATATGTGAAATTTATAGCAGGCAATCATTACACTCAAATTCCACTACCCGTGGCAAAAGAGATGTGTTAGAACAAAGAAAACGCAATAAAATCTTCAATACCAACACAAACACCAAGAGCACTAGTGAAAGTTGCTCTGGTCCGACCTCATCCCTGCCCTCAACATTCAGACAAAATAACCAAGTTCTTTCTCCCCATACCCAGTGTTTGCATATCCTGCAATGATTGAATTCCAAGAAACCAAGACCTTCTCAGGAAAATTCAAGGGAGGGAAGAAAGGTTACCAACTCCTAGAAGCAAGAAAGAAAATGTGTTCTCCCTCTACATTGGAAAGGTGATGTATTTGGAAACAAATGGATGATTGATCAGGCAAGACAGCCTATCTCGGATCTAATCCATCTAACAGGCATAAATGACACTGTTAATCAATTTTTCATGAGCTACGCACTTCATTCACTTTCGAAGAAGTTGTTCTATTTAGATCAGACTCAGCTATCCAACTTTCCACTGGGATTTCCATGTTTAGAGAAGATGTAAACAATCTTCAAATCATGGACACAGCAAATATGGTAGCACTCTTTGCTTATGTAGGCACAGGGGACTCTTGTCTGGCTGCTCTTTGGCCCTTGGATGTAATGATCTCGATGTAGATGTATCTGAATTTTAGTATACTATATGCAGCATTTTCAAAAAAGGAAAATAGATAAATAGAGAAAAAGCAACAAGTTAGAGTTCAAGTTGAAATTGTTCTCAAGGCGAAGAAGTGGCCCTGTTTATTACAAAACCTTTTTAACTTCTATACTCCATGCAATAAAAGAGAGCATTCGGGGGGATGGCAGGGATCCACAATATGAAATTCTGGCTATTAATAATGCTTGATACATATGGAGATGATATCTGTGTCCAATATCTCTTGAAACATTAGTATCAGTCCCCTGTACATCAAAAATAGGTCAGACAAGTGCAAGCATATAATAGTTTGAAATTTCCTTCATGGGAAAGCATAGTTTAGTGGTAGACATCACTAACAAAATTTGAAGTTTTCCAACAATGTGTACAACATGTGCCTACAACAAATGCATGGATTATTGAGCTCATTAATGCAGCTAGCATATCTCATTGGAAAATGATGGAAAATATCATCTATTGGTACGATAAAGTTACAGAGTTGATGAGGTAATAGGATTTGAATTTCAGTTCATAAGTAGCAGATGGACATATGGGTTTGTCCAAGGCTAACCTAATGCTGACTCAATATTTTCATCCTGGAAAAGATTCAGTAAAGATATTAATGGTTTGTTTCACAAAACAGTTATTTAAGAAAAACAAAAAAGAGAGAGACTTGATAACCTCTGGCCTACTACGTTCCTTACCTATAGAGAGGCAATCATGGGAGGACATATTACTGATATAATAAAAAGGACTCCATTTATGTCACTGTTGATGATAATCAATCACATCCCGTATCATTGTCCTATAGAAAACCTACATCAGTTGAAGGAAATCATTCCATGGCATGGATACCCCATGAAAACTGTGTGGCGAGAATATGAAATAGCTGAGAAAAATTCAAAACATTACTACCAGATTGAGTATTAGGTATCACCCAAAGTAGATAGCCAAGAACAGGTGCTTGATAACTCTTTAGAAGAGCATTTAAAATTCATAGGCTATAGTGATAAGTTACCTGAAACAGAAAAATGGGTACGGTTTTTGAAAATGTGTATTGGAAATGCCACTTTCAAAGTTTCAGGAAACCAGGAAAGGGCTGTGTATGTGTGTGCATGCATATTGTGTATATACATACACCCAATGCTACAAAAATATGTTGTGTTATATTAAATCAACTGTCCAGCTGCCAAGGAAGCATGAACATCATGGCTTATGCAATTCAATAACCCACCACTTCCTTCCCTGGAAATATCAGTAGCAGAAACGAAATGGCCAAAGTCAAAATGGACCTCAAGTATCATTAAGAGAATATGGAATGCAAGTCCAGGATTCATCATTTGGGATCTCTGGAAAGCATGAAACCATTTTTTTATCAAGAGCTAATCAATGCTGGAAATAATTGGGCAGGGACTTACAGACAATCAAAGAAGATATCAAATCCCAAATAGAAGAGAAGACTAGGGCAGCCAAACATCTCAAGAATTGAGATTTCTGAAGGCTTGGAAGGTCCAACAATCAGGAAATCATACTCCTCTCACTAAAGGATAGACAGATAAAGCAGTGATTGATCAAGCATGTCTTTGCAAAGTAAACTAGAATTTTTTACAACATAATGTATTTATTGAGTGATGCATAAATTTTTGTGCTCTCATTATCTGGGCCTGAGATTTCTGATGTTGCTTGATATTCATAACTTGCACATGCATAGTAATTGTGAGACAGGTTTATATGGCATTTCTCACATCAAAACCTTTGTCAATCTGGACACAAGTTTTGGGGTGCAATTACCTAAATTAATGTTTGGACCCTTTTTAGTTTATTGTTATCTCCGTGATGCCCATAATAATAGCAAGTGTTACCAGTACCACTGTAAGGCAGACCTTAAGCACCATGGAGACACATCATAATATCCTACCTCAAAATGGATGGAACCATGAATAGGGAGGTTGCCTATAGCAGTATGTCTTACCAGTACAGGGCAAGCAGGCACCATGGAGACTGCTTGTTCATGGTTCCAAACTTCCACCCATTTCCAAGCAAGAAATCATTAGGAGAGTGCATGTTGGATAATGGTTTGCCCCACTACATTGGCATAACCCATGATTCGGATTTCATTACAAAAATATCATCACCCTCTCATTTTATGATAAATCCATCTAGCACCCTATTCTTTCCCACAACTCCTGTTCTTTTGCCCTGGACTGCATTATTGACTAGAATTCACATAGACCAAGAATGGGCTATGGAAAGTACGAAATCTCTACATGATCTTGTTATGATGGTCAGGTGATTTATCAGTCATGAAGGTATTGAACAGTGGGCTTAACAGATTATTTCAAAGAACTGCTAGGTGTGAACAATGGAGGATCCAAATACTGAATTCAGGTAAACCATCCCTGATGACTGATTAGAGTTTAGTTTCACATGATCAATTGGGTCTGATCTACAAACATCATTAAAGTTGCAAAGAATACCTCTAAATGTCTACTTAGTGTTAGAAAACAGGGAAGAAATGCAGGCATCTGTTGACAGTCAATGAGCTACTTCCAAGTTCCAGCCCAGGATTGCATAATTTTCTGGTCCAAAAATAATAATATCCAACAAAACAATTTGGTGACCAACTCTCCAGTATATCAGGAAGGCCAAAATGCTGAGCCTTCCACTTAATTTATTTTTAAGGAACACATAAAATAAGTTGAGTTGTAGCCAAAGCTAACAATTGCTTTTTGAGAAGATTGTGATAGGACATTGAATGGTACTCTAACCTGCTCCAATGTTGGGTTGGGATCAAATGTGTAATATTTGCTTGCTTCTTTGGCATTGTAATTTCTCTCTGAATGGAATGCGTTTTATGTGTTTTTACAGCTAGATAGATGAAGAATCTTCGGACATTAAAAGCTCAGAAATTATGATTTTTTTCACTTCATTAACATTTTTCAGAATTTGACAAAAACAGAGGTTTGAAATTTCACTTCCGTGAATGCGTTTTATGTTTTTCACAGCTAGATCGATGAAAATTCTTAAGACACTGAAGGCTCAGAAATTATTATTCTTTTTGCACTCCATTAACCCTTTCCAGAATTGACAAAACAGATGTTTGGAATTTTATTTCATTGGATGTGTCTCATGTCATAAACTATAACGTTTTCCATAATTGGACAAAACAGGGGTTTGAAACTTTATTTCACTGAAAGCATCTTACGTTTTCTTTACAGCTGGATCGATTAAAATCGTCTGACAGAAACGGCTCAGAAAATATGACTTTTTCCAAATTGGGTAAAATAACAAATTACAACATTTCACTTCATTCAATGTTTGTCTCTGGAGATTCGGCTCTTCATGTAAGTCCATTGCAAAATTATACAGCATCCAATATCAAGTCATGCTCAGCACGCCATTGTTTTAGCAGAGGATGCTAACAGGTTCACCGAAGAGTACCTGGGTTTGGAGCTGCAGAGCAGAATTTCAGAGCGGCGCCGAGTCGAATTGGAGAGCAGCCCGCAGGTGACCATTTTCTCAATTTGAATTAGACCCGGCAACAAAATTTCCACGGCTACAATTCCAGCTCGTCCCCGATCTGTCAGGGGATGTCAGGCCTCCAGCTGCGATCGGTGATTTTGTCAGGGAATGTCAGGATAAAATCAGAAATGCCAGGGGAGGGTGGCGGAGAAAGAGGGTGGCGGAGCTAGGCGAGGGTGGCGGAGGGCGGAGGGATTGCCGGTGGCCGGAGCCGGACGATTTTCCGACCAGTGACGGAAAACGGGCCATTCTTCCGCCTAGGTAGACTACTCCATCACGTTTAGGGAATTCATCATTTAAGTTTAAAAGTTTGCCGAAGTTTAAAACCTGACGTCCAAATCGAAGTCGTACGGAAGTAGTCTTGGCATGACAATTATGGCAATGAATGAGTTGTTAACATCTTTCTTTGTAGGGTTGTTTAGGTCATGCAAACAATTTTGATTATTATTCGTAAGTGTGGGATGAATCATGAATGTATCGTGTGTACTTGGAATTTGGTAAAGAAGAATATTAAAATAAAATATTTTAAACAGGGTATATAAAATTAAGAAGCTTAATAGATTAAGAAGCTTTTAAAATTTCAGGAGTGGAATTTGGTAAAAGCTTGGGCAAAATTTTAAACTCTTCGTATAAAATTAAAATTATGGTATTTTGATATGTGTATCACTTATATTATTCACATTCTAGTTATATTATCTAAAACATTTCCTGCCAGAGAGTTATTTTTGAATAAAGAATATTTTATTTATTAATTTTGATATTTAAGGTTATTTGGAATAAAGAATATTTATGTATATCCATAAAATGTAATTAATAGTAAGTATAATTTTTTTGGGAAAATATATTGTAATTTAGTTATACAAATTTTAGTCCAATTAATTTTCTTAGTTAGAAGTTTATTTTGAATAAAGGATATTTATTTACATAGATAAATGCAATCAATAATAAATATTATTTTTTGAGGGGGAAATATATCACTAGCATTTGTACCACATGTTGCAAAGGAAACCACGTAAGGCGGTACCATACGAAAGAGTAGCATAAATGAAAGAAGTGAATTTTTTATGCAATTTTGTTTCTTTAGTAGTTTTTTTCTAAGAAAAATTCAAAAAACATTTATTTTCCCATCTAACAAAGTGAATTTTAAATGTAAGAACTCACTTCCTTGGTGAGAAGACTGGTATAACTTTTAAATGTAAGAGCTTCCTTCTCTGGTGATAGTACATTTTGGTTTTGAAAGGAAATTATTTTCCTGATCTTTTAAAAAATAGATTCCTCTCCAACAAACCGGTCAAAAATACCCATTTTTCAAACTGATTGAAATAGGAAAGTGTTTTTTGTCTAGTTCTTTCCAAGTAATTGAATTTAAGGGAAGAGGTAAAGAGATTTCTAGAAAAAAGAAAAGAAAAGATTGTGAAATGAAGAGCACATTGAGGAATCTCTTCAGATTTTATCATGTGGGCCTTCTTCAACTGACGAGGTAGTAGGAAATTTCTTGGCTCCAACCCCTCCATAATAAGGGGTGGAGAATTATGTTCAATGAAATACTACTCATGGAACTATGACTCCACCTTACAGCTAGAATGTTTCCGTAGCTTTATCTCAGGCTATAATTCCAACTTTCTCTTGTTTTTGAATATATTGTCTCTAAATCACTCCCATCTGTCGCTTTTTGAGTGTTTTCATGAATCAGTGAGCTAATGTGGCTCACCTGGATTCCAAAATCCTCGACCCATTTTTTGAAGAGTCCTCTTAGGTTTTTAATTTTGCTACTTGGTCCTCTTTAGGCTTTTCAACATCGTTTTCTTTTAAAGAATCAACTCTTCTTGATAAGTCTTCTTTGGCCTGCTTTTCTTCTTCCATCTGCTTCATATCTAAATGAATGGCACTTGAGATAGAATTCTTGACATTTTCCAGGTTCCATGATTTTTCATTGCACTTCTCATGTTTATCAGGGAAAATGGATTTCACACATTCAACATTATGCCTTCTTAGGGCGTGTTGTAAGGTTGCCAACGTTTCTTCACTATGTACCCTTTCTTCCGTATGGTTGACTTTAATTCAAGAAATTGTCACTCGCTCCTTTAATTTTGCAAAATTAATCAATTTTCCACTATTTATATTATGTTGACTAGAAAAAAATAGATTTTTCACATTTAGTTGTATGTTGCCAGCACACCTCTTCCATATCTCATGGGTTTTGTTTCATATGTTTCTTTTCATCAAAATCAATAAGCATACAAATTCTCAACAAGGGATCCCTTAATGTTGGAAAAATCAGAGATCCCTCCCCTCTTCTTTGTTGTTCATTAGAAACATAAGCTTATTTAAATTCATATTGAGTTTCACATTGGCTATCTTCCATACTCGATGTATAATGTGTCATCCTATTTCTTTCCCTCTGTATTATCAAGTTCTACTTAAAAATTTGACATACACTCCTTGAGCTATGAAATAGTTATTTTCTCCTTCCTTTTATCATGTTTAGGAGGAAAACTTATGTTCAATCATTGGAACTTTTCCTTATAGACCTTAGTGGAACATGTAGGAATGATTTATTCATGCGTCACTCTAGGGAAACTTATGTCCATATGTTTTTGTATTTTCTTTTGAACAATAGTTGGATGTGAAGGGCTAGTTTATTTACATACCACTTTTGGAATAGTGAAATTCAAATGATGTTTCTTTTCTTTCAGAAGTTTCACTTCAGATCAAGGATGACTTACCTTGTGAATTTCATTTTAATGAGCATGAATGCATTATTTATGCACCTTTTTCAGTGTGTGCAAATTTTGTGTCCCATTCAAAACCACAACTTGAATTAGTTCCTTTGCATCTATCTCCGATTGAGTATTTACAATAAAATTTCCCTTCAAACACCAATCCTCATTTTGAGTCCCACTCTAATTGGCACTGACATTGTTTTCCTTCCCTACATAATCTTCCATTCGTAGTGCACTAGTGCTACACTCTAGATATTCCTTCTTAATCTAGCTTTCCCCTTCATGGTTTCTATGTCCTGAGATCTCCCATTTTCCTTCAGGGATTCCCTATCTAAAAAATTTCAAATTATTAGGCAATACTGGAGGATGCATCCTCAATTTATTGTTGTCTTTTTGTTGGGTTTCTCCAACATCTACAAAAAAAACCTATGATCTGTACGAAATTTCATGTTCAAGCCCAATTTCAGTGCTAGAGACTTCTTCATCCTCCTCTATTTTCCTTTGAAGGCCCTTAAGACTCTCTAGATTGTTTATGTTGGACACCTAATCCTTTAAGGGTTGGTGTGCAATGTGAGGAGTCAAAGGAGTCCAAGAGACCTTAGAATATGGAATCCAACAACGATGTAAAATGTTTTATAAATGTACATTATGTGAATAATAATGCATGACATATGTTGTTCACATTCCATGTGTGTTTAACATGGTATCAGAGCTCCAAGGTTCCTTTTTAGACTTATAACTCTTGAATTCTGCGAGTCTTCTTTTCCCATTTAGAGTTTGTTGCCTAGAGATGTTGAACGCATGAAGGTGCTAGAGGTTAACTTCTTGAAGGAGTTGTGGTGCAGTGAGCATGGAATGAAGGTGAATTAAAGCTCTCCTCTATGAATGGTACGCCGATATTTAATGACTATGTCTGTGTTATGTATATGCTAGGGTGTTTGAGTGTTAATATGTATTAAAAAATTTATATACGGTGTTCTGACTCCACTATTACGTTGAATGGTGGTCACTGTTACGCTACCTATCACCTCCTCCCATACACTTTCCGTATGCTGGTTAATACCATGAGTTAATACATCAACTCCTTACATATCACAGTTAATACCACCCTTAAATTATGTTACAACCCTTGAGGTTTATATGTGGTGCTCCATATGTTAATATCGCCTCTCACTCCCCATATTCCATACCACATTCTTCGTTTTCCATACCACATTCATCGTATGCAGGTGGCCTGACAGTCATGCACCCCGCTTACCAACCCACTCCCACACAATACCGACAGTCAGGTTATATTATAACATATATCCCGGTTATATTATAATATATGCCATATATTAACTATCATACCATCACACCTTTGTAATAAAAAATCGCCATTCGTGGGCACAATTGTTAGAAAAACCGAATTCTAAACCACCCTTTGAGACTCCGACTCCCCTCCTCCTACACCGCTCCACCGTTGCGACACCACTCCCTTACAGTTAATACGCCTCCACTTAATAATGCCTGTCATATAAACCGCGTTATAATATATTAATTGTGAATGCAAGCTCATCTCCCACTATAAATGTTGTTCGATGCTCGTTTGAGGTGGGCCGACTCCACATACCCACCCAACATGTTGAATGGTATTCCCATGCCCCCTTTTGCCTCCTGGTGGATGGCCTGACATACCACCCGACAATTATACCACATGTATTATTTTGAATGCATATTACAATCATACCACATCCCAGTTGCGCCATACCAGGGACCGCCTACCAAATGAAAATGACCCCTCAATTCAATTCAATTCCATTTAATTTAGTGAATGAATACTAGATACCTGATCGGTCCACTGATTCTTTCCTTCCAATTATTCATTTCTATTACATCTGGTCTTTCGTTCTTTTGAGACACACAGAAACATAAAGACATGTAAATTATTACAGGGTATCCATCTTTTTGGTATTGGTATAAGAAAACGAGATTCTTTTGATGATTCAATGGCCACAATGTCTTTTGGGGTGGCGTCTTCATGCACTACCCTTTTACCTTTTGAATATCTAGAGATCTTTTCTAATGATCTTAGATTGAAGTTTGAAGGAAATAAACAAATAAATTGAGAAATATTTGGCAAATTTTAATATTTAGAACAAAACCGTAACACACACAGATTTTTCCTACCGACTAAAGTTTATGCATATTTATCTCTATTTTAATTTTCAAGAATTATTATTTGAAATATAAAAATCCATCGTCAATGTCTCTAGATTATGCATATTTATGTCTGGTTTAGTTTCTAAATATTATTAATTGAAATATAAAAATCCTTTGTCACCATCTTTAGAGTTTATGCATATTTATATGTGGTTTTTTTTTTTTAAATTATTAACTAAAATATTAAAAATCATTTAATATTTCAGATGCCATTTCGTCTCATAAATTGAGGAATTAAAATCTTCAAACACAACTCGAAGCGCAGGGTATGGGAAGAGCATTAGAGGATGCACACTATATTGCTGGAAAAATTGTAAATATTATTTCCTTACTTTTTATAGTTAGGCCTTCTAATTGGGTGATATTATTATCTTACAATTACGTGTCAATTAGGTGCAAAATGCTCAAGGATTACATAGATAACATTCGAACAACATATACGAGACAGTTTAAGTCAAAGGATGCGACCAGTAGACAGATTGCAATGGAAACGTACCTAATTGATAGGCTTGATCTAATGGATAGAAGCAACATTGAACCATATCACAGATACCAGATCTTTCAAAGGCTCCTCAACTATGTCAACTTACAGGGAAGACTCAAAATTCCACTCCTTCGTTGATTTCCATGTCCAATCGGTCCACATGAAAAAAAATCAAAAGATGTATTGATGAACTTATGGGTTGGATTCCAATATCATAGAAATGGCAGAAAACCATTCTTGTGACCTCTTGCTCCACCAACTTGTCCAAGGATCTGTGCAAACACAACGATTTCTTGCAAATGAAGTTTTAAAAATAGAGAATATAGATTGTGGTAAAGCTGCTGAAATTGATGGAGGAATCATCCCTCCTTTTCTCCGAATGATTATCAGAGAATAGTCCAGAATCACTGTCTATTCCTCTTTCTGCTCATCAACATTTTTCAAGAATGGAGTGTTAGAAAAATTAACAAAATTTACGCTGAGATAATTTTCGCCGAGGGGCAGAGGGTTATGATTTTCCCGAAGCTACTTTCGCGCAGCTAATTTCGTGCAGCTTGTTTCCTGCACCGCAAAGCTGATTTCATAGACTTGGATTTCGTGGAGCTGTTACAGAGACTTAATAAAACCACAGTGTTCACTTACGGCGAAAAACAAAAGTAATATCTTGGAGCATCACAAATAAAACTTAGAATTGATTTCTAAATCTTTTAAATACATTCACATGAGACTGCGGCTCATTCACCAAGTAAAAACAAAAGTTTACAATGATTTACATTCACGTGGAATAACAAAAAATGAAACATAGTTTTCACGTGCCCACCAAAATTTGCTCCACCATTTTCTCCTCATAGACTTATACTCTCTTTTTCTCTAACTCTCTTATTTTCTAACCTGTAAAAATGAATTTTACATTCATATTTAACTCAACATACAATTTTACATTTAATTCATGAGTGTGATTAGAATCGCGTAGGTGTTTTTGGAGTGTGGGCAATAGTCGCCGAATGAATTCTTGTCCATATCTATTTACCAAAGTACATTAACTGCTTTAAATTCCTTGCTACATTTAGGAATGGTCCGCGCCTGGCTTTGGTCCTTCCATCTTCAAACAGAGACGCAACCTCCAAAAATACGTCTGACAAGTATGGCTATTGTCAGGTTGTTTATTATGGTGGTTGGGATTATTATTTTCAACACTCCCCCTTAATCACACTTTCTGTCATTGACAATTCCCAAATAGTTTCTGAGATAAACAAAACTTTCACATGCCAATGGCTTTGTGAAGGTGTTAGCAAATTGTTCCTATGACCTACAGTGCTGCAACACAATTTCATCATTGTTAATCAACTCTCTAATAAAATGATATTTAGCATCAATACGCTTGGTCCTCTTGTGGAAGATAGAATTTTTTGAGAATGCAATTGTTGAGGTGTTGTCGTAGAAAATAGTTGTCGCTCCCTCTTGGTTATGACGAAGATCCCTCAACATCCTTCTCATCCAAACTTCCAGACACACTGTTGTTGTTGTTGCGACTTATTTAGCTTCTGTTGTTAACAGTGACACTATTGGCTGCTTCTTGGAGGCCCATGAAATGGCTTCGGAACCCAAATGAAAAACATATCCTGACGTGCTCTTTTTGTCATTGACACTACCTTCTTAATCACTGTCAGTGTAACCAACCAGCCTAAAATCATTTGTTGCTGTGTACAAAACGCCATACTATTTTGTCCCATTGACATACCTTAAAATCATTTTTGCTACCTGCCAATGTGTCTCCTTGGGTGTCTCCGTGAACCTTGACACCAAACTTACTGCATACTTTATATCCGGACTAGTGACGGTCAAATACATCAAGCTGCCTATGATGCTTTTGTATAATGTCGGATTGACATTGTTGCTGCAATCTTCTTTTTTCATTTTCAGCCCTATGATAGTTGGAGTTGATGCAAACTTGTTGTTCTACATTTTAAACCTCTCCAAAATTTCTGCCACATACTTTGCTTGAGAGATAAAAATGCCATTTTTTGTTTTCTTCACTTTAATGCCCAAAAAATATCTTAACAATCCCAAGTCAGCCATTTCAAATTCACTCTTCATGACTTGTTTGAAATCAGCAATGAGGAAATCATCACTACCTATAAAAATCAAATCATCTACATATAAGACGACAATGAGAATCTTACCTTCGCTCTCTTTGATGTAGAGAGTAGGTTCACCGTCACATTTGTCGAAACCATTGTCCAACAAGTAAGCATCTATCCTGCTGTACCATCTGTGTGGTGCTTGCTTCAATCCATAAAGAGCTTTTCTCAACCGATACACTTTGTTAAGCCCCTATACTACTAGTGTAACCCCTTATTGTTATTAGTATAACCCACTTATTATATTGATGTACCCATGTAGTGCCCATATTGTTAATATTGTGCCCCATAGAAGCCCACTATTGTTATTATTGTGCCCTTACATTATTATTGTTATATCGGCTCTGATTATGTTATGACCCCTTAGACTCCTATATATAGAAAGGAGGTCTTTTCATTTGTATCATCCAAGAATTTTTCATTTATGTAATGTAAAGGAGGTTTCCCCCTCGAAGAGGTTGAATTCTAAGGCATTGATACATCTTTTCTATCTTTTCTTGAGCTGGTTTCATAACATTTGGTATCAGAGCTTTGGATTCTAGGGTTTCGCTGCTCCAAACAGGTCATCATGGCATTTTCGCTATAACGTTTTTTCTGTGATGTTTCAGAAGTCGTAAAAAAAACCCATTTGAGAAGAAATTGCGCTGAACCCTGGGTTCGAATTTTAGAGCTTTTCGCATGATATTTGCGGAGATATGATCTGAGGAAGTTGGTCTTTTGCAGACTCCTGAATTACATTCAAAACAGGGGACCTGAGGAAAATCGTCATAACTTTCTCTCCGGGGATCGGATTGAAATTTCATAAGAAAGTATAGAAATAGGACGGACTGTAGTTTCTTGTATGTATGATTCAAATCCAAAGGTTGAAACAGTGACTCGTGGCACGTCGTAGAAGTTCAATCTACTGAACTAGTCTATAAGCAAGTCACTGTGGGAGATTTCACATAACTCTTCCTTGGAGAATCCAATTTGGGTCAGATTGGTGGCATTGGAAAGAGGACACAGAGGGATACTATAGGTCACAATTTCAAAACTTAAAGATCCGAAAGTACAGAGTTACAGTCGTTTCAAGGTCGAGCTCCTAAAATCAAGAAAAAGCAAGATGAGGAAGTTTGATGGCAAGGATCCGGCAAATTGGATACTTCAGATGGAGCAATATTTTGATCTACATGGTGTACAACTGTTACAAAAGGTATGTATTGCATCTTCATATTTAGAATCAGATCTATTTTTATGGTACAAATGGCTTTGTTCTCGTAAACAACTTGTTAAGTGGTCAATTCTCACGGAAGAAATGATAGCACATTATGAGGATACAAAGAGCAACACTTTCTCTAGAGCAACACCATAACAATTGGAAAGAGTAAAATAGCTTTGTGACATAGTGGAAAGAAAAATTATGGAAACCAGGAAGTGTACCCCTCACAACTATAAAGATGGAAGTGTTGTTTCTCCTAGCCTTCCACAACCTACAAGGGTTACACCACAACAATTGGAAGAAAAAATATAAAAAGGGTTTTGTTACAATTGTGATAGCAAATGCACTAAAGGTCATAAGTGTGGTGAGAAGAAATTATTTTACATAGAATATGAAGAGGAGGAAGAAAAGGATAAAGAAACATCAAAAGAAGAAGATATACGCCAGGACCCCACCCCAAAGAAAGAAGAAATGAATAAGACCATATCTTGTAAAGCATTGGCAAGAATTACCACTCCTCAAACTCTCAAGATAGAAGGACATATCAAGAAGAAAAAGCTGCAAGAAGTGAAAGATCACATCGATAAAGAAGAAATGAATCCAACCATATCCTGTAATTCATTGTTCAAAATTACCACTCCTCAAACTATCAAGATAGAAGGACGTATCAAGAAGAAAAATGTTCAAGAAGTGAAAGATCACATTGAGCATCAAGAAATGAATCCGACCATATCTTGTAAAGGATTGGAAGAAATTACCACTCCTCAAACTCTAGAGATAGAAGGACATATCATGAAGAAAAAGGTTCAAGCAGTGAAAGATCACATCAAGAATCAACAACAAGTTCTCCAAATTTTAGAGGATAACACCACTTCGGTGCAAAATCAAACGAAACAACAGGTAGATCAACATTGTAGTGAAAAATGTTTTGATGTAGGTGATTGGCTATTTTTACTGCTACATCTCAAGCAAGCTACTTATGAGAAGGAAATGTTGGCAATACTACATGCACTTAAAAAATGGCGACCTTACCGAATGGGAAGACTTTTCAAGGATGAGGATGTGGAAGCATTGTTTTGTGCTATTTATATTATCCAACCAGATTGGATAAACGAAGCAATGGATGAATGGAAGAAGGACGAAGAAGTATGGCCACTTATTCAAAAGTTGCAAAAGATCCCAATTCAAACAATATTGCCAAAAATTGAAGAGGAAGGAAAAATCATATTGGAACCTGGAGCAGTCACAGAAACAAGAACCCGACAGCTACAAAATCGATCAATTTCAGAGTATCTCATCAAGTGGAAGAACTTACTTGCTGAATATTCCACATGGGAGGACAAGAATTTTATACGGAAGCATCAAGAACTACTCAAGCATTGAGGACAACGCTTTTTGAAGGAGAGGGGCATGTTAGGCCCCTATACTACTAGTGTAACCCCTTATTGTTATTAGTATAACCCACTTATTATATTGATGTACCCATGTAGTGCCCATATTGTTACTATTGTGCCCCATAGAAGCCCACTATTGTTATTATTGTGCTCTTACATTATTATTGTTATGTCGGCTTTGATTATGTTATGACCCCTTAGACTCCTATATATAGAAAGGAGGTCTTTTCATTTGTATCATCGAAGAATTGTTCATTTATGTAATGTAAAGGAGGTTGCCCCCTCGAAGAGGCTGAATTCTAAGGCGTTGATCTATCTTTTCTATCTTTTCTTGAGCTGGTTTCATAACACACTTTGTCTTCTTGGCCTTCAACCTCATAACCAGGCGGTTGCGCAACATACACTTCCTCTTTGAGCACTCCATTCAAGAACGCTGATTTTACGTACATTTGATACATTGCCCATTTGTGCTGCGTGACAATCGCCACAACTTCGTGCACTGTCTCCATTTGTGTGACTGGCCCGAACATCTCCACGTAATCTCTTACATGCTACTGCTTGTATCCTTTGACAACTAGCCTTACTTTGTTCCTTTCAATCTTTCCCTCAATGTTGCTTTTGGTCTTATAGACCCACTTTACTTCAACGACATGTTTTTCTTTCGGAAGGCTCACTAACTCCCATGTGTCATTCCTTTCTATTGCTTCTATTTCTTCCTCCATTGCCGCAACCCATTTTTCTTCTTTGGATGCATCTTCAAAGTGGATTGGGTCATCTACATGACAAAATAATGCAAATAAGGAATTCAGACCTGCACTACTATCAACTTCATCTTGCTCATAAATTTCATTTAAATTTATGAATTTTGGCCTTCTTGTGCTTGCTGAAGATGGGATTGACATGTCACTTGGTGTCGCGCTTCGCAGTGTGCTTGGAGAAGCACTTGCTTGGTTGCGCGAAACTATGCTATTATTTGTTGATGGTGTTGCTTGTTGCCTTCTTTGTTGCGCTTGAATAGGTGTAGAGGGAGTCACTGTTAAGGAATTACTTGTTGTTGTTAATTCCTCTTTGTCCTCATGTGGCATGCATGATTTGGCATTGAATTTCTTTTCTAAACTTCCATCCCATGCTTCCTCTTCTATGAACTGCAAATCTCTGTTGATTATGACCTTCTTGGCTAATGGATTGTGGAGTTTGTATGCCTTGGATTCATCACCATATCCAACAAATATGTATTTCTTCCCCTTGTTGTCCAACTTCTTTCTCAACTAATCCGAGACATGTGCATATGCCACACATCCAAAAGCTCTCATGTGAGTGACACTATGCTTTCTTCCACTCCATGCCTCTTTAGGAACTATGTTTTGGATGCTTCTGGTTGGACATCTATTCAAGATATATGCTGCACATGTGACAAATTCAGCCCAATAATCATTTGGCAAATGTTTTGCCTTTAACATATTCCTTGTCGTCTCCATAATGGTCCTATTCTTCCTTTTTGCCACACCATTTTGCTAAGGCGTATACCTTGTTGTAAATTGTTTGTGAATTCCATGCTTCCTGCAAAATCGAAGGAAGTCATTTGAGATATATTTGCCACCTTTGTCAGTCTTGAGGACTTTGATGTAATGTCCACTTTTCTTCTCAACAAGAGCCTTGTATTGGCGAAAGCGCTCAAACACTTCACTTTTATGTTTTAGGAGATAGACCCATGTCTTTCTTGTCTAGTCATCTATGAAGGTCAATACATAGTGGCTGCCACCAATTGATGATGTCTGCATTGGTCCACATAAATCTAAGTGGACAATCTCCAAAGGTGCCTTTGCCCCTACTGAATTTCGTGCTGGAAATGTCTCTCTATGTTTCTTCCCAAGATACATCCTTCACATATGCTGTCTGGTTTTTCTATAAGTGGTAAACCCTTCACCATGTCTTTCCTATGGAGAAAATTCAAACCTCCAAAGTTGAGATGTCCAAATCTCAAGTGCCATATCCAGTTTTCATCTTTTACCTCTGCTTGAAAGTTTACTTGTGTGACAGTTGCCTCTTTTCTTCCATATTCTTGTGAGTTCATAGATAGTTGTGCTTGTGCACCTTCTTTCTGCAAATTTGATATTATTTTTAAGGGAAACATTTTATTGCTTGTCATCTGAAACTTTGCAATCAACCATCTACTTGGAGGCCTATCCAAAATTGTGCATACATCATTCCTAAAGAAGACATTGTAGCCCTTCTGCATGAGGTTATGCTTTAGACCAGGGACAAAGTAAACATCTAAGATGCACTTCTTCTCCCCCTTATTTGTTAGGATATTAACTCTTCCTTTTCCCATGATAGAGGCTTTGCTATCAGTCCCTAATGTCACTACAGGTTTCACACTTTCAATAAGATTGGAAAACATTTCTATGTTTCCTGACATGTGGTTACTACACCCTAAATCTAAATACCATATATCACTTTGTTTTTCTTGTGCTACATTACAAGCTAAAAACATGCTATCATGGTTTTGATTTTCTCTTGTGAAATTTACACTTGGTTTGTTACTAATGTCATATTTCTTCTTTCTACATTCATTTGCATAATGACCATACTTCTTACAGTAATAACATTGGACTTGAGATTTATCATACCTATGACCTTGTGCTTGATTTTGGCTTGGGCCTTGTCTTGGATTTTGATTCCCGCCTCTTCCATTTGAGCTTGAAGGGTTTCTTCTTCCACCTCTGTGTGGGCTTCTTCCTCTTCCTCTAGCATATGATCTTCCTTTGCCTCGACCTTGATCAAATTATCCTTGTGTCTTGAAAGCATGCTCCAATGAAGAGCTTGCTGCTCTATTCAGTCTATGTTCATGAGAAATTAGTGATGCATTAAGCTCATCCACTGAGAACTGCGAGAGATCCTTTGTCTCTTCTATGGCCACAATAATGGCCTCAAACCTTGCTGGCAAACTTTTCAAAATTTTCTCCACTATTCTTCTTTCCTCAAGTGTTTCACCATGAGATCTGATTTGAGTAACCAACCCACTTACATCTGTAAAAGACAAGTCTATATTCTCAGACTCTTTCATACAAAGTGTTTCAAAATATCTCCTCAACATTTGCATCTTTGTTGTCTTGACTTTTGCCATGCCTTGGTAGGTTGTCTGGAGGGTGTCTCATGCTTTCTTGGACTTCGTTGCTGCTGCAACCCTTGGGGAAATGTTTTCATGAACTACTTGGAAAATATAAAAGAGGGCTTTTGAATCCTTCTTCTTGCTGTCCCTCTTTCTCGCTGAGATAAGACATTGTATACTGCTACATCTGTTGGTTCTTGAAAACCATTCTCCACCAAATCCCAAATGTCTTGAGAAGAAAATAGGGCCTTCATTGTAATAGCCCAATAATCATAATTGTCGCTATTAAACTGAGGTAGTTGAGGATTAGTCAAGCTTGTGCTAATGTTTCCATTTCTGAGTGTAAAAAAAAAAACTTTCTCCGTGCTAGTAAATATGCTAAAAACAATCTCCCTCAAAACAATTCTTATTGCTAGAAAAAACATTTGTTTTTACACTAATAATATTTAACCCACTTCAATACCATGTTCGAAAAATTGACAAAATTTATGCTGAAATACTTTTCGCGGAGGGGCAGAGAGTTATGATTTTCACAAAGCTACTTTTGTGCACCGCCGAGTTGATTTTGCACAACTTGTTTTGCCCACCGCTACGTTGATTTGGTGTAACCACAATATTCACTTACACAAAAAAAAAGGTAAAAGCTTGGAGCAACACAAATAAAACTTAGGATTGATTTATAAATCTTGCAAATACATTCACATGAGACTGCGGCTCATTCACCAAGTAAAAACAAAGGTTTATATTGATTTACACTTACCCAAAATAACAAATAGTAAAACACAGTAATTGTTGCTTTCACGCGCCCACCAAAATTTGCTCCACCATTTTCTGCTCAGATACTTGCGCTCTCTTTTTCTCCAACTCTCTTACTCTCTAACTTGTCAAAATGAATTTTACATTCATATTTAACTCAACATACAATTTTACATTTAGTTCATGACAAAGCAAAAATAATTAATATGATGTTGTTGCTGAGTGTGACCAAAATCGTGTAGGTGTTTCATGTTTCTGGAGTGTGGGCAATAATTGCTGAATAAATGTTTGCCCATATCTATTTACCAAAGTACATTAACTGCTTTAAATTCTTTGATACGTTTTGGAATGGTTCACATCTGGATTCAGTCATTCCATCTTCAAACAGAGAAGCAACCTGTAAAAATAAGTCTAACAAGTATGGCTGCTGTCAGGCTATTTATTGCAATGGTTGGGATTATTATTTCCAACATGGAGGAAAATTGTGTTTACATTGTTGATGAAAATGCAAAGCCTCTTCTATTCTGGCTCATTTTTTGGCATCATTGAAAATTGACTTAAGAGAGAATGAGGCTAAGACCCTGGTTAATTTAGCTAGAGCATCATCTAGAGGGGTAAAAATCCATCGTGAGATGAGGCTTTTGAAATTTTATAGTCTTTAAGTTTGACAAGGCCGCCTTTGAAAGTTTATTTTCTTCATTTACTTTTGAGTTTGGCCTCTAAGAGTTTAACAATATTGTTTCTTGTGAGAAATGCACAAGTCATCCAAGTACTGATAACAATTATGTGTGATCCAAATTTTGATGTCCGCCTATTTGTGATGAAGATGCTCTCCTGTCTAATAGAAGATGGGGAAGAATATGAGCTTGCAATAAAAACTGATAGTTGGATTAACAATGTGCTTTTGGAAGCATGTGCTTTGGGTGCAATAGTTAACTTTCTTTCTTCGGGATAACCAATGTCGCAATTACAAAGTCAGAGAAGGAACCCTAATAGAGAATACTCTTGGAGTGTTATTACATTTCACCAGTCCTTCAAATTTCGATTAGAACCTGGTACAATGCCTTTGCTTTTTTGTTTTCTCTTAACAGGCTCCTCCCTTTCAAATAAGAGGCTTGTAATTGCCCTCAGAAATTTTAGATAATGGAATGAATACAAGCATTGTTATACAACTTAAAATTAAAATCGTTTGCTATGCAAGTCCTAATCCTGAAGATATTTGTTAGCAGGCTTTAGGAGCTCGTTCTCACAATCTTTAAAGACGATTGAAAACGAAAGGAACATAAATGATAAATTAGTCACTATGACGACACTTTTAATATCGGTATTTTGCTTTTTCAATTCCTCTTTGATTCTAGACATGCTCATCAAATGAGTAATATGTGTTATTTACCTGAAAACATAAGATAAGCTTCCGAAAACGTATGTCCTTTCAATTCCATACCTGAAGAGTATGAAAGTCGTGGCAGGACATTTCGGCATGTCCTCAGACTTCTTGGATCTTTTATTTCCGGCATCTTTATTTTCTTTCTTGGATGATATTTTTCCTGCTGTTAAGTTTTCCTTTTCTGGTTTGGACTGATCAAGCATACTCTTCGTTTGTAATTGACACATAATTGTCATCTGATTTCTTAGATGATGCTCACTCTCTTTGTTTAGAAGAGGGTTTTTGACAATAGAAATTTCCATATTAGTATTTTTTTGCATTTTCTTTTGCTGCAACGATCTAAGTTTTAGTTTCTTCAAGGGAATCTAATAATTTAGTTCCATTTTATTTGGCTATGTTAACTATATCATATTTGACAATAGAAATTCTATATTAGTAGTTTGTGCATCTTTTTTTGCTGCAAAGATCTGAGCTTCAACTTCTTCAAGAGAATTTAATAATTTAGTTGCATTTTCTTTGGCTATGTTAACCTCAACTTCGATGCATCAGATAAATTCAATTCAATATCCTTTACATTGGTTAATTCTTTCTTCAACAATTGAACCTCTTCATTAGCCCTACTTGCCATTGCAGATATTTATTTGACTTTAGATTCCCATTTTGCAGCAATAGCATGCTTTTCATCCTCAACCATTGAACGTGATGCATATGCCGAATCGAGAGACTCTTTCAGAGAACATATCTCTGCAGACAATTCCTCTGATATTTTTGTGTTGGCCTTTGAAGCATTGACCGCATCCATGCAGTATTTAGCCGTGGTGTCCTTCGAATCTATTATCGCTCAAGAAAAAATATTTTAAATTCTGAACATCAATTTTTTTTTTTTAATTTGTCAAAGGGTTGGTGTCAATTTTAGGTCTAGTCTTTTCACCTTGTTTTAGAGTCTTGTTAAGAGTCCTATTAGTATGTCAATTGGGGTCGATTTTCTGTTTTAATATATCATTGGTCTCATATCTCACATGAATATCATATGACAAAGTTCATATGCGCTACGAAACTGTCTAGGTGATTTCGTAACGCAGAAACCCAGTCTAGGTGATTTCGTGCTAATCCATAGCAAATCTCACCCAGCTGTCATATTTATCATAATCCACTGTGTTTTAGGTCGTTAGGTGTCTTGGTAATGGCACATGTTTGCAGTTGTTACTGAGAAGGAGACAAAGGTTCTGTTTACAATCTGCATGTATTTAATGGAAAGTTGCTTGCTGGCATCAAGCAAAAGATTCAGTTATACAAATGGGAGCTCTGTGATGATGGTTCAAGAGAGTTGCAGTCTGAATGTGGCCATCATGGTCATATTCTTGCACTATATGTTCAATCTCGTGGAGATTTTATTGTAGTTGGTGATGAAATCAATCTCTTTATTGATATATGGCACTGGAATGGATTGTTTTAGGGTACACTGCAGTAGCAGAGGCCATAATATTATTAATGTTAACAATGCCCAGATTGGACCGCCTGGGAAAGGGCCTCAATGTGGTGGCCCGGAGCGCGTTGAAACCATTGTTGACTGTGGTGCCCTTCTGCCTATTTCTGTTGATGGATATCTACTGGAAATTCAAGGTGCGCCCTGTTTGTGATGGCCCCCCTTTGCAGTTCCGCAAAACATCTTCGACACTAGAAATCAGTGATAAAAAACGAGAGGAATGCTCTGCTTATAGTCATGTCTCTTGTTCTCTATTGGCTTCTGTACCATGTTACAATTTTGCGCCTTCAGCTTCAGCGGATGGACGAGCAACTCCAGAGGCTAAAGAACGAAGACTAAGGTGTTGTTAGGGTTTAGGGTTTAAGAAATAACAATGAAAAGCGGCTTTTTCCTCATTAAATTCACTGTAACCATGTCTCCATGTTCATTGTGCACTGTAAAGTTGTGGGGGTCGGTATTGTGTGCTGAATTTCATGGCCACTGTCATACTCATAATCAAACTGCGAGTGCCTTTTGAAATATGTTATTTCTCACCAATGCTCTTGGTTTTCCAAGGCATATACAATTATCCACAATCGAGTTTATACAAACATGTCAAGGTGATCAAGGAAGAGAGGGCTATCAAACTTTGCCAAATACTGATCTGAAGAAGGAACTTGACCATATGGCTAGGTTTCTACAAGCAACAGTCAATTGGAAGAAGAGTATAGACTTCAATGGAACTCTTCTAATTGAACCCAAACCACAAACAACAACAATATGGAATGGCTGTGTACAGCTATAATGATCAATGTGGAAAAGTTTTTTTTATCCTACCACAACTCCAGCTAGTTACCGTGAGTTAACCTCTGAAAAATTTATTCCTCCTTAGATATTCTCCATTGAGAAACAATATGGATGTCAGCAGGTGATATCTCATGACCACGTATCTCACCAACAGGCATTGAGTCATGCATATTCTGATACATCGTTACTTGATCAAAGGGTGAAACCAGTTCAACCTGTATATGAAAAGGTTTTACATTCTGATGGTTCAGCAAGGCCAGTCCCTTTGTATACAGGACCAAGCACATTGCAAGATGAAGTGATATTCAAAGATTGCCAAGGGATGAATGGTCGAAAGAGTGGAAGTGGTCAACACGGGAATGAAATGGAACTAAATTCTTCTGGACTGCAAGGCTACACAGTAACAAGCAGTCCCTCAGAATCTGTAGTGCAACAACCAGCTGTTCCTCCTAACTTCCACGAAAAACAGGATAGGACTGATGGATTGCTACAACAAAGAATGTTAGAGCACAGTAACGTCACCAGAAAATTTGTTTTGTCACCAAAAATACCAGAAACACATTGATAAGGAGGCTGATATCAAAATTTCATGTGTCTCGATGGATGACAGCCGTGCTTCTGATTTTGGTCTCATGAAAATTGATGATAGAGGTCGTGTGCTCTATTTTAGTGAGAAGCCAAAGGGGGCTGATCTAAAAGCTATGAAAGTGGACACAACAGTGCTTGATTTGTCACCCAATGAGGCTGACAAAAAACCATACATTGCATCAATGGGTGTGTATGTCTTCAAGATAGACATTCTTCTCAAACTTCTCAGGTTTAGATACCCAACTGCCAATGATTTTGGATCAGAAATTATTCCTACATCAACAAAAGAATGCAATGTATAGGCATATCTTTTTAATGATTATTGGGAGGACATAGGAACAATCAAATCATTTTTTGGCGCAAATTTGGCTCTTGGAGCTCAGGTTCCAAAGCTCTGTTTTTATGATGCCAAGAAGCCAATCTTCACATCACCCCGTTTAACTAATGCTGAATGCTAAAAGCTTGAAGGACTTTTGAATTTAAAAACTGCTGAAGATGATGCCTAATGCACAGCAGTTTCATAGCGCGCTACGAAACTGTTGTAGCTACATAATTAAAACTCAGTCAACCAATTTTGAGAGACCGAGGGAAAATTTTTGAAAAAAGAATTTCTTCAAAGGATCATGTAACAGGTGTCAACATTCAACAAGGGAAAAACAGGTGGAGGAAACATATGATTGAACTTTAAACTTTTTGTTATAAAGTGATCATAGTTACTACAGTTCATGATATGTCAGACAGCTTGGAGGAGGTCTTGTCTTCACACATGGGAAAGGTCAACAGCACATGAAGGGCATGGCACTCCCATAGATTTTTGACTAATTCAATAATATCAACATGGCTAATTATTTCCGAATATCTTTGAGGAAACCAAAAGCATAAAAACAGGGGCAATTTCCTATTTCTCAGCAGCAGTGAAGAGATAAGACAGTAAGGGCCAGAAAAGAGCTTTAAACATCCATCAAGGCCAAAGCTGAAGGAAACCACTTGTCAGAGAATGAATCTTGATTGTAATAAATGCTATGTTCAGCATGATGTAGAATTAGAATCCTAATTGTTTTAGGTTTCTAGAGCTGTCAATTAGTATTAAGTTGCTTTTAATAGTTAGTTTAGTAGGTCAATAGGTGTCAGTATAAGGAGAATTCGAGTTCCCCTCATGCTTGAGGAGGAATCTGAGTTAGGTAGAAGAGCTCTATGTATAGGAGAAAGAGAAATGTAATAAGGGTTGGAAATTTATAAGTAAAAGCTCTGATATTTGGCTTATATAAAGACTCTGTTTTTTGGTAATACAGTACTAGCTTATGCTTCTCAAGAATCATAAAGAGTTCAATGTAATGAGTTTCTTTTGTTGTCTTTTCATGTTATCTACAGTGTTATGAGTATCTGATTACCTAGAAATCGCTTACAGTGCTCTAATTTCCTTCATATACTCATAAACTGCCTTCTATGTGTTTGGTGTGTTGAAATCTTAATGCCTTGACTTCTATGAAAAGCCAACCGTACTGTTAATATTGAATAATATATGACTCCATAAGCCCAATGGATACTTGTTAGTTGTGTTTCCACCATTTTCATTTCTTATTTGTTTCACAAGAGTTAGCCATCTTGATCATAATAAAAAACCTTTAATCCTTTGAGAGAGCCCTCTCAGGTTGGGGAGGCTAAACCTCAGCCTAAAGTAGGTTTGAAACAGTTACTTGAAGTCTTCCTAGTCTGTAGCCTTCCAGGGCCTGATTTTGAGATAACATTTTGGTGCGTCTGCCGGGAGTCTGAAGATTATTCAATCCCGAAATCAAAAGACTGAACTTCTGAAGGTAGCAAGAGCTCAGAAGAATATTCGAGGCTGCAATCTACCTCGGCGACTCCATTGTTGAAGAATTTGAAATTCATATATTCATGGTGATTCCACTGGAGTTATGAAGGACCCAGATGCTACCATTCTTATTTCAAGGTATGCATGCATAAATTTTTCAGGAATTCATGGTTTCCCAAATCATTTTCCCAAGGATGCATATTTTCTAAGGAATGGTCCAAAATTCAATGGAGAAGATTTTAGTTTAACTTTGAAGCATATATCAATTTTTTTTTATTTTACCGAGCTTCTTAGAGTTAAACATGAGGATGTTTGCATTATGTTGTTCTATGATTCATTTCAAGGGAAATGTAAATAGTGGATTGAAAGCTTTCCCGCCAAATCTATTAAGTCATTTGAAGACTTTTGGGTTATGTTTTTGGAGGAATGGATAGATAGATCAGATTTGATGGAAAACTTTCCTTCAATTCAAGGTTTCAAACAATGGAATAATGATCATATTAATGAAGAAATACATGAAAATTTTTCTTTGTCCTTATCTTCTTATCTAAAATCATTTCAGTGTAAGACAGAAGATAAGATGAAATTTTTGGATGAAGTTGCTAAGGATATTGAGAATTGAAGGTTTACAAGGTTAAATTCAATCATATAGTCTTCATGGTCATGATCATTCTTTTCAAAAGGTTTCTATGTCAGAACACAAGGAGAGGGTGTTGCTTCCTATCTCTTTCGTGATTGAGGAAGAATACATTGTTATTGAAGATCAGTTTGCACAACCAGAAAGTTACGAGAATCATCAAGCTGATCATGTATTCTGGGATCCTATAGCTAAATACATGGAAGAGTTTTACTCTCCAGTGTTTCAGCTTTTCTATGAAGATCAGAGGCAATTTCAGTGGCAGTGGTCATCACAATATCATAGTGGCTCTGAACTCCGATGCAGTCAAAAAAATCAAATATCAGATAAGACAAATGATTGGCTACATTGGAAATTTCACATTGATTGAGCTGAAAGAAGTTTGAAATTGATAGGGTAGGTAGGTAGGAAAATGTAAATAAGCTCAAGGTTGACTGAGCATTTTTCAGTAGATGTAGATTTCTTTCTCCTACAGTGATCATCAAGCTTAAGCTCGAGGTGAAGGCCCAAGAAGCTTGAAGGGGATGCTTGTCAAGCAAATCTAGGTTTGTTATAAAGAGGACAAAGCACTGGACCTGCATGTTCTTAGTGTACCACAGGGGCACACTATCCCAAGTGGAGCCACCTGTTATCACTCAAGAAAAAATATTTTAAATTCTGAACATCAATTTTTTTTTAATTTGTCAAAGGGTTGGTGTTAGTTTTGGGTCTAGTCTTTTCACCTTGTTTTAGAGTCTTGTTAAGAGTCCTGTTAGTATGTCAATTGGGGTCGATTTTCTGTTTTAGTATATCATTGGTCTCATATCTCACATGAATATCATATGTCAAAGTTCATATGTGCTATGAAACTATCTAGGTGATTTCGTAGCGCAGAAACCCGGTCTAGGTGATTTCGTGTTGATCCATAGCAAATCTCACCCAGCTGTCATATTTATCAAAATCTGCTGTGTTTTAGGTCGTTAGGTGTCTTAGTACTAGCTCATGTTTGCATTTGTTACTGAGAAGGAGACAAACGGTTCTATTTACAATCTGCATGTATTTAATGGAAAGTTGCTTGCTGGAATCAATCAAAAGATTCAGTTATACAAATGGGAGCTCCATGATGATGGTTCAAGAGAGTTGCAGTCTGAATGTGGCCATCATGTTCATATTCTTGCACTATATGTTCAATCTCGTGGAGATTTTATTGTAGTTGGCGATGAAATCAATCTCTTTATTGATATATGGCACTGGAATGGATTGTTTTAGGGTACACTACAGCAGCAGAGGCCATAATATTATTAATATTAACAATGCCCGGATTGGACCCCCTCAGAAAGGGCGTTAATGCGGTGGCCCGGAGCGCGTTGAAACCATTGTTGATTGTGGTGCCCTTCTGCCTATTTCTGTTGATTGATATCTACTGGAAATTCGAGGTGCGCCCTGTTTGTGATGGCCCCCCTTTGCAGTACTGCAGAACATCTTCGACACCAGAAATCAGTGATAAAAAATGAGAGGAATGCTCTACTTATAGTCATGTCTCTTGTTCTCTATTGGCTTATGTATCGTGTTACAATTTTGCACCTTCAGCGTCAGCTGATGGACGAGCAACTCCAGAGGCTAAAGAACGAGGACTAAGATGTTATCAGGGTTTAGGGTTTAAGAAATAACAGTGAAAAGTGGCTTTTTCCTCATTAAATTCACTGTAACCATGTTTGCATGTTCATTGTGCACTGTAAAGGTGTGGGGTCCAGTATCGTGCGCTGAATTTCATGGCCACTGTCATACTCGTAATCAAACTGCGAATGCCTTTTGAAATATGTTATTTCTCACCAATGCTCTTGGTTTTCCAAGGCATATACAATTATCCACAATTGAGTTTATACAAACATGTCAAGGTGATCAAGGAAGAGAGGGCTATCAAACTTTGCCAAATACTGATATGAAGAAGGAACTCGACCATATGGCTAGGTTTCTACAAGCAGCAGTCAATTGGA
The DNA here is from genome assembly GCA_031772625.1 of Pinus tabuliformis. Taxonomy (NCBI): domain Eukaryota; kingdom Viridiplantae; phylum Streptophyta; class Pinopsida; order Pinales; family Pinaceae; genus Pinus; species Pinus tabuliformis. The sequence continues at coordinate 358,100,967 of CM062813.1, forward strand.
AGAAGAGTATAGACTTCAATGGAATTCTTCTAATTGAACCCAAACCACAAAGAACAACAATATGGAATGGCTGTGTACAGCTATAATGATCAATGTGGAAAAGTTTTTTTTATCCTACCACAACTCCAACTAGTTACCGTGAGTTAACCTCTGAAAAATTTATTCCTCCTCAGATATTCTCCATTGAGCAACAATATGGATGTCAGCAGGCGATATCTCATGACCACGTATCTCACCAACAGGCATTGAGTCATGCATATTCTGATACATCATTACTTGATCAAAGGGTGAAACTAGTTTAACCTGTATATGAAAAGGTTTTACATTTTGATGGTTTAGCAAGGCCAGTCCCTTTGTATACAGGACCATGCACATTGCAAGATGAAGTGATATTCAAAGATTGCCAAGGGATGAATGGTCAAAAGAGTGGAAGTGGTAAACACGGGAATGAAATGGAACTAAATTCTTCTGGACTGCAAGCCTACATAGTAACAAGCAGTCCCTCAGAATTTGTAGTGCAACAACCAGCTGTTCCTCCTAACTTCCATGAAAAACAAGATAGGACTGATGGATTGCTACAACAAAGAATGTTAGAGCACAGTAACGTCACCAGACAATTTGTTTTGTCGCCAAAATTACCATAAACACATTGATAAGGAGGCTGATATCAAAAATTTCATGTGTCTCGATGGATGACAGTCATGCTTCTGATTTTGGTCTCATGAAAATTGATGATAGAGGCCGCGTGCTCTATTTTAGTGGGAAGCCAAAAGGGGGCTGATCTAAAAGCTATGAAAGTGGACACAACAGTGCTTGATTTGTCACCCAATGAGGCTGACAAAAAACCATACATTGCATCAATTGGTGTGTATGTCTTCAAGATAGACATTCTTCTCAAACTTCTCAGGTTCTACCCAACTGCCAATGATTTTGGATCAAGAATTATTCCTACATCAACAAAAGAATGCAATGCACAAGCATATCTGTTTTATGATTATTGGGAGGACATAGGAACAATCAAATCATTTTTTGGCGCAAATTTGGCTCTTGGAGCTCAGGTTCCAAAGCTCTGTTTTTATGATGCCAAGAAGCCAATCTCCACATCACCTCGTTTAACTGATGCTAAATGCTAAAAGCTTGAAGGACTTTTGAATTTAAAAACTGCTGAAAATGATGCCTAATGCACAGCAGTTTCGTAGCGCGCTATGAAACTGTTGTAGCTACATAATTAAAACTCAGTCAACCAATTTTGAGAGACTGAGGGAAAATTTTTGAAAAAAGAATTTCTTCAAAGGATCATGTAACATGTGTCAACATTCAACAAGGGAAAAAAAGGTGGAGGAAACATATGATTGAACTTTAAACTTTTTGTTATAAAGTGATCATAGTTACTACAGTTCATGATATGTTAGACAGCTTGGAGGAGGTCTTGTCTTCACACATGGGAAAGGTCGACAACACATGAAGGACGTGGCACTCCCATAGATTGTTGACTAACTCAAGAAGATCAACATGGTTAATTATTTCTGAATATCTTTGAGGAAACCAAAAGCATAAAAACAGGGGCAGTTTCATATTTCGCAGCAGCAGTGAAGACATAAGACAATAAGGGACAACAAAGAGCTTTAAACATACATCAAGGCCAAAGGTGAAGGAAACCACTTGTCAGAGAATGAATCTTGATTGTCATAAATGCTATGTTCAGCATGATGTAGAATTAGAATCCTAATTGTTTTAGGTTTTTAGAGCTGTCAATTAGTAGTAAGTTGCTTTTAATATTTAGTTTAATAAGTCAATAGGTGTCAGTATAAGGAGAATTCGAGTTCCCCTCATGCTTGAGGAGGAATTTCAGTTAGGTAGAAGAGCTCTATATATAGGAGAAAGAGCAATGTAATAGGGGTTGGAAATTTATAAGTAAAAGCTCTGATATTTGGCTTATGTAAAGAATCTGTTTTTTGGTAATACAGTATTGGCTTATGCTTCTCAAGAATCATAAAGAATTCAATGTAATGATTTTCTTTTGTTGTCTTTTCATGTTATCTACAGTGTTATGAGTATCTGATTACTTAGAAATCGCTTACAGTGCTCTAATTTCCTTCATATACTCATAAACTGCCTTCTATGTGTTTGGTGTGTTGAAATTTGAATGCCTTGACTTCTATGCAAAGCCAACCCTGCTGTTAATACTGAATAATATATGACTCCATAAGCCCAATGGATACTTGTTAGTTGTGTTTCCACCATTTTCATTTCTTAGTTGTTTCACAAGAGTTAGCCATCTTGATCATAATAAAAAACCTTTAATCCTTTGAGAGATCCCTCTCAGGTTGGGGAGGCTAAACCTCAGCCTAAAGTAGGTTTGAAATAGTTACTTGAAGTCTTCCTGCTCTGCAACCTTCCAGGGCCTGACTTTGAGATAACAGAATCTATCGCAATGGAGAGGTTTTTCTTGACCCTTTGAAGCTCTTGATGTGCAAATTACAAGGAAACTGCATCAAAATCATGTTGTCTCTACACAGTGTCAAGTTGAGACTATTGGCCTTGATCCCTCTTCTGAGTGGCCTCAATGGTGTCCTGCTCAAGCTCATCGATCGACAACTTCTCACTCTTGAAGATTGATCTGTAATTTTCCTACTCTTCTAGTGATCTGAATTCAACGCATTTAACTTCTGCAGGGCTTCCTTTTCCTTGATATTAGCATGCTCCACCTGGGCAAAGACCATTTCTATTCTTTTACTTCGATGTTCTTCAGCCTCTTATTTTTTGACGCCTGTCTACGCTGCATATACCCCAATGATGCAGCCTAAGCCGCATATACCCATAGTATGCAAATAAAATTGCATGTCACACTATGTGTGTCCCATGAATTTCAAATATTCCATACTTAAGGAAAATTCTCTTTAATTAAGGTTCAAGGCTTCTTAAATAAACTCCATGCGGAAACATTTGACTTAACTATCCAAAGTCTAAACCTTTGATAAACCTTTAAGCAGAACCTTACACAACCCTTCATAATATTTGGTTAATTATTAAATTAACCCGAAATACACTAATCCCGCTTAATTCTATTATAATTTCCATATAATAGAAATATTTCAAACCCACACTTAAATCTTACCTTTCCGCCATTCTTCAAACCTTTGCACATATACCGATGTTATCCTTAGCACGTTAAATCTTCGTCGTCGATCTCATTCCTCGATCCGACAGTTATCATGTCACCCGATCATCAACTAACCAGATGATCTCTACCATTGATCTGCTCTGCCCAATCCAACGGTTGTTGCGTCACCCAATCGCCAACCAACTTGGCTGATCTCCACTGTCGATCAATCCTGTTTGATCCAATGGTTATCGTGCAATCTCATGCAGATATTTTCACGATCGATATTAGATTGAGAGCACGCGAGAAAAGTGGTTCTCTCTCCATCGTTTTCTACGTGTCAGCCGCTAAAGGTAATCGCGTGAAATTTTGAAAGACGGCTTACCACCTTTAGGGCACACGAGAAACTGCTTACCCCTTGCGAATACCATCCACGTGCTCAATACAAAACTTAAAGAAGCTCGAGTTAATAAAGGTTATTTCTTAATCTCTGCCATTCATCTTCTTGACTTCATTTGCGCGACTTAATCTTAGTCGTCTATCTCCCTTGATGTCATTCGTTGATATCACTGATCTAACTGTTCCTGTGCACTTTTGCGTTATTTGGCTCTTACTGTGTAATCGCCCATTTGGCTTTCTGCCTGTGTATTTGTCTTCGCCTCACGATCTTCACTTGTTCTGATCTCGATTTCCGCTCGCACCTTTATGCTTCCTTAACCTTTGCTGCAACATTAAAGGCTTTCTCCAATACTGTCTCTGTAAAACCATAACACTCCTCTGTGCACTTCTTCTCTAGTTTTGCACACCTGCAACCTACGTTATGCAAAATTACTCAAGTTCACCCACAACTTATAATTCCAATACACATCACACAAACTCATAATCAAGTTATCTGTATTAATAAACAATCATTTACACAGGAATTTCTTCCTCGACTTGATTTTCAATATCAGTGGCCTTTCCTTTCATGCCTGTAGGCCTAAATGATTGACTCTCTAACTCCTAACTGACTGACTGACTCTCTACCTTACTACTATGCCTTTTAGGCTTACATTTATACAAGAGGTTCTGTTAACCAATTTTGGATCAGATCCTTAATCTATTGAACTAGATCACGAATATCCTCTAAGTCCACTTTTAACTCAAGTAATCCCTAACAATTCTCTCTAGTTCAATGAATCATGACCCCACTTTCTAGTCTAAGACTTATAATTGATTTCCAACTCTCTCGTCATCACTCATCATCACTCATGTTTTCCTACATTCGAGAGAATTTATAAATATCCTCACAATATCGAATTAACTCCTATTCTAATCACTCAAAACATTAATAATTACATACATAGGAATCCAACTTCCTTGAAAACACAAGACCCCCTAAGTTAACTAGAACATAGCGAAATTGTTGAGCTGTATGCTCCTACATCAAACTTCCAAGGTTAAAATAATCATGATTTCCTGATCATGTGCTTCCAACATTTTTCTTCCTCGATCCCATACTTTGTTTTGCAATTTGTCTTTGGTTGCCGCTGTTGTTTTTGTCGTTCTCCAGGTTTCCACACTTTATGTTGGTTTTCCCCACTAGCTATGCTTTCACAGTCTATTGTTGTCTTTCTCTTTCTGCTTCTTATTAGCCTTCTTACTACTACTTTCTTCTAAGGCACCTTCACATAAATATTATTATTCTTTCAATCTCTATGTCCAATTTATATTTTGATTGATAATTACTTTTCCATTTATTGTTGTACTATGTCCACTCATCTTCAAACTGTTGTTTGTTGTATTCTCTTTGAAGTTTTTGGATCCTTACTATCGCCCTTTCATCCTTACCCTCTTGTTGCTTTCCAAACAACCTCTGTTCAATATCTGTATATTTACTTTCAAAAATTAAATTGTCCAACAATTTCCTTTGTACTTGATTCCCCTCAAATACCTCATTGTGTTGTTCATCAATTCCATCAAATTTTCCTTCCTCTTCCTTGACAACCCTCAATGATTGTCCTTTACTTCCTTGACTGATTCTGACAATCAGTTTAACTTCTTCAAGCATGGTATCTTCATGCTTTTCATTTTCCTCATCAACTTGTCTAACCTGGGAACTTCTAGTCTTCTTCAGCTCTAAAACTGACTCTTCAACTTGAAACATGTCTTTCTCATCTTCATCAAATCCTATAATCATAAAACAATTATCAGAATTAAAAATATAAGGCCTCATTACCTTTTCCTTCTCTGGCAACATCTCAGTATGCTACTCTAAGTTTTCCTTCAATTCCTCTGTCAACACATCAACATGTTGATTTAAACTCTCCTTCATATCATTTGTTTCAATGATGTATCTCTGCTCTAGTTCACAATAATGAACTCCTCCTTCTGTAATGTCAATTTTTTCAACTTTTATTACCATTCCCTTTTCCTTATGATTGTCTTTCACGATAATTTTTTTGTTTTCCTTTTTCAGCAATTTATCCTGAGTATACATTCTCTGATTTTCCAACTTCCTTCTTTGAAAGTCTAATTTACTATATAACTGAATAAATACAATTGGAGTAAAATTTGGAAATTTCACACAATTTTCCATACCTTCCTCTGTTATGGACCAATCATCAAATTTCCTTTCTTCATTTGCTAAATATTTTGCATAGTCTTCTTCTTTCTTAACATCTTTCAGTAGATGTCCTTATTCTTCAATACATTTTTCCTTGTTGTCCCTCTGTAATCCTTCTTCTAGAGCTATCCTTGTCTCATCATCTGCATTAATATTCTCCTACATTTGTTCTTCATAAATAGCATTATTCAAATTTATTAGATTACCTCTCTGAGACAATATTCTTTCATTCTTCATCAAAATAAGATCCTGATCTTCCATCTCTATAAAAACCTTAAATGATTGTCTTCTCTCATTAAGTAACTCATACATAGCCTCTTTCTACTATAAACAGTCAAATTCTTCCTCTTCTGAGAAATTTTCTTTATCACCTTTTACTTCGCGATCTTCATCAATTCTGAAGACATCTTCACAAATTTTCTTTTCTCCTGCAATACCTGCAATCATACACAAATTATTAGTTTTAAAAACATAAGACCTTGTGGTCTCACTTAATGCTTTAGTCATCATATCTCCTTCTTGTCTTTAATTCTCATAATAATTCATAAGATCTTCCACAGATCTCTAGTCTTCTTACTTACCCAGAACTTCACCCTGTTCTGCTTCACAAATAGAAACTTCCATTCTCAACTCAGTTTCTCTATGTTTTTCCACTAGCCACTTCACTTGCCTTTGATGTAGCCTTCTCTGTAACTTAGACCACTTCACTGCCTTTTTCCTTAATACCCAACCTTGTCTTTGGTTTTCTTCTAGTATCATCCTTAGTATATTGAGTTTTCTTCTTAACTCTGCAATCTCCTGGTCACGCTCCTCTTGACTCATCCTCTTGCCATTTGCCTTGGCATCCTCCTTCTTTACTTTTCTTCTGTTGTGGTCTTCCTCAGAACCTATGTTACTTTTGTTATGACTATCAGTAGTCATCTTCTTCTCTATCTTCATGAGTTCCCCACTCACTTACTATGAGCTGCATTAAAGCCTCTACAATAGCAAGTTCTCCCTGCTGCCACTTACCTCACCTAGATTTCCTCTGTACTTGGTATTTTGGCAAGCTCTTGGTTCTCTATTCTCTCGAACCTCTTTGAGCACTTCTCTCTGCTCCTTCTAGGCTTCAACTCATCTACACCTTTTAAGAACACAATTGTCCTCTTGTATTTCAATCACAATGAAATACTAGGTTCTGACCACCTCTTCTTTCACTCAAAAATTATTAGCAGTGTCTTCATCCCTTAGCAATTCTACCCACATCCTCTATGGAATTTCCTTTATGATCTTTCTGTGAGCTGCAACAAAACCTCTATAGTAACAAGTCTCCTTCTTGCTACACATGCCTCACTAAGCTTCTCTCCTCTGAGCTCAGTCTTTTGGCATCTCTCTGGTTCTCTCCTCTAGAACCAATTGAGCACTCCTTGCTCTAGGTTGTTGCAATCTTCTCACCTTCTTATACTGCTACCTTCAAGACCTCTGCATGATCTTGTTCTACCATTCACCTACACTTTGAATGGAACGTTCTCTGCTTCCTTTGCATATGAAAATTCTACTACACTTTATCTCCGTGTGCTTATAGTTTGTTAGATTTAAAATCTGATCTCCTCTTGCCTGCATACACACCTTCAAAACATAACTATGTTTTAAGTTTTCTCAAAGAATTCATACATGTAGAATTTTCTTGTTCTTCTCTGATACCAAATTGACGCCTATCTAAGTTGCATATACCCCAATGATGCACGCTAAGCCACATATACCCATAGTATGCAAATAAAATTGCATGTCACACTATGTGTGTCCCAAGAAATTCAAATATTCCATACTTAAGGAAAATTCTCTTTAATTAAGGTTCAAGGCTTCTTAAATAAACTCTATGCGGAAATGTTTGACTTAATTATCCAAAGTCTAAACCTTTGATAAACCTTTAAGCGGAACCTTACACAACCCTTCATAATCTTTGGTTAATTCTTAACTTAACCCGAAATACACTAATCCCACTTAATTCTATTATAATTTCCATATAAATAAAAATATTTCAAACCCACACTTAAACCTTACCTTTCCGCCATTCTTCAAACCTTTGCACATATAATGATGCTCTCCTTAGTGCGTTAAATCTTCGTCGTCAATCTCATTCCTTGATTCGACAGTTATTGTGTCACCTGATCATCAACTAACCCGAACGATCTCTACCGTTGATCTGCTCCGCCCAATCCAACAGCTGTCACGTCACCTGATCGCCAACCAACTTCGCTGATCTCCACCATTGATCAATCCCACTTGATCCAATGGTTATCGTGCAATCTCGTGCAGATATTTGCATGACCGATATCAGATTGAGAGCACGCGAGAAAAGTGGTTTTCTCTCTCCATCGTTTGCTACGTGTCAGCCGCTAAAGGTAATCGCGTGAAATTTTGAAAGACCGCTTACCACCTTTAGGGCACGCGAGAAATTGCTTACCCCTTGCGAATACCATCCAACTCTCTCATCATCACTCATCATCACTCATGTTCTCCTACATTTACAAATATCCTCTCAATATATAATTAGTTCATATTCTAATCACTCAACACATTAATACATACATACATAGGAATCCAGCTTCCTTGAAAACACACGACCCCCTAAGTTAACTAGAACATAATGAAATTTTCGATTTGTATGCTCCTGCATCATTCTTTCTTGTATAGAAAATCATACTCTTCTTTTGTAATTGACACAGAATTGTCATGTGATTTCTTAGATGAAACTCATTTTCTTTGTCGAGAGGAGGATCTTTGATAATAGAAATTTCCATATTAGCACTTTGTGCATCTTATTTTGCTACAACGATCTCAGCTTCAACTTCTTCAAGGGAATTTAATAATTTAGTTGCATTTTATTTGGCTATGTTAACCTCAACTTCGGTGCATCACACAACTTCAACTCAATATCCTTGACATTGGTCAATTCTTTCTTCAACAATTAAACCTCTTCATTAGCCTTATTTCCGAGTGTGATGCTTATTTGGATTCAGATTCCTATTTTGCAACAATAGCATCCTTTTCATCCTCAACCTTTGAACATGATACATATGCCGAATCAAGAGCCTCTTTCAGAGAACATATTACTCCACACAATTCCTCTTCCTTTTTGGCATTGGCCTTTGAAGCATTGATTTTATACATGCCCTGTTTAGTGAAGATGTCCTTAGAATCCATCGCAATGGAGAGGTTTTTCTTGACCTGTTGAAGCTCTTGATGTGTAGATTTCAAGGAAACTGCATCAAAAGCATGTTGTCTCTACACAACTTCAAGTTCAGACTGTCGGCCTTGATCCCTATTGTGAGCAACCTCAATGGTGTCCTCCTCAAGCTCATCCGTTAAAAACTTCTCACTCATAGATTTCTCTAGTGCTCTCTTCTGAACCACATGAGACTCACCCAATTTCACATTGGCTTCATCTAATGCCCTCTTATAAAGAAGTCAATCAAAAATATTGCTTGGTTGAATTTTATGAGATTTACATGCAATATTAATTCAATAATTAATTAAAAAAATATAGTCTTAGGCACCCTAAATCAACTTCAGTTTATACAACTTTAGATTTACATTTCTGCTACATCTCTCCATCTTATTTATATTGTTCCTCAATTTGCGCCTTACTGTGTTTCCTTTGCAACATTTGGTGCAAATGCTAGTTATTAATCTGATGGCCTAAAAATCTCCAATCGTCTAACATTCCATCAAATGGTGCATAGTAGTACAGGGTGGCAATTCGGTGAGTTGTTTTCAAAGAGAAACAACATAATTATTTAACTGTTAATTAATAGAGGGTAATCATTATTGGTTGCTATCTGCGAATATTCAAAAAAAACCAAGTCACCTAGAATTACTTATGAGTGGTTAGTAAGTCGGCATGCATTCACTCTTGCCAGATTCCTCTAGGACTTGGTCGTTAACTTGTTCCTTCATGTTAAATCACTAGATTTATTTTTTAATTAAATATTTAAAAATAATTATAATTTCAATTCAATTAAAAATAATAAATGAATTTTATATTGTAATTTTGTTTTTATAAATAAAATTATAAATATTTTATTGAAAACCCTTTATAATATTTATGACATTAAAATAAATTTAACTAATAACTATTTGCATTCATAGTAGTGATATTTCAAAAAATATATAAAATTTTAATAAATTTAATTAAGAAAACACATAGTTAGAAATTTAATATTTTTATATAGAAAGATGTGAAATATATATAAAATATAAATAATAGTTAAAAATTAAGATTTTTCTATCATGTTTGTCGGGCTTTGAATTGATAGTGAATAAATTTACTACTTGAAAAGAAGGTGGTTAGTTCAATTCCTCCATCGTTAACCCCCCCAAAAAAAAGTTTACCATATAATTAAAATAATGATTCATGTTCATAATTATTATACTTTGCAATTTCATATTTGATTTGAATTTAAAAAATATAAAAATATAATACTTATAATAATTTTTGGTCTAATTTCCCTTTAAAGATGGTACAACATTAAGACGTTGGTCTACATATGGATAAATTGTGAATCAATGAAATGTAGCAAATTAATCTAGAAAAAAAAAGATACTTGTAAAATATATACAAGGCTCTAAACACATCATCTAGGTTCAAATCTCCACTAGTGACTTGATGAGTTATAAGGCATTGATGTAATGGATTTGTACTTATTAATATTATTGTATTAGCTTCAAACCTTGTTAAACTTTTAATGCTATTTTTACACACTGTGTGTGTGTGTGTTTTGGAATTTTTTTTTTCTTTAATTTCATCTTATTTTATTTTATGAGTTAATATATTACTTTTATTATCTATTAATATAACTTTTAATTTATTGATATATTTTTTATTCCAAAAAATATATATTATATTGTTGAAAACCACATAAAAAATTTCAATATTATTTTTAAAGATTAAGAAGAAAACAATATTTCTATAAAAAAATAAATAAATTCACATATAGTTTTAAAATCCATATATATATATATGATAGCAAGTTAAACATTTTACTTATGTAAAATAAATTATATCTTTGATAATCTTTAGTCTACGTGGAAAGAAAATTATCGGTAAAAGTAAAATTCTCAATATATAAAATGCTTAATGTTTATACTATCACAAAATAATAAAGATTTCAATAAATTCATTTTATGATAAAATAAAAAAGTAATTTAAATTCTAAATATTTTAATACATTTATTTTATTTTTAAATGAAAATATAATTTAAATTTTAAATATGATTTTATATGTCACTAATCAAATTAGATAAGCTTAATTAGTAAATCATTTGAAATAATTTTCAAATAACTGTATTTCTAACTCAAATAATTGTTCCATAATCGTATTTTCAATGAGATTCAGATCTCTCATCTTCTTCCATGCAAGAACGTTTGAACCAACTTGTTGCTTTCCTTGCAAAAAGACATTTTGACAGATTCTTATGTAGACATAAATATACTTGCGAAAATGCTACTTAAACTTGTTGTCTTCTTGAATTTGATGATGATATAGATAATAGAAAACTTCTCCTTGATGAAGATAGTTTTCTTCAAGACTGGTCCTTGGATCCAAAGATAAGGAGATCACCTTAGAACTTTTGATGATGATTACAACATCCTTATTGGTGATTATGCCAACGACCTTGATCTTACTTCTCTTGGATGAATAGAATTCAAGTTTGATTTTAAGATTTCTTCAACTTAAGTAGAGGTAGGTTCTTTGTGGCCCTTTTCTTTGTTAATGACTTGAATGAGGATCCCAAGAGTTCTTTAGGTGTAGACTTCTTCTTCGATCTAGGGTTTTGACACTTCCTAGTACATCTTGACTTCAAGGTTCTTTTAGGATGAGATGATCTTCTAGATCTCCTTTGATTCTCTTTCTGGAATTTCAGTCCTTGAATTCTTGATTGTCCCTTGATGAACTGCCCTTCCTTGGCTTGTTACCTTAGCTTTGATACCATGTTGAGAAATCTAGGGTAGAGATATTAGATGACTTCTCTTATAATGATAACTGCTTGTGAGGACTTTCTAATTTTCTTAATTGGGTTCTTCTTGTACTTTATTATTATTAGGTGTTCTTCTTCATCAAACAACTACTAAACCATAAATAATAATGAGGCAAAGGATACAAGTTGTAGGCGATAATCTAGGGCCAAAACGTCTCCAACCTGAGAGAAAAATCCATGATAATAATTCTTCTTATAGAATCTTCAATTGACAAATTCCAAGACCTATACCCTTGACCAAGAACCCCTCCAAGACCAAGTCAATGCTTCTTCATTGAATAACTTCTCCTTTCAGCAAATTTGACCTACCTTGCAACTGCAACTGCAACTATAGTTTTGACTTGCTCAGAAATGCAACTTCAACTTTCCCAAAAACTACAACTTCGACTTTCCCAGAAATTGCAACTTCGACTACAACTTTTACTACAACTTCAACTGCAATTTTGCTTCATTGCTTGGGTAGATTCTCCTTCTTAGAAATCATGGCTTCCATAATAACTCTTATTGGTGGGCTAACTTTACTTCAATAACTCGACTTCACTACTGCAATATGTGCCCTAATTCCTTCGCACGTGTGGAGATAAGTAGCCCAAAATAAACCCAAAAATTTGACTTTTTCTCCTTACTTCTTCTTCTTCTTCACACTTTTTTTTCGTCCTTATAATCGAACTTGTGTGAGTGAGTGTGTGTTCTCGAAATGAGGTTGATTTTCCTATATATAGGCTTCCTTGGTCCTCCTATTAGGCCAACTTGATGCTTGCATGTTTGACTTTGTCTTGGAGGATATTTTGACTCTATTCTGACAATATGTAACATGCCCAAATGGGTCTTCAATACATGAAAATGACTCAATTGACTTTATGACAAACCTATAAGCACTTAATGGGTGCTTGATTTAAAAATAAATTTTCCCTTGAGCATGAAACCCATGACTCGAGAATACAAATAATATAAATTTATTTTTATCTTTTCGTTAAATACATACATATGCCATTATCAAGACAAAACCTAGTTACACAATTCAACACCTGGAACTCCAGAATTGGATAAGAGGGGACTGTCACATTCCACCTCCCTGCAGTAGGGTGCTCGAAAAAAGAATCCATACCACCACCTCTACTCTAGGGAAGAGTTCTTTATCTGTCCTTGACCCTTGCCCCATTCTTGTTACCTACTCCTTCCTTCAATGGGTATAGGCTAGACGTGAGCCCTTTAGCCTTCTCCAAAGTACCACGAGGTTCATCATGATGGAGGGGCTTCTCCTTTGCATGCATTTGCCATGTTCCCTCAAAGTGTTGGCAGTTCCATCCACTCGCCAGTGCAAGGGTTCTTCCACTTGTGTCCACATGGCAACCCATCATGCATGGGGGAAAGCCTCGGTTCAGTTGCTACAATCCCGTTGATGGGTATTTCCCTGACACTGGTCTGTCATATATTCCCACAAACCCTCCCCAAATGTGGTTTCACGTTAAGCTAACCGATAGAACTGTAGTGCAATGTGAAAAAATTCCTTGTTAGCAGAGGGGGGCTTTCTCTGTCTAGGCCTCCTGATACAGTTGAACCACCCCCCATGGACAAACTCTTTCATTCTCATTCTTCCATATTAGGTTCTCTTGACACAACCTTCCTTTCCATAGCTGTGTAGTCCTACTATCGCAAACAAATTTAACATATTCTCTTGCTATTCCCTCAATTTCTCTAGATCCTCTAGCAATTCCCTTTGTTTGTCTCATCCTATCCCTTTTCTCTTTTTGGGACCTGTGTGTTATCCCACCATCTATAATCATGAGCTATTTCCATATACTTTAGCCTTCACTATTCTGAAATGGCTTCCTATCCACTCCCTTGTTCTCGATTTGTCCCCTGAGTAATATTTTATAGCACTTGAGTAGTATTTTATAACACTCCCTCTAAGCCTCTAGAACCTGGACCTTCTTTTTTGGAACCTTCACCTGCTTTATTGAAGCCTTGCACCTACACCTACTTTTCTGTACCCTGCACCTAGTCCTACTTCTTCCCATGATCTATAGGCTTGTCTGTCAACTTGTATAAACCATGCTCTCTAACTCCAATCACAACACTTGTAGATCTAGAGCCTCTAGGCATGAGTCTTTCCTTCCCATCCCGGAAAAAGACCTCAAACCCCTTTTTCTCGATTGCTGATACAAACATCACGCAATATCTAAGTCCTGGTACAAACTATACGTCCTGAACTCACATCACCTATCCTGACTCCATCCGGAATGGCACAACTCCCGATCCTCTGATCTCCTTTTGACTCTTGTTGCCCAACACGATGTGCAACTTCAACTCCCACTTAGCTAGAGTCTCAAACACATCTTATGACCATGTCATATGCTTCAATGCTCCATTATCCACGTACCATGTAGCATCATCGATAATACCTTGCGAGAAATGACAGATCAAAAAACAGTATTCCTTCTCCAACCCCCTGGAGAGATCATCTATCTCAGAAGAACTGGCGAAACTTGTGACTTGCTTCCTTTTCTTCTTCTCAACTGTCCCTTCTTCTTCATCAAGGATCTCATTGAAAAATGAACTATCTCGCCACAATTGAAACACTTGATTTTACTCATGTCTTTCTTTTTCTTACCCTTCATTCGTGTTGTAAGTGCCACATCATCATCTGAAGCCCTCTTCTTCAAATTAAGATCCTCATCTTGCAACTCTTCTTGAATGAAGTCATCCCACAACGTATTCCAGTTTGGTAGGTTGTCTCTGGTAGCTTCCACTTTGGAGTAAACCCCTTCAAGGCAATCGTAACCATGTCAGTATCTAAAATAGTCACACTAATAATGACAAACTCATATTTGACCTTACGCGACCTCATCATATATGAAGTCACCCCTTCACCCTATATAATCTTGGTGGATTTCTACTTATCCTCCAATACCAACACCCAGTTCTCGTTCTTATTCTAGAACAAATTCTAAAGAGCTACCCACATCTCATGTGCAGTGTTCTTCTTAGACAAATGAGGTATTAAGGATCCCTTCACACCATCTAGGATGATCGACCTTGCATTCATATCCATCTCCTCATACACTTCTAGCACTTTAGGGTTAGTTTGCTATTTGATTGCTTTCATGGCGAATTCCTAGATCATGTTGACCTGGAAGACCAACTTGATCCTTTCCTTCCATGGACTATAGTTTGACAATCCTTCCAACGTGTTCTCATAGTAGAGACCAACATGAAACTTTGACATTGTAGTGAGCCCTTCACCCACAATGTGACCAACTCATTCTTAAGTTGTACTTTGTTGTGCACACTCTAATTCACTAGCCCTTCAAAGTAGCTATGATACCATGTTGTTTTTCCATAACATTGGTGTCTAGGATAGAATATTAAATCACTGACACTACCAAACCAAGTATCATAGCGAGTCTACTTTGCACAACAAAATAATATACAACAATAAATCTACTAGTGCACAAAATATACACAACCTTTTACACAAGTATGTACAATAACCCAATCTTCATTATATTAATCCAACTAAATAATACAACAGTTTAGGGCTCCCATACCAAGGATAATGGCCCTTAAATATCCACTAGCACAAGAATACAAAATACATTATAATATGACGATCTAGTTGATGTAGCATGCAATCACAACTTCTTTGTCATATCATGTACACTACAGGTTGTTTGCTTTAGTTCTGTAACACCTATCTATAACAATGCCATGAGTACATCTGGACACTGAACCTCAACTATCCAAGATGGCCTCTAGCTTATCATAAGTCCATCTATTATCAACACATAAGGTCTTCATGCTCACTAGCTACTCCTTCATCCTTCAAGGCAACAAGACTTTGAGACTTCTGCCCATTGTTGCTCCTTAGATCTTTTGGGACTTTTCTTCCCACTATAGTCTTCGTGCACTACTCCAATGAATATTAACATAGGGTAGGAGGGTTGCCACCTATCATCATCGAATGTCGCTTCTCCAACAATGAAAACGGGCTACAAAAAATTGCTCCTCTGGCTGGCCAAACCTTCAACTCCTTCAACTGCCACTCCTAGTAGCCCTTAGAATCCATCCGAAGGTCCGCACTCCCACTCATAGATGTGGGTGAAGGGTTATTCGTTGTAGTTCATTGTTGACAGCTCGAGTCAAAAGAACCTCATCTTAGTTGAGGTCCTAAAACAGTTGGTCCTACTAATGACATCACACATGTAGTTGTACACCATTGAAAATTAATGAATTGAAGTTCAATGGTATACAACTGCAGGTGTGGTGCCAACAATATTAAAATAAAATAAAATAAATGTATTAAAATATTAATATATTTATAATTTAAATTATTATTTTTATTTAGCATAAAATGAATTTATTGAAATATTTATTATTTTGTTATAGTATAAGCATTAAACATTCTATATAGTAATAGTCTTACTTTTACCAATAATATGCTTTCCCATGTATATTAAAGATTATTAAAAAAAATAAAATTATTTTACATAAGTAAATATTTTAACTTGCTCTATATATATTTTAAAATTATATATGAATTTTTTTATTTCATTTATAGAAACATTGTTTTCTTATAAATCTTTAAAAATAATATTGAAAAGTTTTATTTTTGTGGTTTTCATATATATATATATATGGAATAAAAAATATACTAATAAATTAAAAATCATATTAATAGATAATAAAATTAATATATTAATTCATAAAATAAAATAGGATGAAATTAATGAATATTTTTCCACACACATATTGAGTGTGCGTGTAAAAATAGAATTAAAAGTTTAACAAGGTTTGAAGCTAATACAATAATATTAATAAGCACAAATCCTTGCATCAATGCTTTATAACTCATCATGTCACTAGTGGAGATTTGAACTTAGATGATGTGTTTATAGCCTTATATATATTTTACAAGTATCTTTTTTCTAGATTAATTTGCTACATTTCTTTGATTCATAATTTAGCCATATGTAGACCAAAGTCTTAATGGTGTACCATGCTTAAAGGGAAATTAGACCAAAAATTAAAATCAAATATGAAATTGGGAAGTATAATAATTATGAACATGAATCATTATTTTAATTATATGGTAGATTGATTTTTTTGGGGGGGTTAACTATGGAGGAATTTGAAGGGGGTTACCTATGGAGGAATTTGAACTAGCCACTTTCTTTTAGTAGTAAACTTATTCACTATAAATTCAAAACCCAACCAATATGATAAAATAAATCTTAATTTTTAACTATTATTTATGTTATATATATATTTCACATCTTTCTATATAAAAATATTAAATTTCTACCTGTGTTTTATTAATTAAATTTATTAAAAAAAATTGTTTTCTTTGAAATATCATTGTTATGAATACACATAGTTATTATTTAAATTTATTTTAATGTCATAAATATTATAATTTTTTCTCAAAAAAATTTATAATTTTATTTATAAAAACAAAATTACAATATAAAATTCATTTATTATTTTTAATTGAATTAAAATTATAATTATTTTAAAATATTTAATTAAAAATTAAATCTAGTGATTTAACATGAAGGAACAAGTTAACAACCAAGTCCTAGAGGCATCTCGCAAGAGTGATTACATGTCAGCTTACTAACCACTAATGAGTAATTCTTGGTGACTTCGTATTCTTTTATATTGACATATAGAAACCAATAGTGATTATCCCACTATTAATTTAACAACTAAATTATAATATATTTCTCTCCCAAAAAATATTTACTATTGATTACATTTTATCTAGATACATAATTATTATGTATAAAGAATTTTTTCGGAAGAAGTCACATTGAGGATTTTGATCCACGCGTTTCAAACCAATAAGTGTGGTTCATCTTCAGGACACGATGAAGAAATAGATCTAGAAAGAAGGTTAAATCGGGAGATAGGCCAACCTAACAGCTAGAAGAAAACAACTATATTTAACTAGGAGGGAAAGGGGAAATGTTTAATAAATTATTAAGTTATTAATTGTTTATTATATTTCTATTTCATATATATATATATATAATAAAAAGAAAGTAAATATTATTAAAACCCTAATCAAACATAGATCAACATCTATGTTTGATTAGGGTTTTAATAATATTTACTTTCTTTTTATTATATATATATATATATATATATATATTCTAAAGATCTACTTATTAATTTATCTCAATGACTATATTTGGCTAGCTCTTTTTTTTTTTAACTAATAACAAAGATTAAATTATAATATTACTAAACACTAACATTACTATTAATAATACTAATATTCATATATTATTATTAATAATAATATTGATAATACAAATACTAATCCTATCATAATACTAATAAATAACAATAAGTAAAAAAAATGGGGGGCAAAGGGCCTAGACAAAGACAGAGAAAACTAAGAAGGGAGGGAGGGAATCCAACTGCTACTAATTTTCCAGCCATCATCCCTATTAATATTACTGGATATCTCCCAATTTCAATGGTTTCCCTAAACTTACAATGATTGAATTGAGGAATCTTAGCGATAACCCTAGCCTCCTCAATGCATATATGATGCTTGGTCCTCTCTGCATGTTCGTCCAAAGCTGAAGATTTGGTCCTCCCATGCTTGATATCAATAGCGTGTTCCTTAATCCTCTGGTTAATAAAACGACTAGTTTCACCAATGTATGAGGTTCCACAAGAACAAGGGATGATATAAACACCTTTCATATCCATAGGGTTCACCTGGTCTTTAACAGACTTTAGGGAACTTCTAATGGTGTTGAGGGGTCTAAAGGTCGAGGGCATATTATGCTTCTTCAGGATTCTCACAATCTTGTTTGTCGTCCCTTGGATGAAGAGGAGGTAGACTCCTGAACTTCAATCAATGGGTTCTTTCTTGACCTTGGGACCCTTGCTGACTTTGAGGAAAATTTTGAAACCCTGCTGCCTACTATAGCCATTCGGGACAAAAACATTAAGGAGATGAGACTTTTCTTTAGAAAAGTGGTCTTCATCAGAAATTCTTAGAGCACAAGTGGCTAACGTGCTGAGAACACCTATCTTCTCAGCAGGAATATGGTGGGAATTGGCATGAAGATGTTGCTCAATATGATACTTTTTTCGATATACCTCATGGGAGAAAGATCCATCATCTTTCCTAGAAATGAGGACATCAAGAGAAGGAAGGCAACCATCGACCTCATGCTCCATCGTAAACTGGATAGAGTTAGACTGATTACTGAGATGTTGGAAAAAGAGATCTAATTTATCAGGACCATGCTGCCATATGGTGCAGGTGCCATCAACAAATCTTTTCCAAAGCTTAAATTTAAATATAGGAGAGGATAAAGCCTTGGATTCAAAATCTTCCATGAACAAGTTAGCAACAATAGGGGAGAGGAGGAACCTATGGAAACCCCACAATTTTGTTTATAGAACTCACTTTCAAAACAAAATTATTCAAAATAAACTTCTAAATAAAATATAGCCACTAGAATTTGAATAACTAAATTATAATATATTTTCCCCCAAAAAATATATATTTACTATTTATGTATATTCATAAATATTCTTTATTCAAAATAACCTTAAATAATACATAAATATTCTTTATCCAAAATAACCTTAAATAATACATAAATATTATTTATCCAAAATAACCTTATCGATTGCAAAGCTTTGGATAAGATAACTAGAATTTGAATAATCGGCCAAGAATTTAAAATTTTGCCCAAACTTTTACCACATTCCACTCCCTTGGAGATTTTAAAAGCTTATTAATCTATTAAACTACTCAAAATTTTACATACAATCTTTAAAATATTTTATTTTAATATTCTTCTTTACCAAATTCCAAGTACACATGATACATTCATGATTCATCCTGCACTAAGAATAGCAATAGAAATTGTTTGCATGAAAGAATCAACCGTACAAAGACAGATGTTAACAGCTCATTCATTTCCAAAATGTAAAGACAGATGTTAACAACTCATTCATTTCCAAAATGCGATTGACATGGTCAGTGTGTAGTGAAACTTATGTTTTGTATTTTGAAACTATACACCATCCAAAACAAAAACCAAGCAAACCACCCTATCGTTGTGTTGTTTCTCAATTGCTTTATTTCACTGAAATTTTGTGGGAAAACGAGAGTTGGTGCGACCGCCATTGATAGAACACTAAGAAATCAAATCATAATCCATTTTGAACTGATTACAACTGTTGGGGATTTTTCTAAGAAAATCCCAAAAACAAACAAAATAAACTCCACAGAGGCAATGCTCTGTTTCACCTCCACAGGATATTTTTGCACAGGGAAGCTTAAATTTTTTTTACTGAGGAACAGAGTATTACACAGCCATAAAAACATTTCTATTCATTAAAATATAAAATGCCTGAAACAACATTCATCCTCTTTTACTGAGAGGGATTCACCAAAATTACATTCAGCCAACTCTGATACATATTCATCCTCTTTGCTGAGAGGGATTCACCCAAAAATACATTCAACAAAACTCTGCCTCCACCTGAGAATTTACTGTGCTGGGTTTACTGTTGTAAAACCCCTTTTACATTACTGCTGTAAAACTATTTTTTACACTTACTGCTGTAAAAATAAATTTACATATGCAGTGAAATTTTACATTAGATTCACAAAATGAAATCCTTACTCACACCATACGATTTTCATGCTTCCTCCTCGTTTTCTCTATTCACTGCCTCGAGATCTCACATTGCACTGCTGTGCATATCCTCCTTGCAAAAATCAACACATATATAAAAATTTCTCGCTGCTCCCCCTGTTTATCTTAGCTTGCACTGCTGTGCAAAAACCTTAACTTTCGTTGCTGCGTTTTTACAATAGTTAACTGCATAAAAACATTCACCCAAACATATGCGCTCCCACGTTTTTTATTTATGCACTGCTGTGCAAAAAATTACATGGTTCTTTGCTGCTCCTCCGTTTAAAAAAATGGTCAACGCACATATTACAACCACCCTTTTAATATGAATGCCATACAAAAAAAATATCACATAACGTGTATATCAAAACAAAATAACACATGCGGTAAAACTTAAAAGTTTTACCAACCCTCTGCAAATCCCATTTAATTCTAAGCATGGCATTTATTTAATTTAATCGGCGGTCAACCAAATTTCCTTTTACTCCATGCAAGGCATTTAATTCTGGCTCGAATGCAACTTTGGTTGATGGACGGCGGAGGACGAAGAGTTGCATCGGACGGCTGACAAGAATATCGGGAGGCCTCTTCTAGCTGAACGATAGCACCCGAGAAATGACTTCTGCTTACGTATGGGGAGAGCCACGCGTCAATACTAAATTGTATCGGGCTCTTGTGTACGAAAACCACTTTCTGCTGGAAGGCGGTCCGATACGCATCAAGGTGGTTTGTTGGTTTGGCTCCGGCGGTTTTGGGTGCTGCCGTATTGTCCACGTCCGCCTGCACGGTGTTTGCAACCTGCAGTTGGAATTAACATTCCAACATTCCCCTTTAATTTCAACTGCTGGGCATTCAATCATACCCAAACACTTCCTCACATAGAGGGATTCACCAACACTGCTGTTACAAATACATCTTCCTCACATAGAGGGATTCACCAACACTGCTTCACTTGCAGTTCCACAAACAACAAAATAGTCTTCCTCTTAATAGAGGGTTTCACCTGAGACTGTGCTGAAGAGCACCTTCCTCATGATAGAGGGATTCACCTGTGACTGTGCTGAAGAGCACCTTCCTCATGACAGAGGGATTCACCACACTATGCTGAAAAGCATCTTCCTCTTTATCAGAGGGTTTCACCAAATGACTGCGCTGAAAAGAACCTTCCTCTTTAATAGAGGGATTCACCAAGAACTTCACTTCCTCTCACAGAGGGATTACAACCAGACACTGCTTTAGATGCAGTTCCAAAACAACCGAAAATATTACTCTGTTTTCCTCATGAGATTTTACATTGCTGGTGTGTAAAAATCTCATTTACATTAACTGCTGTAGAACAGAATTTTGCTTATACTGTTGTAATAAAAATATTTATTTACATTTACTGCTGTAAATAAAAATCCTCTTGCTTCATTCACCTTTTCACTGATGTGTAAAAACACATTTCTTCATTCTCACTTCTCTGGTTTCAGTTTCTTCGCACTGCTGTGCTTCTCCTTCTTGCCATCACATTGCTGCCTTTTTCTTATTCACTGCTGTCCATACCCATAACCATAGAGTCTGTCTCCCCTGAGTTTTTACTAGCTGCTGCGTTGCCTCTGCAATTTGCTGCTGTAAAGAAAAATTTCTTTTACATGTGCTGCTGCCCATTACATTTCATTTCTTCAACAAAAAAAAATTTACATGCTGCTGCATTTTTCATATTCAATGCTGCCCCTTTTTCTTCTCCGCACTTCTGTGCATATTGCATTACATATGTGATAAAAAAACATTTTTCAACACCGCTGCGTATTACATTTCAGAGGGATTAACAAAAAAAATTCATTTGCGCTTTGTTGCGCTGCAATACATCCTCCACGCAGTGTCCATGCCCTGCAAACTTTTCTTATCTGCTTTTATGGCAGATTTAATTCCATATCTCTCCCTATAACATATGTGATAAAAAAACATTTTTCAACACCGCTGCGTATTACATTTCAGAGGGATTAACAAAAAAAATTCATTTGCGCTCTGTTGCGCTGCAATACATCCTCCACGCAGTGTCCATGCCCTGCAAACTTTTCTTATCTGCTTTTATGGCAGATTTAATTCCATATCTCTCCCCTATAAGAAGATCTTCATCAAATAATGACTGTTAAAACAGTTCAGCAATAATGATAAAATATTACAGGCTCCCCTTAACTGTATGCATTGTCTTTTTTTTTCAGCAAAGTTTTCTCAAAACAAACTTAGATCAGGTGGAGAGCTCAAGGAGCTTTCAGGCTGTATTTCCTTCTTTCTCCATACTTGTGTAATTTTCTTCTTTTGCATGGGTCTAGCTTGCGTAGGAGCCCATGTTAAGTTACAGTCACGTGCCATATGCCCAATGTTATGACACTTGAAACATTCAACATTGTTCATGAATAAGAATTCATGATTTCTTCTTGTAAAATTATTTCTTGGAGATTGTTGGAGACTATAACATCTATCTTTATGAAATGCTCTACAGTCTTTTGCCATATGACCAAAGTTTGAGCAAGCATAACAATAACCAAAAAATGAACTTTGGTACCTGGGAGATGGAGGTTTCCTTGATGTACTTCTGAAGCCTTGCTGCCTTGAAATCCTTTGATGATAACCATTGCTTCTTACCTCTTTGACATCAGCTACATTTCTTCTTGGAGCTGGTTTTCTGCTTGGAGTAGGATTTCTTCTATTGTAGCCTTGATCTTTCTCCTTGCCTTTGCTGGAAGTAGGAGAATCTCCATTTCTTTCTGCCTTCTTCACATCTCCTTTGCTTAGAGCATTTTCATTCTTGTTTGAGGGTTCACCTACATACCCAAGTCCTGATTTATCAGATGGAGATCTGTGATAGCTGAGCATGTCATCCAAGGCTTGAGAACTCTTCATGATTTTGTTTATCCCTTCAACTCTTTTCCTGAGGAGGACAATCTCTTCTTCTAATCTTTCACATTCATTATTTTTCTTTGCAATTTGTTCCTCAGTTTCTTCTCTGCTACGAGTAACTTCAACTGCTGCTATTTAAGAGAGATGATATCTGTCTTCATTTTGGAGATTTCTGCCTGACTGCTCTCCATTTTCTTCTCAGCTTCTTGTGCCTGCTTCCTGGCTTCTTGTAGTTCAGACTTAAGGGAGGAGACCTCTACCTTGTACTGTCCAATCTCTTCTACAAGCTTGTTCACCCTCTTGTGCCTTTGTTCAAGTTGACTTGACAAGGCGTCTTCATGCTTCTTTGCTTCATTTAGCTGATTTGTCATGGATATGACTTCTTCATGATGTTTCCTCTTGCTTTCATCAAGTTCCTTCTTAAGCTTGGCAAGCTCTTCATCCCTTTCTTTTACTTGAAGTTTGATGAGGTCAACCTTCTCACATTCAGCTTCTATGATGGGTTCAGAATTTTCTTCTTCACTAATGGTCATTGTCAGTGCTCCCTTTGCATGAAGGTCATGAAGTCTGTCCGATATATCCTTTGCTGATGAATATTTTCTTAATTTCTTCTTTATAGAATCAGGCAGTCCATCCAAGATAGTATTTGCTGCCTTTGCATTATACTCCTTGGATTCTTTATCCTTCTTGCTATCATCAATCACTGATTCCCAGATTTCAATCCCTTGATACTGTAAGACAGCCCTCATTTTTATGTCCCACATATCAAAATTTCCATTAAAATTTGAAGCCTCAAATAGAATGCTTTCAAATAGATTGTCTTCTATTTTAATAGAAGAGGGAGACACAACCTTAGGGGATTTGGACACTTTCTTCCTTGACCTTGCCATTCTTTATTGTACTTCAAATTACTTAACTGTGTTTTTTTTTTAAAACAACTGACTGTCTTCAGCAGCAACACATAAAAAAAACATTGTGAAATACCTGAGTATTTTCTTGACTGAGCCTTCACTCTGCTTGAGAAGTTTTCTTTGCTGCAACAAGAGTCTTTCCTTCAGCCTCTTTGACACTTTTAAAGAGCCTGAACCAGCTCTGTCACCACCAAAGAGCCTGGACCAGCTCTGATACCACTGTTGGGGATTTTTCTGAGAAAATCCCAAAAACAAACAAAATAAACTCCACAGAGGCAATGCTCTGTTTCACCTCCACAGGATCTTTTTGCACAGGGAAGCTTAAATTTTTTTTACTGAGGAACAGAGTATTACACAGCCATAAAAACATTTCTATTCATTAAAATATAAAATGCCTGAAACAACATTCATCCTCTTTTACTGAGAGGGATTCACCAAAATTACATTCAGCCAACTCTGATACATATTCATCCTCTTTGTTGAGAGGGATTCACCCAAAAATACATTCAACAAAACTCTGCCTCCACCTGAGAATTTACTGTGCTGGGTTTACTGCTGTAAAACCCCTTTTACATTACTGTTGTAAAACTATTTTTTACACTTACTGTTGTAAAAATAAATTTACATATGCAGTGAAATTTTACATTAGATTCACAAAATGAAATCCTTACTCACACCATACGATTTTCATGCTTCCTCCTCGTTTTCTCTATTCGCTGCCTCGAGCTCTCACATTGCACTGTTGTGCATATCCTCCTTGCAAAAATCAACACATATATAAAAATTTCTCGCTGCTCCCCCTGTTTATCTTAGCTTGCACTGCTGTGCAAAAACCTTAACTTTCGCTGCTGCGTTTTTACAATAGTTAACTGCATAAAAACATTCACCCAAACATATGCGCTCCCACGTTTTTTATTTATGCACTGCTGTGCAAAAAATTACATGGTTCTTTGCTGCTCCTCCGTTTAAAAAAATGGTCAACGCACATATTACAACCACCCTTTTAATATGAATGCCATACAAAAAAAATATCACATAACGTGTATATCAAAACAAAATAACACATGCGGTAAAACTTAAGAGTTTTACCAACCCTCTGCAAATCCCATTTAATTCTCAGCATGGCATTTATTTAATTTAATCGGCGGTCAACCAGAATTCCTTTTACTCCACGCAAGGCATTTAATTCTGGCTCGAATGCAACTTTGGTTGATGGACGGCGGAGGACGAAGAGTTGCATCGGACGACTGACAAGAATATCGGGAGGCCTCTTCCAGCTGAACGATAGCACCCGAGAAATGACTTCTGCTTAGGTATGGGGAGAGCCACGCGTCAATACTAAATTGTATCGCGCTGTTGTGTATGAAAACCACTTTCTGCTGGAAGGCGGTCCAATACGCATCAAGGTGGTTTGCTGGTTTGGCTCCGACGGTTTTGGGTGCTGCTGTATTGTCCACGTCCGCCTGCACGGTGTTTGCAACCTGCAGTTGGAATTAACATTCCAACAACAACCAAGTGTCGATAAAAGCAGGGTGTTGTAGAAGCTGTGAAAATGTCAGCGAAGGCCATTGACACTCATCATCAATCCCGCGCCCCCTTTGTGCAAAACCAAGGGCAAAGAAATGCAGAACTACACCGTCAGTGGGTTGGAAATCCTTTGTGCAAAACCAAGGGCAAAGCAACGCAGAACTGCACCATTAGTGGGTTGGAAATCCTTTGTGCAAAACCAAAGGGTAAAGCAACGCAGAACTGCACCGTTAGTGGGTGGAAATGTTTGTCCTGTAACATCTCTGGTAGCCATTCCACTGAGATGAATGAACCAGGATATCGGGGCAAGCAAATGATAGGCTCCACGCTTGGCAACCTCATTAATGAAGTAGGCTATGTTGGCATTTGAAAATTTAAAACAGTAACCTATTAAATTAAATGTGAAAGGTTTTTTTAATCAGATTATGTCTACATTCCATTACATTACCGTCTGACGTTACTGAACCATATACATTACACAAAGACTAGAAAGCATCCCTGATATGTCAAATGACACCGCAAGAATCCCTGTGAGATCCACATTCCAGTGTTCGTATTCATATCCTTGACTTCATACAAGCACAGGAAATTTTTTATAAAACCGACTTGTCCTTCATGCAAAAAAAAAGTAAAGGAAATAATCATTTGGCATAAAGAGTCAAAATACAGAATACACAAATGATAAAACTTTACAAAACTTCTCTCACACAGAGAGAAGATCGATCTCGTGATCACATGAACGAGGTTTTCCTTCTCCCTGACCCTGAGATTTAAAGAATGGATAAAATCGATGACACAGATCACTCTCCAGCGAATAATGAAAAACCCATACAGTAAGAGTATCCTCAGAATTAAGTCGAGGATGCCATAATCTGCCAAAGAGCCGAAATATCCTTTGATTTTCGTAAAGAATGGAGTCTTTAGAATAACTTGCCAAATTTTTTGTTTGGCTTCTAGAAGAAGAAGACGCGGCTTAATTTCAAAATTTCATTATCCCACCATAACTAACATGATGGATATATCATGATTAACATTAACATGGTGCATCACTGACACGGAAACCAAACGGAGGTCGATGCAAATGTTGTCGAGAGAGGACAGGTCATTGGATGTCGGATAAGTCCGCAGATCGAGGTGGATATCTCACTCAATAGCCATTTTCCATTTTTTATTGGAGTTGTCTATAATGCGACTTTTTGAAGATTCCGGTGACGGAATCCGGCGGAAGAAATTGAGGTCAAATCTTGATTTCTTGCAGTTAAAATGGTTTTTTAACTGCATATTTGGATTCAGCACCCTGAAAAACCCTTGGGACGCTTTCATTGTGCAGAAACTAGCTATCAAACTTGCGATTCCAATAAATTCCTGCCGGATTTCGACCGGAAAAATCCGCCGGAAAAGCTTTCAAAAAGTTGCGTTATAGACTATTTCTTTTTTATTTAATGAATCGGAATGTTTTTCGGTTACCATTCCCGGGCAATTCCTTCTCAGACTCAAACTAAATAGTGAAGGCAACAAATAACAAACCGGCCATAGAGCAGCAGACCGCCCGTTGAGTTGAGGTATTTTACCTCTAGAAACCTCTTCATCTGCAATCCTCTACTCTTGAACTCTGCACCGAAGCTTCGCAGAGCTTCACAGATACTAAACGAAACTTCCTTCTTAAAACTGAATAAATGATTTTATACCTTAAATGATAAACCCTTGTTTCCCAAATAGATTCATTCTATAGTAGTGATGGGTTTATCTGCACCTGTGGCTTTTCATTATCCTGAGCGAGCAGCCCTGTTGGGGCTAGAACCATTTGGATACTTCACGTCCCTGGGAGTGACGAAATACCACTCCTTTTCTCCAAACAGTGCCTTTTCTGCAAGAATTGGAAACGTGTATCAGACCAGAACAAATAACAATTTCTAATAACTGAAAGAAAATAAGAATGAAAAACAGGGATTAGCCATTGCAGGAACAGGGCATAAATGAATTCAGTTTAAAACGGAAGAATACCAATGTCCATATAACAGTCCATTCGCACATATAAAAATGAGATGATTCATTTTGAGATTGAACGTTGCCATATCAAGCAGATCGACATCTGAACCCCGGTTTAGTGAATACTTTCCAATGAAGCTAGCAGTTACAGTTACATCTATATGAGATATTAAAAGGATATGATGATTGGATAATTTTAGCATTTTCCTTAAAATTCCAGCCATATCAAGCAGATCGACATATCCAAGTAATAGTTTTAAGACATGGAAGGGCATTGATTTACATGTTTGAGAGATTAAAGAATTCATTTTTGAGATATATACATATAAAACTCTCACACATCCTATGTAATGCCTATCTTACACTGGTAAAACCGCAAATTTAAGAGTTTAGCCTTTACAGGCAGTGTAACATAAAAAAGTCTTGTTCAGCAAGAAACAAAATCAAGCACAGTTGTTTGTTTAAAAAGGAACAACATCAAGATCACAGTTCAAATAAGCTCAATGACAATGATCAAGATGGGCACATAGAGTTTGTCAAAAATATTTGACCCTTTAAGGCCCTTTGGGTTTCTGGAAAGGAATGTGTTTTCATATCACCAAAATCTACCCATGGGACAAGCTTTTATAGTGTTTATTGCATCAAATATTGTTAATTTCATTAGCCCATGCTAAGCCAGAGCTTATTTTTTTCCTCCCTTCAAATTATCATTCATTTCATTCAATTATTGTAATAGAAAATAATATATTTCGAGTGTTTGAGATAGTAGTAGGTGTTCCTAACCTTTGATCTGGTAAAGTAGCCCGAACTAATAAACATATATTACAATAGGCCTCCCATCACAAAATAAAATGTTTCAATATGTGTTATGCATCTTCATTCGAAGGAGGTGGAAGACTTTCCGAACGTTTCTGTTATTATTTAGTTTTATGTAATTCCCACGACTCGCGATTGGGTTCTACAATCTTTCGTTTATTTTATACAGTCCGTCTGTTCAACCACTTTATTGCACAATACTATTTATTTGATGCGTAAAATTGATATAAATCTTCAAAAATATTTCGCGTATTCCGTGTTTGTGGTGTCTCCAACTCCCTTCGTAAACCCTACTCTGCAACGCAAGTGAGCTATCTCATTGTCTCACCTTCCACAACACGACAAATATATTTATGGAAAGGGAAAAACTAAAATTTCCCAAATTATTTATTTATTTATATATGGTCGCTGAGAATTCTGATGTAATAAATATAACTAGCAATTGTCCCAAAAGGTACAAAGAGAGGCCAATAGGATTATTAAATTGGAATTGTTGACTTTTTCTACAAGAGTTAATTGGTTTGTGAAAAACCTTGTTTTCTTGGACTGGACCATTGTGCAATTACTTTTCTTTAGAGGTTTTTGTTTATATTTATATTACAAGGAACACATTGAATGTCTTATTTCATTTTATAGTAAGTTAATTACCCAAAATCAAGAGGTTAAGTTAATTACCCAAAATCAAAAAACCTCTATAGATGACCAAGCATATACGAAGAATACATTTCATTCATATGCAATACCAAATCCATCTTTTCTTTTCTTTGAGTAAAATTTCAAAAGCATGAACACATGCCATTTCATATGCACAATAAACCCAACTTCTGAAATTTCAATGCTTGGATGCATCCCATTCATATGCTTCAGTATACCCATATTCTCCTTAAATTTCAATCCATAAACACATCCATTCATGAGCCATAACAGAACCACAAAAAACAAAACAACCCAAGCCTCTCGAGCCAAATCAGAGAATGGAAGTCAAATTTCGAAAAGTCGATAAGATTATTAAATTAGCATAAACAAAAACGAGAAATTAGCATGATGATTTGATGTCTGAAACATCAAACAAGGCCGCATAGCTTTGTGATTTTAAATATGACATTTTTTTTTTCAAGTTTGGTTGAAGATTAACTACCAACATAACCCCAAGATCCCTGGCATATTTGATTTTCACCATGCTTTTAAATTGCAAATTAATAATTCGTATTTCCTTTTGACACTTGTGCCTTCCATGTGATTTGTCGATATTGCCCATTGGACAATTATCCCTTCCCTATGCAAAAAACTTAAAACCATGTGAAATAATAAACAAAAACGGTTTAACCTTCCCTGCTATATCAAGAGTACGGAAAAACAACTGTGCAACGAAATAACGTAAAAATGTCATGGTGCATATATACAGAGCAATACTGAACAAATTAATCAATTAATGTAAACCCTCATCTTCTACCAGCTTAACTATTTACTTGGGCATTCTCATCTACCTATTTACATGGGTCATCTCCATAAATATAGGTTCTGGACATTCAACTGATGGTATTGGGCAAAATAACAAGTAATTAAACAAGAAATGATCGAGTTGATAGAATTTGCATGACCGAATGATTTCTCTCTTTGAGAAAAGAAGAATCGCTACTCACCTTACCTAATAAAATGAATGCTGCAAAGTGGTGCACAAACATCCTTTTGCATGCTTATTATTGCCCTGTGTACAAACATCCTTTTGCACGCGTATTATTGTCCTGCCTGCGTATTATTGTCCTGCCTGTTCATACTACAGGCTATTGTAGTCACGCAAAATGCAATCTCTTAATGATTTTGACTACTTAAGTGTACCCATAATCTCAAGGCACCTAACTTAAAAAAAAAAAGATAAATTTATATTATTTAATAAAAAATCAAACTAATGTTAAATTTATTATGGTTTATTAAATTTATTATTATTAAACCATAAAATTATCACTTTTATTACCTAATTCCATTCCAAATCCACTTAACCAAGTTTAAACTTATTTTTTCCAAAATTAAAATAGAAAATTTCTAACAAATTACCTGAATGAAAAATCACAAAGGGAGAAAAGAATAAATAAGAAAATGGGATGTTCAATGAATGCTTAGTCCACTCAGCGAGGTTCATTGCAATTTAGTGTATACTTTGTGGATTGTACATACATCTAGTTTAAAAAGGGACTTTATCCACACCTTGCGGTGTTGTGTGGCAAAATAGCTCGGGGCTCAAATTTACCCAAAATTCAACTTGATTGGTTCAAAATAAGAAGAAACAATTTTTTTTTAAAAGAATGAGGTGGACTGAAAACTAACCGTTGGATGCTTCGACAAGGTCGCAGGAAAATCCAACAAAGGACCGTGGGCGTTGCATTAATTCATCAATTCCACGCCCTTTCTTCAAGACATGAGACATAATCACTACCAAAAGAGGTTATTAAGCTCGGAGAGCATCTACACCGTCATTTGGGCATCCGACGGTTAGAGTAATTTGGCGCCCTCTACACATGAGACCCTAATCAAACCCTACCCTCGCCTACCATCCGAATTGGATATAAAAACAGCAGCAAGGTTGGGCCAGGCATCCATGATTTGGTTTTTGCAACTCTTTCTGAGCCATCGAAGAAAGGAAAAGGGAAAAAATAGAAAACCCACGGTAAGAGGTCAAATATTGGCGGGGATTCTTCAGATCTGAAGGGGCTCCGATATATACAATTGGGTCCAATTCCATATTTCCTCGAATTTTATCCATCATGCCCAAAAGGCAATGTCAAATGAAATTTCCTCAGATATTTTCTCTCTCAATATTTATATGAAAAGGACAAATAAGAGCAGGGATTGAATAACGCACACTAAGGAAAAAGATGGGATGAAATTCAAAACTGTTATATACGTAATACGACCAAGGATGAGATCTAAACAGAGAAAAGTAGGGTAAGGGCTTAACCTTCATTGAATGGATAAAAGCTACAGGTATCATCCCCTTCGTCCGAAGATGGATGGAGAGAAGCTACCATGTCTGATTATTTTGCGATACATATTTGACCAACGCAGGTTGAGTGTTTTCAGTCTCAAGACAGAACGGAACACCAATAGTCTATTTCTTTATTCCAACCCTGCCCCCCCACTTTATCTTCATAATGAATCGAGCTCCATCCCTTCCAATGCGCTTTCCGTTTCGATAGTCTGTTAGATCGACCCAGTCATGAAACCTTAAACAGATTCAGAACTCGAAGTTTTTCTTCTTATATTATCTCTCCCTAGCGAACTCTTCGGGAAAAACATTCAGCGAAAACTGCCCAATAAAATAAAAGCACTATCTCTAGGGTTGAAGCCCTTAGCGAATTTTTCACGGATTCACCGTAATAAAAAATTAATGGATTGAAACTTTTGAAAAAATTGAGTTCCATGCATAGCCATAATCTACCACACTGCTTTTCTCTGTACAAATTTATTAGTATAACTCATAGATATTGAAAACCAAAAGCATACCTACTTCTATCTATAAAAAAATTCGAGAAATTCATTCCAATGGATAAGAATTTCATCTCTATTGATTCTTCATAGAATACACTCTTTTAAAAAAAAACATAAATTAAATTCAAAATAGAGAAAAACACGACTAAAATAAAACACTGTAAAATCCAAAATGCATGGCTATGCAACAAAGAAAATAAACTTGAACAAGAAACAAGGCAAGCTAATGCAATGCAGAGTATTGAAGAAAAAACAAGGCAAGGTAATGCAATGCAGAGTATTGAAGAAAATGATGAGATGAAAGTGAGAACGCGCTCTGTGAGATGCTTAATACTAATTAGTGCTTGCCAAAAGCGAGGGAAGAAGAACAGTGCTTGCCAAAAGCCAGGGAAGAATAACAGCAACAACAACTAGCAGGGAAAAAGTAGTAAAAATATCTTCAAGAGTGACATAAAAGAATGGAAAAAGCAGTAAGGCAAGTCAACCGATATTTGGAAAAAGCAGTTACACTTTGAATCAACGGTTGAAAGCGTCTCACCTGATCCAACGGAACAGGGTAAAAGTGTTGACGATTGTTGATGCATAGGAAGGCCTATCGGCCTAAATATTATAAATTTATTTTAATTTTAAATTTATTAAATATTAATAAAATTAAATTTCTGAAAATAGAAGTGTTTTTTAGTCTAAAACTTAAAACAATTGTATCTATAAATTTTCACATTTTTAAATATTAAAAAAAAAATCAATTTTAAATATAAAAATATTTTTAGTTTTAATTAAAGTTTTTTTAATTTAAAAAAAATCAATTTTAAATATAAAAATATTTTTACTTTCAATTTTATTTAAAACTCTAATCATACATATAAATACATATATTTTTCACATTTTTCTTTCACACATTTTAGTATCTTTTAATCTTTTTTTTAATATATAGAGTTTTAAAAAAATATGTTTTTAAGTATTGAAATTTATCAATCAAATTTAAATATCACATTGTGAAATATAATGGTTTTACATATAAATTATTATTTATAAATTAAATTAAATTTTTTGTTTACTATATCATACATTTATGAATATGTATTATTATTATTTAAATTTATTTTTATTTGATATACAAATTATATTTTTTTCTCCAAAAAGAATGTTTATAATTTTATTAATTAAAAAAATCACAATAAAACAAATTGATTTTAATGAATTTATTATTTATTATATTTTTTTAATATAATGTCTCATTTACAAGCCAGTACAATATCTCCATCATCCTCAATTGCAACTCTCTCATGCGGAGGAATTGCTCGGAAGGCCAAAAGTGGCTGGAATCCAGGAAAATTTTTTCAAAAAATCTTGTAGAGGTAGTGTTTGAATCATGTTTTTGATGGTGGAAATGGATTTAACACCATTAAAAACGTTTAGGACACCTAAAATTTTGAAGTTTAACAACTATAACTTGGATTCACAAAAATTCTTGCCGGATGACCGGAATTTTCATAACTTTTTGGGGAATTCCTCTCGTTAGAGTACGACCATATTAAAAATAAGATATTTAAACATTATATTATATAAATACAAAACAATGATTTTGAGTAACAAATTGAATAATTATTTTTAATATACAATTTTAACTCCAAGGACTAGTAAGTTAGCCCACCAAGGAATCTAAAGTGTTTGTTTGAACCTACATCTCCACGAACTAGTAACTAAAGCCAAATCACAAACTAGTAACTCAACCCAAATTGTTCCAGGGCTTCCAGAGCATTTGTTCCAACCCACAACCATAGGGAACTTGAGCACCAATAAGAAAAACAAGTGGAAAAAACCCACAAAACCATGGTTATTTAGGTGTCAATCGAAGAAAATCTCCATGCCAATGACAACACATAAGTAGTGAATCACATGCATATACCATGCATCCAAGAATCATTTAAGGAAATCGAACATGCAACCTGTTACCTGCAAAGTATCCCTGTTGTAGTTGTTGATCCAAGTGGCTCCTTGCGCTTCCCTGATTTCCTTTTCCTTCTTTCTGCAAATCCAAGTGAATACTAGAATGCTCCAAGATTGCTCTAAGTGTGCAAGAGTGTATGAGAGAATGAATTGGAAAGCCAAAACCTGAAGTGACAAAAATTGTGAATTGTTTTTCTGAAGCCTTTTCATCATTGAGGCCTCTACTTTTTTTGTTTTCCTTCATTTTTTCTCTAATTTTCCTCGCATGCAAATATGTGTCTCTTCACCTTCCTTTTCTCCTATTTTTCCTTATTTTCAAAAACATGTTCTTGATTTTAACTTTAATCTTATTCTTTACATAAGATTCCAATGTACATTTTTTACCAGTATTTTAAATCTCTTATCTCAAAATTTGATAAGAAATTCATTCTTAGTTAAAATTAATATTTATTAAAGTGACACATTAGGAAACTAAGTTAATTATTTCATATATAGTGAGTGTGCTTCATTAGTTTACAAATCCCACATGGATATGATAAATGTCTTAATTTATGCAACTAAATTAAGTTTAACATTTTTGGTTCCATTGCCAGGGAAACACAACTAGAATTACTTTTATTTTATTTTATATAGTTTACTTTGTTTTCATATTTTTTTATATAAACATTAAGGATAAGGAGGAGTGAAAGAGGTAAGGTGATAGTAACAAAATCACCTGAGTGAGATTTCACAAATCCTGATCATGTTTATATGAATACAATAATTAGGCCTAGGAATAATAATGGTCGATTTATTAAAGAGAAATGATATTGTAGTTGAAGAAACAAAAGCCCCATGCACTACTAATTTAACTTCAAGAGCTCAATCAATGCAGGGGTAGTTGAAAATTGTAGAGCAATTAAGAGAAGGAAAATGACAACTAGGAACATCCACTAAATAAACATCATTGGTTGTAGAAACATAAAGGAAAGGAAAAAGTCAAATAAGCTCATCTAGAAGAACATCAAAAGAAAACTCTCAACATTGGACCAAGGAAATTTGGGTCCTTTGAGAAGAATATATAACAAAATATGAAGAGGTAGAACTTAATATTTTGTTATAATGGCATGAGAAAGAGAGAGAAGCAAGAGAAATAACAATAGTAGTAGAAAAAGAAAGAGAAGACTTATGATAAAGAGAGAAAAATAAAGGAAAATCATGATGAAAGAGGATAAAACATATGGGAAAAAAGAAGAACTAAGAAAGGAGAAAGATCTAGATCACAAGAGTCAAAAAATGAAGTCACCTTTGGATTTACCATCTTAGATTGATGCCCCACTAGTTTAACCCTACACATAGAGTTAAAAATAACTATGTTGGCATCTTTCAACACTCTGGCTATATTCCACTTTCAATATGGCCCAGTTCTAATTTTAGCTTAAAATTCCCCTAATAGATCAAGTATTGGATTTCATACCTATCGTTTCCACTAGGCATCCAAACATCCAATTTTCCATCAAAACCTATCCTCTATCTATCAAAACCTCCTTGAGCAATTGAGTGTTATAACTCAATATCCATGTGACCACAACCATAAACAATTGATAGTGACTCATATCAAAGCACTTTCATTCTTAGAAACCATTTCTATTGGATCCACATGTCTAGGTATTGTAATCATGCACCAACTTCTATTGGAAGCCCATCCTTAACACCAAGTGCTAAGTCTAATTCCCATATGCATAAGCTCTATGATCATGGGCTCAAATCTCTATCTTGGCTTCTTTTTTAACTAAACCACTTTGCAACCTTCACAAATTCCAAAGACTAAGATCCCAAGATGGAGAATTCAATTCGAAAAAATTGTTAGAAAAGGGCCATTTACCTTGCCTTCAACTAACGTATCAATCTCAGCCTTTCTTCTCAATCATTTCCTTCATGCTCCAATGAATCTTCACCAAGGAATCCCCACTAATGAATCACTTCTGATATTTCAATTTGGCAATGAATGGGAATGCTTTGGTTCGTGTAGAGGAGGTCGTGGGGTCGAACCCTGGCACCTCCATAAAATATTTACACTGCCATAACTCGAACTTTGGGGAGGGACACGTGGAAGCTCTGCGCTTTCCACTTGTCCCCTCCTCATTGGTCAATTCTTCATCCAAAAAAATGACCCACGTCACCACACTTACCAACCAACCACCACTTGAAACTTTGAAAATTGTGATTGAACCATTGACCACTATTGAACTTGCACAGTCACCTGCCACTTCGATAGTATGGACTACTGACTGTACAATGATTGTGCATTTTTTTTTTAAATTTCTCCTATTTGGAAAAGCAGACGGAACTCAATAACTTCCTCATACAAACTCGGTTTTGAGTGAAACAAGTTGCGTTAGGATTTTTTTGCCGAGATGGATGCGATCGTTTAGTTTTCAAACCATTCTGAGAACTTTGATTTTTGACCTAAATACTAAGCCCCTGATCATTCCTCCCCACTAGAAGCCTTTTGGACCCCAAAAGATACTATCAATTATTCAATAGGTGCGGATACATCTCCCTCACCTTCTCTATCTATAACCATTTGGATTTAGAAGGATTTTGTCCCTTGAGTTCCACTCTAAGGTATTCACATTCCCTCTCTTTGAAGTTCTGGTTCTTCTATCAAGTATGAAATCCTGCTGAAGTTCATGAAGATATTTTGGTGAGAAATCATCTATTGATGGAAGTTGAACATGCTCTCCTCAATCATCAATCAAAGGAGGCCCGAAAAATCTCAAATTCTCAACATTCACAACAAAGCATATTTTCATATAAGGAGGCAAATCAAGCTGAAATGCATTGTTACCAATCTTTTCCAGAATTTTAAAAGGACCATAATGGATTGGATTAAGATTTTTACCTTCCCCTTGAAGTCTCTCTCTGCTAATATATAACCAAGTTTCTTCTCCAACTTCAAATTTGTTATCAATACGGTGTTTTTCATGCCTTGCCTTGTAGCTACTTTGACTCTTTCCCAACTATTCCTCTGCTGTGTGATGTATCAATTTAATTTGCTCTATGAACTTCCTTGCCTTATCGATGCCACTATGACCATTGATGGTGACATATTTCTCAAAGATGAAGTCCAACGGCGATCTTGGCAAGTACCCAAAACATGCCACAAATGGTGATGTGTTTGTGGAAGAATGCTTTGCCCTCTTGTAGGCATGTTGTATGTAATGCAACTGTTCATCCCACAACTTGGGATGTTTGCTGAGATATCCTATAAGAAGATGAATTACTGTTCTTTTGACCACCTCGGTTTGTCTGTCTATTTGTGGATGAAACACTGTACTCTTCTTCAACTTTGTGTCCATCATATACCACAAATTTGACCAAAAATTCCCAACAAATCGAGAATCGCGATCACTTACAATGGAAGTAGGAAGAACAAAATGAACCCAAATTTGTTGGAAGAAAATATGAGTTGTTTGTTGAGATGTACTTTTCTTTTTACATGGTGTTAGTATACACATTTTGCTTAACCTGTCTACAACTACATATAAGTAATCATGACCTTTCCTTGACAATGAAAGACCTCCTACAAAATCCATTGAGATACTCTCCCATGGATGTGAAGGTACCAGAAGTGGAGTATACAATCCTAGTTTCCTATTACTAGGCTTACTTGTTACACACAAAGAACATCCTCTAATGAAATGAGATACATTATTAAACATGTGTGGCCAATAATAATACCTTTGGAGATTCGCTACTGTCTTGCCTACACCAAAGTGTCTAGTAATCAATGAAGTGTGCACCTCTCTTATGATACTGTTTCTCTCTCCCTCTGGAATACAAAACTTGCACAAGTGATACAACAAACTGTTATGTACATGATAATCCAACTCTTCAATTTGGTTTCCTTGACTCAAGCTTGCATACACATCTTGAAAGTCATATCATATGCATATTTCTCAATGTAAATTTCATGCAAAACATAATTGATATTTCAATTTGGCAATGAATGGGAATACAAGCCAACCATCCCATGTGAATGCTCTGGCGGTTACAACAAATGGCTCTCTGAAAACCGTCATCTCAAATGGCTAGCGTAACATTCAATAACAGATCATCTATAGCAAGTGTCTACACCTTGTCACTCATACCTCATCAAGTTATTCACATGAGCTTGACCTTTTGGTATTTCCTCTAGTTTTTTCCCTTGGAACCTTTTAATCTTCTCTTCTCATTAGCTTTTAAAGTTGCAGGCTTCTGCACTCCACTCACTTCCTCTAAGAATTTCACTGGTCCTCTTCTCTTCAAAAAAATTATCATAGCTTCTCCTATTGTGAAGGTTCTTCTTCCACAAACCTCTCTTCATTAAGAGCCTCACTTGTTATTCTTCCTTTGTCATAGCTCCTCTTGCTATAATGAATACTGTCAATTCCTTCCTTGTTTATATCTACAATCACAAATACTTTTTAACCAAAGTTAATTTCAAAACATCAAACCAACACCTGTAAGATTTGTTTCATGATCTTATCTTTGAATTTCCTCCTTGGTTGGGATAATATTCAACCTATAAGACTTCCACTGTGATTAGACCTCTATTTCACCATCTGTAAGTAGTCCCTCTTGATCCAGTCCTCTTTCTGGTACTATGTGGCTCCACCACAACTCCTCCATTAAATGTATCACCATACTAACAAGCTATAAATACTTGAGAACATTTTCATGTTATGTATCCACAATTTCAATATCACTGAAGGACCAATAATCTACACAAGTTTTTATTTCCAGAGAGTAAATATTCTCTCATTTATCTTCTCAAAAATATCCTATAATTACTCAACATTCTCCAGAAATAAAATACATTGGAAATTCAAATTTCCTGCTCTGATAACACAAATGATGCTCCACCAGGTAAAACCTAAACATAGTGTTTAAGGTAACTATGTTGGAAGCTTTCAACACTCAAGATATATTCCACTTTCAATATGGCCCAATTCTAAGTTCAGGTTCAAATTCCCCTAACAAATTAGGTATTGTATATCTACCTATCTTTTCCACTGGGCATCCATACTTCCATTTCAGCATGAAACCTTTCCTTTATCTATTGAATTATCCTTGAGAAACTATGTATTATAACCCAATATCCATGTGACCACAAACGTAACCAAATGCTAGTGATTCCTATCGAAGAACTTTCATTCTTCGAGACCCTTTCTCTTAGATCCATGCGACCATGTATTATAATCATGCACCAACTTTTATTGGAATCTCATCCTCAACACCAAGTGCTAAGTATAATTACCATATGAAAATCTTATGATCACAGGCTTAAATCTTTGTCTCATTTTAATTTTTAACAAAGCCACTTTGCAACTTTCATAAACACCTAAGACTGAGATCCTGATAGAGAGAATTCAATTCACAACAAATATCAGCAAAAGGGCCATTTACCTTTCCATCAACTAATGTATGGATCTTGGCCTTTCTTTCTAGTACTTTCCTTATTGATCCAATGAATCTTCACCAAAGAATACCCACCGATGAATATCCTTCAATATTTTGATCTGGGAATGAACAAGAATGTGGTTGGAAAGTAATGTTTCATCCAAGGGTCTCCTCTTATTAAAGTTCTGCACTTTTTCTAAGCAAAATACATTGGAATTGTCGATCCTTCATGCAAAAAAATGGTCAAATCTAATCACCAACAACATATATTAATACTATATTTGGTCAGCAAATGGATCCAATTGTGATTTACCGCGATAATCAAATTTGTATCAAACTCTCTAAATATCCAGTTTTTCATGATCAATCTAAGCATATTGATATCTGATATCATCATCTGAGAGATTTTGTATTAAGGTGAATTATGTTGTTAGAGTACATTCCCACGGAGGAGCAATATGTTGACATTTTGACAAAGGCATTGTTAAGATATAAATTCGAGTTTCACAGAGACAAGATCGGGGT
This sequence comes from Pinus tabuliformis, assembly GCA_031772625.1. Classification (NCBI taxonomy): domain Eukaryota; kingdom Viridiplantae; phylum Streptophyta; class Pinopsida; order Pinales; family Pinaceae; genus Pinus; species Pinus tabuliformis. Next base: position 358,140,885 of record CM062813.1, read on the forward strand.
AGGAGATAATCCCTTTCTTGGTGAGAGGGAGTGTTGAGAAATGGCAACAAGAAATTACAGTTTAATTTGTCCTTGAATTAAACTGAGAATTAAAATTGAATTTTTTATTCTCATAAAAACTTGTAAATAGCTAATTAAGTTTAATTAACTTAACTAACTTAGTAATTTTGAGTTGGAAGTCTTTTTGAAGTCACGTATATGCTCTCCCTAAGTTTTAGGGGTCCAGTACAAGTTCAAATTGAGTTGGAAATTAGATCACTCAGTTTACTAAGTTGAGTTCAGTTAAATTAGTTCTAAAATGTTTTTGGAACTAATAGAGGACTAAAAGTCCGTTGGTACACTAATGCATCCACTAGTGCTACTCCAGTTAATTGAAGATTCTCTCATAAGAAACTCATGCATGTTAGTTCAGAGAAAGACCTAGTTGAGACTAGAGTGCAGGGACAATGTACTATTAGTGGTATTATTTACTGGAGTGTAAAAGTCATGCATGCATTAGACATTGATCCTATATTTGGATTTGTAAATTTTTGGAAGCATGAATTCCCTTTGAATGTGGCATCCTAGGAATTAAGCAAGAGATTAAGGGCTTGGAGAGATGAAGAATAGGCTAAGGATTTAGCTTGAGCTAGCTTGTGAGTTGAGAGAGTTGAGCATACTTGTGCGGAATCATTCTAGTGAGAAGAAGCTTTGTATCTTCACTCATATTTATGATATATGCAATACAGATAATAGGGTTTTGAGTAGTAGATTTCCTTAGATACATCTTGTGCTATGTGCCATTGATTTATCTTCTTCTTTTTCATATTTTTTTCATCGGTCTATTGGCTTTTGCTGGTTGAAAGTAGAAGTAGATTCTTTTCCTGTGCTTTAGAACATTGCATGAGATTGTGAATCTACAAGATTTCCTATAGAAACAGAGCTCGCAGACAAGTATAATGGTCACAATGATCTGAGAGACCATATATAGCTTTTTATCGAAGCTTGGAGAAAATTTTCACGAGAAGAATGGGTAAATGGTTTTATTCATACCCCATAAACGATCCCTCAAAATTGGTATTTGATAACTGAATTTCGACATGGCACTGCTAGCTAGGCGGAAATGGTGGATGGATTTGTGATGACATTCAGATTTGATGATGAATATCCATATATAGATGTAGCACTGAATATAGTTAAGAAAAAAAATTTTGAAAACAAAGTTCCAGTTATCTCGAAACCTAATTGGGTTGCGCAGATCTGAATGTGATGGAATTCTATAACCTCACTGCAGAAGTGGAGAAAGATCCTCGTCACATTGATATCAAATAGTCAGAAGGACATCACAAAGTGAATGGACCTGAGATACAGATGCTAGATATAACGCAACCAATGAAAATGAAGAAAGTAAATATAGGGATAGAAGCTGGACTGAAGTATGTGGCCATAGTAGATTACTGGGACAACAACACTATCAACAAGATAACAAATTTGTTGCATGAATACCAGGAGTTTTTTCCCTCTAAAGTTTAAGATATGAAAGGCATCCTAGGGAATTTGGGAGTTATGAGGATTCCTCTAAAGCCTGATGCAAAGCCTGTTAAGAAAAGGCATTATAGACTGAACCCAATATAAGGAAAAGGTAAAAGAATAATTGAGAAAAATGTTAAACATGGGGATAATTGAACCTGTCGAAGAGTTTGAATGGGTAAGTCCCATGGTAATTTAGGAGAAGAAGGCGAAAGGGGAAATTAGAATTTGTGTGGACTTAAGGAAGGTAAATGATGCATGCCTGCATGACCCTTTCCCACCCCATTTAAAAATGAAGTGTTGGATAATATAGGAGGACAAGAGGCTTACTCTTTTATAAATGGCTTCTCAGGGTATCACCAGATCAGAATTGCACCGGAACATAGACATAAGACAATGTTTGCCACATAATGGAGGTCCTATCAGTACAAAGTAATACCTTTTGGGTTGAAGAATCCACCTGCCATTTTTTCCAGAGTTGTAACTACAGCTTTCAAAGAGTACATAAACAAATTTCTAGAAGTTTACTTCGAAAATTTGACAGTGTTTGGGTTATTAAAGAAGCATGTGGCGAGCTTGAGGTTGATGTTGGATACATGTAGATAGTATTAGATATCTTTGAACCTGAATAAGTGCATGTTTTGTGCACCATTTGGAATATTCTTGGGACATGTGATTTGTAAACAACGATTGATGGTAGATCCGGTGAAGATCGCAGTCATTGTAAACCTGTTGGCACCAAAAATAGTAAGACAATTGTGTGTTATGCTAGGAAAAATTGGTTACTACAGGAAGATTATAAAAGGATATGCACAGATAACTATGCCAATGGAAAAGTTGTTGAAGAAGGATGTGACCTTCCAGTGGGATGAATAATGCCATAAAATCTTGGATGTGTTGAAAGAAAAGATGGTAATTATGCCAATTCTAGTTTTTCCAAACTAGAAGAAAGAATTTCATGTGCATGTTGATGAATCTTGCATAGCTTTGGGAATGGTACTAGCACAACCGAGAGCAGGGGATATTGATCATACCATTGCATTTTCAAGCAGGAAGATGTCTAAGGCAGAAAATAATTACAACGCGACAGAAAGGGAGGGGTTAGCCATTGTGTATGCACTCTAGAAGTTCAAACATTACTTGTCGAGAGGACACTTTAAGATGTTCACAAGTCACTTCGCATTGAAGTATTTGGTAAATAAGCATATCTTAGGAGGAAATATTTTCCGACCATTGTTATTATTCCAAGAATATGACTTCAACGTTATAGTGAACTTGGGAAGATTGAATGCTGAGCCAGATCATTTATCCATAATAGAGATGGGAAAAGAACTTACAAGTCTTGAAGATAACATGCTTGATGCACAATTATTTGCAATTAAAGTTGCAGACGATCACTTCACAGATATTATTCAGTTTTTGTCCACACGAATGACACCCACAGAGTACACAACAAATCAAAAGAAGGAATTGGCAGTTCGAGCAGCTAATTACGGGTCACTTGTATAAAATGGGACAAGATGAAGTACTACGCAGATATGTCCCTAAACATAAAAGGCAAAAATTCTTACGAAAGCTCATGCAGGAGTCGCAGGTGGGCATTATGCACGAAAAGCCACTGCGCAGAAAATTTTGAGAGTCAAGTTATGGTGGCTTATGGTGCATAAGGAAGAAAAAGACTTTTGCCAAGCATGTGATGCATGCCAAATGACAGGAAAGCCATCCAGAAGAGATGAAATGCCACTAGTACCCTAGGTGCCCTTATAGGATTTTAATAAATGGGCAACTAAATTTGTTGGACCGATCACTCCATCGGGGAAAAAGAATGGTACAAGACATATCATCACTACGATGGATTATTTGTAAATATGGGTTGAGGTGAAACTGATAAAGGATTGCAGCACAAAAACTACTGTGAAGTTCATTTTTTAGCGTATATTGTCTAGATTTGGCTATCTAAAAATCTTGATGAGCAACTAAGGGACACATTTTTTTAATAAGGCAATTGAAGCACTAACAGAGGAATTCCAAGTTTACCATCATAAGAGCACTCCCTATCACCCTCAGGCAAATGGGATAGTGGAAGATTTCAATAATATTCTAGAGAATGCATTGACCAAGGTTTGCAAGGTAAATAGAGATGACTGGGACTTGAGGATTCCAGTGGTGTTGTGGTCATATAGAACGACATGCAAGAACTTGACTAGGTAGACACATTTCTGGTTGGAATATGGAAAAGAAGTAGTTATACATATGGAATACATTGTACCAAGTCTGAGAACAGTAGTTGTCATAGATATTGCAGACCCCAACATGATGAACGAGAGAATGTCGCAGATACTAGATTTAGAAGAGGAAAGATTCATAGCAGGATTCCATCAACAAGGTCGTCGCACTGAAGAATGAAGGGAAGGAAGTCTTAGTGCCACTTGCAGTTGAAAGTGAGCATGAGACTATAAACTAGTCTGCAGGAAGGGACTTCACCGAAGGAAGATTGTTGCGTGATACTCAGAAGTATGACGAAGTCCATAGGAGTTGTGACGAAGAGAAAGTGACAGTGGTGAAAGGTAATTCAAACAAAGTTAGCTGGAAATATGACCATTGGGCACTGTTAACAAGAAATTACCATTGAAGGACGTGGGAGAAAATCATTTATGAAGCAAAGTTAGATGTACCTATCCCATACCTATAGTAATGAACCAAATCTAGAGCCAACCATGAGCCTGGGATCTCAAAATTATTATAAAAAATGCATCCCATGCCACATTTGAAACTTTGTTGCCTAAGAGAGATCATAAATTGTGCCTAAGTGAAAAAGAGCTATTGCACCTAAATGAAGGGCACTGACTTAATCTGTGTGGGAATTGGACCAATGATTCAAGGTTTTTATGGGTCAAGTGATCTTTGAGATACCCCCACAACAACATAAGGAATGGTTTATAGTTGCATTAGTAGCCACATAAGAGACAGGAGAAGAGACCAGTTGAGGTCTCTAAAGTAGAATTAAGAACGTCACCATGGAAGAAGACGCAGAAGGAAGTGCAATTGAGGAACACGAAGAACACCACAGTGATGCAGACACATCAAAAGAGTCGCACTTTGTAATAAAAATGTGGCCAAGAAATAAGAATACGGCATATAAGAGTAAGGGTGCAATGGCGCTTGTCGTCACTAATGGGGACATCGATGAGATAACAGAGAAAATCCAAGAAATTTACAGAGAGACTTGGGAAAAGATTGATGATCATTGCAAAGCAATCTTGGCTAAGGTATAGCAAGGCATCGTGGAGCTGAAGGCATTGCCACAAGTAGTGAAGTAACCAGAGAAGACAACCCAGCCACCGCAACCGGAAAAAAGAATGGAAATGAGCTTTGGAATGAGGATGTTACATGTGCCAGCCGGGGCACTAAAATTTAAAGAAACAACAGATAAAGAGCAAGCCAAGGCGTGGCGCAGTGTCCAGATAAATGTCTTTGCGCTATCCCTCTAGGTGTTTCATGAATTTCATCAGGGAATCATTGAAGAGATGCAGGAACGAGAGCAACACATGTTGTTGTTAAAAGAAAAGGCAGAGTTAGAGAAAGAGACGTTGCAAAAGGAGATGAAGCAAGTGGCCATGTAAAGCGATGAAGCAAGGCAACAACGAGAACAGTTGGGGAAGGCCATTGTTGAGACTTGCAGCACAGTTCCAGATGTGAAGGTCCCTGAGGATGAAGCACCAGCAGAAAAGGTCATGAAGCTCTCCATCACGATCAAGCACTCAAAGAATGTTATAGCCAAGCTGAAATTTGATTATGAAGTGAAGATATCAGAACTACAAATAAGGTTACAGCCAAGTACACCACTAGAGGTTTGGGAGTAGAGACAAAGGGACCTCAGTGCATCATGGAAAGGCGTAGCTGATACAATGGTAGATTATGGGAAGTTGCTGGATGACACAATGCAGATTTGGACCTCATTGTAGGAGGATCCAAACTTCTTGAAGATTGAAGAAGAACTGCAGGCCAAGCAGATGCGGGGCGATGAAATCTTGAAATTTGTTAAGACCTTACCAGTCATGTAGACACTTGCCATCATTTTTGAAGGAAAGAACTTCCATGCACAAATAGATGATTTGTGGAGGAAAGCATAGATCTTGCAGGAGAGGATTCAACCATGGTAGGAGGAAGCCCTAGAATGTTCGTAGGCCATAGATGAATGACTGAAGGAATTGAAGAAAAGGGAAGCAGAGCTACTGTAGAAGATGGATGGCCCTATTACAGAAGCTTTGCTGAAGGAATCACAGAAGGAAGAAAAGTTGATGGCAGAAACACTCCAACATTACAACGCAGTATACAACAGGATCACAATGAAGATCAAGGGCATTGAAGCTGAGTGACTCGGGATGAGTCACAGGTGAGTGTTGGGATCTCGTTAGGTAGGGCCCAACTTGGTCCAAGTTTTGGGTAAAATACCCCACGAAAGAAGGAGCGGACCGCGTGGAGCTGGCGAAGATATATTTATCACGCAAACTTTTACGGCTTTTGGGATGGGATAAAGCCCTTATTTTGTAATGGGTATTGGGTAGTAGTCCTTGTTTTATGGATCCATGGTATGTGGACCATGGTTTTTGTATAGATGAATTGTATAAAAGGATATGTAATACTTTAGCGAAAGCAATCATAAGAGATAGAAGGAAAGTGGTGAAATATCATTGAATCTTGGTTTTCATGTATGTAGTCTGGAGTTCTGGTTGAAGCCTCCGTAGATGAGTGTGCATAGACCTTAAAGAGTCTGCAGCTAAGTGTGCATAACACCTGCAGCTGGGTGCATAGTTTGTAAAAGGGAATGTAATTGAAGATCTGTTTAATAAAGAAGAAGTTTTGGTTAATTATTGTATCTCTGTATATGTTAATTGTTTACTGCTATGCATCTGATTATGTATGCTTCAATTGAGTTATGCGAATATCTATAAGATATACTATTAGGTGTTAGAGTTTATGTGTTTCTGTAAAGTAATCATCTGCGCAAAGTTCTTATAAATGTGAAGTTATTAGATGACATATAGTAAAAGTAAATACATGGCAACACTTCACAGACATCCCTTTGGTTGTGGAAACCTCGTTGTGCAACCTCCCATAACTGCTTTGGGTGAGACTGCGACCTGCTTGCGGGTCATTGTTGGAAGGGCCAGTATTTGAGGTTTTTGTTTGTGCGTAACACACTTGGAACCCGGGGCAAGCCCCCTCAAACCAAAATCCATGGAAATACATCCAATCATGTGGCTATCCATTAACTAGTTAGGCTTTACCCTTGAGATTTACACTATCAATACATACTAGTATATTTAAATCATCTACATAATTCGATTCAATTTAGTCCAAGAGTCAAGACGAAGACATTACAATCCCCATACCTAAATAAATTGTGAAATCACGTCACATTTTTTAGTCTAACACCAATCTACACACATAATTGTTCTCTCAACCACTTAAATCCGTATTTGTATCTCATATTTGAATGGAGAAAAGGCTTCTACCAAGTCATGCAAAACACTTTCTTTATAGTTGAAGCACGAAGGAAATCTTAGATATCCCCAATTTCAAGTTGCAAAGTCGACCCTCGTGTAATGAATGTTATGAATGAATAAATGAATTTGTCCATAACAATGAAGCTATTTAAAGTCAAGTTGTAGAGCTTGCCAATATGTAATAAAGGAATTATGGAATCATCATTGATAATTAAGCTCGAAATTTACTTGAAATTTGTGTTATAGGAGAAGTTTGTCTTTTGTTTGCATTTACGCTAAACTAATAACACACATCTACACTAAATTGTCTTTACATCTACCTTAAATTGTCTTCAATGTGTGCAAGTTTTTACATTAACATTTCCATCATTCTTTATTGGAAATATTTTTTCCTTCATTCTATGAATCTCTCTTAATTTATCAAACTTTCTCAAGTATAATAAAATTATTAAATATTAATTAATTTCTGTAAGTGAATTTCTATTTTGATTGTTTCTTGCAATTTTATAAATATGCACATGCACTCCAATATCCTTACTCTTCATTCATTGAATACCTTCTTTGTTAACAAAATAGTTTTATAAGTCTATTTCATATAATTAAAATGTGTAAAACCCTTATGTTGCACACAATTCTCTTTTATATTCTTCTTTCATTGAAAGTAATACAACATGTCACTACCATTGAACCAACCGAAAGAGATGCATTCCCATATGGACTTCTTTCCTTCAATACATTCAATCCATTTAGAATCAATATGTTCTAAGTAGCATAACATCCCTTTTATTTTAGGATTTCACTCATTCTTGATATTTTTTAATCAACCCATTGAATGTGCACAATGTTGAATGCACCATATAATTCTTTTAGCTACCTTATAATGACTTATCTTCAATTATTATATATATCTCAAAATTATTATAATAACACAAATAAGGTTAGGTTAAGTAACTTTCTTATTATGTGCTATTATGACTCTTTTATTAAATCATTTGTATGTTTGGTTTGATATAGGAAATCTCTTCAAATGTATGTTATACTTCTATTCCAAACTAATAAACCAAGCCTTTTAACTATAATAATCATAATCTAATTTTAAAGTCATTGCCAAGACAACACCAAATTGATGTACGAGACCCCTTGGGACATGGTACCTACCTCATGTACATACTTTAATTAATAAACATATAAAAACATAATACTTATAGCAAAGTATTTCTGAGAACCCCCATACACACACATGTACATTACATTTTAAAAAGTGGATTATAAAATTATAAAACATGTCAATGAAAAATGGCAAATGCCTAACTATATTTATTATCAGGATTTTAATATATTATAAATAAGGATATTTGTATTCATTGATATCTATATGAATATGAATAGTATTATTAAGAACCAACATATATTCATTTTAATTTTGGATCTATCAATCTCCCCAAAAAATAATGTCCTTGGAGGTGTACATCTTTTCTCAGGTTTTACACTCAAAAAGAGGTTTGGACAATTTTAAATATTTCTTGCACTTAAAAAGTTAAGATGTGTAGTTTAAACAATTCAAGTATCCAAGATAATTTTCAAGCCATTCAATCCATTTTTGCATTAAAAAATGAAAATGTATGCATGGTATAGGTGTGTGTGTATCGATCTTAACCGTGAATGTATCAAGTGTGGAAAGAGATCAAGTCTCTTAAGGTGCAAATATTTTTTCAAGTTCTAACACTCTAAAATATATTTTCACCTCAAGATATGTATCATGATACTTCATAGATTTGTGATTAAGATGGATCTATGCTACTTGGTACATAGAAAATTAAGATAAATATATGCCGATTCTTAATAATATTATTTATGTTTTTGTAAAGTTCACATTATATATATATATATATATATATATATATATATTTTATCTTTAGATGTGTCGAGAAGAATTTTATAGTTTAATCTAGAAAAAAAATATTCAATGAAGTATTGGATTAAAAAATAATAATAATATAACATAAATTAAAAAAAAAAAAAAAAGATTAATTAAATTCAAATTTTTATGTGTAATTTTATTTTTATCAATAAAAATTACAAACAATTATATCTATATATATATATATATAAATTAAATTCTATTAATTAAAAAAATAGTAGATTACATTAGGAAGTCAGAAACTTCAAATAACATTTTCAGTATGTCTAGTTTTACATACCAAACTTGTTTATGGGTTTTTCTTTTTTCATTTTTATCCTACGGATATATTTTGAGAGAACTCCATCACTTTCGTCTCAACCAAGAGCAAAATTTCTTTATCACAGTCGGAATGGTCAGAGTTGTCGGTGCACTTAAGCTTGCTAATTACAAACATGAATTGCTAATGTTCTATCATTATCCTTTGTTGAGAGATTCTCCAGTGCTGAGGGATGATACATTCCCACTGAGTTCTCCTTTGGATCTTGAGAAGCCGAGATGTCTAGGGTTGTCTTTTGTTGTTGTGAACAAATCTTTTTGCTTGTTGAGATCTTAACACTCGATGTTGTCTTTTGATCCCACCAACCACAATTGGTTTTTCTCATCTCTAAGGAGTCCTAGGACCCTTTTGAGAATGGGCATGCATTTTGAAGATGCCCAAGCTACTGATAAATTCTACCCTTGAAAGTGGCATTTTCATAATCAAAGGGTTGAGAATGTTCATTTCCAGCCAACTTGAGAGTAATTTTATCTAGTAATCCTTCACATAGGTCGAGTTCAACACAAATAAAAATGAATGAGATGAAGCCTTTAAACAATCTTTCACTGTCTATTTTGATGAAGTGACCAATTGAATTACCAATTTTTGGAGGACATCTGGCCAAATCCATTTGAGGGGTATGTTTGGGAGCCTTACCTATACTAGAGTATCAAGAGATTTCATGGAAAGAGGGTTAATCTCTGGAAACCATGGTTGAATTGAAAGACCTACATGGCCCCAAAACTAGGGCCCCTAGTCGAAAACACTCTGTTGGTCTTCAAGATCCTTGAAGACTACCACAAAATATTGTTTCAAACAAAATAGTAGATTAGAATTCTGGGATTGGTTCTAATGAACCCAATCCCAAAGGGGGCCAAAAACCATTGAAACAACATATAATTGTTTTAAATTTATAATCTACTACCTTCATCATAGTTAAGATATCATTCACCTCGACCATTGGGGTGTCTGTTAAATTCTCCAGCATGAAATCTTGGCATGAGCGATCCTTTAGCGACTAAGACTTGGAATCTAACTTAAGGGCATCTTTGAATGATAAGGGTTTTGATATTGAAGATGCCCCACCTCCTCGGGCACCTCCAAACAAGCATCTTGCTATAGAGATAGTGGCATCCCTCTTAATTCCATAGTCTCTGAGGCCTTTTTCCATCTTTAATTTCCTCCCTCCATAGAGGAGCCTCATCTCACCCACAGGGATACATGTCTGTTGTTGAATATTGTCTGCCAATACTCTGACAACATCTGATTCTATGACCATAAAACGGAGGGACTCACGAGACATGGATTCAATAAAACTTGGAAATTTTTTATGATCCAAGTCCCCAACACCTTTGATTTTTGGATCCAACACTAGCTGGAGAATTTTGTCAAACACTTTGTGTGCATTACCATGTTCTCAGTGAGTATCTCGTTCTCACATTTTAGCAAACATTTTGCTGACATCCTTACCACTATTTCAATTGCTAAGTCCAAGAGCCTGCACTAGCGCAAGGATCCCACAAAGGTCATCGACATGCAAAGCATAAGAATTTGCAACAATATCTCCAGTGTGCATGTTGAGATATTTTGCTTCGCCTAGTCCATGCAACTCTGTGAAATCCACCAATGCTAGTTAATAGACATGGATGGAGGGGGGATAAAACCCTTCCCATCCTGTCAGTTGGACGATCGTTCAATAAAACGCCACTCCAATAACCATTTTATGTCAGTTGGATGATCGTTTAATAAAACCCCACTCCAATAACCATTTTATTAGGGGAGGAGGAATCCACAAGCTCCTTCAAAGAAAACAATCCTCTCCCCATAGTCATCACTCTTTCAATTCTCACACAAAATATTAAATATAAATTAATCAATACAAACAATTCTATATTTAATAATAATAATAATAATAATATGGATTACCATATTATTTTAAAATTTCAACTAATTATATATATAAAAGTTTAAGATTTGCAATAAAAAAAAATATTTTTACAAACAATAAATAATATAAAATTAAAATTAAAAAAGATAAAACATGCCTATACCTAATAATTAAATGTATATAAAACCACAATTACATGGCTAATTTAAATATTAATTTGACTAAAAGGTAAATATTAAATTGGTTATGTAACTGCGATTTTTGAATATTTAATATTTGTACATTTCTTTTATATTTATCCATCCTAAATAGATAGTTCATAGAAATTTGGTTGCCACAGTTTTTATAGTCCAATCCATAACAAGACTATGTATACTTCAGCTGCTCCAAACCTGAGACACGATTTTTTCATCTGAGACCCCAAAAAATGAAAAAAGAAAATAGTAAACAGTAAAGTGGACTCGGTGATTGGGAGGTGGTGACATGACAAACACGTGATAACTAGAGCAGCCGTGTAAGGCCTTCGAGCTGCGGTGCGACGGGCGCCGGGCGAGGTCGTGCACGCGGGCGCGGGCGGGCGGGCGCGCGGGCGCGCTGAACGGCGGAAGTGCGACAATCTTACGACGGGCTGCAACATAAAATGCGACGAAACAAGGAACACTTAATACGACTAAGTGTTGGAACGATTGCATATATACGATGGTTAAAGAAATGTATGAAGCCGACTTATGTAATGAAGACATGTGTGGGCATACGTGAGTACTTGTGGGGTCGGCCATGGGGTTGCACACCCCCTTAAAACATACGCATGGAGGGTATAAGTATGTGAGCTTGGGAGCTCATAAAACCAACGAATCACACATCACTTCTACGCATAGAAGCAGAGGTAAACCTGCGCAAGGGGTAAAGGACTGTGCATATCTCATGCGTAGGTTATCTAAGTGCAGATTTTGGAGTTTCTTATGCTGGTTGAAGTGTAGGCAAGCGTGCTGAGGTTCGGTTTGTATGTGCAGGACTTGGTAGAGAGGATAAGTGGCTCGGGTGAGCACTTCTCTTTGTGCAAGGGTGCACATGATTGTAAAAGGTTGTTCTATGCCTTGATTGTAAAATATTCTAAGTATAGACTTGGAGTTTTGCCAAGTATACTTGATGATTGTATTATTGAAAAACCGATATAATATATTGTCGGGCAGACTCACATTACGGGGAGTTGCTCCTCCCCTTTATACTTGTTGCAATTGTTGATGTTCTTGGTTAATTGCATGATGATAATGAATGAGTATGGGCTTCATTAAGTATAAAGGATAATTGCATTTTACTTAGTTGCGAAACACAAGCTAAGTATGTTAATGTGAAAGTAGGCGTAGTCCACGAATGTTAGTATTGGTAAAAAGAACGCGTTCGGTGGTGCCACGCCTTGCTACAAGCGGTTGGAAGACTACCGCAGGTGTAGGGGCGTGACAGGTGGTATCAGAGCAGCTGATCCAGGTATTGAAGGGTGAAGCTGTTGAGAAAGGTTTGCTCGTGACAGGTACTTGTAGGTGAAGGAAACCGTTTCACACGAAGTGGAACAAGGGTTGGTTCAGGTTGCAGGTGACTTGGTAAAGATGTCTATCTGGAAGAGATTGGGTTTTGCAACCTTCGAAGAGTTTGAAGGAAGTCTACTTGAAGAGTCAGAGGAAGTAAGACAAGGATTTGCGAAATATGGCAAAAGGTTGTTTGAAACAAGGAGTGCTTGTCATGCCTTGGCTAAGGAAGGGGTTTCTGACCAGATTGAGGAGGAAGCCTCTCAACTTGCAAAGGAAATGGACTTGCTTGAAGCAGAATTCAAGGAACTAGAGATAAGACATGAATTGAATCAGAAGAAGTGGGATTGCCTAGCTCTTGAGGTAAGGCATCTCAAAGCCTTGAAGAAGAAGGTTGAGTCTGATGGAAATAATGAAGATTCTTTTGTGGGGATGATGTAGATACTTGGTGCTTCTGCTACTACGAAAGTGGCCTCTAGAAGGGATCCTGAAAGGAACAAGTTGGAATATGTTCGAATGAAGGTTGGAGGTGCTGATGTGCTCACTATGGTGGATAGTGGGGCTTCTCACAACTTCATGGGTGAAGATAATGCGAGAAGAATTGGGCTGAAATTTGTACCGGCAAAGGCACAAATGAAGACAGTGAATTCTCCTCCCATTGAGATTCTTGGTATAGTTGAACGGGTGGACACTACACTCGGTGAATGGACCGGGAAGGTGGACTTCAATATAGTGCGGATTGATGACTATGAAGCTGTATTGGGGATGGGATTCATGAAACAATTCGATGCTATGATTGTACCACATTTGAAGAAGCTCTACATTTATGATGGAAGGGAAGATGTGCCCATTGGTGTGCCAACCATTGGTGTGACTAGGCCTGATTGTAAATTGGGAGTGATGCAAATGGAGGATAAGGAGAAGATGAACAAGCGGTTGTCTAGTGTTGAGGCAAAGCTTGTGGAGCAGTCATTTGTCATCAAGACACTTTCAGATAGCATCTTGGATTTGACAAGAAGGCTAGAGTTGGTGGAGGATGATGATGATGATGATGATGATGATGATGATGATGAGGTATATGTGAGGCTGGATGTCCAGAAGGAAGACCGGGTTGCTTATCTACAAAGAATGGAGATTGAGAATCCTGACAGATGGATTGAGTTGATTAGTGAGGGAGAGCCTTCAGGCTCTACTCCCTCTACATCTTCTTAGATGGATGAAGAAGATGGGTTCATTGTTAGCTGCTCATGGCAGTGAGCCCTCAAGCATATGGAGCAGGTATAATAATGCATCAAGCATCATGACATGTTGCAGATGAGATGGATGGAGTTCCATGGACCTAAACATGGACTATGGAGATAGATTCTTGATGAGTCAAGGATGTGGCAGATGTTTGAGGAACAACTGATGATGACATGAGGATGTTCACTCTTATGGTTTGAGCGTATGGTTGGACTGATCACCCGACTAGTTCAGACATGAGGTCCGGAAGTGTACAGAGATGTGTTGGCATTATGCTGGAGTATCATGACGAAGGTTCACATGGGGACACATGATGAAGACAAGAGGTCAGCAATCATGGATCAAGATGATATCTGATGGAGAGCATACCGTGGAGGTGCATGCCTTGGTATGGTGAGCTTGGTGGCAGCTGGTCATTGAGCCGAGACATAGTGGAGAAGAGTCTCTACATATGTTGCAAGGATGTTTTCCTTGCGAAGAGGAGTTCACATCACAGATGAGTTATGGTCTTGGTGGATGGCTACCGGGATGCTATGTTGTCAAGGACGACAACAATTTCAGGTGGAGGAGGATGTAAGGCCTTCGATCTGCGGTGCGACGGGCGCCGGGTGAGGTTGTGCATGCGGGCGCAGGCAGGTGCGCGGGCGGGCAGGCGCGCTGAATGGCGGAAGTGCGACAATCTTACGACGGGCTGCGACATAAAATGCGACGAAACAAGGAACACTTAATACGACTAAGTGTTGGAACGATTGCATATATACGATGGTTAAAGAAATGTATGAAGCCGACTTATGTAATGAAGACATGTGTGGGCATACGTGAGTACTTGTGGGGTCGGCCATGGGGCTGCACACCCCCTTAAAACATACGCATGGAGGGTATAAGTATGTGAGCTTGGGGGCTCATAAAACCAACGAATCATCACTTATACGCACATAGAAGAGAGGTAAAACCTGCGCAAGGGGTAAAGGACTTCGCATATCTCATGCGTAGGTTATCTAAGTGCAGATTTTGGAGTTTCTTATGCCGGTTGAAGTGTAGGCAAGCGTGCCAAGGTTCGGGTTGTATGTGCAGGACTTGGTAGAGAGGATAAGTGGCTCGGGTGAGCACTTCTCTTTGTGCAAGGGTGCACATGATTGTAAAAGGTTGTTCTATGCCTTGGTTGTAAAATATTCTAAGTATAGACTTGGAGTTTTGCCAAGTATACTTGATGATTGTATTATTGAAAAACTGATATAATATATTGTCGGGCAGACTCACATTACGGGGAGTTGCCCCTCCCCTTTATACTTGTTGCAATTGTTGATGTTCTTGGTTAATTGCATGATGATAATGAATGAGTATGGGCTTCATTAAGTATAAAGGATAATTGCATTTTACTTAGTTGCGAAACACAAGCTAAGTATGTTAATGTGAAAGTAGGCGTAGTCCACGAATGTTAGTATTGGTAAAAAGAACGCGTTCGGTGGTGCCGCACCTTGCTACAAGCGGTTGGAAGACTACCGCAGGTGTAGGGGCGTGACAAGCCGTCTCTCTCCAACGCTCATAAGAAAATCCATTTAGATGTGGCTTGAAGGAAATAGGTGGCATACACCTGTATGCATGTTTCTTGGAGAGTGTTTATATTTTGTTTAAAACTTTTTTATATAAATTTATAAACAAGTTATGCAATAAGGTGGTTAAAAAATGCAGTTTCTAAAGTACACAAAAGACCAAATTGTTGCTTTAAAGGGATTTTATATATGAAGATCCCTGAAGAGGAATTACTTATTTTGAAGCTTCCGAGAGTTGGAACGGTGGTTTATTAGGACAAATATTTTGCTTTCTGCTTCCTATTTTATAATGGAAAAAAATAGGGAAGAGGAGGTACTTGCGGGTTAAAGGAATTTGAATTTTACATATATGGAGTACAAGAACAACGACAATGGCAGCTACCTGTGTTTAAACTTTCGCCCGTCCATTCATGCATCGGACCCTGTATTCGTCTATGATCATTCACTTTGTGGGACACGCGTATTCTACTTCAGTATTTTAATAGCTCACCGACAGGAAAAGCTGCGTTCTGGTTGACTTTAAAATTCGTTAGTAACCATTAGAGTTATGAATCAAGCATGCCGTGTCGGTTGGGGTACAGGGGAGTAGATGGGCAGTCTTCTTCCATTGAATTTTTCAACACTTGAATTCAACGTTAACGCGGTGGAGAGTAGCCCATGCCTTTATATAAGTAAGAGTCATTCGTACATCCAAATCGCAGTTCATCCATTCATGAGAATCATGGCCATATCTATGTCACCCCGCCACTCCCTTATCCCTCTTTTTCTACTTTGTTCGCTGCAGGCGTTTGTAATTTCATTCTCGGTGTCGTACCCTCAGCCTTCTAATAATAACTTGATTTCAGATTTTTATGACCACTCATGTCCCATGGCTAAGAAAATAGTTCAATCGGTCATAGAGAAGGCGGTGATGAAGGAAGCTCGAATGGCAGCATCCTTACTCAGGCTTCACTTCCATGATTGTTTTGTTCAGGCCACCATTATTTTCCTTATGCAGATTGATCTAATTTCTATTAGTAGTAAAATGTATGTATTTATGGGTGAAATTTTAATGCCATGACAGGGGTGCGACGCATCTTTGCTGCTGGATAACAGTTCAAACATTGTGAGTGAGAAGGGATCAAATCCCAACAATAACTCTGCAAGAGGATTTGAAGTCATTGATCATATTAAGAGTGAGCTGGAGAAGGCCTATCCCAAAACTGTATCCTGTGTAGATATTCTTGCTATTTCAGCTCGTGACTCAGTGGTCCTAGTAACAAATCATATACCAATCTCTTTACTAGCCAGTAACTTAGTATAACAGATATAGATCTCTTTGCTAGCACTTGATTTCCATGACAATATTATAATCTAGTAACTAATAGTTCCTAGTGATATGTTATAAATGAATAATATCATAGTGGAGGCCTGGGTGGGAAGTTCTAATGGGGAGAAGAGACTCAAGGAGTGCAAGTTTGATAGGTCCAACAACAATATACCAGTGCCCAACTCAACTCTCCAGACTCTCATTACTAAGTTTAAACGCCAGTAGACTTGGTGGCCCTTTCAGGTATTTATATATTGTACTTACTTGCAGCATCATAATTTGAGTTAAAAATAATGGAGAAATGGTTATATGGTTGTAATGTATCTCCTTAGTTTAGGATTAGTTCCTAGAGTTTAGGAGGTTGTTTACAACTACCTATTTTTCAGTGATGTATTTAATATTGTATTATTCATTTGATGTAATGTAGAGTGAACGAGAGTGAGAGTCTCCTCTTTGTTTGAGTGCAGTCTCCCAGGTGCCGTACACACCTGTGAGCTGCAACTCCTTCATTTAATTCAAATTGTGATTTTTATCTTGGTATCAGATCTTAGGATAGAGATAGCCTCAAATTTTCTTTTTAGGGATGTATCATTAGTTACATTTCTGTAGTGATAGGAGTGCATGTAAATGTGTCTGTGTGATCAGGTGGAACTGTAGTAACACCTGGAGCGAAGGGTCTCAGATGACTGATCATCTCTGAGCCGAAGAAAGGGTTGAGCAATTGGCACGGATTTTTTGAAGACAGTCGCGCCAATCCAGAACAAAACAGAAAGGCACGATTTTTTAAAGAACAAAAGCGCCCATTGGTGTGAGTTTGGGGCTGATAAGTGCGCCAACAAAATTATAACTCAATTGACACGGATCTGTGGCTGTTAAGCGCGCCAATTTTCGTGGACATCGTGAATTTTTCTTTTCTGCAATTGGCACGGATTTGTAGCTGTTCAGAGCGCCATATAGCCAACCTCTTTCTCTCTGGAAATCTGCAAATTTTTGTTTCAGATCGGAGTTGCCCAGTGGTGGCACGTGGAGATTTCTACTCGGTGGTAGCAGATTTGATTTACCCGGTTGTGGCGAATTGAGGTTCCTTGATCTGCTTGGATTGGACCTGCCCGGTGGTGGTGAATTGGGGTTTCGTGATCTACTCGGAGGTTACAGATCGGACCTGCCCAGTGGTGGCGAATCAGAGCTCTGTGATCTGCTCGGTGGAAGCAGATCGGTTTTTTGCCCAGTGGTGGCGCAGTGCAGCTCCTTGATCTATTCGGTGGAAGCAGATCGCCTTTGCCTGGTGGTGGCGTGTTGGAGCTTGCTTGTTGATCTGTTCGGTGGTAGCAGATCAGTTTTGCCCAGTGGTGGCACAGTGAAGTCCCTAATCTGTTCGGTGGCAGTAGATTGGACTTGCCCGGTGGTGGCACAGTGAAGTTCCTGATATGTTCAGTGGAAGCAGATCAGACTTTCCCGGTGGTGGCCGTTTGGAGTGTTCAATTGGGTGAAAATGAACAACAGTATAGAATCATACCTCCATGAGTCTGGCAAACTCGATGGAACGAATTTCTCCAACTGGAAATTCAAAATGCAAACTTTGTTGGAGAGCATAAATGCATGGGCAATCGTTGAAGGAAATGAGCCGAGATCTGGAACAACGACACAAGAACAAGACTGGGATAAAAGAGAAACGAAAGAAAAAGTTATACTGAAGATGTCCGTTAAGGACAATATTATCCCACATATCAGAGATTCTAAGTCAGCCGCTGATCTATGGACAATGATCAAGAGCCTGTATGAGACTCAGAATACAAATCGTGTTCTGGCACTTAAGGGAAAATTGTTTGCATTGAAGATGGACGAGAATGAGTCCGTTGGTGGATTCATGGCCAGAGTCAAGGATCTGAGAGACAAACTGGGAGCTATTGGAGAAAAGGTGTCAGACTCAGATCTAGTTACACTTACATTGAACAGAATGATGGATGAATATCAGACATTCATCATAAGACTGCCAGCGAGGGAGAAAGCCCCTTCATTTGATGAGCTGACAGCGATTTTGCTCTAGGAGGAGGAGCGAAGAAAGAATCTGAAAACTTAGAGCAATGACCTAGCTCTGATGGTGAAGAGGCGACAGTACAGAGGAAAGCAGCACCAGCACCAACATCAGCACCAGCAACCGCAACAGCAGAAGTAGAAGGGGGCTAGCTCTTTTCAAAAGAGACCATTCAGAGGTATGACTGATAATTATGTTAAGAGATGTTTTTATTGTGGGAAACCTGGTCATCAGATTAAAGAATGCTATAAGAGGTAGGCGGATGAAAGAAAAGGCAAACAGAGGAAACACCAGGGCTGTTTTGCTGGAGAAGAGGAGAACCACAACCATGATCTTCGACTATTCACAGTCGATTGTGCTCTTTCTGCATCAAAGGGAGATGAGGACGACATATGGTATGTCGACTCTGGTGCATCCTCACACATGACCGATAAGAACGACTGTTTTGAATTTCTTGAAGAATCTGCCTGTGGATCAAAAATTTATCTAGGAGATGACAGTGGGTATGAGGTCAAAGGATGTGGAGATATTCTTGTGAAGCTACCTAGTGGTGACATTAAACATCTTAAAAATGTATTATATGTTCCAAGAATTAAGAAAAACTTGATCTCTGCCTCAATGATTACAGACCAGGACATGCAGGTGCAATTCTTTAAGAATGGTTGTGTCATTAAGGATAGCCAGATGGAAACAGTTGCAACAGGAGTGTGCATGGGGAATTTGTACAGACTGGATGCAAAGAATATGCCACAAAAAGCAATGGTTGCAGCTAGATCAATAGTCGAAAATCTCTGGCGTCAGAGATTTGGACATCTCAATTTGCAAGACCTCGTCTTACTTCAGAAGAAAGGTATGGTCGATGGACTCCCTATTTTTCATAATGTCAAGCTGGAATGTGATGGATGTGCATTAGGGAAAATGCATAGAGAAGAGTTCCCTTTGCATGTCAACAGAAAGGAAAGAGACATCCTAGAACTAGCGTATATAGATATTTGTGGACCTATGCAAACTAGGTCCCTAGGAGGTGCATATTATTTTCTGTTGTTTACAGATGACTGCACTAGGTTTTCATGGGTGTATTTTTTAAGTAAAAAGAGTCAAGCCTTTCAGTACTTTAAAGAGTTCAAATCTATGATAGAGAACCAAACAGGAAAGAGGATAAAGATTCCCCGCTCGGCCCAAGGGGGAGAATACAGGGTAGGAGAGTTCATGAACTTCTGCAAGAAGCATGGGATTATGCAGCAATTTACAGTGCCACACACTCCACAGCAGAATGGAGTAGCAGAACGCAAGAACAGAACTCTTGTGGAGTGCACGAGAAGTATGCTTCAAGGTAAAGGTATATCAAATGGTCTTTGGGCAGAAACCATTAATACTGTTGTTTATTTAAAAAATAGGAGTCCTACTAAATGTCTAGGCTTCAAAACCCCCTTTGAAGCATTGTTTGGACTCAAACCAGCAGTTAGTCATTTAAGAATATTTGGATCTAAAGATTATGCTCATATACCAAAAGCAGATAGAAAGAAGTTAGACCCCAAAGCCTTGAAATGTATATTTGTAGGATATGGCACAGAGTATAAGGCATACAAGTTATATAATCCTGTGACTCATAAAGTTTTTGCAAGCAGAGATGTTATTTTTCATGAACAGACTGAAGATGGAAAGGAAGACTCTAACAGTGACAGCCACATTCCATTGCTGATAGAGATGAACAGTGATGAAGATGAAGAGCAGGAGCAAGAGCAGAAACAGGAAGAAGTAGCAGCAGATAGTGTAATAAGTGATGATGCTGGCCCGGAAAGTGCTGAAACAGATAAAGTTGAGGTAAGTCCTCTACCTAGAAGATCAGGTAGGAAGACTAGACTACCTGAAAGATTGAAAGGCTATGCTTTAATGTCTAAAATTTTAAACATTGTAGAACCTTCAAATTATGAAGAAGCAAGTAAATCAGATGAATGGAGGGTTGCAATGCATGAGGAAATTGAATCAATATATAGAAATCATTCTTGGGATTTAGTTGAGTTGCTTGAAGGAAAAACCTGTATAGGTTGTAAGTGGTTGTATAAACCTAAGATAAATGCAGATGGGAGTGTAGAAAAATTCAAAGCTAGACTAGTAGCAAAGGGTTATTCACAGCAAGAAGGCATAGATTGCGATGACACCTTTGCCCCTGTAGCTAAACTAAATACAATCAGAATGCTAATCTCTTTAGCAACAAAACATAAATGGAAGCTACACCAGCTAGATGTTAAGTCTGCATTTCTGAATGAAGAATTAAAGGAAGATATTTATCTAGTACAACCTCCTGGTTTTGTGAAAAAGGGGCAGGAGCATTTAGTGTGTAAATTGCATAAGGCACTTTATGGTTTGAAACAAGCACCCAGGTCATGGTATGAGAAAATTGATTCATTTTTTATACAGCATGGTTTTCATAGGAGCCTCAACGACCCAAACCTGTATACCAAGATAAATAAACAGAGGAAAATCATTTTGATTTCTTTGTATGTGGATGACATGATTATAACTGGAAATGAAAATAATTTGATCAAAGAAATCAAGCAGAAAATGACACAGGTATTTGAAATGAAAGACCTTGGAGATCTTCATTATTGCCTAGGTTTGGAGTTGTGGAAAGATTCTGGTCAAACTTTTCTAACTCAAGGAAAGTATGCCAGAACCATGTTGGAAAGATTCAGAATGGAACAGTGTAAAACAACAACAACACCATTGCAGCAGAATCTCAAGTTAAGCAGTGATGATGGCACAAAACAGGTGGATGCCACTTTGTATAGACAGCTAGTGGGAAGTTTGATATATCTCACGACAACCAGACCTGATCTGGCATATTCTGTTAGTGTGCTGAGCCAGTTTATGTCCAGACCACTTGAAAGTCACTGGATTGCAGCAAAATGTGTGTTGAGGTACCTTAGTGGTACTTGTAATTATGGTATTTTATACATTGACATTTCTGATGTTACTTTAGCAGGTTATTCAGATTCTGATTGGGCAGGTGACCTGGATGATCGTATATCCATCACAGGTTATGCATTTAGTATTGGATCCGGGGTTATTTCGTGGAGTAGAAAAAAGCAAAGTACTGTAGCATTATCATCATGTGAAGTTGAGTACCAGGCGTTATGTGCAGCAACATGCAAAGCCATCTGGTTGAGGAGATTGCTTAGCGATGCAGGCGAAAGTCAGAAAGAAGCAACCAGCATCAAAACCGACAACTAGAGCACAATAAAGCTTGCATACAATCCAATTTTCCATAAAAATACTAAACATATTGACACTCAGTTTCATTTTGTTCGATAAAATATACAGTCAAAAGAAATATGTGTGGAGTATTGTAATACTTGTGATAATTTAGCTGATATTTTTACTAAGCCTCTAGGGCGAGTAAAGTTTGAGTTATTTAGAGGGATGTTAGGAGTGCAAAATAACCCTTTCTCCATTAAGGGGGGGAGTTAAAAATAATGGAGAAATGGTTATATGGTTGTAACGTATCTCCTCAGTTTACGATTAGTTCCTAGAGTTTAGAGGTTGTTTACAACTACCTATTTTTCAGTGATGTATTTAATATTGTAATATTCATTTGATGTAATGTAGAGTGAACGAGAGTGAGAGTCTCCTCTTTGTTTGAGTGCAGTCTCCCAGGTGTCGTACACACCTGTGAGCTGCAACTCCTTCATTTAATTCAAAGTATGATTTTTATCTATTTGAAGTTCATTCATTTCGTTTTGCAGCATCCAATATTAAATGGAGATTATTAAGTAATGACATACAAATGCAAATGCTAATTACACAGGAAGTCACACGATCGGCCAATCTCGATGCACAAGTTTCCAGCAGAGACTTTACAACCAGAGTGGAAATGGGAAGCCAGACTCCAGCCTAGACAAATCTTACTATAGTCGGCTCATATCTGGGTGGCGGAAATCGGGAGGAGATAATAACTTGTCAGCATTGGATTTTGTAAGTGCTACGAAATTCGACAACCACTACTTCAAGAACTTGTTGAGCAGGTATGGATTGTTGAACTCAGACGAATAATTGCTCGCCAAGGGCCAAGGGACGACGATGGAAACAATGAAGGCTTATGCAGAAAATGAAGAGCTCTTTCTCCAACAGTTTTCAGAATCGTTGGTGAAGATGGGGAATATTAGCCCTCTTACAGGCACCATGGGAGAAATCAAGGTCAACTGTCGTACTGTTCTCAGTTGATCAGAGCTTGATTTTAGTTATTTTTCATTCTTATGCATTGCTTTATCTTACGTTTCCCTTTGTAGCTGTCATCAAAATGTATTACTAAATAATTATTTCGAGCGCATTCACATCTATAATAATTATGCCATCAGTAAACTATTTTGTTTCAAATAGGGTGAGACAATATGAAATTTCCATGTAAAAAGTATCTCCACATAATCGAATCAATGTGGCTTAATGTTGTTTCATTTCTCTGTACCTTTTTCCAACTGATCGTGTTTTCGCAAAAAATTAAAAATAAAATAAAATGGAAGTTTGGGGTTTCGTGAAGGTGGTATATGTCATTTGAATATCAAAGTGATGCTACTCTTTGAATCCTTTCCTGCACTGTAAACATCGTGATTATTATGAATGTTAATGTTGCATAACGAGAGTAGTCCAACATAAACTTTAAGACATAGTCCCCATCACATATTAATGATGTAATCTCTTACTCATAAGAGTAATGGCAATGCAGATTTATATGTTTGACAAAGCTTAAGACACTTCCTAGTCATGTGAAATAAAGAAAAAGAGTGCATGCGGCACTATGATCTAGTGCTGGAAGATGACGATGGATGTCCACGTCGCACTCATAGTAAATCTCATAACAAAATAACACAGCTAATTGGCACAGTGCTTAAAAATTAATACAACCAGAAAATGACGTGGATATTTGATGATCAAATGCTGGCGTATATAAATAAATAATAACAGAATAAATAAAATGCATTTGCAAAAGCGTTGATCTTATAAAATTCTGAGGAAACTTTGATGGTCAAATGGATTATAATAATAATGGATTCTAAGAACAAGAAACCATAATTTCCAAAACATTATTTTTTGTATTGTCGTTGTTATAGACATTTTTGTGCCTTACAGAATTGAGCATGAAATGTCCATAATCTAAGGGATCCAAAGTCCCTAAACATGTTGTTCCTACCCCTAGAGGAACAAGGCTAACTAACCACAGCAATTCACAGAAGTTCTCCACCTGAAACCACTCAAAAACAAGTCAATTCAGGATCATGTCAACTGCTCCACTGAGCATCTGCGCTGAATGTCAACTGCTACACTGGCTACCTGCGTTGAATGTCAACTCCAACACTAGCTACCTGCGCTGAGCGAGTTTGGACATGTGGCAGAGTCATTCCTCAAAGTGTCAATACTCAGGAAGCTTCCAAAATGACACTTGTATTAGGGAATTCGACTGGTGATGAGGAAGAGGTTCCAAATCTCCAAGTGGAAGCAAGAACCTCCAAGTGGACTCAAGAACTGACAGAGGGAGAGGACACTAGTCAGATCTCAAGCTGACTCATCCTCTCTCCAAACATCTATATATAGATCTCACCTCCATGGGATCTAAAGGCTGGAATTTTGTGAATGTAAAGAATTGCTGTTGGTTTGAGACTGGAAACATTGGGTGCTTAATGCTTTGAAGGGAGCTGAAGAAGGAATTCCATTCTGCTGGGAAGGAGATGCTGGATTGGAGCCCTATGGGTTGTATCTCTTCCTGAACCTTGTTATCAATCAATAAAGCTATCTTGGTTCTCTCCTATATACTGGTGTATTTGTATGATTGCATTAGTGTATTTGATTTGTTTCTAATCCTAAATCATTTATGAATATGTATATTTGCCTTTGTGTTGTGTTCTTCTCTTGTTGCAAGTAGTTGTTCTCTTGTCACAGGTAGCTGTTCTCTTGTGATCTCGTGGGAATCAAGTAGCTGTTCTCTTGAGGAAGCGAGGAGGCAAGTAGCTGCGAACACCCAAAGAGGAGAGGATCTAGATCGAGGGACAAACGGAATACAACGGTAAGTCTATCAATCTCCCCTCTTTCATATTTCATAAAGGAAAGAACCATAATAGCTGTATCTGTTTGTTGCTAAGGCACTGTCACACCTTAGGTGGATAGGATCGTCCTGCATAGGCATTTTTCCCCACAACAAATTGGCGACTCCGCTGGGGAGAATTTGTTTATTCATTTCATTTGAGTTTCCGTCATTTTTGTTTACTTCATAGACTTGACAGCAACAATCGAATTGCATCTTTCCCGGATGCAAAGTAGAAAGTTGCTGCTTGGATCCAGTTGCTGGACTTGTCTATGGTCTAAACAATAGATCCCCAAATGATGTGATGATCCTTTGTGATAGTCTTTAGTACCCTCTCAAAGCATCCCTCTGTTTATACCTTGCTTGTGTTTCTGATTTGGCCTGAAACAATTTATTTTTGAGCATTTTATGACCCAGAACCCAGGGGAAACGAGAGTTTCTCCTTCAACGCAACTACTGTGAAGGCAGTCTGCATTTCAACGCAGGTCCCGTGAGGGCTACCTGCGCTGAATGTCAAGTCCTCAGTGTTGGACTTGCGCTGAACCAGTTTAGCCTTGTGCAGCTGGGGTTCTCTGTCCTCTGTTGCCCTGTTTTGATCTCTGTTTTTTGTAGCCTTTAACCAGCATAGGTACCAGTCTGATAACTCCTTTTCTTTGCTTAGATTCCGCCTCCTTTTGTACAAAAAGACTGTGAGTGTTTTTATGTGTTTGTAGCGTCACTTACAGTTTTCCTTTGCATGAGTAAAGTAGTCATCCTGTAGCCTTTGATTCAGATATGATTGATTGTGATCTTAGAAGAGAGTTCATTGGCTGTTTGCAGATTGATTATAGATTTACTTTTGCTTATTGGTTTGAATTTGTCTCTTTTAAGTGTCAAAACAAGTCTTTATTTCGAAAATAGCAAAGTGATTGTAATCTCTTCTACCCTTGTTGTTCTCGAAAGAGTGAACTTGTTTGTATTGATCATTTTAAAAGCAAATTCAGAGTTGTGCAAAAACCTTTCTTTGTAGGCATTTATACTAATAAAGCGGAAAACAAACATCTGCATTGTGCATTTGCATTTGATAAGTTTGCATGTTGGATTTAGGAAAAGTGCATTAGAGTGTGTTGATTGCTCTTTGAGAAAAGATAATTCCTTTTCCCTTAGTAGCTAGGATTTTCAAAGTTGAAAAGATTATAAAGCTTGCTTATCATCTTTAGACTACATTTATGAATTTGTATCATACATCTCGTGGTGAACCTTGAAAGCCAAACTTTAAAAAGATCAACCTAAAATAAACTGAATGAACCTAACAACGCTTTGTAACATAACTCACAACATAGAGGTCTAGGCTAGAGACGTGTTCCGGCGTCGTTAAGCCTAGTGACTGTCGGTCTCGTGGAAGGTGGGTGATTCCTCCTGAGGGACGATAGCGCTAGTACGGATTGTGCTCCCACGTACCGTTGCGTATATATTGGGAGACCCCTATAGGCATATATCTTTTATCCGTAGGAAGCCGTGTCGGCCGCCCTACTGATCGCAATGCAGTGAACACATCATTCACGAAGATTGACCGCCCGTACCCTAAAAAGTATTCTGCAGTTTTGCGAAAAGTTTGGCACACCCTCTGCCTAGATCTCCAGAGCAGTTTCTTTTGGTCTTTTTTAGACTCTATAACAGAAAAAGTCCATCCGAGAATTTGTCACTTCGAGCTCGTTAAAACATCGAAGGAGACTAGAGTCATCTTTAGCTTTTTCTCGACTCTTTAAAAGTGAAAAAGCAAGTTGTGTCTAAAGCGTCGTTAACAATTTATTTTAAACGGAACAATCACCCTTTAATCCTGCATTGATCTTTAGGTTGAAAAGATGGAGCACACCAACCAAGGAGTTCCCCTTGGTGGAAATCCTAGTCCCTTCTCCTCTTGGGGAGATGTTGGTGCGCCCCACATGGCCACATTGTCGCTTCCAGGACTGACAATTGGCCTACCAGTATGGCTCTTTTCAACCAATGTCGTTCAGAATACCACCATTCCTGAACAGTCGAGTCAACAGTTAGATCAGACAAGAGTTGCCTCCCAGCCTTCCACTTCATCTTCCTCCCCTCCTTCCTCTTCGCTTGACGGAACTGGTAAATCAAAAAACCGTGTTCCTAAGGAGAAGAAGGAGAAGAAGAAGAAAGAAAAGAAGAAGAAGGAGCCTAAGGCGACTGGGGGCAAACAAGTGTCATCTAACAAAAATCCACACACCGCACTCGTAAGGCCTAAATCGCCATGCGTCATATGCAAGGGAGACCACTTCCATAGAGATTGTCCCTGTATCCCCCGGATACTAAGAGACTGGTCCCCCCGTTTGCACAATTCGGTAGCATCGACCTCTGATAGCCATGTCGACTGCTCACCGTCAACTAGCGGCAGTGAAGCCCCAGGACAGAGCGGGAAAGCTAAATTTCCCTGCAGAGTGTGTGAAGGCGATCACGCCATCCACCGTTGTCCCTTCTTAGACGAGGCGAAAAGAGTTCTGGAAGATCGCCCGATTTTACGAGCGCAACTTCCTCCTGGATATCAAAAACTCTTGCCAAGTCCCTCGCTAGTTGAGAATCCGACTGACCCGCCCAGGTGGTCAGCCGAAGCACCTGTCATTGAAGATGAACCGTCTGGATCCATGCCTGACGAAAGTCAAAAGGTTGATACGGCAGTTGACCCGGTTTTGCCTTCAGAGGCTCTATCTTCGAATGACACCGTCACAGAGGAGAATCAAGACGACACCGTCCAGATTCTCTTCATCAGCACTGACTCTGATGATCAAGGGGGCAATGCCACCATTCCTTTATCGCAGGAAGGAAGTTCATCAGAGCGCTATCCGGCCGTATATTCGGTCCCACCACCAAGCAACCTAGTTGTGTCCTTTGACTGGAACCAACTAGGCAGACCCCGGTTGCCAGCTAGTATACCATTCAAAATTATTTGTCAAATATACAGAATGGTAATGGCTGGCACTATCATTGATGAGGGGGCATCTGTGAGTATCCTTTCCTCTATTTCTTGGAAAGCGCTTGGTTCGCCAGCGCTTTTGCCTGAGATGAGAAGCCTATCGGGCTTTGATAAAGGAACCAGTCGACCTTTAGGGATCCTCCCCAATGTGCCTATAACATTGAAAGGGAAGACCGTTCAAATGAACGTGATGGTCGTTCAAGGACCCTTGGATTATAACCTACTCCTTTGACGAGACTATATATATTGCATGGGAGCTGTAGTCTCCTCACTCTTTAGAGTAATGTGTTTTCCGCATGAAGGAAGAATGGTCAAGCTCGCAGACCAACTTTCGTTTCCTGGATCACGCATCGCGAATAGTCATGTGCCATCCCTAAATGGTCTATTCATGCAAGAAGTGTCTCAACCCACGGTCCGTCCTCCTGATGAGCGCGAGTAATCCGGGAGGATATGACTGGAACCCAGGGGGCATGCATCCTGGCCTGCTTTGGCAGGAAAACTTTGGGTATAGGGTAGGTTTCCGCGGGAGAATATGACTAGTCCGTACCCCGTCCGTGGATGGAAGAGGGGTTGTTCTGGAATAGGATTCTTTTGTCAAAGTTACGTGTTTGGCGCCAGAGTCATTCACCCTTGTCTATTTCGGTAGACATTGCCGAGGAAGTGTTTTGTTTGAAAGATTAACGAGACAATCTTTGGGTAACCTGAAAGAGGTAGGCCTCTCCCGGTGAAATGAAAGTTTCGATGGCAGAAAAGTAGAGGTAACCTTGAAACTCTGTTTTATACCTGGGGGCATGCAAACCTTTTGGAGTGCAAGCAAGGGGCGACTATTTATTTTTTAAATTTTTAGGTCCTCCCTTTAAACCTGTAGGTCTAACCCTTTAAACTCGTAGGATTAGCCGTTTCCGAACTTGCATAAAGAAAGGATGGGGAGCAAAGCTTAGTGAGATGAAGCTCCATAAAAAATAGAATCTTGATGAGACACTCTTATCAAATGACTGGGTAATCGAGCAGTTTCAGCACAAAGTTCATGCTCGTTAAAAAATAAACGCAAGATCCGAGCAGTTTTAACGCGGTCTTCATGCTCGTTAAAAAATAAATATAAGCAGTGAGAAAGAGTTTCCTCCAGTGTGTAAGCTCATTTTTAAATAAAAAATGAACCTATCCTGGTAAATAACCACTGTGATCGTAAATTTATCAGCCATAAAAGCCTTGGTCGTGTTTGCACCTGCCACCTCCACTTTCCATTTGGCTGATCGTTCACCTCCATATGATTGTTTACCCATTTTGAGGAACAGATGCGAAGAGTGATTTTACCTAGCCATCCTTGTGACACTGCCGTGATTGGAAAATTCCAACCTGTACCTGGAATCTGCTGCTATCCATGTTTATCACTCGTTCCTCAAAAGACGAGTCTTCTTTAAGCTCTTTTCAACTAACTCGTAAAATATGAAAAGATTGCCGAGTTTTGGCCTTCCAGCTCGTTAAAGGACAGGAAGAGCTATCCCTCCTCTAGATTTTAATCTTTTTGGACCTAAGGGATTATTGCACAAAAAGGTTGAGCGCTTGTTTTATTCGGCTCGTTAAAATTATCAAAAACTCATCCCTTCTGTATTGTTTTATACCTTTTCGGACTTAAGGGATTAGATGACGAAAAAGGAATTTTGGAGTTAACTTTATGTATCTTTTCAGACTCTCTAAAAATGAAAAGAACCGAGTTATCCTTGTCGTTAGACTCGTTAAAATTATTAAATAGCGACAAACTTGTCTTTAGACGAGAACGATTTTCCCTATCGCTAGGCTCGTTAAAAAATAGCGATGGGCTTGCCCGAAGGGCATGTTATAGAACAAGCATATGTTATCCTCCTCAAGCTTGAAAAAAATAAAGAGGTACTGGTCAGCAATGACTGGGGAAAAATTGGGAGAAAACTAAAGAGAACTTTGATGGTAGCAGGTCGCTCTTGAACATGACACTTTTCCTCCGTACCACAATCGGGTTGGGTTGTCTCATTCACCGGTCACATCACCATGGTCTCGCCATACCATCCATATTTGGGGTAATGCTACCAATCCATCGCATCAGTGTCGCCATATGTTCAAGAGAAGTCGTTCAGAAAGAGTCAGCCGGGTCCCATCCACTACCATACATTATCCTTCATCCATTCATGACCGCCATCCTGAATCATATGTCACAGATCGTTTTCACCTCCATTAAAATCATTAGCTCCGTTCCGTGTCACTGATGTGGGATTCATCAAGGCCCTCCTTTGACGGATCGCTTCTTGTCGACATCAGCTCATTATCCAAGAAGTTGATCTAGGAACAACCCCTTCAGTACTTTGAAGCTTGCATGCCTCAATGGCAAGTTTTTCACTTCCGGCGATAGGTATACATCAATGACCTTCGACCAGAAGATTTTGCGTGGTGTTCAACGCCAAGTCCTTTATTCACACCACGTGAAGTGTACTGCAGTACCTTGAGGGTCATTATCATTATCGGTGATTCCTCTCGCACTTGTTAACGGTTTACATCATTGACCGGTAATCAAGCGATGTCTTTCCATGTTCGACTTCAGCGCAATTCTCACATGGATCGACTTGTACTTAGAGTGAAGATCGAACGAGTTTGAAGACCCCGGATCTAGTTTCATCCATCTGGGTTGCGATATATATTCAGGAAAAACAAAGACATTTGAGATGTACATCATTGCAGCAGATGATCATCCTACTCAAAGGATGATAATTTCGCCAAAATTATCAGTCTACCATCAGACGATCATCTGTTCTATGTACAAAAATGAATTTATAAAGCTAAGCATGGGAATGCCCGCCTTAGCTAGATCATGAAAGCAGTATGAATCATAATGTATTGTATTACAGGTCTCCTCCCAGCAAATGGATGAACTTCGGACCCTCCTGGATAAAGCATTTCAACCGATAAACGGCCTCATACTTTAGGGGGCAACTGTTATAGACATTTTTGTGCCTTACAGCATTGAGCATGAAATGTCCATAATCTAAGGGATCCAAAGTCCCTAAACATGTTGTTCCTACCCCTAGAGGAACAAGGCTAACTAACCACAGCAATTCACAGAAGTTCTCCACCTGAAACCACTCAAAAACAAGTCAATTCAGGATCATGTCAACTGCTCCACTAAGCATCTGCGCTGAATGTCAATTGCTACACTGGCTACCTGCGTTGAATGTCAACTCCAACACTAGCTACCTGCGCTGAGCGAGTTTGGACATGTGGCAGAGTCATTCCTCGAGGTGTCAATACTCAGGAAGCTTCCAAAATGACACTTGTATCAGGGAATTCGACTGGTGATGAGTAAGAGGTTCCAAATCTCCAAGTGGAAGCAAGAACCTCCAAGTGGACTCAAGAACTGACAGAGGGAGAGGACACTAGTCAGATCTCAAGCTGACTCATCCTCTCTCCAAACATCTATATATAGATCTCACCTCCATGGGATCTAAAGGCTGGAATTTTGTGAATGTAAAGAATTGCTGTTGGTTTGAGACTGGAAACATTGGGTGCTTAATGCTTTGAAGGGAGCTGAAGAAGGAATTCCATTCTGCTGGGAAGGAGATGCTGGATTGGAGCCCTATGGGTTGTATCTCTTCCTGAAACTTGTTATCAATCAATAAAGATATCTTGGTTCTCTCCTATATACTGGTGTATTTGTATGATTGCATTAGTGTATTTGATTTGTTTCTAATCCTAAATCATTTATGAATATGTATATTTGCCTTTGTGTTGTGTTCTTCTCTTGTTGTAAGTAGCTGTTCTCTTATCACAGGTAGCTGTTCTCTTGTGATCTTGTGGGAATCAAGTAGCTGTTCTCTTGAGGAAGCGAGGAGGCAAGTAGCTGCGAACACCCAAAGAGGAGAGGATCTAGATCGAGGGACAAACGGAAGACAACGGTAAGTCTATTGATCTCCCCTCTTTCATATTTCATAAAGGAAAGAACTAGAATAGTTGTATCTGTTTGTTGCTAAGGCACTGTCACACCTTAGGTGGATAGGATCGTCCTGCATAGGCATTTTTCCCCACAACAGTCATCATCCAAAGGTTCTTCCAATTAATTAATTCTGCCACCCATGATTTATGTGAATAACCCCCAAGCATAAGGAGCCCCCACCCGTGACTCCCAAGATGCCCCTACATGACCCCCTACGTTACTCACACTTTGACCGATGTCTTGGAAGCGAGGTGCATGGCCACCTATAGACCCTGTAACACGGAGGCCAAGCCTACAGGAACCACGTCCCTCATCTCTTTTTCCCCTCGCTGACTATCCTCGCCTGCATTCCCCCTGGGTTAGCCTCATCTTAACTTGACTCTTGTCCTCATGGAAACTCGACATCTGAACCCCGAACCCCATGAGGCATCCAGCCCACACCTTGCTAGACACCTCCTTCCCTACAGCCGGTCGAGGCTAGCCTGGCCATCATTCCAAGCATGCCAATTCTCCAATTTCAGACGACCCCATCCCGCGACAGCCTCCCTCCGACTAGTTCCCCTTAGGGGCTTAGCGTCTGCCCTTAGGGCCCATGGCTCTCAAATTTCCCCTACCTTCTCAAAGCATTCCAGGAACTACACTGGCCCTAACACAAAGACAAATGTATCTTCCCTACCCTCGACCCCTGGGTTTTCCAGGCAAACAATAAATTGGAATTCGCTCGGGCAGACTCCCTCCCGACCCAACCCAATAATCCCCATGTGAGAGAGTAGAATGTTGAAACAGAGTGACACTCGTGCAGACCCCATGGAATTGGGATTATTCCTGCAGACCTCCACCACCAGGCTAATCACACCGCCCCAATTTCTCTCCCCCACAAACCCCGTGCCCCCATGCAAACCCCAAATACCAGACCAAACATAGGAAAGCATAATGGATTATAGGCAGAACCAGTAAACATACTTGGTAACTTGCGTTCGATGTCATCGTATCACCTTGCCTTCCCAAAGTCGATGTTCCACTTTCACTGTCGTCACCTCTATTCTTACACCCTCTGAACTGTTATCCTTATCTACTGTTAGTAAACTCAGCCACATGCAATTTCCACCTTCCCTTGTCATGCTTGCCTTAAACATGCCAACGACCACCATGCCCTGCGCTTTAAGCATGTGGGAGGTGGTGGCACCATTCCTCAATGTCATTTTCATTGTGACAGCCCTAATGGATCTATTCGCCAGCTCACACCTCAATCGGGTGTCTGTATGCCTTGAGTGCTCTTTCTTTGGTCATGCTCGAGGATCTCCTTCAAGAGCCAGAATTGATCATCTTTTGGTTGATTC
Organism: Pinus tabuliformis; assembly: GCA_031772625.1. Lineage (NCBI taxonomy): Eukaryota > Viridiplantae > Streptophyta > Pinopsida > Pinales > Pinaceae > Pinus > Pinus tabuliformis. Next base: position 358,174,018 of record CM062813.1, read on the forward strand.
GACCATACTTGCTTAACAGGTGCATTTTGATGACTGCAACCCCAATTTGCAAGGATGTCTGAAGCTTTATTACCATCCCTCCTGACGTGATTAGTCATTATATAGTTGAAGTTGATGATGAGGTTTCCTATCTCTTGGATTAGCCTTGTCATTCTCCAACTATGGCTGAGCTTTTCCCATTTGGTTCCTTGATTTAATTTTTTCACCGTGTTGATTACTAGCCTCGAATCACCTTCAACTACAATATTCTTGTATCCCATTTTGGTTGCTATTTGAAGGCCCTACCTTACAACTGCAAATTCTGCTTCATTGTTGCTAGCAAACCCACAGTGATCCACATATATGAGAGTGGTGTTGCTTCTGGGGTCTCGAAAAAGTCCTCCTAGGCCTGTTGGGCCTGAATTTCCTTTTAAAGCGCCATCGAAACTTAACTTCATAAATCCCTCTAGTGGGGCAGTGTAATAGTTAAGGGAAATTGTTCCCCTCAAGGTTACCTTCTAGGAGGACTGTGTTATCATTTTCGGAGCTATGTTCAATCTCTGCATAATTCTAGCCTCATGGGGTGGAACCTGCCAGTCCTCCAGGTACCACTTCTCTGCTAGAATTATTTCCCTGATGTTCTATATGATCCCTTCCCATACTGCCTCATGAGGAAGATGTTGATCCTTTAACATTCAGTGATTTTGCTCTTTCTAGATGGCTTAAAGTGTTAGTCCTTATGTGAGACCCCATGCCCTATTTATGACTAGGCTTGGGAAAATGCTTGTTCTCCATATGAGGATTGTTTCTCGAATTCTTTTTCTGTCCCGATCCATTCTTCCGAAGAGGTCCTCCATTTGTCTCCATTTTTTTTCAGCATATGGGCATGTGTTAAGTATATGTTTGAGGTCCTCGCTATGCATATTGCATAGCTTGTATAACAACAACACAGAGAAGCCCCTTCTTTGGAGCTAGTCCCAAGTAAGAATTCGACCTCTGCGCATGAGCCAAAAGAAGTAGGCCACCTTTGACCACCATCACCGTCCCCATATCTTCTTCCAAATCTAGTTTTGGCCTCCCAAATCTCGGCCTGCCCTTAGATCATACACTTCTTTGATAGTGAATGTCCCTTTGGTAGTATACCCCCATCTGAGGATATCTGGTCTGTTTAGGATAGATATTTTCCTTGAGTCTAACTCCTTGTCTAGCTGATTCCATTGATTCGATTCCAGGGTCTGTGTCCAGTCCGATTTCTCCTTCCATCTCCGCCAACCTTCCCGTGCTTGGTCTATTTTCCAAAATTGTTCCACTATATAAAAATTCCTCTCAGTTGTGTATAGAGAGAGATCTCTTAGGTATTGTTTCCTCATAATTTTATCTTGTTCTTGGCATGAGTCTTGCCAAAACAAAGTCATTTTCCCATTCCTGATTTCTTAGAAGAAATTTTGTTGGATAAGGTCTTTATTTTGGGCCACCAAATTCCATATAGTTGATCCTTTGGGGGGGTCCCGATATCTTAAGATATCTTTCATTCGGAAAAGAATATTATATTTGCGCGTACATATTTATTTCCAGACATTAGTCTCACCTCCCATCCAACACCACCATAGTTTAGCCCCCATTACTTGGTTTAGGATATAAGGGTCTTGCAGTCCTAGGTCTCCATTAATCTTATGGTTTGTTAAGTTCAACCAAGATACCAAGACCCATTTTTTAATTTTTCGAGATCCTCCTAATAGAAAATTCTTAAATGTTTCCACCATATTTGTACATGAGGTTTTTGGCACTGCCATCGCTGAGAGCTAATAGATTGGGAGAGATTGGAGAACTTCATTGAGGAGGACCATCTGGCCTGCCAAATTTAACCATCGAAAAGCCCAACCAATGAGTTTGCATGTAATTTTTTGGAATAGGGTTTGCTAGCAGGAGGCCTTTAGAGAGTTTACCATCAAGGGCATTCCCAAATACTTGGAAGGTAAAGTTCCAATACCAAACCCTAGGACCCAAGCTAGATAAGTTTGTATGTTTTCAGGAGTATTGAAAAAGAAAATGAATGTTTTGTCATTGTTGGTCATTGTCCCTGATGCCTCCATGAAGACGAGGAGTACCTCTTTGATGCAGAGAGCTTCAGGAAGCGACACATGAAAAAAGAGCATGATATCATCTATGAACTATTGATGTGTAATGGGGAGGTCATTGCCCCATAGCCTCAAGCCTTTTATCCAGGAATTTCTACCTTCGGTCTTAAGGTAGTGGTCCAAACCTTCAGCAACAACAATGAAGAGAAATGAGGAGAGAGGGTTGCCTTGGCGTAGGCCAAGTGAGGGGTTAAAAGTTTGAGAGGGGGAGCCATTGAGTAGAATGGAGAACACAGGGGATGACATCAAAGCCTGGACCTAATTAATCCATTTCTAATCAAACCCGAAATCCCTGAGGACATTATTGAGGTACTCCCAGTGTTACACAGTAATTTGTCACCATCCCTGTTACTCCTCTTGTCGTACCTTGGAGGACCCATCCCGGGAGTTATAAGAAGTGACAAAGTCTAAAAACACCTGCATTATGTTCCCCTGAGTATGTACTCCATGTTCCCTAAAGACACCTTCTGCAGATCATCCCTAAAAAATTCTCTTTTTCCATTGGCGCAAGTCCACAGTATCCTACCCGCGCCAATGATGGAGATCCTCAAAAGGGGGCGCGACCATTGGCGCTCTATCTTAGAGCAATAGTCGCACCAACCAAATTTAGTCGTGCTTTTTGCCTTAATGCACGTCCGACTGTTGTTTCCTTCATTACATGGAGCTTTTCTGAGGATAGAAAATCAGTTTTTTGTCGAGCTTTATCCATCTTTATGGCTTTTGCTAATTCCACAAAAGGTGTCCCGGTTCATCGCATCCTCCTCCCCTCCATCTATATAAGCTTGTCATTATGCATTGGACAAGCTAGTGCTAGAGAGAGTGTTGGTGTTAGTGTTATGCTAGTGATTTGGTAATTGAGTTATAGTAGTGATGATTATTGGTCATGGAGAGAATGCTAATGAATGCTAGAGAGGTTATGCTGCCGAAGAGGAGATGCATGTCAAGACACATATAGTTACTCACCCAGCCAGGAGAAGGGTCGACGTCAGAACAATGGTTGTAACTTTTCCTGTTTATTAATTGATGAGCGACTGCTATTATAGTTCCAATCTCATTATCTGTCATGGTGATATGTTGATTTATTTCCTTTCTGACTGAAATATAGTTGTGCCTTGGTAGTTTTTATGTTGGTTTCTGTCTCTTCCTTTGTATGTGCAGATATTCGTTATGATCTGTTGGAGCAAGGGAGCGAGGATATCAACTCTGCTTCAATCATAGCGTTGGACTCCAGGTTAGTCTTCTTGATTCACCTTTGAGGCATAACTAGGAACTTGCGTAGCAGCGTGGTTTGTTTGTGGCTAGTTCTGTCATAGGCTAGTGGGATCGCCTCTGTCCGCAGAGGGGATTTACCTTACCAACACCCAGCTTAGGCAATCATAGGCCTTGGAAAGGTCTAGCTTGATCATCATGCCTGGGAGTTTTTGAGATTTGAGAGAATGCACTATTTCTTGGGAAGTGACAAATCCATCAAGGATTTGTCAGCCTTCAACGAAACTCATTTTCTGAGGGGAGATGAGATGAGGAAGTAGAGGCTTCAAGCATTTAACAATCACCATGGTTATTATTTTGTTCATGACATTGCAGAGGGAAACGAGTCTAAAGCCTTGGAGGTATTCAAATTTAGAGGATTTCAGAATTAAAGGAATGAATGTCACATTTAAGCTAGGACATACCTTTTGGTTCTGGCATAATTCTTCCACCACATCCAGTATATCTGGCCCTATAAAGTTCCAAGTAGCCTAATAGAATTCTGTTGTGAAGCTATCTGATCCAAGTGCCTTGTTCTTCGCCATTCCCTTCACTACCCCCTCGACCTCTTCAGCGTCACTGCACACATGAGGGCTAGATTTTGTTCTCTAGATATAAGTTGTAGAATGTTCCTCATGATCCATTGAGTAGCCTTTGTACAGTCTTGAGGCAGTTCTGTTAGGATGTATTTGAAATTTTGAACTAGTAGATCCTCCATCTCCTCATGTTGGACTACCCAGTTTCCATCTTCATTCTTCAAGGAATAGATTTGGTTCTGTTGCTGGTGCTGGTTCATTTCTTTATGGAAGAAGTTGGTGTTCCATTCTCCTTCCCTCAGCTAATTGACCCTGGATTTCTGCTTCCATAAAATATCCTCTTGCTTTCTCCTTTCCTCTAGCTGATTGATTAACTTCCCTTCTTCCACCACGAGGCTATCTGTTCGACCATGTTGGATGATCTTTTGTTGTAAACCTGGATTTTATTATTCAACTGGTGTTGGTCTTTCATGATATGGTCAAACTCTTCATGATTCCATTTCTTGATCTTATGTTTGATCTCCTTTAACTTTAGTTGGAAGGTATGCATGGAGTTTCTTCCTTTCTCCTCACTGGAACTCCACTATTCCTCTATTTTATTCATTAGGTTGGGGTCTCGTAACTAGAAGGCTTCGAGTCTAAATGGGTGATTCTTCAGTCCAATTTTTCAAATCTATTTCCAATCGGATGGGCTAGTGATCCGAGCCCATGCATGGGAGGATTGAGGCTTCGAATAAAATGTCTTTGCTAATGACATGCTCCGAGGCTAGAAACCTGTCCAGCCGTGAGGCAATCTGATGGGCTCCTCCCCAACAATTGTTCCATGTGTAAATTCCATTATTCGTCTGTAGGTCCACTAAGTGCAGGTCTGTTATGAGATCCCCAAATGCTTCCATAACTATCTCAGTATGATGAATACCTTCTCTCTTTTATTCCAATGATGTTATCATATTAAAATCTCCACCGACTATCCAGAGGTCTTCAAGGTATACCTCCCTCAGTTTGGTGAGGTTGTGTAGGAAGACCCCTTTTTCTCCTGGAATGTGAGGCCCATAAGCCCCCGTTAGGAGGACCCAATATCTGCATCCCACGTCTCTTAAATTACCTGATAATATCCTTGGTATACTAACCCAATCCTCAGATGTTACCTCCGTTGCATTCCAAAGGATAGCCAGGGCACCAACACTACCTCTAGCGTCTTGGGCAATTACCTCATAATAGGGGTTATAACTCTTTAGGATTTATTTGAGCTTGAATTCCGCAATCTATGTCTCTTGAAGTATCATGATATTAGGCTTTTATTTTCTCAGTCTCTCTTTTAGGCATCGTTGTTTTCCTTTGTTGTTGAGGCCTCAGACATTTCAGGATGTAATTAGCATTTCTAAGGTTTATTGAGTTGGTGGAACACCACTGATAGTGACACCACCCTTCTAGAATTTACCATCATTTCCCCTACCATTTGAATGGACTCGCTCAAGTTCTTCCTACCTCGTTTTTCTCCTCTTTTCCCTTGAGGTCCTTGCTCCATCACTTGGCTTGCTTAGGATTCCAAGTGCTTCAATTGATTCACTCCTAGCATAACTTTCTTGGCCTTATATTGCTCAAAAGTATCCTTGTACAATTGTTTTAGATCTTCTAGGATAAATTTCTCATCAAGGTGTTGCCATTTTCTCAACAGGCATTTCATCACTTGTTCTTCCGTGCTAAGGTCTTCCTTTTGGCTTTCGATCTCCATATTGGCTTGGTTCGCTATTTCATGGTTACTTCTTTTCCTTGTTGTTCCTCTTCCACTTTTCGTTTAGTATTTCTCCCTCCCCATTGGGGGTTTGGTTGGGTTTTTGGGCCCGTCTTCGATGTAGGGGTTTCTTCACTTAACTCATCCTCCTATAGAATCTCATAGTGATTGTGGTTGCGGAGGCCCTTTCGACTTGGTCCCTGATTAGGGTTCTACAAATTTTTCTGATTTCTTTCCCTTTTCTAGACTTCCTGGAATCCCTCTGCATATTCTTTTGCATTGTTCTCCCCATTGGCATTAGAGGCTTCCAGCAATTCTTACTATTCAAAGGGCATGCATGAAACATATGTCCATACTCGTGGCACTTGTGACATCTAAAGGATATGCGCTCGTAGTCTAGATGTTGTTGCCACACCTCATCGTGGTATTCCAGCTCTATGAATTTCGACAGTGAGTCTGTTATGTTTATATAAACACAAATATGAGTGTATGAAGTGTATCTTCCCTTTTTGGTGGAGCCTGCAACCTTGATGAAGTTCCCGATGGAGTCTCCAATGCCTTCCAGGATCTCTGGGTCCCAAGATTCGACTAGCAGAGCAAATAATCGAATCGAAACAGGTGTCGCTGGGACTTTTTCTTGATCTGGGTTGTAGCATTCCTCCCAGTGCCTCATAACGAGACACGTGTTGTTGAAAAAGTAGAAGCCTTCTTCAAAGACTCATTCCTTGTCTTCCAAATTGGAGAATATTACCGTGAAGAAGCCTTTGGCTCCCAGCTTCAGCTCTATATGACCTTTTAGATGCCATTTATGGTGGATCCATTTGACCAGATCCCTTTCTATCGACCAAACCTCAATAAACTTGCATATTAGGGCATGGTATTTCATGTATTTCCTGTATGCTTCCAGTTTGTTATTGGGTATGATTAATCTTCGTTTTTTCATGGCCCTGGGAAAACACTGACCCCTCATTCGTGCTTTCCATTGGGTGCCCAGAACCGAATTTCCTTTGTTGCGGCCTCTAGTCACTGTGGGTTTGTTATTTCTTGTTTCTCCTGTCGGTGCATTCTTGTAGGAGGGGATCTCTCCCCCCCATTTGCCACACTCATTTCTCTATCAACTAGTTTACTTGTGGTAGGTACAGTGGATTACTTTTTCCATTTGTGAGATTGAGTTTCTGTAACCCTAGCCATGACAGTCATTCCTGTGAGCTCCTAATTCAGATATCTAATTTAACTATTGACCATTCAAATTATGTTTTAGATATCAGAACCACCTACTATATATATATATATATATATATATATATATATATATATATATATATATATATATATATATATATTATATATATATATATATATATATATATATATATATATATATATATATATATATATATATATATATATATATATATATATATATATATATATATATATTGAAAAAAATGAAAAGGAATATTTCGAGAAAGTAAAAATGTAAAGCCTTCATTCAATTGTATTTTCAAAATCAATTGCTATGGCATGGAAATATGTTAAGAACTTACTTATACGTGGAAATCCATTCATTAGCTCCCAGAGAAATGGATTATTGTTTCTTCATTATTAGTAATAGAAGCATAGGTGGTGTTGAAGGATGGAGTAAGATATCTGAGGTTATATTATTAATGGAAGTGGAGGTTGTGTTGAAAGATGCACTAAGATATCCAAGGAGCAGAAAAATGTAGTGGAGAAGGACTATTACAGTCCAAAGGTGGAAAGGGAGAAAGAGAAAGGAAGAAACAATGAATTCTAAGGGATAATGTCATGTCTTCCTCAAACATGATTCACTCTACCTCAAACATAATAGCAAAAGTGTCCTCAGACACACAAATTTTATTGATAAAGGAAAAGAAAAATACATAATTAGTAAGGGCTTACAACAATTACTCATTGCTATTGGGAGAAAAATATGTTTTAAATAACCTTGTGTCCTAAATTAATTTCGTTATGGAACACTCATTTCATGTGACAAGTGTCCATTTACATTTAATGTGATTCTAACAAATTTCCTAATTTGATTCCTAAATAACAACACTTTTCTAGATGTCATATCTACTATAGCAAATAAATATTCTAAAAAGACTCAATGACTCTAAATAATTAAACATTAAACTACCTAAATAATTAAATACTAAACTATGTACTTTGGATCATATATCTAAAATTACCCTCTTTGATCCAAAATTACATTACAAAAAATATAAAGTTCTTCCCTGAACTTAGTAAATTTGATCCTACTAAGTGGTTTTGTGAAAATATCTACGATTTGCTCTTTTGAAGAACAATATATCAATTTTATGACATCCTTTGTGGTGAGTATCTTGATGTAATGATACTTTGTGTTAACATGCTTTGTTTTAGAATGGAGAACTAGATTTTTTGCAAGTTTTATGGATGACTAATTATCAATGAATAATGATGTGGCTTCTGCTTGAGGAACACCTAAATCTTGCGAAGTTTTGTGCAACCAAACAATCTCACATGTTGCTCATGTTGATATATATTCTCCCTCTACTGAAGAATTTTCTACTGTAGCTTTCTTCTTGCAACTCTAAGAAACTTTTGTTGACCCCATGTTCATCAAATAACCTAAGCTTGAAGTCTGCTCATTAATACTTCCAACAAAATCTGCATTTGAATATCCACCATGTACAAAATTCTTAGTCTTTGTGTAGAGAAGACCAAAATCTTTCGTACCTTGGATGTATCTAAGAACCCCTTTTGCTTTCCCTTGGGTCATGCATAAATCGTAATAGAATAGTAACTATATAAGATAATTTTTGATGAGTGATTATCAGGTAGATCAAGTTGTCAATCAACTATCTGTAAGTAGTACTGTTTACTAACTCCCCCCTTCAAATTTTGAAATTTTTAAGTTTTGATCCAATGGGGTGAGAATGGACTTGCAATTTTGCATTCCAAATTTTTTGAGTAGTTCATATGCATATTTTTTTTTACTAATGAAAATTTTGTTTGGATGTTGGAATACTTCAACTCCAAGATAGTAGTGAAGTAGTCCCAAGTTGATCATTTTGAATCCAACCCATAATTCCTTCTTTATCTACACAATATGATCATTGTTGTTTCCAGCGATGATCAAGTCATCCACATACATAACTAAAATCACCATATTTTTACCCTTTTGGTGCACACATAGGATATCATCTGATTTACTATGCTTAAATCCAACCTTGCGAAGATATTTTTCCACTTTTGCATACCAAGATCATGGAGCTTGTTTCTACCTATATAATGTCGTAAGTAATTTGCAAAATTTTGTGTTCTTGTCCTTCAAGTTCAAAACCAAGAGGTTGAATCATATAAACTTCTTCTTGCAAGTCTCCATTGAGGAAGACACTTTTGAGATCGATTTGATATATATTCCAACTTTTTTGAGCTGCTAATGTGAGCACCAACTTGATGGTGTTCCATTCTATCATAGGTGGAAATGATTCCTCAGTCTATTCCTTCTTGTCGTGCAAAGCTTATTTTGGCCTAATATTTTTTTATTTATCCATCTAGATTACACTTGATTTGGTAAACCCATTTTCATATGATGGGCTTCATATTTTAAGGAAATCAATAAGTTTCTAAGTATTATTTTCCATATACTTGTTTTAATGCCTCTTTGAATGTGGAAGGCTCAGTAAAATAATTTGTTACTATGAAAGTTTTTCTTCATTTCTTTTTTAACTTCTTGTGCCTGTTTTGTTCTATTCATCTGGCTTGACATCCTTCAAAACTTGAATGATCCATCTAGGTAGTTGATGTGACCTGTTTGTGGATCTGAATGATCACCATAATTATAATCATATTGATATAAGTAGAGGATCATCGATTATCCGAAGTTTCAGGAGATGGAGAGTCACTATTCCATGAACAAATTCTAGAAGATTTAGATGAACTTATTGAAGATCCAAATAAACAAGGTGAACTAGATGAATCATTTTATGAAGAAAGCCATTCAATCTCATACCAATTTTGTGTACTTGGTTGATTTTGCATTTTTATTTTCTTGTTAATACCTTGACTTTCCAATTTCTATAGAATACTTTCTATCTCTATGCCATTCCTTATTTATGTTTCATCAAATATAACATCTCAAATAACATTAAACTTTCCATTGGACAGAATAATATATCCCTTCTTTTCATTGGAATATTCGATCAATATACACTTCAAACTTCGGGAATCGACCTTAGCTCATTTTAATTTTAGAACTAAGGCATAACATATTGAACCAAAAACTCTTACATATTTGAATCAATGTTTGAAGCCAAACCATGATTCATATGGAATAATTCCATCCAAAGAAGTAATGGGAGATATGCTTTTTAAGTATATTGCAATATGTATTACTTCGTCCCAGTAGGAAGGAATTCAATTTTTAAAATTTAACATGGATCTTTCCATCCCTAACAAGGTGTGATTCATTCCTTCTACTACTCCATTTTGTTGTGGAGTGTAGACATTTGTAGGTTGCCATATGATATTGTTGTCCCTGCAAATAGTTTGGAATTCATTAGAAGGGGTGTCCAACATCCCCCCATTTAATATGAAGGGGTGTTTGTAATTCCAAGCATCACTCTAAATCTTTCAAACTTTTCTTTTCCAAGTGCTTTGGTGAAGATGTCTATAATTTTATCATTTGTAGGACAATGTCATAGGCGAATAGTCTTGGCCTAAACATGATGTCGAATGAAATGATACTTTTGTATTGATGTTCTTAGTTTGATCATGGAATTTTGGATTCTTGGTCAATTTAATTGCAAAACTATTATCAATTGGAAGAGGAGTAGAGTGCACTTTTTTTATGCTGCAAATATTTATGAATTTTACTAAGCCACACAATATCTTTAGTTGCTTGTACATCAACCACATATTGTGACTCTATTGTGGAATATGTTGTAACTAATTGTTTGTGTGATCTCCAAGAGATAGCTTTTGATATAAGACTAATAATATAACCTGAAGTAGATACTCAATTTTCCTTATCTCCATCAAACTTTGAATTAAAATATCCAATCAGGTTGAAGTCACCCACCAATGTATATTTGAGTCCAAAGTCTTGAGTTAATTTCAAGTACTTTATAACTCTTTTTGTAGCAAATCAATGTGACTCCCTCACAAGGATTTAACATACACTTGGAAATGATTCCAACAACAATTGAAATGTATGGTCTGGTAGTGGTGAGGTAGATAAGGCTTCCTATAAGATGTCTAGACTTAGTCGCATATGTTGAGCGATGGAAAAGGTATACATTTGCCATTTATTTCTTTATATTTTCCTTTGAATCATAACTCCTTTACTTTCTAAAATGGTAATATGTTAAAGAATTATGGTAGAATTAAGGAGATTTGTGATTGATGCAAAATAACTGATTATTGTCTTTTTTTATACAGAAAATGAAGGAAATAGAAAACCACTATTCGGGAGGAAAAGACAAAGCAGAAGCAATTGTTGTCCCTTCCCTAGGAAGTCGTATCCAGACAATGCGATTAAGATCAGAGCGCATAGTCCAGGAGAAGAAAGGGAAAGCGCGACATCAACGCAAGAAGACAAAATGATAAACTGGAAATCAAAGATAGAGTCAATCCCTCAGGTTCCTTTGATCGTGAGGGATTGCTACTTCAAAACTTATCTATACTCTTGATATATCCGCCTAGCCATTATAAAAAGGGAAAACGCTTGTAGCCCAGGGGCATGTATTATCATTTTGCAGAACTTACTGTTGCGCTGTTACTTTGATCATCGATTCTTGTTGGTTAAAACAGAGTACGATTGCTTTTAAACTTTTTATACATGATTAATACATAAATTAGTTGCCGTTCCATTCCTTCCTACTAAATTAGCCCGCCGATGCTTCACTACCGGCTAAGGGCCAGGCCCTGGTGGATCCATTTGCTACCTATACCATTATTTTATAGTTCCAGTCATGTGATGGTTTGATTTACGTTTCATTTCCTTGAATCACATTGCTTTACAGTTTCCTGTCCTTACAAGTTCTAATACTTTCTGGAATTATTTTATTGCATAAGCTATGATTGAATCGTGTTGTTGCTCCCTTCCTATCATAACGAGATTATTATCCTTTACCACTTATATCATTATTCATTTCAGTTATAAAGCCTCACAGTTCATTACAAATTGTTGTTCATTTAGCATTTTTATTCATTTCTATTAAGTTAGCGTTGTTGTTCATTTCCATTTAGCATTGCTATTCATTTCTATTAAATTAGCATTGCTATTCATTTCCATTTAGCGTTGTTGTTCATTTCGATTAAGTTAGCATTGCTTTTCATTCATACTAGATAGGTGTTATTTCTTTCCTACAAGTATCTTGTTTTGCTTTTGAGTGTTTTGCAGTGAGCATTTTTACTACATTTCTGTTGGCAGAATTAGTGATCCATCATTTCCAGTTAATTGCTTTAGTGTGGTGTGTAAGATCAACAATTGTAAAGGACATTGGCTATCGCTGCCTAAGTTCTTAGATTATGGATCTTAGTTATATTTGATTTCATTTATATCAGTTGACAAAGGAAAGAGTTATCACTACTACATCCTTGACTGATAAATTGTTGTAGTTTTCTAAGTGAATGATTTAAGTTTCAGAGCATTAAGTTTCTTTTGATTGCAATTAGATTTTATTTCAAGCATCCATTTACTCTTGTATTTGAAGCACTGTACTACAATTTAGAAACATTACTCTTGAAATAAATTGCCCGCCTCAGACTGAGTACACTCTTGAAATAATAAATAATACCTCGATTGATAATTAATGTAGGACAAATAGGAGTTCAAAAGACACCTTTTATACCTCAACATTTTGGCGCCATTGCCGGGGAGAGTGTAGCCATTTGTTTTAAAAAAAAAGAGTAGTGTGCATTTGATAAGTCCTTGCTAGGAGAGAATTGGGTATTAAAAATGGAAGGTAAGAACCTGCGTATGGAGCATGTGACAACCTTTCTCCCTTGCCCTCTTTCTTACAGATTTGTTGATTACTTTGGGTAGAAATAAGTTTTTGAGTTGTGTGCATGACTAAGCAGAAAAATCCTGAAAAGAATCAAAAGCCACTGCTCAAACTTGATAAAGCTAAGGGACTGGTGACCCTTGGCCGATCGACATTTATAGACAATATCATCAAGAAAGAAGAATCTCAGCCATCAGTAGGCCCTAGAAAAGTTGCTTCTAAACAACCTACTAGCTCCCTTCGGGCCACAGAATCACCATCTGTAGCTTTTGCTACAGATGGTACAAAGCCAAATAGAATAAACTGAGCAAGATTTTCAAGAAATTGAGAATTCTCACCCAATTTCTTTACAAGAAGGGAACTCTAGTAATCTCTGTGAAGGAGGAGGAGAGACAGGGGAAATAGAAGAACCAAGATCCCCTCTTGGATTAGTTCAAACACTAAGTAGCCCAGATAGGGGAAGTGATATCAAGATCATCCAAAACAATGCTGGAGAACCTAAAGAGCCAAAATCCCCCCAGATAATAGTTCAACAAGGAACACTCATTATCCTAGACCAAGGAAGTGCTATTAAGGCCATTCCTACTCCTTCTAGTCAGCCTAGGAATAACTCCATAGAAATCTGAGAAGGATATTGGCACATATTTGATCAAATGGCCCAGAACCAGCAAACTCCTCAAACTTCCACACTGCAATATCCCATTGTAGATACTGCAGTTAATGCACCTATGAAGGCCATTCCTCTCTAGCATATTCCTACAATCCATGGCCTAACATCGGAAGATCCAGATGCATTTTTGTTTGAATTCGATGTATTATGTTGAGGGTATGACTATACCACCGATCCCCAAAAGCTAAAACTATTTCCCTCCACATTAAAAGAAGCAGCTTTACGATGGTTTATGGGGTTAGGTGGAGGTGTTATAAATCACTGGGATCATATGAAAGGTGCTTTTCCAAGGAAATATTAGGATTATTGTAGGTCTAGAGAATTAAAGGATGAAATATTTTAAATGACAGACAGACCTAATGAAACATTGGAGGAATATGTAGAATTCTTTCAATACAATCTCCAGAGATCTCCTTATGCATCTTTACCCTTACCTGACAATGTGTTAAAAACTACATTAATTAAAGGGATGAAGGAACAATGGGTTGAAACATTAAACATTATGGGAAAAGGTGACATATATCAGGAAAGTTTTGCTGACATTATTGATTTATGTATCAGGAGTTTGAGAGGTAGTACAAGGCTAAAATCGGCATAACATAACATAATCACAAGGGACAACAAGATCTATGGTGGAGGCGTAGCACGCGCAAAAATTGGGAATCTATTGGAATAATTCAAAACTGATATTTTAGGGACTTTGACAACGCAGCTTGACATTATGCAGGCTAAAGAAAAGCAAGCAGAAGCAGAGCAAAATTTGGCAATATTCTGCTCCTGATGTAAAAGAAACATAGCCATAAAGAGTGCCCACTAGATGCAGTCCAAGTCTGCGCCATTTGCACAAAATACCACTCCACAAAAAACTATCCCACTCCCGAGACTGAAAGCAGTCTACAAGGAGGCAGAAGAAGAATCAGAACCAGTGTACCTACTCAATCAGCGCCGTCAATGGTGGCCATGACAAACAGGTATACCCAGTGATCCATCCTCTTCTTTTTAGTCTCCTCAATATAATTCTCAGCAGTATAATGGAATGTGGAAAAATCAGCCACCTTTCTCCAGCTGGTCACAACAGCTGTTTCCTACATCACCATGGCCAAATCAAAAAAATCAGACCAATTGGCCAAACTTCCCTTATTGTCCACCATTTTGGCAAAATAATGCATATATGACACAATGGTCACCCTCCACCTCGCAAAGTCAAACCTGGTTGTCGAACTGGCAAATACCGATAAATCAACCAGCTGGAATGATTCCTCTCACTCAACCTACACTTCCAGCACCATATGCATTGCAACAAAATCCCCAGACCAACTTAAGACCACAACTCCCATCCCAACCCAACCCGAACCCTTATAATAGACTGGTTCAATCTGTTCAAATAATCGAAGCATCAGAACTAGAAACCGAGTTAAGAGAGTGCAATGACCTTCAATTAAGGTCTGGGTTCGTAACAGAAACTGAGGGAGATAAAAATGCTCAAGTTGAAATTCCATTACCTTTAGAACAACCACTACAAGAAGATGATGTGATTAGACAACAAACTCACGACCAAGAAACCACTTCTTCTCCCCCATTCCTAGAACGACTAATCATACCGTGCCCAATAGAACATCCTGACTTTGATCTTCTGGGAGAAATAAGAAATTTGTGTATAAAGATCCCACTCCTGTAGGCTATCCAAGCTATCCCAATCTACGGAAAAACCATCAAAGGGTTATGTATAAAAAATCCAGAGAGGAGAATAACAACTAACCCAACCGTCCAAGTCGTCAGCACCCCATCTGACTTACTATCAGGAAGAGAGGCACCGGTAAACTATGAGGACCCAGGGAATCCTATAGTGACAGTGCAAATCAATGGACACTCCTTTTCAAATGCCTTAGTTGATTTAGGAGTTGCAACTAATATTTTAACAACCACCACTTGTCAAAAACTTGACATTACATCATTAGATCCAACCACAACATTATTGGAGTTGGCTGCCTGATCGGTAGTCAGACCAAAAGGCACACTACATCATGTAATGGTCTTTGTAGACTCCTGGGAATACCCTGCAGACTTTCTGATAATTAATCCCAAAAACTGGCTAGATGGACACCCTTTAATCTTAGGTAGACCCTAGCTAGCAACTACTGATGCTTACATTGGCTGCCGATAAGGCATTATGACTATAACTAGAGGGAGTAATGTCAAGAATTTAGCTTTATACCCTCTAGCCCAACCAAGCCTAACAATAATAAAAACTAACAAATAAACTGTATCATATCTCACAGAAAACATTAGATCACCTTTAACCATAGAAGATGCCCTTGAATTTAAAGACCAAACAGAGGACGACATCATCAACAATTTCATTAACCAACTTGAAACGAGATCCCATGTACAATGTCACATGATAGTGGCAACATTTGATAACAAACTAGAATAAGATCCCATCAAAGACACTCGTGATCAATCAATACGTACTACCTTTGTTTCAAACAACAAAACTATCGAGATTGAGCTAGGAAAAACCTTGAACATTAACAAAAACTTGACTCCTAAACAAGAAGAGAAGCTGGTCCAACTATTGAGAAAATACAAGGAAGCTTTTGCATGGGATTACCTGGGCATGAAAGGAATTGATCCCCAGCTGTGTACGCACCACATTTATACAGAAAAGGATGCTAGACCCGTTCGCCAACCCCAACAGAGACTAAACCCTCATCTTAAGGATGTTGTGAAAGTTGAATTACAAAAAATTTTAGATGTAAACTTTATTTACCCAATATCTAACAGCAAGTGGGCCTCTCCATTAGTAGTGGTGCAAAATAAGAATGGAAAGTGGAGGATATTTGTAGACTACATAGAATTAAACAAAACAACCCAGAAAGACCACTTTCCCCTTCCATTCACTAATAAGGTATTAGACACATTAGTAGGAAAGAAATTATTTTCTTTCTTAGATGGCTTTAGTGGATACAATCAGATCCATATTGCCCCAAAAGACCAGGATAAAACTACTTTTATCTATCCTTGGGGAACATTTGCTTACAGAGTCTTACCCCTTGATCTATGCAATGCCCCTGCCACATTTCAGAGGGCCATCCTCAGCATCTTTTCAGATTTAATAAATGAAGGGCTCGAAGTATATATGGATGATTTCACACCATATGGAGATGATTTTGAGCCAGCACTAGACACATTGGAAAAGGTGTTGCAAAGATGTATTGCCACCAAGCTTTTCTTGAGCCATGAAAAGTGTCATATGATGATGACCGAGGGACTCATCCTAGGTCATTATATCTCAGCAGCTGGAATACAGGTAGATCCAGCTAAAATTTAGATAATTTTGTTAATACCTACTCCTACCACACAAACAGAGGTACACAGTTTTCTGGGTTTTTCTGGTTATTATAGGAGATTCATAGAGCATTTTTCTCAAATAGCTGCACCTCTATACACACTAACTGGGAATGTTGATTTTATTTGGACAGATAAGTGTGACCGTGCTTTCGAGGATCTGAAAAAGCTTGTATTGACAACCCCAGTGCTAAGGGGCCTAAATTGGGAATTTCCATTTCGAATTTCATCAGATGCTTCAGACACAGCTATTGGAGCAGTCCTTGGGCAGGAAGAAGATAAAAAGCCATATGCAATTTATTATATTAGCAAGAATCTATCTCCTGCTGAACTAAACTATACTGTAACTGAAAAAGAGTTTTTAGCTGTAATACATGTTGTAAATAAGTTTAGACATTATATAACTGGGTATCTTGTAGTTTTATATACAGATCACTCTGCCATAAAATACTTAGCAAATAAACCTGTTACAAATGGTAGAGTAACAAGATGGTTGATTTTATTGCAGGAATTTGACATCACAATAAAGGATCGACCTGGAAAAGAGAATCCTATAGCTGATTTTCTCTCACGAATGCCAAATCCAGCGGACACAGCAGTAGTCGAAGATCAATTCCCAGATGAACATTTGTTTGCTGTTACTATCAAAACACCATGGTATGCTGATGTTGCAAATTATTTAGTAGTAGGTAAATTACCCAAACATCTAATGCCCAATGAACGAAAACAGATAGTGCAACACAGTACCCGATTTTCTTGGATTGGGGGCTACCTATTTCATACAGGGGCGGATATGCACATCAGAAGATGCATCCGCGAAGAAGAAATATTTGACATTTTGAAAGCTTGCCATGACGGACCATGTGGCGGACATTTCGTAGACCACAGGACTGGCCAGAAGGTTTTGCAAACAGGCTTACTGGCCTACAATCTTTAAAGATGCTAAGAAATTTGTTCAAGCCTGTGATAGTTGCCAAAGAGCGGGACACCCTAGACAGTCCAAAAAAATTCCTTTAAATCCACAGTTAGTAATCGAGCCATTTTAGAGTTGGGTGCTCGATTTTATTGGTCCGATTAACCCACCATCAAATCAGAAATCATACATTCTAGTAGCAATAGAGTATGTTACCAAATGGGTGGAAGTAGAGGCACTTTCAAGAGCTATAGAGGATTCTGTAATACATTTCCTTTTCCAAATATTTGTGTGATGTGGCCTCCCAAGGGACATAATCACAGATGGAGGACCACAATTTGTAGGTAATAAAATTGTTGCAACATTAAAAAACTACCACATTCGGCACAAAATTGTTGAGATTTTCGGTTTTAATAAAATAGGCAAAAAATTCTCAGTAGGTGACAACAATAAGATTGAGTTGCTATATTAGCTCTATTTTGTTGGGAGAGAGTTAATGCAGCCTATATCTATTGTAAGAGGATTTATGAGGCAGTTAGATTCTCTTGGCTATAAAACAGGTGTCCATACGGATTGGTGTGAGTGGGTGTGAGCGTTTGAGAGGAAATTGATTCTCTTGTAATCTCTTGTTTTGATAATAAAGATTGCCGATGCCTATGTTTGGTGGACGTAGCCTAGAATGGTTGTGTGAACCACGTTAAACTCTGTGTCATCTGTGAATGGTTTACTTGTTGTGTATGTTATTTATCTTGTTGCGCACTGATTTCTCTAACAAGTGGTATCAGAGCGAGTTGGAGGAACGGCGGGAGGCGTGGCAGGCCCAGAACTTGGTTGTGGAACGGGTACATGCGACCAAGACAGTCGATATGTTTGCAGTCATCTGTGTGGCTATCATCTGCAGTCAAACTACGTGCCCTGTTTACAGTCATCTGCGTGGCTGTCATCTGCAGTCAGTCTTGATGTACAGCGCAAGACTGTAAATCAACGCAGCGTTAACACTGTTTTTTAAACAGCGCAGCGTTAACATTTTATTTTTTAAATTGCACTGGTTTTGCTGAGATGATCTACACTTTATGTGACATCGTTTGTTGCAGTGGATTGAAACATACCTGCAGTGGATTAAACATTGTTGCGGTGCATAATTGTTTACGTGGACCTGCGCATGCCAAAGCGTTTTTTGTTTTTTTTTTTAACTGCCTGTGTATGATTGTGCATAGACCTTGTGCGTATGAAAGCCAGCGCATAGACCTTGTGCGTTTGTTTCAGAACCAATCGAGTGCTGCGTGGGAGGGTGCGAATTGATTGCATCTTTGTGCCAAGTTTTTTTTTTTGCTGAGTGATGCGTATTGATTGGCGCGGAATATGGTAAGACAGTAGCGCCAATAATCAAAAAGGCGCGGATAAGGCTGTAGTAAGTGCGCCAATGCGCCAATTTCCCAATTAGCACGGATCCGAACGGGATAAATGCGTTTTTGCTACGGGCACGGATTTTTTGGAGTGATGAGAGCGCCAACACGCTAAAATTGGTAAACATTGCGTTGGTAAAAAATTGCAATTGATTTTTTGGGTTTTTTATTGTAATTCGCACAATTTTTTTTTTTTTTAAAAGCAAAGGTTGTGTAATATAAGGCATAGGTGGTTTGTATAAATTAACATCTTTTATTTAAAAGTTGGATTGGTAGATTGTTTGTTTTAAACGAGATGGCAAAAACTCAGAGTGCCCGATTTGAAATTGAAAATTTTAACGGCAAAAACAATTTTGAGATATGGAAGGTAAAGATGCATGATCTGTTGGTACAACAAGGCGTGGCGAAGGTGTTGTTGGGCAGATCCAAACTGCCTTACCCCATGACAGATGATGAATGGAATGAATTGGATGGAAGAGCCTTAAGCGGTATTCGACTGTGTTTGGCTAATGATGTTTTATTTAACATCGTGTCAGAGAAGATTGCTGCTGGTTTGTGGACGAAGTTGGAGAAGCTGTATATGACAAAATCCTTGACAAATCGGATTATCCTAAAGCGGCAGCTATATAGTTTGTGAATGAAGGAAGGTACTTCCATTACTGATCATTTGAATGTTTTTAATACTCTAATGGTGCAATTAGAAAGTATAGAAGTAAAATTTGAATCTGAGGATAAAGCCATAATTTTATTGTGCGCGTTGCTCGATTCGTGGGATCATTTTGTTACTTCTACATGTCTTAGTTCATCCAAAACCATTGAATTTGATGATGTCGTCGGAGTTTTGTTGTCCGAGGAGACCAGGAAGCGGTCGAATGCTGACACCTCTACATTAGAGGCCATGATGGCTAGAGGTCGTTCTAGAGAAAGACGCTCTGGTAAGCACAGTGATTCGCGTTCAACGTCAAAAGGAAAAAAGAGTAAAGTAAAGTGCTGGTTCTGTGGCAAATTAGGGCATTTGAAGAAGGATTGCTGGAAGTGACAACAAACTTTTAAAGAATCTTCATCGACAGAGAAGAAGGAAGCAAATACGACCGATACAGGTTCGACATCTGGTTTAGGTATGAGTGACGAAGTCTTATCAGTTAATTTGTCAAATCATGATCAACATTGGTTGTTGGATTCCGGGGCACCAAACCACATGTGTATTCATAGAGAATGGTTTAAGACGTATAGATCAGTGAATGATGGAGTCATGTACATGGGTAATGATGTCACATCTAATATTGTGGGAATAGGGAGTATATAGCTGCAAATGTTTGATGGGACAACAAAAATGTTAGCTGATGTAAGACATGTACCAGATTTAAGGAAAAATCTAATTTCATTGGGGGCACTTGACACAAATGGATATAAAACTGTAATTCAAGGTGGAGTAATGAAAATTTACAAAGGTATTCTACTAGTAATGAAAGCTAAGTAGGAAATCTGTTTCAGTTAGAAGGAAGAACAAGGTCAGTTCATGTGTCTACGGTGTCTGAACATGACAGTAGTTCCATTCGCCTATGGCATCAAAGGTTGGGCCATATGAGAGAAAGAGGGTTAAAGATTTTGGCTGATCGCAAGTTACTTCCTAATCTAAGGTTTGGAAAGTTAGATTTCTGTAAACATTGTCTGTTTGGCAAACAAAGTAAACAAAAGTTTAAAACAGGAAAACATACTAGTAAAGGAATACTTGATTATATCCATTCAGATGTTTGGGGTCTAGCACCTACAACCTCGTATGGTGGCTTGTCGTATTTTGTATCGTTTATTGATGACTTTTCTAGGAAAGTGTGGGTCTACATGTTGAAAAGGAAGTCTGATGTTTTTACAGTTTTCAAGCAGTTTAGAGCATTGGTAGAAAACATCACTAGTAGAATTATTAAATGTTTAAGAACTGATAATGGTGGTGAGTTTACCTCCAAGGAGTTTGAAAACTATTTCAAGGATGTAGGGATCGAGAGACATAAGACTACTGTTTATACTCCTCAGCAAAATGGAGTTGTTGAACGCATGAATAGGACTCTTTTGGAGAGAGCAAGGAGTATGCTGAGTAACGCTGGTTTGCAGAAGGAGTTATGGACAGAAGCGGTGGCTACAGCTTCTTATGTGATAAATCGGTCGCCATCGACAGAGATAGGTTGCAAGATTCATCAAGAGGTATGGAAAGGACACCCTTGTGATTATTCTAAACTCAAAGTGTTTGGTTGTGATGCATATGTTGTAGTGCCTAAACATCAGCGAACTAAATTAGATCCAAAATAAAAAAGGTATATCTTTGTTGGGTATGGTGATGGAACAAAGGGATTTAGATTGTGGGATCCTACTACCCGCAAAATCATCATCAACAGAGATGTAAAGTTTGATGAATCCTCTCTTGTATAGTTCGATGTAGATAATAAATTGAAACAGGATGATGTATCTGAGTTTCAACACATTCAGTTTGACAACACTTCTAATGATAGTCGTGATGACCATAATTAGGATTCTAGTCATGAACAGGTTTCAGAATCAGATTATGAACAGGGTTCAGATGTAGGTCATGAACAGGTCTCAGATGGTGATCATGAAGAAGTTCCTACATATGGTAGTCAGCCAATTGTGGAAGCACCAGAAACATCCTTAAGGAGGTCTACAAGAATCAAACGCCCTCCGAAAAGGTATGATGATTATGTTACTTCAGTTGCATTTACCGCTAATGACGATGAACCTCTGTGCTATCAGGAAGCTATAGAAGGTTCGAAAAGTGACAAATGGAAAGCAGCTATGAAGGACGAAATGATGGCCTTAGGTAAGAATGGCACATGGGATCTGGTTGAACTTCCCAAAGGCAGGAAAACTGTGGGATGTAAATGGGTTTTCAAGGTGAAACGGGGTGTAATGATATATAGGACAAATACAAAGTGAGGCTGGTTGCAAAAGGGTTTTCTCAGAAAGCAGGGATAGAATTTCATGAGATATTTTTACCAGTTGTTAAAATAGTTTCAATTAGAATTGTGTTAGCGTTAGTTGCTTTACTTGATTTAGAATTACAGCAACCAGATGTTAAGACTACATTTTTACATGGAGATTTAGATGAGGAAATTTATATGGAGCAACCAGAAGGGTTTGTTCAGCATTGCAATAAGAAATTTGTCTGCAGGCTCAAGAAGTCATTGTATGGTTTGAAGCAGTCGCCTCGACAATGGTACAAGAAATTTGATTCTTTCATGTTGCGTCAAAAATATATAAGAAGTGAATATGATCATTGTGTTTACTTTAAGCATTTAAGTAATGGCATGTTCATTATCTTAGTGTTGTATGTTGACGATATGCTTTTAGCAAGCAAAAGAATTGAAGAAATCAACAGGTTAAAGACTCAGATGGCAAGGACATTTGATATGAAAGATCTAGGATGTTATAGACATTTTTGTGCCTCGCGTCAAGGAGCAGGGAATGTCGATAATTACAGGGATCCTCAGTCCCTAAACATGTTGTTCTTACCCCTAAAAGAACAAGGTCATCAATCAACAGCACTTCCAATCAGTTCTCCACCTGAAAACACTTCAGAACAGGCTTATTTTGGATCATGTCAGCTGCTTAACTGAGCTTCTGCGCTGTATTGCAACTGTCCCACTCTGTACCTGCGCTGGAAGTCAAAAACAATGAAGGCTACCTGCGCTGGGCGAGATTGGCCAAGTGGCACAGTCATCCTGCAAGGTGTCAGTTGCCCAGGAAGCTTCCAAACTGACACTTGGGTCATGAGATTCGCCCTGTGATGAGTAAGAGGTACTTGATCACCATGTGTAAGCAAGGATCTCCAAGTGGACACAGGAACTGAAGATTAACTGAAGATGGAGAGGACACTAGTCAGCTATATGCCAGCCTCCAGCTGACTCATCCTTTCCTCTTCCCTCCTATATATAGAGCTCTTCTATGAGGTCTAAGGAGGCTGGAATTTTGTATAAGCAAGGAGGTGCTGTTGGTATACTGCCAGGATTATTGGGTGATTGTTTTACTAGAGGTGAAGAAGAGAGTTCTTGCTGCCGAGGAGGTGCTGCTGGATTGGAGCCAACATCATTGGTTGTAACTTCCTCTGGAACCCTGTTACTTTCTATCAATAAAGTTTGCATGTTCCCCTATATACTTGTTTTACATAGATGCTTTTGTGTTTACATGTATATTTGATGCAACCTAATCCATGCTTCAATTATGATTGCTTGTATCTCGTAGTTTGCTCTCTTTTGTTGTGCAGATTCTGTGTGTAGCTGGATCGGCTTGGAGAGCAAAGAGCTGGGAATCGGATACAAAGAGAGAAGGACAAGGATCGACTAAGCGCAAGACACCAGGTTGGTTGACCCTATTTCCATACTCTCTGTGCTTTCATAAAGATGAACATGAAAACTTTGTCATTCAGTTGTTGCTAAAGTCTGTCACCTTTAGAAAGGGTTAGTGTCATCCGCATCGGATACTTTTCCCCACAACAAACTGGCGACTCCACTGGGGAGATCCTAGTATCTTGTTGTTGTAGTATTTTGCTATTCATTTCTTGAAGAAAGGAGTACCGAATCGAAAAGCTTTTGACTCTATCAAAAGCGAAGTAGAGGGTTTTGCTACTCTTGCTCCTTTGCTGAGCAAATTCAAGATTTAAAGAGCTAATCTACAGATGAATCCTTACTCTTAGTGATAGATCTTTATCCTCTTGATCATCCCTTAACCTGTACTTAACCCATAGCATTTTATTTCAGTCAAAACAGTACATTTTTGAGCTTTTTATGACCCGGAATTCTTAGCAGACGTAACTCTCGTAAGTCAGTGCAGGCTGTCCACAGGCAGTCTGCATTACAGCGCAGGTAGTCCCTTCGGGAACTGCGCTGAGAGTGAAACTGGTGAACTAGTGCCTGCGCTGGTCCAGTTGGCCTTAGTCTAGCTCAGCTCTTCCTTTGTGTCTTGGCCCTGTTTGCACTTGTTTTTGGCTGATTGCTTGCTGGTTATTGTATTTGCTGTAGACCTCATCTCCTTGACATTATTCCGCCTCAGTTGTGTGATGAAATTGTAAACGTTCTTTCAGTATTTCTTGTTTCAGTTACAATTTCCCATTGTGAAAAGCGAACCTAGTAGCTGTGGCCTCTTAGATTGCGATCTTATGAGTTAGTGTTATTGCTGTTCATAGCTGTTTTGGATTGGTTTGCTTATCACTTTATGGTTTGAATCTATACTTTTCCTGTATTTAAAACAAGTCTTTCATAAGGTGTTCTTTTGATTGTGGACAAGCTTGTTTGTTTCTACTTGAAAGTTGATTCAAAAATCATACAACCGTTTCCTTTTGTTAAGCATCAACATTAAGGATAACGAAAAGAAATACATGCATTGTGCATTTTGCATTTGACTGTATGCTTGACGATTTAGGAAAATGTGCATTTTAGTGTGTGTTCTTTGATCTGTGGAAAAAGTTGTGTCTTGCTCTTTCCTCAAGTAGATTAAGGTTTTTCAAAGTTGAAAGATTGAAAAGATTTTGCTTCTCATTCTTAGATTGCATATAGGAAGTTGTATATATACATCTCGTGGCGAACCTGAAAGGCAAACTGTTAAGAAAGATCAACATTAAAATAAACTCAATTTACATAATAACGCTTTGGAATTTAACGCAAACATCTAGAGGTCTAGGTAGAGACGTGTTCCGGCGTCGTTAAACATAGTGACTTTCGATCTCTACGAAGGTGGGTGATTCCTCCTGAGAGTCGGTGGCACTAACACGGATTTGAGCTCCCGCGTACCGTCGCGTATATTGGGAGACCCCTATAGGCTTTTATCCTTTATCCTTAGGAAACCGTGTCGGCCGCCCTACTAATCGCGATGCAGTGAACACAGCATTCACGAAGATCAACCACCCGTACCGTAAAACGTATTCTGTGGTTTCGCGAAAGGTTTGGCACACCCTCTGCCTAGATCTCCAGAGCAGTTTCTTTTGGCCCTTTTCAAACTCTATAACTGAAAAGGTCCAACCGAGCATTTGTCACTTCGGGCTCATTAATACATCGAAGGCGACTAGAGTCATCTTTAGCTTTTTCTCGACTCTTAAAACATGAAAAAGCAAGTTTGTGTCTAAAAGCGTCGTAAATAAAACTTATTTTAAAGCGGAACATAATCACCTGTTATTCCCACGTTGATCTTTCAGTTGAAAAGTATGGAGCCCACCAACCAAGGAAGTAACCTTGGCGGAAGTCCAAATCCCTTCTCCTCTTGGGGAGATGTTGGTGCGCCTCATATGGCTACATTGTCACTTCCAGGATTGACAATCGGCCTTCCTGTTTGGCTCTTTTCAACTAATGTTGTCCAAATCGCCACTAATCCTGAGCAGTCGAATCAACTGTCAGAACAATCTAGAACTACCCACCAGCCTTCTACATCTTGTGATACTTCCTCTGATCCTTCATCTTCGCAGGGTAGAGCCGGCAAAAGTCAGCCTCCCAAGGAGAAGAAGGAAAAGAAGAAGAAAGGGAAGAAGCAGAAGGAGCCTCTGGCGAAGGCGACTGGGGGCAAGCAGAAGAAAACTGACAAAAACCCACACACTGCACTGACCGGGCCTAAATCGCCATGTGTCATTTGCAAAGGGATCCATTTCCATCGTGATTGTCCTTGTATTCCCCGGATACTAAAGGACTGGTCCCCGAGGTTGCACAATCCGGTAGCATCAACCTCTAGTTGTCAAGTTGATTGCATTCCCTCAACTAGCGAGAGTGAAGGACGAAGAAGGGGACCAAGATCACCCTGTCTATTGTGTGAAGGTCACCATGCCATCCACAAATGTCCATTCTTAGATGAGGCCAAGAGAGTTTTGGAAGATCGCCCGGTGTCACCGGTGCAACTTCCGCCTGGATACCGAAAACTCGCGCCTAATCCCTCGATAGTTGAAAATCCAGTTGAACCACTCAAGTGGTCAGCTGATGTGTCAGTCATTGAGAATGAACCTACCGAATCTAGACCAGACGAAAGTCTAAAGGTCGAAACGGAAGTTGACCCGGTTCTTCCTTCAAAGGTTCTATCGTCCAATGACTCCGTCATTGAAGACCCGTCTTCAAATGACACCGTCACCGAAGTGTCATCTTCATGTGACTCCCTCACTGATGAGAACAAGGATGACACCATCCAGGTTCTCTTTATCAGCACCGACTCCGATGAGCATCCGGGCAATGCGCCCATTCCTTTATCGCAGGAAGGAACATCATCTGAGTCGTATCCGGCCGTATATTTGGTCCCACCACCAAGCAACCTGGTTGTATCCTTTGATTGGAATCAACTAGGCAGACCCCGGTTACCAGCCAGTGTTCCATTCAGAATCATTGTCCAGATCTATAGAATGGTTATGGCCGGTACTATCATTGATGAAGGGGCTTCTGTGAGTATCCTTTCCTCTGTTGCTTGGAAAGCACTGGGTTCCCCA
Source organism: Pinus tabuliformis (assembly GCA_031772625.1). Classification (NCBI taxonomy): domain Eukaryota; kingdom Viridiplantae; phylum Streptophyta; class Pinopsida; order Pinales; family Pinaceae; genus Pinus; species Pinus tabuliformis. The sequence continues at coordinate 358,200,466 of CM062813.1, forward strand.
GCGCTTTTACCTGAGTTGAGAAATCTCTCAGGTTTTGATAAAGGAACCAGTCGACCATTAGGAATCCTCCCCGATGTACCTGTTACATTGAAGGGGAAGACTGTCAGGATGAACGTGTTGGTAGTTCAAGGACCCTTGGATTATAACCTACTCCTTGGACGCGACTATATTTATTGCATGGGAGCGATAGTCTCCTCACTCTTTAGAGTAATGTGTTTTCCACACGAAGGAAGGCTGGTCAAGCTCGTAGACCAACTTTCATTTCCGGGATCTCGCATCGCAAATAGTCAAATACCAATCCTAAATGGTCTGTTCACTCAAGATTCGCCTCCGCCCCCAGTCCTCCTTCCCGATGAGCGCGAGTGATTCGGAAAGAAAGACTAGGACCCAGGGGGCATGCACCCTGGTCTGCTTCGGGCAGAGGAAACTCCGGATATAAGGAAGAATTTCCGCAGAAGAACATGACTAGTCCGTACCCCGTCCGTGGAAGGAAGTGGGGTTGTTCTGGAATAGTGTTCTTTTGTTAAAGTTATGTGTTTGGCAAAAGAGTCATTCACCTTTGTCTAAAAAAGTGGGCAATGCCCAAGTAGGAATTCCCTTATTGTAACAAGTAGTCACCATCACCATCTTTAAATTCAAGCCTCGCCCATCGAAACATATGTTTTGAAGGATAAGCAGGGGCAGTAAACTAAGAAGGAGACCGTATTGTTGTAACAGAGGGTAACCATCTTTGGACAACCCAATGATAGACACCGCCGAAGAAAGAGATTGATTTGCGGCAGCGAATAGAACCACTCTTCGGATAATAAGAAAGAGGCAAGCCTCCCTCAATAATACCAATGTTTTATCTTTGAGTAGTGTTCTTCTATTGTCACATAGCTGTTTGTTAAAAGTGGGCCGACAGGAAGTCTGAGTACTGCATAAGACCCCTTAAAATAACGAGAAGACAAGTATCGTTAACATTAGATTAGCAAGATGACAAATAAGTAAGAACACCCAAAGAAAAACAGAAGTAGGGGAGAGGAGGGGCAGCCTCGAAATTCTATCCTATACCTGGGGGCATGCAAACTTTCTGGAGTGTAAGCTAGGGGCGGTTATTTATCTGGTTTTAAGATTAGCCGTTTCCGAACTTGCATGAAAGAAAGCCTGTGGGGCAGAAGTAAAATTTGCCAAAAATTTGGAGCATAGCTGTGGTAAGGCCCAAGCTCTATAAAAAATGGATCCTTAGAGGAGGCGTTCTTTTTATGACTGGTATATCGAGCAGTTTTAGCATATAGTTCATGCTCGTTAAAAAATAAACGCAAAATTCGAGCAGTTTTATGACTGAATTTATGCTCGTTAAAAAATAGAAACGTGTGAGCAAAAGTTTCACCCAGAGTTCAAGCTCATGGAAAAAATGAACCGGTAAATAACCTTTTGAGATCGTAAATTCATTAGCCATAAGAACCTTGATCGTGTTTTCATCCACCACCTCCACCGTTCATTTGGCCGATCATTCACTTCCATTTGTGTGTTTACCTCTTTTGAGAAACAGCTGCGAAGAGTGATTTCACCTAGCCATCCTTGTGACACTGCCGTGATTGGAAATTCCAACCTGTACCTGGAATCTGTAGCTATCCCTGTTTATCACTCGTTCCTCAAAAGACGAGTCTTCTTTCAGCTCTTTTCACTGACTCGTAAAATATGAAAAGTTTGCCGAGTTTTGGCCTTCCAGCTCGTTAAATGATCGGAACGCTATCCCTCCTCTAAATTTTAATCTTTTTGGACTTGAGGGATTATTGCACAAAAGGATCGAGCGCTTGCCTGTTTCAGCTCGTTAAAAGTACCGAACAGCCATCCCTTCTGTATTGTTTTATACTTTTTCGGACTTAAGGGATTAGCTGACGAAAAAGGAATTATGGAGTTGACTTTCTGTACCTTTTTAGACTCTCTAAAAATGAAAAGGACCGAGTTTTCCTTGTCGTTAGACTCGTTAAAATGATTAAATAGCGACAAACTTGTCTTTAGACGAGAACGAGTTTCCCTATCGCTAGGCTCGTTAAATCATAGCGATGGGCTTGCCCGAAGGGCAGGTTATAGAACAAGCATATGTTATCCTCCTTAAGCTTGACAAAAATAAAGAGGTACTGGTCAGAAATGACTGGGGAAAAATTGGGAGAACATCAAAGTTTAGAGGTAGCAAGTCACTCTTGAACATGACACTTTTCTTCCGTATCACATCGGGTTGGGTTGTCTCATTCACCGGTTTCATCACCATGGTCCTCGCCACACCATCCAGTCGGGGTAATGCTACCGATCCATCACATCAGTGTCGTTATATGTTCAAGAGGGGTCATTCAGAAAGTGTCAACCGTGTCCCATCCACTACCATACATTTTCCTTCATCCATTTCATGATCGCCACCCTGAATCATATGTCACAGTTTGTTTCACCTCCACCAAATCATTAGCTCCGTTCCGTGTCATTGATGTGGGATTCATCAAGGCACTCCTTTGACGGATCACTTCTTGTCGACTTCAGCTCATTATCCAAGAAGTCGATCTAGGAACACCCCCATCAGTACTTTGAAGCTTGCATGCCTCAATGGCAAGTTTCTCACTTCCGGCGACAGGTATACATCAATGACCTTCGACCAGAAGATTTTGCGTGGCGTTCGACGCCAAGTCCTTTATTCACGCCACGTAAATTGTACTGCCGTACCTTGAGGGTCATCGTCATTATTGGTGATTCCTCTCGCGCTTGTTAACGGTTTTCATTATTGACCGGTAATCAAGCGATGTCTTTCCATGTTCGACTTCAGCGTAATTCTCACATGGATCGACTTGTACTTAGAGTGAAGATCGAACGAGTTTGAAGACCCCGGATCTAGTTTCATCCATCCGGGCTGCGATATATATTCAGGAAATATAAAAGCATTTGCCATGTACATCATTGCAGCAGATGATCATCCTCCTCAAAGGATGATAATTTTAGCGGAAGATTATCAGTCTGTCTTCAGACGATCGTCTGTCATATGTACCAAAATGTATTTATAGAAAGCTGAGCATGGGAATACCCGCCTCAGCTAGATCATGAGAATAATGATGAATGAAAGATAATGTATTGTATTGTATTGTATTACAGGGCACTCTCCTCAGCACTGGAACGAACTTCGGACCCTCTAGCTAAAGCATTTCACCCGATTAACGGCCTCATACTTTAGGGGGCAACTGTTATAGACATTTTTGTGCCTCGCGTCAAGGAGCAGGGAATGTCGATAATTACAGGGATCCTCAGTCCCTAAACATGTTGTTCTTACCCCTAAAAGAACAAGGTCATCAATCAACAGCACTTCCAATCAGTTCTCCACCTGAAAACACTTCAGAACAGGCTTATTTTGGATCATGTCAGCTGCTTAACTGAGCTTCTGCGCTGTATTGCAACTGTCCCACTCTGTACCTGCGCTGGGCGAGATTGGCCAAGTGGCACAGTCATCCTGCAAGGTGTCAGTTGCCCAGGAAGCTTCCAAACTGACACTTGGGTCATGAGATTCGCCCTGTGATGAGTAAGAGGTACTTGATCACCATGTGTAAGCAAGGATCTCCAAGTGGACACAGGAACTGAAGATTAACTGAAGATGGAGAGGACACTAGTCAGCTATATGCCAGCCTCCAGCTGACTCATCCTTTCCTCTTCCCTCCTATATATAGAGCTCTTCTATGAGGTCTAAGGAGGCTGGAATTTTGTATAAGCAAGGAGGTGCTGTTGGTATACTGCCAGGATTATTGGGTGATTGTTTTACTAGAGGTGAAGAAGAGAGTTCTTGCTGCCGAGGAGGTGCTGCTGGATTGGAGCCAACATCATTGGTTGTAACTTCCTCTGGAACCCTGTTACTTTCTATCAATAAAGTTTGCATGTTCCCCTATATACTTGTTTTACATAGATGCTTTCGTGTTTACATGTATATTTGATGCAACCTAATCCATGCTTCAATTATGATTGCTTGTATCTCGTAGTTTGCTCTCTTTTGTTGTGCAGATTCTGTGTGTAGCTGGATCGGCTTGGAGAGCAAAGAGCTGGGAATCGGATACAAAGAGAGAAGGACAAGGATCGACTAAGCGCAAGACACCAGGTTGGTTGACCCTATTTCCATACTCTCTGTGCTTTCATAAAGATGAACATGAAAACTTTGTCATTCAGTTGTTGCTAAAGTCTGTCACCTTTAGAAAGGGTTAGTGTCATCCGCATCGGATACTTTTCCCCACAACATAGGAGCAGCAAGACAGATTTTGGGCATGGAGATTTTCAGAGACAGGAGCAATGGTAAGCTGTGGCTATCACAACAGAAGTATATTGAGAAAATACTTGTGAGGTTTGGTATGAACAATGTGAACCCTGTGTCAGTCCCTTTAGCTTCCCATTTTAAGCTTTCTTCCAGTTTATGTCCTAATACAGATGAAGAAAAGGAATATATGTCTCGAATTCCATATGCCAATGTATTAGGATGTTTGATGTATGCGATGGTTTTTACTCGACCAAATATTTCACATGCAGTTGGGGTTGTCAATAGCTATATGGCAAATCCAGGTAAAGAACATTGGTCGGCAGTGAAATGGGTGGTTCGGTATTTGAGAGGCACAAGTAGTTATTGTATCACTTACAATAAGAGTAGTGAATTTGTTTGCGGGTATGTTGATTCCGATTTTTCAGGTGATTTGGATAAGAGAAGGTCAACTTCAGGGTATATCTTTACTCTTGCAGGTGGAGCTATTAGCTGGATGTCAAAGCTACAAAACATTGTTGCTTTATCCACTACTGAAGCAGAATACATTGCTGCTTCGCATGCTTGCAAAGAAGCGGTTTGGCTGAAAGGTTTGCTTGGTGAGTTTGGTAGGTTACAGGACAACATCAAGTTACTTTGTGATAGTCAAAGTGCAATACATTTGGCTAAGAATCTGGCCTATCATAGTAAATCAAAGCATATTCCAATAAAGTACCATTTTGTACGACAGGTTATCACTGAAAGGGGAGTCTCTCTTGAAAAGGTGCATATAAAGGAAAACTGTGCAGACATGTTCACGAAACCAATTTTGTTAGAGAAGTTGCGTTGGTGTTTGGCTTCTCTTGGCTTGCAGAAAAAATAAGTAATAAAGAAACAGGGCATCAGGCTAATTGTTGTCAAGGTGGAGATTGTTGAGATTTTCGGTTTTAATAAAATAGGCAAAAATCTCAGTAGGTGACAACAATAAGATTGAGTTGCTATATTAGCTCTATTTTGTTGGGAGAGAGTTAATGCAGCCTATATCTGTTGTAAGAGGATTTATGAGGCAGTTAGATTCTCTTGGCTATAAAACAGGTGTCCATACGGATTGGTGTGAGTGGGTGTGAGCGTTTGAGAGGAAATTGATTCTCTTGTAATCTCTTGTTTTGATAATAAAGATTGTCGATGCCTATGTTTGGTGGACGTAGCCCAGAATGGTTGGGTGAACCACGTCAAACTCTGTGTCTTCTGTGTATGGTTTATTTGCTATGTATGTTATTTATCTTGCTGCGCACTGATTGCTCTAACAAAAATTACCACCCTGTACCACCCACAGGAAAATGACCAAATAGAGAGCACGAATAAAGTGATAGAAGCAATACTGACAAAACAGTTGCATCAGACAGGCGTGATTGAGCTTCAAGATTGCCGGAGGCCTTGTGGGCATAATGAACAACGTGGAGAAATACCACTGGCCATTCACCATATCAACTAGTATTTGGAAAAGAACCCATCTTTTCAATAGAATTCAAAATACAAACATTAAGAACAGCATAGATGGTGGGTTTTAATTTAAATGAAGCCCAGACTAGCAGATTACAACAAATCAACGAGCTAGATGAAATTAGGCTCTCAGCCCTTCAACACACTGCATTAATTCAACAGCAGAGAGAAAAATGGCACGACGCCCTTATCAAAAAGAAAATCTTCCATGAAGGAGATTGGGCACTCCTATACGATTCCAGGTTTCAAGATTTCCCAAGATAACTCTAGACATGATGGCTTGGACCTTATGAGATACAGAAATTGCATGACAATGGCACCATTACATTGACTACCATTGATGGATCTCGACATTCATTCAAAGCAGACGGTCATCGAGTGTGACTTCACCATAAACTGCCCACTTGGGAATCCTTTTACCAGCAATTACGGGAAGATTCCACTATGTAGATTCTTGCTGAGGAAGATAAACCCTCCTCAGTAGTAGTTCACTAAATAATTCTTTTTTATTTTATTTTGTATATAACTTTTCCTCTTTAAGTTTGCTTGTATAAATTGTTTTTTTTTTACAGATTGTTATTGTTGTTCCTCTTAAGAACAACAATTTTGTGTTCCTGTATTTTTTGTGTTGTTCCTCTTAAGGAACACTTGTTGTTCCTTCGAAGGAATAGCAACCGTTCCTCTTAAGGAACAACAATTTCAAGTGATTACATTTGATTGTTGTTCCTTTAAAGGAATAGTTGTTGTTCCTCTAAAGGAACAGCAGCTGTTCTGATCCAGGTGGATACTGGTGGCCACCTGCCAAGTCCACCTGGACCCCCACCATTGTTTCTCTCAGCATTTTCAGTTTCCTTAATTGTAGCACAACTTACTATTTTTAGCAGTTTTTTGGGTCTTGAACTTCCGGAGCCGTTTTGAGGCCCTAAATGACGTTTTCTAGGAAATCTGGGGCAACATGGGTCCATGAACCCATGTTGCCTCCTAAAGTGGTAGTGCTCGGATAGATCTTTCTAACGAGCTATTGTACGCGTCAAACGGAGATCGTATGCCAAAGTTATGATCCCGGGAAGTTGGTGTACCAATTTACCCAAACGGGGCCCATAGTTTGGCGTTTCATCTTCTAGGGTTAGGTTTTGGAATGTTAAGGGTTTTCCATTGTTTCTCAACAATAAATAGGCCTTCGAGCCTCATTGTAACACAGTTCAGAGGCATGTAGCCACCACATCTCTTCTCAGAGATAAGCTACCATCGCCCTAGCTAGTTTATTTCCATTACTGTTTGTAAGCATATTTCAGTATTTTACACTAATGAAATGAAGTATTATTTCCGCTGCATATCTGTGTTTATGGTTATCTCTGTAATTTGTTGCGTTCCTGTTTAAGTCCGGATCAGTGGTATCAGAGCAGTCTGCTTTTTCTCTATTTTTCTTTGCATGTCCCCAACAAGGTCAGGATATAAGGAGTTAGGGCTTGAACTGGTCGAACCTTTGCAAGACCAGCCTCGCAAATCCCGACGGCCTCCCATGGCGTATGAGAAGAAATATGAGGGGGCAGGAGATCCTATCAAAATCTTGCTCGAAGAAGCCCTCGAGTGACAACGGAATGTGATGATGGGTAGCTTTGCCCAGATCCTTCAACGGCTACCCAGAAGTGACGCATCGGCTTCCAGCAGCTACTCTGGAAACGCCACACCCTTTAAGGTACAAGTTAATTTTGAAATCCCAATATTCGAGGGTCAGATAGATGCAGATGTCATAGATAAACGGTTAAATCTGCTAGAGGATTATTTTTCTGTTCATGAAATTTCGAGTCGAGAAAAGATTATTTTCGCTCTTCTCAAAGCAGCCCCCCATGTCAAGGACTGGTGGGAAAACTACTGCGAGCAGAAGGATGAAAGTACTAGCTCACTATTTTCAGCCACACCCACCTGGAATTCATTCCGGGATGCCATCAAGGAGCAGTACTACCCCGTCGGAAGCTATGAGGATGAATACATAAAGTGGACCACGCTACGGCAGGGAAGGGACCAAGACGTGCCAGAGTTCACCAATCTTTTCAATACCCTTCGCACAAAGTTGGGTATCAAGGATTTGGAGCAGCATTTGATACTCAAATACCGCGACTGCCTGCACAAGTACATCTAGGAAGAAATATAATTCCTGAACATCTCCTCGCTTGGCACAACATACTGATATGCTGTCAAGGTCGAGCAGAAGTTTAAACAAAAGAAGCGAGACTTTTGATCTGCAAATCCAAAGCAGGGGAAAGGTGCCCCTAAACCACAGAACAAAGGACAAAGCCAAGGCGGGGAAACCCAAGACAACCCGCCGAAGCTGCAAGAAAAGAACAGCGCCGCGAAGCCAAAAAAGGACACGGGAAAATGGTGTGAGTTCCATAATAGCTCCACTCACAACACAAGTGAGTGTTGGGCAAAGCAGTCACTGGTGGCTGAGCTAAAGGTTTCAGAATCAGATGCATGTTTTGACTCTGAGTCAGAACCCGACAATGGGAATGACAAAGGGAAGCAGATCATTGATGCGGATCCCAACGCCACTGTTGCTACCGCCAAGATCTAGAAAAATAAACCCAAAGATCCAGAGGAGGAGGAGCGTCTCTTCCACTCCCAGATGTGGGTAAAGGGCTCCACGCTACAGTTCATTGTTGATAGTGGGAGCCAAAAGAACCTCATTTCGGCAGAGGTCGTGAAGCGGTTTGGCTTACCGACCACAACACATCCACAACTATACACCATCGGGTGGCTTCACCAAGGACGAGATCTTCGCATGAGCCAGCAGTGTCACCTTCCATACAACATCAAGCCCTTCACGGATGAGGTATTGTGTGACATTGCTCCCCTTGAATTTTGTGATGTATTATTAGGACAACCATACTTGTAGAAGTGACATGCTGTGTATGAATCAAGGCCCTGTGTTGTTATTATTACATTGGGAAATAAGTTGTACAGGATACCACAGGTAGCACTGCCTACCGCCATCTCTTTGATTACTGCAAAACAATGCAGTAAGCTCATTTCCAAAACTGGGAAATTTGTTTTCCTGATGATACACCCTCAAGGAAAGAAGAAGACGGTGGCCGTGGTCTCCAGACAGGGCCCCTCCGCACGACAACTATGGATGGACAAGGTCGTGGAGGAGTACGAGGACATCTTCACCTCCCCCACAAGGGTTCCTCTGCACTGTCAGGTCAAGCACTCCATCGATCTGACCCCAAGTGTGCCGCTACCCAATGGACCAATTTATCGGTGCTTCGTTCTGGAGAACGATAAAATCAAGAAGAAAATTCAGGAGCTCCTGCAGAAAGATCACATCCATCCAAGTTCATCGCCTTGTGCGAGCCCGATCGCATTGGTACAGAAGAAGGATGGGATGTGGAAACTCTGTATTGACTATCGGGCACTGAACAAGATCATTGTTCGTAATAGGTACCCGATCCCACGGATTGATGACCTCCTGGACCAACTAAAGGGGGCTAAATATTTCAACAAGATCGATCTGAAGTCAGGATATCACCAGGTACCAATCGAACCCTCTGATGTGTGGAAGACTACCTTCAAATCCAAGGAGGGCCTTTTCGAATGGCTGGTTATGCCTTTCGGATTGACGAATGCTCCTGCAACCTTCGTGAGGCTAATGGATGACATCTTGCGGCCATTCACCAACTCATTTGTAGTAGTATACTTGGATGACATTCTGATCTTCATCCAGAGTTGGGAAGAGCACCTCCACCACATCCGACAGGTTCTCCAAACACTGCGGCAACAAAAGCTATGTGCCAATGTGGAGAAATGCACTTTTGGCATGACCCAGGTTCAGTATCTGGGATACATCATTGATGAATAGGGGTGCATGTGGATCCAGCCAAGATCCAAGTCATTCGGGATTGGCCATCTCCAACCACTCTAACAGAGCTCTGCAACTTTCTAGGTCTTGCCAACTTCTACCACAGGTTCGTGTTGGGGTTTTCTCATATTACTTGGCCCTTGAGTCAAGTCACCAAGGGAGGAGCGAAAGAAAAATTCTTTTGGTCTGAATCTCAATAGAAGGCATTCATAGAGTTGAAGGATCGCCTCTGCACAACAGCAGTGCTCGCATTACCAGATTTACAACAACCATTTGAGGTCGAGACAGTTGCCTCTGACTATGCGATTGGGGCAGTCCTTACTCAACATGGACATCCAGTGGCATATCATAGTGAAACACTTTCAGACACAGTCCGGAAGTACCCCACTTATGATAAAGAGATGTATTCCATTGTGTAGGCCTGCCGACAATGGAAGCATTACATTTTGGGGAGGGAAATGGTCATCCACAGACCACCGATCCCTGCAGTTCATACAGACCCAAGGGAAATTGTAGAATGATTGCCATCAGAAGTGGTCTACATACCTGCAACAGTTCCACTTGAATATCAAGTATAAGAAGGGAAACACCAATAATGTTGCAGATTGCCTCAGTCGACCACTGATCATGGCGTTAACCACCATGCTCAACTCTTGTGGGCACGAGACTTCTAATTGGCCACTTCTCTACAAAAGCGACCCAGAGTTCGGCCACACATACCAGACACTCTTGGAGGGTCGACATGTTCCAGATTTTCACCTCCAGGATGCCATGTTATGCCACCTGGGTCACCTTTGTTTTCCTTCAAGCGAGCGTGCCAAGATGATTTGGGAAGCACACCACAGTCGGGTTGCTGGGCATTTCGGGGTCGAGAAAACAGTGGCAGTACTGCAAAATTATTTCTATTGGCCGAATCTTCGACAGGATGTTGGGAAGTACAACAAATCATGTACTGCCTGTGGCATTGCCAAACCGACCATCAAGAAGCATGACCTCTATACCTCGTTTCCTACCCTTAGTCGACCTTGGGAATCCATCTCCATGGATTACATGTTAGGCCTTCCTTCCACTAAGCATGGAAATGACTGTGTTTTTGTGGTCATTGACAGGTTCTCGAAGATGGCCATTATGGCGGCCTGCAAGAAGAGTATCACAGCAGAAGCCACTGTTAAACTCTTCTTTGAACAAGTGTGGGTGCACTTTGGGATCCCACAGTCTATCATCTCAGATCGGGATAGTCGGTTCCTCAGCACATTTTGGTCCAGTCTCTGGTCAATGCTAAACACCAAACTCACGAAGTCCACAGCCTTCCATCCTCAAACTGATGGCCAGACAGAGGTTGTCAATAGGATGATTGTGCACATTCTGCGCATGTATAACTCAAAGCATCCACGCACATGGCACGAGAGCCTACCCTATGTTCAGTACAACTACAACTGAGCTCTTCACAACTCCACTGGCCATAGCCCTTTTCAGGTGGGTTTGGGATTCCAACCACTATGCCCCATTGATGTGGCCATGCCACTTGCAACTACTCACATAAATTCAGCTCATGGCCAGTTCGAAACAGATAAGGCCTCTAGCTTCATTGAGCGCATCCAACATATTCGCCAGCAGGTCCATGACATTCTGGAGAAATCAAATGCCAAGTACAAGCAGCGACATGATCAACATCAGGTGCCACACAAGTTTCAGGTGGGCGACAAAGTCTGGTTGCATTTGCAAAAGGAACACCTTACTAGAGCCTATCAGAAACTGAGACCACTCCAATATGGTCCTTAAACCATTAATAAGGCTATGGGAGACAATGCATTTGAGCTCAGCATTCCCCCATTCCTTGGCCTGCACCCAATGTTCAATGTGGACCGCCTTCGGCCATACTTTCCACCATTGCTAGACACATCCGACATTGCAGAACAGCTCACACCCGCAGAATTAAATCTAGATTGCATGGAACAAGCTAAAACTGATCGGATCATGGACACACAGATCAAGAACACTCGCAAACAGAATATCCAACTATATCGAGTTTTCAAAGCAGGCCAACTCCTTCACCAGGGCAAGTGGCTCACCAGGGAGCAAGTTCAGCAAAAGTTTCCTCGTCTCATGGAGGAACTCAACGCAATGGGGACCATTAGGGGGGAGGATTGATCCATGTGGATATTGGTTGCCACCTGCCAAGTCCACCTGGACCCCCACCACTGTTTCTCTCAGCATTTTCAGTTTCCTTAATTGTAGCACAACTTACTATTTTTAGCAGTTTTTTCGGGTCCTGAACTTCTGGAGCTGTTTTGAGGCCCTAAACGACGTTTTTTGGGAAATTTGGGGAAACATGGGTCCATGGACGGATGTTGCCTCCCAAGTGGTAGTGCTCGGATAGATCTTTCTAACGAGCTATTGTACGCATCAAACGGAGATCGTATGCCAAAGTTACGACCCTGGGAAGTTGGTGTACCAATTTACCCAAACGGGGCCCATAGTTTGGCATTTCATCTTCTAGGGTTAGGTTTTGGAATGTTAAGGGTTTTCCATTGTTTCTCAACAATAAATAGGTCTTCGAGCCTCATTGTAACATAGTTCAGAGGCATGTAGCCACCACATCTCTTCTCAGATATAAGCTACCATCGCCCTAGCTAGTTTATTTCCATTACTATTTGTACGCATATTTCTGTATTTTACATTAATGAAATGAAGTATTATTTCTGGTGCATATCTGTGTTTATCATTATCTCTATAATTTGTTGCGTTCTTGTTTAAGTCTAGATCACGTTCCTCTAAAGGAACAACAGTCATTCCTCTTTAGAAACAACATTTCTGCATATTTCACAATTTTTTCTGTTCCTTTTAAAGGAACAGCTGTTGTTCCTCTAAAGGAACAACTATTGTTCCTATAAAGGAACAACATTTCCGCACCCTCGTTTATTTTTGTTGTTCCTTCTAAAGGAACAACACTTCTGCTTGTTTATTTTTGTTGTTCCTTTTAAAGGAACAACACTTCTGTGTGTTTATTTTTGCTATTCCTTTTAAAGGAACAACACTTCTGCGTGTTTATTTTTGTTGTTCCTTTCAAATGAACAGCACTTCCGCCAGATTATTTTTGCTATCCCTTTTAAAGGAACAACTGCCATCCCTTTTAAGGAACAACATCCATTCCTCTTAAGGAACAACACTTCCACTTGCATTTTTGTTGTTCATCTTAAAGGAAAAACACTTCCACCAGATTGTTTTTGCTATTCCTCTTAAGGAACAACACTTCCACTTGCATTTTTGCTGTTCCTCTTAAAGGAACAACACTTCTGCCAGATTGTTTTTGTTGTTCCTCTTAAAGGAACAACACTTCTGCCAGATTGTTTTTGTTGTTCCTCTTAAAGGAACAACACTTCTGCCAAATTATTTTTGCTGTTCCTCTTAAAGGAACAACGCTTCCGCCAGATTGTTTTACTGTTCCTTTTAAAGGAACAACCCCCTTCGCATTTTTTATTTTCTGTCGTTCCTTCTAAAGGAACAAAAATTTCGATTTGGAATGTTCTTAGGCTGTTCTACCGAAGGATCAATATTTTATTTCGCACTCACTTTATTTGTTGTTCCGTTTCTAGAATAACTGCTGTCCCTCTTAAGGAACAAAAATTTTGAGTGTATCTTTTTCTTTTATTTGTTGTTCCTCTTAAAGGAACCACAGTTTTTCATGCAGATGTTCTTTTTGTTGTTCCTCTTAAGGAACAACAGCTGTTCCATCTAAGGAACAACAACTGTTCCATTTAAGGAACAACACTTTTTGAGTGCATTTTTTTGTATGTGTGCTTCTTAAAAAAACATCATTTAGAGAATTTTTGTGAATGATGGTTCACTGTTCATGATCCCTTCAAGGCACAGATATAAATTTATGCAAGGATACAAAAACTAGAGGATACTGAAATCAACAAACCAAAGAAAAATCGTTATCTTTAGAGAAATTGCTTTGTATCGATAAGAAAAAAGAGGAAAGGACACAACTATTTATATCACTTTGTTGTCTTTATTTTCACTAAAACTAATTTGATTGATTACTTTTATCATGTTGGTTCTTCCCTAATCTTCATAATTCTCTTTGATCATTATTATTGAATAAGAATAAGGGCATATTTTCCTCTATTGAGATGTTCAGACTTCTTCCACCATCCCTACTCTTAAGGAGTGTCAAGCCATCCTCTGTATATAAATAGGAAAGTGCTATATAAAAGAAAAAGAAAAAAGAAGGAAAAAATATATATGATTACTAACAATTCTATGATTTGTCAGATGAAGGATAGGGGATCTCATTAAGAGCCAGCCTACCATGATCATAAGGAAGCAATGAAGTGGCATTCGCATTATGGCCACCACACCAAGGTTATGATCCAAGAGGCACATCTGAAAAATAAAAAAGTCCTTGGAACAGAAGGTCTCATCACGAGCCAACCTGCCCACCTTTCACTCCTTCCTGGTGAATGGCATTGTGATTCATCTGGTTACCAAGCCAGCACAATGACCTCCATTCTAACATCACAAAGAACTTTCCTAGGCATACATAAAGGATTATGGTTCCAAGGGTGAAAAAGAAACTTTGTCAAGGTTATGAACACCTGTGGGCAACAAAGCTCTGCTGATGGTATTTAAGTCATATTTCTCACACATCAATAGTCATTATAAGCCCTTTTCTTATATATTTATTTTGATTTCAAATGAGATTATGCTTTAAAATCCTTTCGAACCTCTTAGACATGAAATATTGTTTGAAAATCAATCATAATGGTTAAAGTGGATAATGACTGCATAAACATTTTTATGTACGACAACTGTCCTCTTCCCTATTTTTCGCATCATTTCATAACATTTCCATATCTATTTGTGATTTTCATCATAAGCCTCAATTTTAGTAATTCGCTACTTTTGCAATCATGTCATGGATATATACATTGTTCCTTTTTTTATTGTACGATTGTTGTCTTTTACGCTGCTCCTTCATTTGCCGGTCGAGGACGACCTATCATATTGCAGGGGGGCGTGAGTGACCTCCAAAATACACTGGCAGATGTGTCAATTCCTTATTTGGAGGTACTATGACTCCATCAGATCTCAGAAATAACAAGTTTAACGATATTGATATTTTCTAATATGCACAACTTTACTATTCCATTATCATTTTTGTGTTTTGCTATGTAAAAATTAACAGTGTGCTAAGCTTAGATGAAATGGGAGGCAGAGCAATACATAGTGAACCATAGGTGCTAATAATTTCTGACGCTGCACAAGAAATTCTAGAGAGAGCAGGATGGATTTCCTACCTTACCTGACTACAACAGTCCCATGAAACGGTGGCCATCGAATTTCTGCAGAATTTGCAGGAAGATCATTCCATGGTGAGGGGAAGGCAAATAACAGTAACAGATGCGGTAATTGCTAAAGTATATGGACTACCAGCGGTTGGACCAATATGGACCCAGAAAAAAGTAAGACTTCAAGAGGCCATAGCTATCTTTCAGGATGAAGGACAGAACCTTACCATCAAAGGAAAAGGAGTCATGCCTGCAACCCTGGGAGAACCATGGGCAGAATTAGCTAGAATAGTGCAAAGTTACATCACATGAGATGGGAGAAAGGATGTGGTAAGACCACGCCATCTCAAATTATTAGCAGTATTAAGATAGAAATGTGCTATAAATTTGCCTGCATATTTAATTTCTTTATTTCATGACGCTGCTCGGAGAATAAGGAAAGCACGTCATACAGAAATGGTAGTAAGTCATCATGGTTTAATTTGATTAATAGTCAGTTATAGTCTTGCTCAACAGCAGAGTAGTTGGGAAGAATTAGTATTTTCAATAGACGGGGGATTGGCCTTACCAGCCTCGAAAAGAAAAAGAACCACCAAAACATCAACTAGACCACAGAAACGCAGAAAGCCCTCCAGATTAAGGAGAAGAAGGGGAATGTTGGGAAATCTCTAAGATAACAGTAGCCAACCCTTAGAAATACAAGGCTCTGAGGATGAGCAACCCCCACAACTCGAAGGAGGGGAAAACATGGAAGAAGAATTAGAAGAGGAATTGGAGGAAGAAACTGAGTGCTTTGGTGCAATTCCACTACAAATTCCATTGCAGGAAGTTGAATTGGCCCAAATTTTGGCCAATATGGGTGAGTATATTCAACCCCATAGCCCACTCAACCTAAATATTGAGGCAGGGCAATCATAGGAACACTCTACTCACAGTAAGAGTGCATCTGAGGAGATGAATGACAAGGAAGAAGAGGAAGCACAATCACAGGAAAACTTTGAGAGTGCATCCGAGGAGATGAATGAAGAGGAAGAAGAAGAAGTGCAGTCACTGGAATACTCTGCTCACAGTAAGAGTGCATCCAAGGAAATGAATGACGAGGAAGAAGAAGAAGCAGAAGCCACTTGGGAAGTGGTAGATAAAACCAGGGTTACCTCCCGTAAGGAACCTAATCAGGATGACAAGAACACTGAAGAAGTGTTCCAAATAGAAAATATGGGAACGAGCCTGGATGAGGGCACATTCCCTGAAGAACAAAACCCAACTAAGTAGCCAATTCCAGTCAAGGAAACAACTGTTCCTCCCAAGAAAGAGAAGAAGAATATGAATGAAATCAAAAGGCTGTGAAAGGAATAGCAAAGGCTAATAAATGTAATAAAACAATTCAAACAATAGATAAGGGCCCTAACAATGGGGAAAATCTCAAAAAGGACCCCAAGAACAAAAGATGCAGCCACCCAAATGAAACCCCATAAAATAAAGGCCACGGGGACTCAAGCTAAGCCCATATCCATTCAGGACAGCAAGGAATAGCATGTGGTTGTTCCAAATGCAGCGGCCCAAACAAAAGATACACCGGTCTGTAATAAGGACATCCATACAGAGGCATTGTCCTCTAGCGTCATAACTGACCAGATAGTTTATGACAAAGGGACATAGACTGTAGGAACCAGATGTTGCAATAAGAAGATCCAGCTAAATCTTCAACCCAAAAGTGTTTCAACAGACAATGACCCTAGGGTAGTAAAACTCCAAGAGGATTTGGCACAGGCTCAGTAGACTATATAAAAGCTCACAGAAGAGATTGTTCCTAAAGAACATCAATGCATCATAGAGCGAGGCCTTCAACAAATGTCGAAGGGTAGAGGAAAAAGTCGAAAAGGTAAAAAATAGACTAAAAATAGTAAGGAGTCAAATGGATATTCTCTGTTCTCTATATACAGATGTCCTAGCATGTAGGGCCCCTGCCAAAAATTATGCTTTGTTTTTATTAGAAAGATATTTGCAATTAAAAATTAAAGTTGTTAAGGCAGGGAAACCTATAGAATTGAAAATTGTTGATGATTTTATAAATTGTTGCAAACACTATGGAGTCAAAGTTCAACGTTTACTTTGTGAATTTTATTTGCATAATTTTATCTTGGAAGAGGAAATGGAGAAGAATCCCAGTCCTTTTGTGGGAGATATCTAGTTTCAAGAATTCATTTCATTTGCTGCCAACCAGTTAAAGTGGCTCAAGGCCCATAACACCTTTTAGAGACAAGAAAACGGGTTAGACCTTTGGGTTAGGGGTGAACCGAAAAACCCATTACAACTGTGGATTAAGCATAAAAGCCTAATGAAAAAGGAGGGTGTGATCCAGACATTGGGACCCATCCACAAAGACATTGTCCAGCAAGGGGTAGAATATTTCATGTCTATCAAATACCATGTTGTAGCAGTAGCTAAACTCCGATGGAAGACTTCCAATCAGAATATTTAGGACAAAGAGCCATTCAATTACAAAAATTTTAAGTTAGCTGTCGATCGCCTAGTTACCTATGGTAACCTCATCTTGAGGGAAGGACCATATTGGCTAGGTTGTAGATTTCAAAACCCTATTATCTAGTATCCTGCAGCAAAATATAAGGCCATCTATGAATTACCTGAAGGGAAAACAGGGCGCATTTTTGAAGTTTTAGCTACACATCATGGTTTTAGACCACTTCATGAAAATCCCTCTCTAGCCTATTCCCTAACTGCCTTGCATGTAAATTACATGGTTTTCATGAGGGCATGAAAAAGGGTAAGCAGGGGGTGTGTTGAGTGATGGAAAAGGTATGCATTTGCCATTTATTTCTTTATCTTTTCCTTTGAATCATAACTCCTTTACATTCTAAAATGGTAATATGTTAAAGAATTATGGTAGAATTAAGGAGATTTGTGATTGATACAAAATAACTGATTATTGTCTTTTTCTATACAGAAAATGAAGGAAATGGAAAACCACTATTCGGGAGGAAAAGACAAAGCAGAAGCAACTGCTGTCCCTTCCCCAAGAAGTCGTATCCAGACAAGGAGATCAAGATCGGAGCGCATAGTCTAGGAGAAGAAAGGGAAAGCGTGGCATCAGTGCAAGAAGACAAAACGATAAACTGGAAATCAAAGATAGAGCAAATCCCTCAGGATCCTTTGATCCTGAGGGATCACTGCTTCAAAACCTATCTGTACTCTTGATATATCTGCCTAGCCATTATAAAAAGGGACAGTGGTTGTAGCCTAGGGGCATGTATTATCATTTTGCAGAACTTACTATTGTGTTGTTACTTTGATCATCGACTCTTGTTGGTTAAAACAGAGTACAATGGCTTGTAAACTTTTTATACATGATTAATATATAAATCAGTTGCCATTCCATTCCTTCCTACTGAACTAACCTAGCGGTGCTTCACTAGTGGCTAAGGGCCCGGCCCTGGTGGATCCACTTGCTACTAGTACCATTACTTTACAGTTCCAGTCAAGTGATGGTTTGATTTACTTTTCATTTCCTTGAATTGCATTGCTTTACAGTTTCCTATCCTTACAAGTTCTAATACTTTCTGGAATTATTTTATTGCATAAGATATGATTGAATCACGTTGCTCTTCCCTTCCTATCATAACGAGATTATTATCCTTTACCACTTATATCATTATTCATTTCAGTTATAAAGCCTTGCAGTTCATTATAGATTGTTGTTCATTTAGCATTGCTATTTATTTCTATTAAGTTAACATTGTTGTTCATTTCCATTTAGCATTGCTGTTCATTTCTATTAAATTAGCATTGTTGTTCATTTCCATTTAGCGTTGCTGTTAATTTCCATTTAGCATTGCTGTTCATTTCAATTAAGTTAGCATTGTTGTTCATTCATACTAGATAGGTGTTATTTCTTTCTTGCAAGTATTTGGTTTTGCTTTTGAGTGTTTTGCAGTGAGCGTTTTTACTACATTTCTGTTAGCGGCATTAGTGATCTATCATTTCCAGATAATTGCTTTAGTGTGGAGTGTAAGATCAACAACTGTAGAGGATGTTGGCTATCACTGCCTAAGTTCTCAGATTGTGGATCTCGTTTATATTTGATTTCATTTATATCAGTTGACAAAGGAAAGAGTTATCACTACTGCATCCTTGATTGATAATTTTTGTAGTTTTCTGAGTGAATGATTTAAGTTTCAGAGCATTAAGTTTCATTTGATTGCAATTAGATTTTATTTCAAGCATTCGTTTACTCTTGTATTTGAAGCACTGTACTGCAATTTACAAACATTACTCTTGAAGTAAATTTCCCGCCTTAGACTGAGTACACTCTTGAAATAAAAAATCATACCTGGATTGATAATTAATGTAGGATAAATAGGAGTTCAAAAGACACCTTTTATACCTCAACAACATACTCAAAATTATTTCCTTCTTTAAATGCGAGCTTTAATTTTTCTCCCACTAGAGTGAATAAAGGATTGCATTCAACCATGCCAATTATTTCAACAAATCTCCAATGTAATTATTTTCAGAAAGATATATATATTTTTTATGTTGGGTTACTTCAATTGGAAAATAGTAGTGAAGATGTCCCAAATATGCCATTTCAAAACATTTCTTTAATTATTTCTTTATGGATGCAATATAATTTTCATTGTTTCCTGTCATCAATAGATCATCTACATATGCTACAAGATAAATGACAATCTCACCAACTTTCTTGACAAATAAGGTTGCATCATTAATATTTAAGTGTTTTAAATTTAATTTCAAAAGATGCTCTACCAATTTTTCATACAAGACTCACAATGCTTGTGTTAAGCCATAAAAGGATTTGATGAGTTACATACTTTATACTCTTTTCCCTTCACAATAAAACCTTCTAATTGAGACATAAAAACGATTTATTTTAGGTCTCCATTCAAGAAAGTAGTTTTTAAATCCAAATTTTGATGGACTTTCCATCCATTATGAGATGCAAAGGCAAAGAGAGTACAAATGGTAACCCATTTTGTTGTGGGGGAAAATTCTCCTCATAATAAACCCCTCCTTTCTATGCAAATCATTTTACCATGAGCCTTTGTTTGTTCTTGTCAAGTGAGCCATCTAATTTATACTTGTTCTTGAAGACCCACTTGAAACACATTAGTTTGGTTCCAAATTGAGGGTCTACCAGCTTCCAGGTTCCATTCTTTATGAGAGCATCATACTCTTTCTACATTTCTTCTTTCCATTCAGAAGAAACTTCTTTAAAGGAATATGGTTCATAATTAGTAGACAAATTTAATTCACAATAATAAGAAACATCCATATCAACAATTGAATCAAAATCATCTACATAACCTCCATTTTTTCTAGTGGAACTTCTAGTTCTTGTCTTTCCAACCTCATTAGGATGAACAATTTCAAGTGTCTTAGTGAGCCATTTTAGAATACCTTTTTTGAGATGCTCCAAGTTGTTTTATTGACTGAGATAGGGCTACATCAAGATTTATCCTTCCAATTAGGGATAATTTTAAGGATGGAAACTTATCTTAAAATACAAAAACTTTGGAAAATCTTAATAGTCCTCAATATGCAAACTATAAAATGTTTAGTGATATATTTGTAAAAATACTCTAATTTCTAATGATCTTATATATAGTTTCTATAAAATTTTGGCGAAATTTAATGGAAAAAAAATTATACTATAAAATTTGGGCAAATAAAATTTAGAAAAAATGGAAATTGGCGAATCATGTTTTTGGAAAAATCATGAAATATTAGCCCACTTGCGAATATTAGCCCCCAAAATTTTCCATACTTCCAATCCTCTCAACCACATCACTCAAAATGTCTTCCTAATCTGAAGAAGTGGTTGGGAGTGAGTGCTTAAGAAGGATATTCCAAAAATTGATCTAGGATAGGGATCCCCCTTCAAGATGTCGAATCTCATTATCAAATTCTTGAAATTGTTTTGCGTGACTAAATATTTCCAAATGATCAAGTTAATGCTCAAAAACATTGTTAGTCTTGGAAGATTCATGAAAAATTACATCTCTTGACAATAAAAACTTCTTATTTACCTCATCATTGTAACAATATTATTTGGAGGCATTTAAATACCTTGAGAACACTTTCAAAACCTTTCACCAAGTTTGTTTCTTTGTTGCTTAAGAATCAAGGCATAGGAGGTGGAACCAAAGATCCTGAGATGCCCTACCAAATGAATATGTCCATACCATATTTCATGAGTCTTGTTTATGAGAGCATGAGATGGACAATAGTTTTTAATATATACTACACATAGAATTGCATCTTCCTAGAACATCAACTTTACATTTTTTGAAAAATATCATTGAAAAGATTGTATTTAACATTGTTATGTTCATTTTCTCTGCTACACCAATATTTTGAGGATTATATGCCACAATTGTTTGTTGTTGAATCTCACGTTGGCAAATATATTTTTCAAATTCATTTAAGGTATATACCTTTCCATTATCAATATGAATAAAGCCAAAATGAAATTGTAAATCATTCTCAATCCATGCATGAAACTTTTTGTAAGTTTCAAAAGATTTAGATTTGCTCTTCAACAAATATAACCAACACATTTTGGTGTAATCATTAATAAAAACCATCATATATATATATATATATATTCTTTATAGACCGAACATGTATAGGGCCACACAAATTAGAATGAATCAATGCAAGCTTTCTCCTTGGAATTGTTAGCAAACCAATAACACCATTTCTCTTCAATAAATGAAGTCTGTCATAATTTAAATGTCCAAATATTGCATGCCATAAAAGATTGAATGTCAATGTACCTTCATTATTCTGTGAGATCTATGCATAGTTTTGTGCATGAGTAGACATTCCTTGCAAGTTCAAGAATCTTTCTTCGTCTATTTCAGTCATGACAAGTGTGTTTTATGGTTCTTTTCTCACCTCAACTTTTCCATCAAACATGTGGAGTGTCCTTGTTGATGAATGTGAACAAGGGACAACAAGTTTCTCCATAGCTCTCGGAGGTAGAGAACATTATGTAGAATAAATCCAGGGAATCCAGGAAGTTTGATCTTGACAATGCTAAGTCCAGATGGCTTGAGTCTTGATTTTTCTGCAAAGTATATTGCTCCACCTACATTGTCACTAAAGTCTTCCAAAAAATATTTTTGAAAGCTCATGTGGTAGGTTTCACATGTATCAAGCAACCATGTATCTTTCTAAGAAGCAAATGAAGTATGGAACAAATCTTCAATTACTCCAATATTTCAATGTGCCACAATATAATGACCATATTTAGGTGCTTTACCTTTCCCTAGATCTAGTGCTTTTCCTTTATTTTCATTTCATTCTTGTTGGGTTATGTCCTATGAGATTTTGCATGTGGATTCATCATGTCCATTTCTAATATAGTGAATACATTGGAGATCATATTCCTCCTTAATGATGTTTACCCCCCTTCCTCTATTATTCTTCTTTCCATATCCTCTTCTACCACCTCTTCCTTTGGAAGAATATATTCTTGGATTCTTCTCTTTATTTGTAAGGAACACAACTTATTTAGAAGACTGGGCAATTGCCTTCCTCTTCCCAAATGCTTTCTCCCTTTGTACAAATTTCTCCACAAGAGTGTCAAAAGTAATATTCTTAAGTTGGGCACTAACTTGTAAGGATTCAAGATAGTGAGAATATGTGGGATAGAGAGCCTTGATGATAGCTATGAGAGGGATGTCCATTTTAACTCCAATGGCTTCTACATCATGCATGATAGCTCTAATTTCATAGGCTAGGGCCAAGGGGTCATCATCCTTCAACTCCAGCTTGAAGATTTTGATCATTAATTGGACTACCTCAAGCTATGAGTGTGAGTCATATAAATATTTCAACTTCTTTAATGCATCAAAAGCATTGGTAATTGGAATTATATGAGGACTCACCTCTTCATTCACAGATGCAACAATCAGGGCATGGGTGTTAATGTTCCTGTTCTCCCATATGGTGAGTTCTTTATTGTATGTGGGCTTGGAAGGAGGATTGTCACCTTCTCCTTCAAAAACACACTTCCATGGGTCATTAAAGATAAGAATGTTCCTACTCTTTCTTGGAAATTCATGGCAGTTTTATTTTGCATTCAGCGCCACACCAACAATGGAGATGAGAGAACACATCTTCACTAATTGATTTATTCTCTGAGCTTAGGCATTAAACACTTTCTCCAAAGAAAATAATCATTCTCCCCATAAGAAAAACTATATAATGGACTTATAAAACCACTTCTCTACTATATGCCAACAAACAACAAGCTTATTGGAAGATTTTGTGGTGTAAATGCAACTTGATTAATTGTGTCATTCTAGAATAATGTAAAATCAATGCATTAAAAATGCATAGTGTAATATGAACACAAATAGTCACTTGAGTTGAAACACATGTCCTTAGTGAATCTATGGAACCAAAGTTTGAGTGATCCCCTGTAATGAGAAGACACAAATCTTGGTGATCATGATCTCCAAAAGTGACTTCTTGATCACAATTTAAACATTTTAACAAAAAAAATGCACAATGCACATGATGCTAAAATATTATATTTGAAAATTGTTTTACATTCTGGAAATGAAAATCTAGTGAGCTCAAATCCAGTGAACAATGTTTAGAATATTAAGCAATGTTTATAATGTGAAACAATGGGCTTAAACATTAAACAATATTTAGAATATGAAACAGTAGGCTCACACATTAAACAATGTTTAGAATATGAAACAATAAGCTCAAACATAAACAATGTTCATTCTAGTAAGTTATGTATGAATCAATGAAAAGAGTTCAATCATTAGTGTCACATCAACGAAAAAATTGCAGGGCTTAAGTTGTTGGAGATTCCATGTTGCTTAAATTATTTTGCATGTAATATGATTTTGATGTCATTGAAGGGTTGTATAAACTGACTAAGATATGTATGGATTTATTTAAATGGGAGAATGGATTTGATCAAGCAATTCAGAGGACCATGTGAAACCTTGGTCTTAACTACATCAAAGATAGTGTTTTGAATCTTAGATATCTCGAGAGCATGGAGAATGAACCATTGAGAATGAAATAATATGGTCAAACGTGTAATATCAATATTGGCAGAAGATATTGTTGAGTTATGTAACAAAGAGACAAAGAACCCAAGTGTACATTATGATCAAACAAGAATTGTTGCATAATTGTGAACTAACTTGCAAATATGATAATGAACATACATTTAACATGATAAGAGAGACAAATATGCAGAGGTGTTTCTCCCAAGAAAAGAAATCAATAGAGAAGTTACAGGGGCAAAGAAATGTCAATATTAGACATGCTCTTTGATACCATGTTAAGGTAGGATGGTAACTCCTGAATTTTTTTTTTTTTTCCATTAGGATAAGCATTAATATATAAAATATAATTGTGACCCTTGGAATTCATATTCTCAAGTTTTTTCCTATTCTAGGTTCACTATTTACATATTTACATAAATTCACTCAATCGCGGAGGATTAGGTGTCGAACATTTTACTTAACATGCATATTTAAACATTTGATTTATAATTGACATTAATTTTTTCATTGTTATTAATATTTTTTAAAATATTATATATCAAATAGATGTTAAGAATGGACTAACTTACACATATTATAATGAAAAGTGAAAAATATAAGTTTTTTTTTTTTTTTTTTTAATTAATTTATTTTTTTCGATACAAAATTAATATAAAAGTATGGGCATTGAAATATTTCATTTATGACTAACACTAGAATATTTTTTTGTTATCAATATATTTTTGTTTTAAATATTACATGTCAATGAACATTAAATGAATTACACATCATATTATATCAATAATATTGTTTTTACATGCTCAAATTCATATCTCCCTCATATTTTTAAATGTAACATTACGGGACAACATATTCCTCATAGATGAGAGGCACTTTACAACCTCGTATGGGAGAGATGTTAGTCCTTATATCAAAAGAAAAAATAATGATTACTTTTAAAAAAAATGTTAATAATATGTTTTTTTTATCAAAATGGAACATATTAATAACAAAAGAATGTCTGCTATAAATAAAATATTTCAATTTCCACCTTAAATACATAACTTTACACAATTTTATGTATGAAGAGAGTAAATAATTGATAATAAAAAATATCTAATTTCTTCCATAAGTGACCCAAATGGATCTTAGAAAACCCTCTAAGTCTTCAAACATTCAAAACTATCACAAAAGAAGAGCATGTTAGAAAGTCAGATTACACTATTGGGAGGCAAAAACATAGAGAAAACATTGAAAAACAGAGTATCGACGGCTTAAAACTACTTTGCATGAGAGCTGTCAGATCTGACCGATCAACGGTCCAGATCCGATCGACATATCAAAATTGGCAGAGGCTGTCAGAGGCTACCACATTGATATTGCAATAGCGGTCAGTGAGGTCAACAAGGATCGTCAATCAAGAGCGCAGATCGATAGCCCAAGTTGAATCATGATATCGCAATCGGCGATTACAAAGGATCGATTACAAACATCCCGAGGTATGTGCGATATGCAATTGTGATCAATCACATTGCAACATCTCATCAGAGCATTACAATGGAGTGGGGCTGATATAAACGTAACTCGCCATAGCTGGACCCAAAGGAAATATAGATGGTATTATATATATTTTGAGATCCAAAAAATAGGGTTATCCTTTGTATTTTGCGTTTTTCATTAAACAAATGAAATACAAAAGAAAAAGCACGGATGTGATCAAACCGAACCTGAAAGGGTTTGTGAATGCAAATATATAATATGGCAAGTCCATCTAAAGCCATTTTTGCGGGATTTTCAATGTTTAATGTATTTTTAAATACAAAGGGAAATCAAAAAACAAGCGGGATTTCGAGAGGACTGAAGGCAGTAAGAGGTTTTGGCCAGGCTCTGCCCGAGCCCATACATTTGCTGCCACGTTTCCAGGTGCCGGAGAGAGAAAACCACCATTTTCAGACGGTTAACTCCCGTACGCATGGGCTGCTTGAAATGAACCACAGTTGTTGGGTCTAGATCTTCCAGATCAACGGTGGAGATGCGATAAGAAACATAAAGGTAGACCCTATAGGAGTTATAAGGGGAATTTATAGTATTTCAAATCCGATAAACAACAATTTGGCGAATTTCCTGTGTTTTTAGTGTATTTCTTTGTGAACACAGAGACGTTATTTTTGGGGATTTCAAAGGCTTGATGACCCATTCCGTTATAGAACAGGTGGCCACCATCCCTAAAAGCATTTAGCAATGATTGCTAATGCTCAGAGGGGGATCTGAGTGGACAGAGGCTGGGAAGCCAGAGAGCCCAAGAAGGAGAAACAAACAGATAGTGCCGATTGGCTTTAAAGCCAAGATTGACAGAAACGGAGGGAAGCAATGCTGAGACAGAGTCAGTGAGGAGAGTCTGTGTACTCAGAAAGACTCGGGGGATCCAAGTAAAGCCTTTTTATTTTGTATCTATTGTGTGAGACCCAAATTGAGCTCAATTTTGTAAAACTCTACTTCTGAAGACATAATAGAGAGGTCACCACTGAAGGCTGGAGTAGGAGACGTAGCCTAGGAGTGTTGGGTGAACTCCTTATTAAACTTGTTGTGTTTATGTGTGTTTGTCTATTATGTTCTTTAACTGCTTCATTATCTATGTATTTCATAATCTTATCGATCCATTGCACAAAGTAACATAGGCAAATCCATGCAAGTGATTCTGTAATACCTTAATAATTGTCGAAGATCTTATCATTAGATCAAGTGGTATCAGAGTTTTAGATTTGCTAAGGTTAGACAAGCTTGTGCTGGATTGTTGAATGCTAACTAGGTCAAAACTCAAATTAGGAGTTGGAGAACTAGTTGAGACTAACCCAGAAATAGGAAGAGTCTATCCTAGGAAGAAAATGGCAGAAGAGATTCCCTTGGAATTAGACTCTCAGTTCATGGACAGTTTCATGACCATGAGAGCCATGGTAGAAGAGATGTATCAAGAATTTAAGAAAGATAGAGGTGAAATTACTTCAACCTCCAAACAAAACAAGTGAACAGAGGAATCTCTTCTAGATGGCCATTCAAGAGGCAAAGGGAAAAGGGAAGAGCCTCCTCCATCAACACTAAAAAGAAGAAAACATCTTTGATTAAATTAGATGTAAAATTTGATTTGCCAATATATGATGGAGAATTAAAAGTAGAAAAGCTAGATAACTGGATTAGACAGATTGATGTATATTGCAGGGTGTAGAACATTGATTCGGAAAGGAGAAAGATTTAGCTGGCGAGCCTTCGCCTTGGAAGAACTGCCCTAGTGTGGTGGGAAGGCAGGACACATGTTTATTTTAAGAAGCATGGTAAAATTCTTTCTACCTAGAGTGAATTTTTTTCTGCCATTAAAAAACAATTCTATCCACTAGCTTATGTGCAGCAAGAAATGATGAGTTGGCAAACTCTTCGCCAATTAAAGGGGCAAAGTGTACAAAGCTATACCCAGGAATTTAGAAAAAGAGCTTTAATTCTAGGCATTTCTCTAGACTCACCTGAAACTTTGTTGAAGTATGTAGGTGGTCTGCATAGCTATTTTAGGCACACCATTCTCATGTTTAACCCCACTAGCATAGATGAGGTATCTTTTCAGGCTACACATCTAGAGGCTAGAGGAAAGAATGTGAACACAGAAATTGGGGGATCATCAAAACCCACTACAAGTAAGAACAAGGAAAAGAAGAAGCAAAAATGGAAGGAGAGGAAGACAAACACTGTACAGAAAGACAAACCTTCATGCACTCACTGCAAGAAGGATGGGCATGATGATGAACACTGTTGGTCTTTGCATCCAGAGCTGAAACCCAAGAAGTTCGGTCCTAAGTAGAAGAAGATTGATGCTACTATTCAGATAGATTTGGGATCAGACTTAGGTGATGAAACAATAGTCACAGCCACATGTAGAAAAGGTAAAAATTCTGAAGCATCTACTACACAATCTATTGATAATGAAGACAATGAGAGGAAAAGACATGATCTTTTTCATATTAGAGTTATTTCCAAGCATCAAAATATTGATACTTTATTTGATAGTGGTTCACAAGTAAACTTGATTTCTGAAACAATTGTAAAGAAGTTGGGCTTACTAACAACACCCCAGAAGAAGCCATATCCATTAGGTTGGGTATGCGATAAAGAAAAGTTACAAGTGACTAGATAATGTAAACTTAGGTTTGTTATTGGGTAAACTTTTGTAGATGAGGTTGAGTTAGATATAGTTCCCCTAGATATATGAGGTATTGTTTTAGGAAGTCCTTACTTGTATGATAGAAAAGCCATTTTCTATAGAACTGAAAATAAGTATCAACTCACAAAAGATGGAATAGAATATATTGTAATAGCTCATTAGCTCAGAAATAACTACACTCTCATAAACTCAGGGCAGATGAAAAGAATTGTAAATTCATGTAAGAAATTTTTACTAATGGTTGTAAAGGAAAAGGCCCCCGATAAAACCAATGAATTTTAAGGTTGTGATGCTAAACAGAAAGCTGATTTAGAAAAAGTAGTTTCAGAATATGATATCCTATTTCAAGAACCTAAAGGTCTGCCACCCAAAATGGAAATAGTACATGATATTCATTTGCAGCAAGATGCTTCATTGCCTAACATCGAAATGTACATGTTATCTGCTTTAGAACAAGAAGTAGGTATAGGAGTTACTCGATAAAGGGTTCATAAGGCCAAGTACATCACCATGTAGATCTCCAATTGTGCTGGTGAGAAAGAAAGATGGTTTGTGGAGGATGTGCATTGATTACAGAGCACTGAATAAAATAACGATCAAGAATCATTATCCTATTCCTTGCATAGATGATCTATTAGATCAGTTGAAAGAAGTTGTTTACTTTTCCAAGTTGGACTTGCGTAGTGGCTAGCATTAGGTCAGAGTAGCAGGACAAGATGCATGGAAGACTGCTTTCAAAACAAAGCAAGGGTTGTATGAATGGCTAGTTATGCCTTTTGGCTTAACTAATCCTCCTGCTACTTTCATGAGAGTTATGAATGATGTACTTAGGCCTTTTATTGATGATTTTGTAATTGTATATTTAGATGACATTCTTGTTTTCAGTAGAACACGGGAAGAACATTTGAAGCATGTAAAGCAAACTCTAGATGTTTTGAAAAGAGAAAATCTTTATGTTAAGTTATCAAAATGTGAATTTGGCAAAATATCTTTAAATTATTTGGGTCATATTGTAGGGGGTGTTGAATTGAAGATAGATCCCTCTAAGGTTGAATTCATTGTGAACTGGCCTAAACCCAAATATGCTACAGAAGTTAGAAGCTTCCTAGGAGTAGCACAATATTGGAGAAAGTTTATTGCTAACTTTTCCTTTATTGCAGCTCCCTTACGTGCTTTGACAAGATTGAACAAGGTGTTTCAGTGGGGAGGAAAACAACAGAAAGCCTTCGACACCTTGAAAGAAAAAATTAGTACAGCACCAGTACTAGCATTGCTAGATCTTCAAAGAATTCGAGATTGAAACATATGCCAGTGACTATGCCATGGGAGCAGTGTTGATGCAACATGGTAAACCCATATTTTATCACTTTGAGACATTTTATTCTGCAGTAGTTAATTGTCCCAGATATGATAAAGAATTGTATGCATTAGTACGGAGTGTGAAAAAGTGGAAACATTACCTAATGGGCAAAGAAACAGTTATACATACTGATCATCAACCACTTCAATATTTACACTCACAAACTAAGTTGCAGCAATCAAGACACTATTGGTGGATGGGTTTTCTACAACAGTTTCATCTTTTCATCAGGTATAAGAAGGGCATACACAATAAAGTTGCAGACATGTTATCAAGACCAACTTTAAGTCATGGCAAACAAGTAGAAGAATTGGATTATCATGTTAAGGACCAACTCTTATATCATTTGGGAAAGTTATGCATTCCTCAAACTGAAAGAGTTAACATAATCCGAGAAGCACATACAACTCTAATATCAGGTCATTTTGGTGTGAGTAAAACAGTTCCACAATTGCAAAGATTTTGTTATTGGCCAAGAATACATGAAACAATTTCTAGATATATTAAAGGGTGTACCATGTGTGCTAAAAGCAAGCCCAGCAATAGAAAACTAGGCTTGTACACTCCACTTCTAGTTCCTTCTCATCCTTGGGAAAGTGTTTCCATGGACTTTATTCGAGGATTGCCAAAATTTAGAAAGGGTCATGATTATTTATATGTTATTTTGGATAGGTTCAACAAAATGTGTATTTTAATACCTTGTAATAAGCAAATTACAACTAAAAAAACAGTAAAGTTGTTCTTTCAGCATGTATGGGTTCATATTGGGTTATCCACTTCTATTGTCTTTGATCAAGATTCCTTATTTCTTGGGAAGTTTTGGTCAAGTCTATGGGAGTTGATGGACACCAGATTAAAGAAGAGCACATCATTTCATCCACAAACAGATGGCCAAACAGAGGTGGTCAACAGGACAGTGATCCAGTTGCTCATGGGCTATTTCAGCAAGCATCCCAAGCTTTGGGATGAACATTTGTGTTATGTGCAACATGATTACAACCGTGCTAAGCACTCTTCTACACTTAAATCTCCTTTTGAGACTTGTTTTCGTTTTATACCAAGGTCTCCCTTGGATTTTGTCTTTAGTAAAGATATAGTAGTTGATGGACACAGTGATGTGGACAAAGCAACCAAGTTCATTGAACAGATCCAAGAAACTCACTAGGCAGTGCAAGAATAACTGGAAAAGAGCTAAGCCAAGTACAAGGCAAGGCATGATAAGCATCGAATTGAGCATAGCTTCCAAGTTGGTGATCAAGGCTGGCTATACATCAACAAAGACAGAATGCAAGGTGAAGGTAAGAAGCTGAAGCCAATAAGGTATGGGCCTTTCAAGATACTTGAGAAAATTGGTGAGAAATCTTTTCACCTTGATTTTCCAGCTTACATGCACATCTATTCAGTAGCTAATGCAAAGAAATTGAGACTATTTGAACCTTCATTGATTGAAGATCCTGAAGAGCAAAGTCAGTTTCCTTCTATTGATGATTTGTTGCCTAAATATCTCAATGAGTTGCAGGAATATATAGTTCTGGACAGGAAGGTGAGAACTATGCATAGAGGGATGTTGAGTACCTTAGAATTGGGCTCAAAGGTTCAAAACCAAGCAGTGTAAGATGGATAGAGATTGGACAATTGAGGAAGTTGTATCCTCACTTGATTGATGCTTGAAAACCTACTTTTGGTGGTCCAAAAACCTTTTTCAGTGGGAAGGCGTGATCCAAATGGATCCTAGAAAACCCTCTAAGTCTTCAAACATTCAAAACTATCATGAAAGAAGAACCTATTAAAAATTTAGATTACACTATCGGGAGGGAAAAACATAGAGAAAACATTGAAAAATAGAGTATTGGTGGCTTAAAACTACTTTGCATGAGAGTTGTCGGATCTAGCTGATCAACGGTCTAGATCCCATCAACATATCTCAATCAGTGGAGGCTATTAGAGGCAATCGAAAGCTACCACATAGATATTGCGATAGCAATCAACGTGGTCAACAAGGACCGTCGATCAAGCACACAGATCGATGGCCCAAGTTTGATCCGAATTGGATCCATAGAAGACTGTCAAAGAACCATCATTGTATCAGGTCAGAACAAATCTCTAAATAATTCCAAAACAATTATCAAAAGCACCCCTAAACCAGTGGCAATGGCAGCCAGTGTGGAACGATGAGGACCTCAGTCAAAGCGCACTGACCGAGGCCCATGGAGACTATGCAGGAGGCCAAATTAGTCCCTCGGAGCCCTGGATCAGGAAAAGGAGGTGGAATTTGATAGCTGGGTGAATAGGGCCATGAAGGAAAAAGCTCGAGCACTCGGTCGCGTGGGGCAACTGGAGAACCGTGGGCGGAAAAGAGAAAAGTGCTAAAGGACAAAGGTGAGACCTGCGCTCAGGAAAAATGGCAGTATTGATCAGGGTGCCCTCAAACGGTAAGAGGCTTTGGATGAGAGCAGAGTGATTCCATTCATCAATCAATGTGTGGAAAGTGGAGGTGAGAGAAAATCATCGTTGATCGCGCGCTATCGATCGAGCAAGTCAACCACATGAAATGTGCATATGGCGTCGAATTTGGAGGCCCCAAATCGGACGGTTGAGATCGCGCCTGATGGAGGAAGCGGAATCGACGAAGGAATACACTGCGTTTTAGAGGGATTTGGAATCCGTTGGACCACCACGGTGGAGGAAGAATGCATCCATGAAATAACTGAAGAAACGAACCGACGAAGCATACTGGCGCCGTTTAGAGGAGGACATGTGGCCACTCCTTGAGCGCTGATGATGACGCCAAATAGGGAACTCCAAGCGTAGCTGCAGAAGGTGAATCGACAGAGGTGGAAGAGGAACCAAACAGGCATTGGAATGGATGGCTAAAATCCATGAACAGAGACAGAATACACAGTTGGAGTCAGTCGGAGTGAACCTCGAGAGGAGGACTGAACACTGAGAGACAGAAACTAGAGAAAGAAGGTAGTAAAGCAAAGTAGAAAGATACAGAGGGCCAAGCTGACCAGTGGTAGCATTCAGCACCAGAGAGCTTGAAGACTCAAGCTGTCCCATAGAGGATCTCTCTAGACTGAGCACCACATTTGGCTCTTTCCACTGTAGACCATAAGGTCACAGAGCTGGTAGGAAAAAGAAGAGTCTGTGCACTCTAGTGGCTTGGGGAATCCAAGAACCACCCTGCCAAGCAAAACTTGCTTCAAGAGAACTCACATTGAGTCCCTGTATTGTAATCTATCTACTTAAAGGCACAATAAAACAAGGCCACCACTAGAAGCTGGACCGGAGATGTAGCCCTGGAGAATAGGGTGAACTCCTTATTAATTTCTTGTGTCTTTGCATTGCTTACTGTATTTCTCTGCTATCTTTCCATTTTATTGTTTGTGTATTGGCAATCTGATTGATCTATTTCTTCAATAACACAGAACACACACCAACACATGAGTATGTAATACCTCTAAACAATAAATCTTTAACTGATGTCACTCATAGGGTGAATATCAGATTAAGTGGTATCAGAGCTTTAGGCTGTAAGGTTAGAGAAGCTTGTGTTGGTTTAACTATGAATGCTCACTAGATCAAATCTCAGATTAGGAGAAGGAGAGTTGGTGGAAACTAATCCTGAAATTTGGAGAGTCTATCCTTGGAAGACAATGTTAGAGGAAGGTTCTGTGGGGCTAGACCCTCAATTCATAGAAAGTTTCCTAGCTATAAAGTCTATGGTTGAAGAAATGTACAAAGACTTTAGAAAGCGTAAGGTGGAGGATTCATCAAGCTCTAAGAAAGATAAAGAAGAAGATGAGTCTCACTTCCATGACCACTCCAAAGGAAAGGGGAAAGAAGAAAGCTTTCTCACACATCCTAATAGCCATGTGCATAATAAGAAAGAATATTTGATTAAGCTAGATGTTAAATTTGATTTGCCTATGTATGATGGAGAGCTAGATGCTGAAAAGTTGGACAATTGGATTAGATAAATTGATGTGTATTGCATGGTACAGAACATAGACTTAGACAAGAGTAAGATTAAGCTGGAAAGCCTATGCCTAGGAGGCACTGCCTTGGTTTGGTGGGAAGGCAGAATCCAAGCTGATATGAAAAGACATGGCAAGACCATCTCTGTCTGGAGTGAATTTGTTGCTGCAATCAAAAAATAGTTTTATCCATTGGCCTACATGCAACAAGCCATGATGAGTTGGCAAACTCTTCAACAGTTGAAAGCGCAAAGTGTGCAAGGGTATACTCAAGAATTCAGAAAGAGAGCATTGATGTTGGGTATCTCATTAGACTCACCAGAGACTCTTTTGAAGTACATTGGTGGTCTACACAGCTACATGAGGCATACCATCCTCATATTTAATCCCACTAGTATAGATGAGGTATCTGTACAAGCTACTCATTTAGAAGCTAGAGGAAAGAATGGAAATCCAGAAGTTGGGGGACCATCCCAACCCACTGTAAGCAAGAGCAAGGAGAAAAGAAAGAAGAAGTGGAAAGCAAAGAAGGCTAACACTGCACAGAAAGCCAAAGCTTCATGCACTCACTATAAAAAGGAGGGCCATGATGATGAGCATTTTTGGATTCTGCATCCAGAGCTGAGACCTAAGAAGTCCGAGGGAAAGAAGAAGAAGACTACTGCAGCTATTCAGAAAGATTTGGGGTTAGACTCAGGAGATGAAACAACTATAGCATCCACAGGTATAAAAGGTAAGAATTTTGAAGCATCTACTAGCAATTTTGCTCAATCTGTTATTGATGAAGAAAATGAGAGAAAAAGACGTGAGATTTTCCGTATTCGAATTATTTCCAAAAATCAAAAGATTGATACTTTGTTTGATAGTGGCTCACAAGTAAATCTAATTTCTAAAGAAATTGTAAAGAAATTGGGATTAGTAACTACACCTCACAAGAAACCATACCCATTAGGATGGTTGAATGATAAAGCACAACTACAAGTGACTAGACAGTGCAAACTCAAGTTTTCTTTTGGGTCAGCATTTGCAGATGAGGTTGAGTTAGACATAATTCCTTTGGATATATGTGTAATTGTTTTAGGAAGTCCTTACTTGTATGATAGAAAGGCTATTTTCTATAGAGCTGAGAACAAGTATCTACTTGTTAAAGATGGAATCGAATACTTTGTAAGAGCTCATAAGCTCAAGAATAATTACACTCTCATAAACTCGGGACAGATGAAAGGAATGATAAATTCATGCAAACAATTCTTATCGATGGTTGTAAAGGATAAGAAACCTAATAAAACAAATGTATTTTAGGGCTGTAATGCTGAACAACAAGCTGATATAGAAAAGGTTGCTTCAGGGTATGATGTCTTGTTTCAAGAACCTAAAGGTCTGCCAACCAAAAAGGGAATAGTACATGATATTATTTTGCAACAAAATGTTCCATTGCCTAACATTAGGATGTACAAGTTGTTTTCTTTATAGAATGTTGAAATCAAAAAGTAGGTGCAGGGGTTGCTCGAGAAAGGGTTCATCAGGCCTAGCACATCACCATGTGGGTCACCAATCGTTTTGGTGAGAAAGAAAGATGGCTCGTGGAGAATGTGCATTGATTATCGAGCACTGAATAAGATAACAGTAAAAAATCGTTATCCCCTTCCTCACATAGATGATCTTTTATATCAATTAAAGGAAGTTGTTTATTTCACCAAGCTGGATTTGCACAATGGATACCACCAGGTAAGAGTTGCAAAGCAAGATGCATGGAAGACTGCTTTCAAAATAAAGTAGGGATTGTATGAATGGCTAGTTATGCCTTTTGGCTTAACTAATGCTCCTGCTACTTTCATGAGATTAATGAATGATGTACTCAGACCTTTTCTTGATGATTTTGTTATTCTATATCTGGATGACATTCTGATTTTTAGTAAGATGTGGGAAGCACATTTAAATCATGTTATGCAGACATTAGATGTTTTAAAAAGAGAAAAACTTTATGTTAAACTCTCAAAATGTGAATTTGGCAAAACATCTCTAAACTACTTGGGTCATATAGTATGGGGAGGTGAATTGAAAATAGATCCCTCTAAATTGGCAATCATTGTGAACTAGCCTAAACCTAGGTTTGCTATAGAAGTGAGAAGCTTCTTAGGAGCAGCACAATATTGGAGGAAGTTCATTTCTAACTTCTTCTCGATTGTAGCTCCCTTACATGCTTTAACAAGATTGAATAAGGTGTTTCAGTGAGGAGGCAAACATCAAAAAGCCTTCGACACCTTGAAAGAGAAAATTAGTACAGCACATGTACTAGCACTGCCAGATCTGCAAAGGCCATTTGAGATCCAAACCGATGCTAGTGACTATGCCATGGGAGCAGTGTTGACACAACACGGTAAACCCATATGTTATCATTCCGAGACTTTTAATCCTGCAGTAGTTAACTATCCTACATATGATAAAGAATTGTATGCATTAGTTCAGAGTGTGAAAAAGTGGAAACATTATTTAATGGGCAAAGAGACAGTAATACATACTGATCATCAACCACTTCAATATCTACACTCCCAAACTAAGTTGCAACAATCAAGACATTAAAGATGGATGGGATTTCTACAACAGTTTCATTTAGTCATCAAATATAAAAAGGGCATATATAACAAGGTTGCAGACATGTTATCTAGACCCATTATAAATGCATCTACCATACTTAAGCATAATTTTGTGCTACATGGAAGCTACATAGAACAATATGCTCAGGATGTGGACTTTAAAGATGTATATGCAACTTTGAGTCAAGGCAAAAGAGTAGAAGAATTGGACTATCATGTGAAGGACCGACTCTTATACCATTGTGGGAAACTCTGCATTCCACAAACTGAGAGAATAAAGATAATTAGGGAAGCACACACTTCTCTGATATCAAGTCACTTTGGGGTAAGTAAAACAGTTGCACAGCTGCAAAGATTTTGCTATTGGCCGAAAATGAATGAGACAGTTTCTAGATATGTAAGAGGGTGTGCCATGTGTACTAAAAGCAAGCCCAACAACAGAAAACTAGGCTTGTACACTCCATTGCCAGTTCCTTCTCACCCTTGGGAAAGTGTTTCCATGGATTTTGTTGGAGGACTGCCTAAATCTAGGAAAGGTCATGATTATCTATATGTTGTTGTGGATAGGTTCAGCAAAATCTGTATTTTAATACCTTGTAGTAAATAGATTATAGCTGAACAAACTTCAAAATTGTTCTTTGAACATGTATGGGTTAATTTTAGATTACCCACTTCCATTGTATCTCATTGAGACACCCGATTTATGGGGAATTTTTGGTCGAGTATGTGGGAACTGATGGACACCAAGTTGAAGAAAAGCACAACTTTTCATCCACGAACAGATGGCCAGACAGAAGTAGTAAACATGATAGTGATCAAGTTACTGAGAGGTTATTGCAACAAACATCCTAAGCTTTGGGATGAACACTTGTGTTATGTGCAACATGCTTACAATAGAGCCAAACACTCTTCTACAAAGAAATCTCATTTTGAGACCTGTTTTGGTTTCACACCAAGGTCTCCTTGTAGGTTTTAACCCCATACAGAAATTACCTGCATACGAATTCTAAAACATAGAAAAATAAGCAATGCGAGAGCATAACACATAAAACACATATACACAAAGATTTTCCCACTGGATCCCAAAATTGAGACTACTAGCTTGATTTTTTCATTATGTTCCTTTCAATGTTATAATACATATTTATACATGCCGAAGCATCCAATACCATGGACCGAAAACCATCGTGTCCAATACCATGGACTGAAAAACCATCGCGTCCAAAAAACATGTGCGAAAATCATGAACAAAACCATAGGTGTGTCCGCCCAACCTAACATAGGGTCCAAAATCAAAATTTTCCGGGGTGCTGCCCTGGACCCCATAAAATGGGGTTACATGTAATTGTCGAACCCCCTGTTAACTACATGGAAAGAATATAACACAACCCAACACTCCTTTGGATTTTGTCTTTGGTAAAGATACCATGGTTAATGGACACAGTGATGTGGACAAGGCAACTAGGTTCATTGAATAGATCCAGGAGATCCACCTGACAGTACAAGAACAACTGGAAAAGAGCCAAGCCAAGTACAAGGCTAGGCATGACAAGCATCGAATGGAGCATAGTTTTCAAGTTGGAGACCAAGTCTAGTTGTATATCAGCAAGGACAGGATGCAAGGTGAAGGTAAAAAGCTAAAGCCTATCAGGTACAGACCTTTTAGGATACTTGAGAAGATGGGTGAAAATGATTTTCGCCTTGATCTACCAGCTTACATGCACATCTACTCAGTCATAAATGAAGACTGCTTGAGATTGTTTGAACCTTCAATGATTGAGGACCCTGAAGAGCAAAGTCAATTGCCTTCTATTGATGACCTGCTACCTGAATATCTTAATGAGTTGCAGGAAGACACAGTGTTGGACAGGAAGGTGAGGATGACGCATAGGGGAGAAATTGAGTACCTCAAAATTGGGCTCAAAGGTTCAAAGCCGAGAAGTGCAAAGTGGATTGAGATTGGACAAGTGAGAAAGCAATACCCTCACTTAGTCTATGATTGAAAACCAACTTTTGGTGGTCCAAAAGCTTTTTCAGTGGGAAGACCATGATTCGAATTGGATCCATAGAATACTATCAAAGAACCATGACTATATTAAGTTGGAACAAATCTCTAAAGAATTCCAAAACAACGATCAAAAACACCCCTGAACCAGTGACAATGGTAGCCAGCGTGGAATGATGAGGACCTCGGTCAAAGCATGCTGACCGAGGCCCATGGAGACTGCGCAGGAGGCCAAATTAGCCCTTGAGAGCCTCGGATCAGAAAAGGAGGTGGAATTTGATCGCTGGGTGAACAGGGTCATGAAGGAAAAATCCCGAGCACTTGGTCGCGTGGGGGAACCAGAGAACCGCGGGTAGAAAAGTGAAAAGCGCTAAAGGACAAAGATGTGACCTGCGCTCGGGAAAATTAGTGGTATTGATCGGGGTGCCCTCAAATGGTAAGAGGTTTTGGATGAGAGCAGAGTGATTCCATTCATCAATCGACGCGTGGCAAGTGGAGGTGAGAGAAAACTGCTATTGATCACGCGCTATCAATCGAGCAAGTCAATCGTGCAAAACGTGCGTACAGTGTCGGATCTGGAGGTCCCAGATCGGACAACTGAGATCATGCCTGA
The DNA here is from genome assembly GCA_031772625.1 of Pinus tabuliformis. NCBI lineage: Eukaryota > Viridiplantae > Streptophyta > Pinopsida > Pinales > Pinaceae > Pinus > Pinus tabuliformis. The sequence goes on from CM062813.1 coordinate 358,239,180, forward strand.
TGGAGGAAGTGGAATCGATGAAGGAATACACTACATTTTAGAGGGATTTGGAATCCGTTTGACCATCGCGATGGAGGAAGAATGCATCCACGATGTAACTAAAGAAGCGAACCGACGAAGCATGCTGGTGCCATTTAGAGTAGGACATGTGGCCACTCCATGAGCGCTGATGATGACGTTGAACAGGGAACTCCAAGCGTAGCTGCAGAAGGTGAATCGACAGAGGCGGAAGAGGAACCGAACAGGCATTGGAATGGATGACTAAAAGCCATGAACAGAGATAGAATACACAGTTGGAGTCAGTCAGAGTGAACCCTGAGTCGAGGATTGAACACTAAGAGACAGAAGCTAGAGAAAGAAGGCAGTAAAGCAAAGCAGAAAGAGGCAGAGGGCCGAGCTGACCAACGGCAGCATCAAGCACTAGAGAGCTTGAAGACTCAAGCCGTCCCACAGAGGATCTGTCCGAACTGAGCACCACATTTAGCTTTTTCCACTGTATACCAGAAGGTCATAGAGCTGGTGGGAAGAATATTTTGTGCACTCCAGTGGCTTGGGAAATCCAAGAACCGCCCTGCCAAGCAAAAGCTGCTTCAGGAGAACTCACATTGAGTCCCTGTATTGTAATTTCTCTGCTTAAAGGCACAATAAAACAAGGCCACCACTGAAAGTTAGACTAGAGATGTAGCCCTGGAGAATAGGGTGAACTCCTTATCAATTTCTTGTGTCTTTGCATTGCTTACTGTATTTCTCTATTGTCTTTCCATTTTATTCTATGTGTATTGGCAATCTGATTGATCCGTTGCTTCAATAACATAGAACACACACCATCACATGAGTCTGTAATACCTTTAAACAATAAATATTTAACTAATTTCACTCATAGGGTGAATATCATATCAAAGTTGAATCACGATATTGCAATCGGCGATTACAGAGGAGTGATTACAAACGGCCTGGGGTATCTGCGATATGCGATTGTGATCAATCGCATCGCAACATCGCATCGGAGCATTATAATGGAGTGGGGCCGATATAAACATAACTCACGATAGCCAGACCTGATGGGAATATAGATGGTATTATATATCTTTTGAGATCCGGAAAACAATGGTTTCTTTTGTATTTTGCGTTTTCCGTTAAACAAACGAAATACAAAGGAAAAAGCGTCGATGCGATGAAACCGGACCTGAAAGGGTTTGTGAATGCAAATATATAATATGTCAAGTCCGTCTAAAGCCCATTTTGCGAGATTTTCAATGCTTTAATATATTTTTAAATCACAAAACAAGCACCATTTCGGGAGGACCAAAGGCGGTAAGAGGTTTTGGCCGAGCTCCACCCGAGCCCATATATTGGCTACCATGTGTCTAGGTGCTAGAGAGAGAAAACCACAATTTTCAAGCAGTTAACTTCCGTACGCATGGGCCGCCAAAAATGAACCACAGTCGTTGGATCTAGATCTTCCAGATCAACGGTGGAGATGTGATAGGTGACATAAAGGCGGACTCGATAGGAGTAATAAGGGGAAGTTATAGTATTTCAAATCCGGTAAATGGCAGTTTGGTGAATTTCCTTTGTTTTTAGTGTATTTATCTGTGAACACAGATAATGCTATTTCTGGGGATTTCAAAGGCTCAATAACCCATTTCGTTACAAAATAGGTGGCCATCATCCCTGAAATCCTTTAGCAATGATTGCTAACACTCAGAGGGGGATCTGAGCGGACAGAGGCCGGGAAGCTAGAAAGCTCGAGAAGGAGAAACGAACAGACAACGCTGATTGGCCTTAAAGCCATAGACTAAGAGAGACAGAGGCAAGCAGTGCTGAGACAGAGAGCAAATAGAGATAGACAGTCAGTGAGGAGAGTCTGTGTACTCAAAAAGACTTGGGGGATCCAGGTAAAGCCTTATTGTTTTGTACTTGTTGTGTGAGACTCAAATTAAGCTCACTTTTGTAAAACTCGGCTTCTGAAGACATAATAGAGAGGTCACCACTAAAGGTTGGAGCAGGAGACGTAGACCAGGAGTGTTGGGTGAACTCCTTATTAAACTTGTTGTGTTTATGTGTGTTTGTCTATTATGTTCTTTAACTGCTTCATTGTCTATGTATTTTGTAATCTTATCAATCCATTGCACAAAGTAACATAGGGAAATCCATGCACATGAGTCTGTAATAACTTAATAATTGTGTAAGATCTTATCATCAAATCAATAAGTGCTTTTATTTTGTACTTTTTAGTGTGCGCCATATATGTAATTAATTTAATCTCCACCTTAAATAACATAATTTTACATCAACTTTATATAGTTTGATGAAGTAATTGAGAAGTAATTGATGGTAAGAAAATTCTAATTTCTCATATAATTTATTACTACCTTTTAATATCAACAAGATGTATAATTCTTTCATTGAAATTTTTAATTATTTCTTACTTCTTCATATGTTGGAGATGCACATTTGAATATATACATTGAATTATATGTGTTTTTGTGAGTGTGTGTGTATATGTATATATATATATATATATATATATATATATATATATATATATATATAGAGAGAGAGAGAGAGAGAGAGAGAGAGAGTTCATATTTCATAGATATATTCTCTCTACTTTTTAATACTAATAACGAAAAAATTATTTAAACTCTCGATAACATAAACAATAAATAAAATATTTCAATGACCATATTGAGTAAAATATTTCAATGTCAACTATTTATATATTATATTAAACAACTAAGAAAAGTCCTTATGATTTAATACTTTCTTGTTGTATTACTCAAAATCAAAGAAATGGAGAATATATATATATATATATATATATATATATAGTATGAAATATGAGAATCATACATGGTGCACACAAAACTATTTGTATATTACATTCAAAGCCAAATTACAAGCCACATAAATAGTGCTCATGAGATCCAACATATTCCAAATAAGGAGAATATTGTTGAGAAAATCTCTCAACAAAACTCCAACAACCAACAAACCAATACTACCTATATACTATTGTAAGCATTATTCCAAATACCCCCTTTAATGCTTACATTACATCATTAAAACGATTAATGCAAAATGACAAATTACAATTCACATGTCACATCTATCTAAGTAGTCTTCCTCTACACTTATCTTCACCCAACAAACCAATACTACCTATATACTATTGTAAGCATTATTCCAAATACCCCCTTTAATGGTTACATTACATCATTAAAACAATTAATACAAAATGACAAATTACAATTCACATGTCACATCTATATGAGTAGTCTTCCTCTACACTTATCTTCACTTTGAAGCCTCTCGGCCAACACTATTTTCACCACCACAATCTTCTAGCTTCTCATTCAACTCATTTAAGACATAATTGCCTCTAACCATCTTTGATGAAATTTGTATAATTGATGCTTTGATCTCTTAAAGGAAAATCTCGATACTAGATCATCCTATGGACAAATTCTCATCTATCAAAATGGAGCAAACCGCACTTTTGATAGTTGTATAGATGAGTTGTATGGGCACTGAATATATCCAACAATCAATTATGCAACTAGCATTTATACACACATAGATTTCATGACATAACTTGTAAGAGGTGCTCTTGAAGTCCGAAGCACAACAAGACTCATCAACATATAACAGAATCACCTAACCAAATTAGCTATACATTCTCTCGGTATCCAAGAACATCCAGAACCATTAATTTAATTATATTACTTTGTTCATAAATTGGTTTTTTGTCATATCCGTTTTAAAAAAAAAAAATAGGCAGAAATTATAGCTAAGTTCTAAACGCATCAAATCCAAATACATCGTCCTGACTTCTGACTTCAAATTCATAGCTTTACTTTGACAGCATGAAATTTACGTGAGACAATAAGAGAGAGCATTGAAGTTATCCTCTTGGAACTTGAGCATAGAACCCAAGCTAATTTGATCTGAGCTGATGGTGTAAAGCTTGATGAGCGAAAGAAAAAAAAACTTCACCTTGTCTCTACAGATGCAAAGAGATGGATGGGCAGCTCGCACCGCTGCAACATCAATCTGTCTGGATGGGCAGTTATTCGTCACCCAACAGAAACACCATCACACATATTTCCCAGCACCCACTAATAGATCCACAACATTGTCTTCAGATCATCGTTGACATCCGTCACACTCACGTACATCACTAGATAATAGTCACGTTACCGCTCGGACGAGATTCAAACCTGAGACCACCAATAAGAACTATCTTTAATATCAATTGAGAGTTCCCTAGATCTCGCCACAACAAATGCGACGAACAAGAGCATGGAATCCTGCTGCATAGCCGCCATGGTCTCTGTCCATTCTTTCCATTCTCGGTGCACATTTGAATTAAGAGAATTGAGATACAAAAGGCTATGTTCTTTGTCAATCCATGTTCAACAGAAGCAACGTGATGCATTTGGAAGTGTTCAAATGTGCGGCGCTTGACATAAAATAATTGTTCAAAAGAGTATGATTTAATTTGCAGTCCAATTCTGCTAACTTACTCATGACCCACAGAGAGCTAGCAGCGTTCACCGTCGCAATACATGAGCGATTGTTAGGTCAAGACAAAGCCAGATTTTCCTGTCGGTTACTCAACTTTCTGTTACATATATTGCAAAAAGGAGATTTTCCTGTCGCTTACTTAAGTTACATAAATTGGAAAATGGAGAAAGAGAGACGGACAAAAGTTTCAGGTGCCAAGGGAGATGGACCAGAGTTTCAGGTAGCCTGTATGTGATTCACATTTCTTTCAGGTGTTAGTTGCCGCCAGTGTTTCCCTAGCCATTTTAATTTCATTTATCTTCAATATATAGCACAATATGGGCCATTGTGCTAACCACTTTATTGCACAGTCCATGTGTCTAACCACTTTATTGCACAATACTATTTATTTGATGCATAAAATTAATATAAATCTTCAAAAATATTTCGTGTATTCCGTGTTTGTCGTGTCACCAACCCCCTTCGTAAGGTCTACACTGCAACGTAAGTGAGCGATCTCATTGTCTCACCTTCCGGACAACACAAACAAATATATTTATGGAAATGGAAAAACTAATATTTCCCAAATTAGTATTTTCTATTGTTATTGTGGTTGAGATTTTTATTAATAAAAAATATAAATATTATAAATTTATTTTAATTTTAGATTTATAAAATATTAAGTAAAGTAAAATCTAAAAGTATTTCTTACTTTTCACATTCCTAAATATTAAAATATTATTACTTTCAATTTTATTAAAATTTTAATAATACATAAAATTATTCACTTTTCATTTTTCATTTTTCTTTCGGCATATTTTTTAATTATATATATATATATAATTAATTAATTTTAAATATTGAAATTTTATTTATTAAATTTAAAAATAAAGTTATGAAATATAATAAGTAAACCAAATTATTTAGTTTTTACATGTTTATTAACCATATGTTCTGAAATATTATAGTTATGAATATGAATCGTTATTATTTAAATTTATTTTGATTTGATGTATAAATTATAATTTTTTCCTAAAAAAATTATAATTTTATTAATTAAAAAATCACAATATTATAAATTAAGTTTAATTAAGTTTAATGAATTCATTATTTGTATTTATTATTATTATTATTCAATATAATGTCTCATTTAGAGGTCACTACAACATCTCCACCATCCTCAACTACAATCTTTTTAGTGCACTAATATGTATTCAATATAAAATATTTATGTTATATAAATACAAGACAATGATGTTTTCTAGATAAGTTAATTATGATAAAAATATATGAAATTTTAACATCTTTCAGATATTCACATTCCATTTTTATTTTAAGTAACGAATTGAATAATTATTCCTAATATATAATTTTTATTTATTATTTTTTCCCCAATTATATTAATTTTTTTTATAGCAAAATAACTCTCAATAATCCATAAGAACAAAAAATAAAAATTAGAGGGGGGACTTCATGCAAGGTTAGAAGAAATGATTGATAATAAATCTGGAAAATACAGTAAAAGAACAAATCAAAAAGACAATTGTAGTCTTAGAAACAATGTTAAAGAGCTAAAAGAAAATCTAATTAAAAATGGCCCTAAATAGTTTGGAACATAAAGAACATAAAATGGGTATCAAAGTCATCAAATAAAGAGATTAATAATGTTGTAGAGTTAAAACCTAAACATAATAAAAGAAAATTGAACCTCATCACTTTTTATATGAAAGATTAGAAAAATGAAGACACCTTCTCATTATGCAAGGAAAAACTAGAAAGTAAATCATAAATTGAAACAACTTTCCTCATAGAAGAAAAACGTCTGGGAAAATAATTGAACATAAAGATACATTGATTCTTTTGTAGATAGTTTGTAATGACGAAAATATGGCATCCTCAACAAAACTATGAGTTTAAAGGACCTAGGAATATTTATAAATAGAGAACTCCTTCCAACACACCAAGTCGAATTACTAAATATAAAATAATACTTGCAAGAAAGAAAATGGAGAATAATTATAAATTGAAAAGTTACTATTAAGGATAGAGAACAAGAACATAATATTAAACAAAAATTTGGAACTCTCTAGATCCTCTCATGGAAATGTTGTCGTTCCTTATCAAGTAAATTTCTTATAGTAAGTTGGAGCCTAAGTGAAAATGATATTATATTTCTATATTAAACTTGGGAGCGCAAAAAATGTAAGGTCCCTCATACACAAGGATACTTTTTTTTGTCATCGTGGAATAAGATATTGTCATATGGAGAAATTGGAGCCATAGGTATTTACATAAATATGAATATTTCTCCTCACATTTGGCTTCATAAGAAATACCTTCTCAATCAATACACATCGATTGTGATTTTAAATATTAATGCTAAGAATATCTATATAAAAATTTGTTACTTCATGCCTATTATATCTACCTTTTATAAGAAAAATAATCTAGATAAGAATTGTCCCTACAAAACCTTATAACGAGATATTTACAGTGAGACATGAAGGTAGTATCCTCCCATTGGGAGACTTTAATGCTCGAATTGTAATTGATCACCTCTACCGAGATCAAGACCTTGTTTTAGCAAATAGATACCAAAGAAACTCTAAAAGTCTAGCTAATAATTTACTGTCCATGGAGCTAATTAAGCATTACAATTTTGAAAATCTTATCATTTGCACTGGTCTAATGAAGCAAATGAAATAAATAAAAAAATTGTATCCATGGGTTGGGAAATAGTGTCAAGATTATGTCACATTAAATATCTCTATATACAACCAAATAGTAAATTTGGACCTTTTAAATGGCCATGAGCCTCACTACAATCATAGACCTTTAAGTCAAACTCTAAAATTTCTCGTGTACAAAAGCTTCATTGAAGAGAACTTCAGTAACCAAAGGAATTTTCTTTTTAACAAAATTTAATTTCATATTTTCTTAAAATACTTAGATAGTGAATTAAATCCCATGTCATATAAGAACAATATTAATGTATTATGAAATAATTTTATGACAACACCTCTCCACTACCATAAGAAATTCTTTATGGAGGGTGTAATTTAAAAAGAACAATAGAACATTCAACCCTTCATATGACAGTGAGTGTAATATCTCTATATATGTTGGAACATAAGGTTATGTTGGTTCATCACACCTCGAGAAATTTTTTAAACTATTGGTCAAAAGGTCAACTAACACTAGATAATTAGTCAACTGGTCACCTTGCAGGACAATCAACCGAGTGGTTGATAGGTTGGTTTTACATTCGACTAGAAAACAATGCTCAACTAGTGGTATCACTAAGTAATTGGTTAAAGAAATTGACTAGAACAATCAACTAATTGACATAAATATAGTCCATGAGATATCATATATGTAATTGAAATAGTTGTAATGATTGAGACTCATCATTAGACAAAATACTCCATAACTCAAGGAGATTGGTCAGATTTTGTACCTATAAATAAAGGATCCTATGGGTTGAATATATAACAATGAGAATCATGATTATATGATGATGTGATATTGTTCGTTATGCATTGTGATGTTCCGATCATAATGCATTATGTTTTGATGATATAATTGTGTATCTAGACACTATCCATCACCTTAAAGCATTATTTTCTCTGCGATTTAATCTCTGATTAGATTTTGTTATTTTTTCTTTGTTCCTGGTTGTCGAACATTAGAGCATGCCCCAACATGATATGAGAGCTAATGGTTTAAAATCTAGCCCTACTCTTCACAAATCATGTTAAGTCGCATCTTTTTGTGAATGACTCTAGGCCAATTGATTTGATGCATGGAACCTCTTTTAAGAAATTTAATATCTATGATCTTTTTTGAAAATAGAATCCAAGATTTCTCTTGTTGTTTTGAATGGAAAAAATAATACGATTTAGGCACCGGATATGGAAACCCTTCTAAAGAAGAAAAGGATCTAGAAATATACAAAAACCACCATTCTAGATTGAAAGGATGCTAGATAAATTTTTTCATTGATGGAAAAATGCATGAGGTTGTTGGTGTCATCAAAACCCATATTTCTTGGGAAATTCATTTTCATACAAGCGATATTGCCTTCCCTTATCAAGTATGGAAGAAGCTAAGGTTGTTGTTTGAAAAATTTGATGAAAGCTAGTTGTTGTAGTTAGAAAAGGAATTGATCTCTCTTGATCCCCATTCCTTTGAAAGAATTGAGGACTACCTAACTCATATCAAAGAGTTACCATTGAAATTTGGCAATTGTAGGAAGAATTGTCTAAAGAAAGATGGATAACCGATAGAATTGGTCCTAATGAATCTATACACACCTTGTGATGTGTTATCTTCATCGTTTTGCACTAACTAGATATTATGAAAGGAAGGTGGTAATGATTATACCTTTGATACCTTCTTTTATTTTTTGATCAAGTACCAACAAAGGTTGTTTGATGAAAGGAAACTTGGTAATAAGAGCTGAGCTTGTCTACTCAAAGGTAAGAGAAAGTTGGCACAAAAGAAAATTTAACCTCAACAAGGGTATCTCGATCCCAAACCCCAAAAAGGTGATGGGTCTAAATACACTCAGAAGAATCATAAGAAGAAGAAATGTATCTACTATGGGAAGGCTATACATTTGGAGAAAACCCACTTCAAGAAAAGAGATGAATTGGAGCAGAAAGTCAAATCACTTGAAGTTGAATGATTGACTAATTGATCCACTAACAACTTTAATTTCTCAGTTAGAATGAAATTTTTACATGCTCATACCACATAGAATGAATGGGTCATCGATTTCGGTTGTACACACCATATGGAAAAGGATGCCTCTTTGTTTTCCTCTCTAAATAAGGCTATAAAGAAAAAGATTTACTTAGTAACTGAATTTTCTCTTGACGTTGATGAGTATAAAAAAGCATTATCAGGCACCCTTCCACTCTATGAAAGCATAGCATGCACATAAACCACTGGAGCTTGTTCACAATATCTTTGCTACATAAATAAGCCTTAATTGGCTTGTGTCAGGTATATTATGACATTTATTAATTATTTTTCAATATTTAATTCGACATGTTTCTTGAGAAATAAGAGCTATCTCTTCGAAAGATTCAAAGAATTTAGGGTCTTGGTTGAAAATAAATTTGGTCACTCTATTAGAGCAAAAGAGTTAGCCATAAAATTTTGGGTTGAAATAATTTACCATATAAGCTATATTTTAAATATTATTCTTACTAAAGTTATTAATTCTATGTCTCTAATCAAATGAGGTTCCCAGGATAAGAAACCCTCCATTTTTCACCTCAAAACTTTTGGATGCATTACTTTAATACATATTCCCAACAATTATAAAAGTATATTGTATAAAAAAAATCATTCTTATATCATAATAAATTATTTTTATTAGTCGAAATCATATCAACTCTTTAATCCTATCAAGTGATAAATAATTATTATATACAAATATATATTATTATTATTCTTAAAGATATTAGATACTCTATATTACCTCCCATAAATATAATAAAATCAAACTTTAATTTGAAAAAAATAAAATCAACTTCTACGCACAAATAGCCTCTCAAAATTATCTGATATTTTGCAAAGGTATACCAATGCCATTGACACTTTGTCATAGACGTTTCTTTTTCTTTTCACCTTTATAAACATCGACGTTTCTTCCTCTTTCCACATTTATAAATCAGACAAAAAAAAATATGTAAATATAAAAGGTTACACACTTGAAAGTACAAAAACATATTTTGTGAATATATTTTATTATTTGTTGTGTTTATTCATATTTTTAATTATATTAATTATTAATATATTTATGTCTATAGAGTTTAGATTTTCTGAATATATTTTATTATTTATTATATGAATGGATGAGCGTTAACGTTGAATTAAATTAAAGTAATGAAGAAATGAAAGGTCTACTACCGTAGACCACAACCTACGTGGCATGATGACTGATTCAAATATTTAATTGTTACTCTGCCGTAAAATTAATTTAAATTAACCACGTAAGTCGGTCGTAATACACACCATTCATTGCGTTCAAGTTTGATATTTTTTTAACTTCATATGCGTATGGTTCATCATATTATTTATTTTTAAAAATTATTATAAATATTGAATTTTTTAAGGATATATATATTATAAATTTGTATGTCATTGATAAGTTACATATAACAATGAGGTTTTCATATTAATTTGGCAACTCTTTTTTTTCAATTTCTAATCTAAACATTAGAATTTGGGGTTTTGTTGGAGTTGTTGCTACCACCAATGCTCCAAAGCCCAAGGAAAGATATCATCGTTGTCTTATTGGTCACCGTTTTGTTTTGTCTGGCCCCACGTGATCCCGCGACTCCGCCATTTTCGTTCAAATAGTTGACAATGTGTTTGAGACTCTGTAAGTCAAACGTTGGATGGGAATTCATAAACTATGGTCATCTCACCGCCACTCGTCAATGTACATAATCTGGTCGCTACAACCTATGATGACTTTATTTCGACAACTTCCCTCAACCAAACATCGTTAGCCGAGGGCTCCATTATCATGTCCCACTCTTCTTCGGAATGGACAACAAAACAGTTGAATTCAATTAAAGTTAGTGGTTTTAAAATGTAAATGGAGGGATTGGATACTCGGGCCATTCACCTCTTAGAACATAATGAGGAACTAATCAAAAGAGGGGCGTTAGCAAGTGCAGAGTAGAACCACTGAGGATACATAAATATGCTATCACAAGAAGGTCTTAGATATTGTAATCATTGTAGCACTGGGAAATCACAGAGATACCGTAATCCAGAAGTCTATGGGTGCAAGTTGTTCTCTATTGTATGCCCAGTCTTCGATTGTAAAATGGTCTTTTTATCTCAAGTACTTTCCCAACTCAAGTCGTAAAGTAGTGTGATCGTGACGATAATAACACCTACTTATAAAAGTGTTCCAATTTTTCATCACCTTTACATCTAAAGATGATTTATTATGAAACCATTTATCATTGAGTAGGAAAGGAATTGAGTGAAGAGGGTTATGAAGCATTGCCCACCTTGTCAGACTAAGTTCCCACACTTCATTTTTGGTGTCTTTGTCGATCCTAGGATTTTCATCTTCCATTATGTCATGAAGCTTCTCTCTCATTTGATTCATACTCTCAAAAACATCCCCTAAGCATGGTTGATCACTATCAAATATGAGAAGGGTGGAAACAATAGGACTAATGAAGGCGACAATATCCTCCACCCTCCTCCATAAGTCTTCTGAAGAAATGCCAATAATAATTTCCTAAACTTCTAGGCCATCCCCAATATCAGAACCCTTCGACCTATGCCAATCCATTGATACCAACATCTCTCTCAAAGATTGATGCATTTTAATAAGGCGCTGAAGCATAATGAACTCATATGCAAATCTAGTCTTGGCACATCGAAGAAACTGCATATTTTCATATTTACTATAAATAGCTATCGATGTTGCATCACTAACAATAAAATTTTGTAGCATCTTTGCTTCAGTTATGGTTTTTGCAACCCGTTTAATGTTACTAATATACTTCAGGAGAAAATTAATGGAGTTCACAGAAAAAGGAGTCTGAAAAAATGTTGCATATTCATCCTCAATCAATTACCCAACAAGGAAATTTTTTGAGGCACTATCTATAATAATTTGGAGCATGTTTTCTCTTCCAAACTCCTTTATTGCCTCTTTGAAGAGACCCATTAGATATGGAGCACATTTTGTTTTTCCTATGGTATCATGGGATTTTAAGAACAAAACTATTTTTGGGATAAAAACCAAAATATTAATAAGGGGATGATGGTTGACATCTATCCAACCATCTGAGATAATGGTGACTTCAGATTCCTTTCAACTATATTTAATGTCATGACATATAGCTTCAACTAGATCCCTCTATTAAGATAACATTGTTGTCCTCGTATTTTCATAATTAGGATGTTTATAACCTTTAGGAGCATTTTTAACTATATTCCTCATAATTTCCTTCCAATAAGAAGACCTGCAAATATTGAAAGCTATGTCATTTGCGTAAAAAAATCATCCAATGAATGCATCAAGATTTCCCCTCCCTTTTACATCCCATAAATTTTCAAGGTGGGAAACAAAAACTTGATGTTGAGAATAAGAGTGTGGACCACCACCTATTAATCCACTAGGATTATTGTTGGTTTCAATTAAACTTTCAACAATACGTCTCAACTTTTCAAGTTCAATAAATTGCTTATGTAGAGAATCTTTCTTTGTTTTAGGTACACTTAGACACATAGTTATTTGTTCTTTTTTCCCCATCCATGTAAATGCCATCGAACTCTTCCTACATTTTCTCATTTTTGTGTTTTACAATAAGGGAAAAACCAAACCTTTGAAGTAGTTGTTCCAATTTCTTCTCCGCTATAAGATTGATTGCATTTCACAGCTACCCATAGCCTTGCTTCAAAGGATTTTTTTGCTTCTTGATAATCTTTGCTTTGGATTTTTTTTATGCCACTGTGGAATATTTCTATTGGGAAAGGGGCAGTCTAATTTGTGAAGCTGATGAACTTTCTTCCATTGCAATGGGAAATGAGTGGAATAAATAATATGTAATTATGTGCCACAACCGATTTTAATTTGCACAATTTATATTTGAAAATCAATTAAAAAAACAATAATTAGAAAAGTATAATTAACTAAAAATTTGAATAGATAAATTTATTCACATGCATAGTTTGATGTACTACATGAGAGACTATACTCCTAGAGAAATCAAATATATAATAATGAGGGACAATACTATATTTATTGTAGAATTAAATTCAAAACTCTTGAATTTCATAAATGTAATATTTTCAGGCTTAATTATTGTGGCTAGGAGTTAATGGTGTAAGTAACTGAGTTTAATTATCGAAAAGTTGCAAGCTTGCAGGTTTCAAGTTCATTGAGGACTTTAGGACATTATATGTCACTGAATTGTGCACCATTATGAGTCACTAGACAATAATAGATGCTTGAGTATTGCTGTAAATACTATCATTAATAAATAAGGCCTATGTCATAGCATGATTAAAAATATTGTAAGAAGCCTTAGTATTACTACAAGGTTCCTTCTCTAAAATATTTACTATTAAATAAGCATTATTTTCTAATGATGACCTTTATAGAAATGTCTAAGATTTTACTATTATTACCTTTGGATACCTCCCTTAATGCCACATATTACCCTCCTATGTACACTACAAAATGTCTTGAACTAAAAGGTAAATTTTGAGATAGTGAAAATAATGCATCTATTATGACAGATTAAAATTTACTTCCATTAAGAGAAGTATAATCTTGATGAAATCCCCTTCCCAAGTAAAGAAATAGAAAATTAGATAATATGACATGCACTCATTTTTTGTAGGTATAGTTGCAATTTTCAATATAATAGTTATCTAATGTTGGATTTGTAGTTCCCATTCTTAACCCTAAAAAAGAAAATGTCACGAGGTGGATGGAAAATTATGATTGCTTTAATTTTTGTTTTCCAAACATCTCCCAAGTTTGTTGCAATCAAATCATGTTGAGAATCAAACAATGGGAAGCATTTTCCTTTTCATGTTTTTTTATACCATATTAAGTCCTTTTCCCACTGTTTATTAATTTCAGATTAAAAAAAAATTAAGAATCAATTTCATTTGTTTCATACAAGATTCACGAAAGGAATTTTGATAAGACAAGGCCAAGGCCATTTTCTACTGCCCTAAAAGAAATCAACCAAATTCAATACTTCAATACAAGTTTTTAAAGGACCTCTTCTAAAGCTAATGCCAAATTTTTTTCCCAACAAAACTCTTTTTAAATAAGTTTAAGGGTAGTAAAAAATGGTCCTTGGTCAATTTTAGTTTTCCTTACCTAAATTCCTTAAAAGAAAACTGTGTGAAATTAATAGTTTTTTCTAAATATTTGATTTAATTCGATGAAAAGTGAGTCTTAATTATTAAATATTATGGGGAGGGATTTTCCTGGGATCAACTTCCTTTTTTTTTGTTCAATACTGTTGAACTAGAGTTACATAACACAAAGAATGATGGGTGTAGAGTTACATAACACAAAGAATGATGGGTCTAGATCAACACATATGTTATCATATTGTGGAAAAAAGTGCATATAGAGTAGAATTTTTACAATAGATGTAATGAATAAGAAACAAAATAAACACAAATGGGAACAATCATGTATAAAATTCTTTGAGAACCAACGACTCTATGATAGAAATATCAGTAAATGTACTTTCTATTTTCCAATGAAAAGAAAGTGTTTTTTCCTCATCCCACTTTACCCACACATATTATTGTGTTGATAAATACATATCACTTACTAGAATTTATGTTTATATAAGTAATAGTCTCATAATCCATAGTTAATTTGTTGGTTTATGTGAACTAAATATTCTTTTATAAATTCTAAATATACACACATTCAGAAAGAAGACACTAGTTGGGTTGGGTCTCAAACTTCCATGTGTTTTAATTTACATTTATTTTCTCTATGCAAGAATATTACAAAAACGTAATGAAGAAAAAGTCTTTGTGAACTAACATAGATGGCTAGAGAGCTTGCTTTTGGAAACTTACACTGCCTCTTGAACTCAGCCAATGCGAAAGTAACAAGTTTGGTCTGTCCGGATATCTACATACACACTAGATGTTGATGATTACTCTATGAATTTTTTGATGTTACAATAGGATACATGTAAATAACTTACAGACATAGTGAAGGTTTAAGAGAATAACTATAGTTTTCTCTGCAGAAAGAATAATTATAGTTTGAATCTTATTCAGTAAAGGAAGCTAAAATTTAGAAAAGATCATAACTTAATTAATAGTCATTAACTTAATTAACACCGAAACTTAATCGAAAACAAACTAAAATTTATTAAGGAGGATGAGCGTTTCACTTGATTCTCATATGAATTGAAGCACTTTTTGTAATGGCCACATATATTCATCTAAAAAGTGAAAAATAATGAATTTTTAATTAGAATGAAGGATTTCTTTATGGTTGGATGGATATATTCATCTCGTAAAGTGAAATCTAAATAATTTTGATTTATAGGCATATAAAATAATTTCCTACGTTAGTATTGAAATCTGGGCATTGGGTTCATCACTACATTTTTTCTATCTTATTAGTCATAGGATTTTATGAGAATTGATGCAAAGACGATGAAAGAATTTTAGGGGAAATTTTAAGGATGGAAATTTATTTTAAAGCTTAGAAAACTTGGTGAATCTCACTAGTACATAATATGCAATTTGTAAAATGCTTGAGTAAAAGTACTCAAATTTATAATAATTGTATATAGTATTTATATAATTTTGGCAATTTCTAAGGTAAAAAAAATGTATACTATAAAATTTGGGCGAATAATTTTTAGAAAAAATGGAAATTTACGAATCTTTTTTTTTTGGAAAAACCATGGAAAAATAGCCCACTTGTGAATATTAGCCCCTAAAAGTTTCCCTGAAGAGTTTATGTCATCCTATATGATACAGTTTTTTGGCCTAAATAACACACAGATTTCATTGGAAATTGACTATAAAGCATGAATTCACTGCTTTACCAATCCATGTCCTCTAAGAAAATGAGATTGAAGTTTGTACTTGAGATATCTGGAGTTTTTTCATAAGGAAGTGGATTTTGATGATGGTGATGAAGCTAACTCACTATGGGGATGAAGTCGCTTGGCTCGAGAGTCAACTTTGATCTATGCCTATGCTGCATTTGATGAGTGATGAGTTTCTCTCCTCTGTGGCTTAAACCTTTGAAAAACCTTGGAAGTCGCACAACTAAAAAAGGAAAATAACTTGCATAGTTGCATGTATAGCTTGAAAAAGAGCCTTGTGTTTTTGTGACAAAAAATGAAGAGGAATTGTGGAGGAGATATTTCTAAAAATTATTATAAAGATTGAATTTTTTAAGGATATATATATTATAAATTTGTATGTCATTGATAAGTTACATAAAGCAATGATGTTTTCATATTAATTTGGTAACATTATTTTTTTTTCAATTTCTCATCTAAACATTAGAATTTGGGGTTTTGCTGGAGTTGGTTCTGCCACCAATGCTCCAAAGAGCAAGGCACGACATCACCATTGTCTTATTGGTCATCGTTTTGTTTTTTCTGGCCCCACGTGACCCCACAAATCTGCCATTTTTGTTCAAATAGTTGACAATGTGTTTGAGACTCTGTAAGTCAGATGTTGGTACATAATCTGGTCACTACAACCTATGACGACTTCATTTCTACAACTTCCCTCAACCAATTGTCATTAGCCGAGGGCTCCATTTTCATGTCCCACTCTTCTTTGGAATGAACAACAAAACAATTGAATTCAATTAAGTTGGTTGGATACTTGGGCCATTCACCTCTTAGAACATAATGATGAACCAATCAGAATAGGGGGGTTAGCATGTGTGGACTAGAACCACCAAGGATACATAAATATTGTATCACAAGAAGGTCTTAGATGTTGTAATCATTGTGGCACATGGAAATCACACAGATATCGTAATCATTAGTGCTACTAGGAAATTGTGGACATTGCTCTAGCAAATTTATAATTTAGATGACTACTTTGTGTCTAGTAGCTTCGATGGTCCAACCATTGATATGTTTAAGAGGGAGGGCCAATCTATGTTACCATAAATGGGAAATGAAATGAGAAATGAGAAACAAAGTTTGGAGGTTTCACTTATAAGAAACAACAAGAGAGAAAAAACAAGATTAAAGGTGACTAATATAAAAAAAACATTAATTATAAACATCCAATATTTCCACTTGTGAAATTGTAAAGAAAAATTCATAAATAGTGATTCAGTTTTAAAAAAGAAGTGATAATTTTGTAGATCCAAAAATTTACCCAATCATTATTTCTAAAAAAAATAGCAAACACTTATGAGAATAGGAGATTTGAAATATATATATATATATATAAACCACTTCTAATAATTCATATGCAAAATGCAAGTAAACTTAATAATCTAAATTTTCAAGCCCATTTTCTAGAATGGTTGTTGATCTTGAGCTAATTCCAAAAGAATTATTTTGGTTAGTAGACTTATTGGTATTATCAAGCATGTCTTTAGAATTTTCTTATAACACTTCAAGTGGAAGCTCGTCATTTCCATGATCTTGTGAACCACCATAATCCCACATTCTCATGAGTCTAGTTTTATACTCTAGTTTTTGTTGAGATAACAATTGTAGATTTGAGTGTACAAACACCAAATCTTGTTCCATTTTTGTGCCTACGATATTCCTCTTTGTCAAATTTATAAAAGCATATTCACTCAAGTTTCTTTCACATGTAGATGAACTAGTCATCTGTGAAATAAAATTAGCATTATGTTAGAAATAAACATCTTAAATCTTAAAAGGAAAATAATCCCAAACGAACATTAGACTTAATTTCTTAAACAATAAGTCAATACATTAAAGGTATGTGTTATTAGGCATATCTGTGAAAGAAAACAAACAAACAAATGATGAAGCAAGGGAGTCCCTATACCATATTTCATTCAGAAGTATATGGGTCCAAGTTGTTCTCTATTGTATGTTGAGTCTTGATTTGTAAAGTGGTCTTCTTATCTCAAGTACTTTCCCAACTCAAGTCGTAAAGTAGTGTTATCCTGACGATCATAACACCTACTTATAAAAGTGTTCCAATTTTTCATCACCTCTACATCTGAAGATGATTTATTATGAAAACATTTAGGATTGAGTAGGAAAGGAATTGAATGAAGATGGTTATGAAACATTGCCCACCTTGTGAGACTAAGTTCCCACACTTCATTTTTTGTGTCTTTGTTAGTCCTAGAATTTTCATCTTCCATTATGTCACGAAGCCTCTCTCTCATTTGATCAATACTCTCAAACACATCCCCTAAGCATGGTTGATCACTATAAAATATGAGAATGATGGAAACAATAGGTGTAATGAAGGCGACAATATCCTCCACCCTCCTCCAGAAATCCTCTTAAGAAATGCCAATAATAATTTCCTAAACTTCTCGGCCATCCCCAATATCAGAACCCTTCCACTTATGTCAATCCATTGATACTAACATCTCTCTCGAAGGTTGATGCATTTTAATAAGGCGCTAAAGCATAATGAATTCAGATGCAAATCTAGTCTTGGCACATCGAAGAAACTGAATATTTTTATATTTACTATAAATAGCTATCAATATTGCATGATTAACAATAAAATTTTGTAGAATCTTCTCTTTAGTTATAGTTTTTGCAACCCGTTTAATGTTACTAATATCTTTTAGGAGAAAATTAATTGAGTGCACACAAAAATGTGTCTGAATTTTTTTTGTGTATTCATCCTCAATCAATTACCCAACAAGGAAATGTTTTGAGGCACAATCTGTAATAATTTGGAGCACGTTTTCTCTTCCAACCTCCTCTATTGCCTGTTTGAAGAGACCCATTAGATATGGAGCACATTTTTTCTTTCTTGTGGTATCATGGAATTTTAAGAACATAACTCCTTTTGGGATAGAAACCAAAATACTAATATGGGGACGATGGTTGACATCTATCCAACCATCTGAGACAATGGCAACCCTAGATTCATTTCAACTATTTTAATGTCATGACATATAGCTTCAACCCGAGCTCTCTCTTAAGATAACATTGTTGTCCTCATATTTTCATAACTAGGATGTTTGTAACCTTTAGGAGCATTTTTAACTAGATACCTCACAACTTCTTTCCAATAAGAAGACCTACAAATATTGAAAGCTATGTCATTTGTGAAAAAAAAATCATCCAATGGATGCATCAAGATTTCCCCTCCCTTTTACATCCCATAACTTTTTAAGGTGGGAAACAAAAACTTGATGTTGAGAATAAGAGTGTGGACCACCAACTGTTAATCCACTATGATTATTGTTGGTTTCCATTAAACTTTCAATGATACGTCTCAACTTTTGAAGTTCAATCAATTGCTTATGTAGAGAATCTTTCTTTGTTTTTGGTACAGTCAGACACATATTTATTTGTTCTTTTTTCCCCATCCATGTAAATGCCATCGAACTCTTCCTACATTTTCTCATTTTTGTGTTTTACAATAAGGGAAAAACCAAACCTTTGAACTAGTTGTTCCACTTGCTCCTCCATTATAAGATTAAGTGCATTTCACAGCTACCCATAGCCTTGCTTCAAAGCCTTTTTTTGCTTCTTGATAATCTTTGCTTTGGATTTTTTTTAAGCTACCGTGGAATATTTTTGTAGGGAAAGGGGCGGTCTAATTTGTGAAGATAATGAACTTTCTTCCATTGCAATGGGAAATGAGTGGAATATAGATTATGTAATTATGTGCCACAACCAATTTTAATTTGCATAATTTATTTTTGAAAATCAATTAAAAAAAAACTTATAATTAGAAAAGTATAATTAACTAAAAATTTGAATAGATAAATTTATTCACATGCATAGTTTGATGTATTACATGAGAGACTATACTCCTAGAGAATCCTATATATACTCATGAGGGGCAATACTATTTTTATTGTATAATTAAATTCAAAGCCCTTGAATTTCACAAATGTTATATTTTCAGCCTTAATTATTGTGGCTAGGAGTGAATGGTGTAAGTAATAGAGTTTTGTTATCAAAAAGTTGCAAGCTTGCAGGTTTCAAGTTCATTGAGGACTTTAGGACATTATATGTCACTAAATTATGTGTCATTATGAGTCACTAGACAATAATGGATGCTTGAGTATTGTTGTAAAGACTATCATTAATAAATAAGGCCTATGTCATAGCACGATTACAAATATTGTAAGAAGCCTTAGTATTACTACAACGTTCCTTCCCTAAAATATTTACTATTAAATAAGAATTATTTTCTAATGATGACCTTTACAGAAATATCTAATATTTTACTATTATTACCTTTGGATACCAGCCTTAATACCCCATATTACCCTCCTAAGTACACTACAAAATGTTTTGAACTAGAAGGTAAAATTTTAGATAGTGAAAATAATGCATCTATTATGAGGGATTCAAATTTACTTCCATTAAGAGAAGCATAATCTTGATGAAATCCCCTTCCCAAGTAAAGAAATAGAAAATTAGATAATATGGCATGCACTCATTTTTTGCAATTGTAGTTGCAATTTCCAATATAATAATTATCTAATGTTGGATTTGTAGTTTCCATTCTTAACCCTAAAAAAGAAAATGTCATGAGGTAGATGGGAAATTATGTTTGCTTTAATTTATGTTTTCCAAACATCTCCCAAGTTTGTTGCAATCAAATCATGTGGAGAATCAAACAATGGGAAGCATTTTCTTTGCATGATTTTTTTTTGTAACATGTTAAGCCCTTTTCCCACTGTTTGTTAATTTCAAATAAAATTGATTTTTTTGAGAATCAATTTCATTTGTTTCATACAAGATTCACGAAAGGAATTTTGACAAGACAAGGCCAAGGACATTTTCTACTGCCCTAAAAGAAATCAACGAAATATAATTCTAATAAGACAAGGCGAGGGCCATTCTCTACTGCCCTTAAAGAAATCAACCAAATTCAATACAAGTTTTTAAAGGACCTCTTCTAAGGCAAATGCCAATTTTTTTTTCCAACAAAGCTCTTCTTAGATAAGTTTCAGGGTAGTAGAAAATGGTCCTTGGTCAATTTTAGTTTTCCTTACCTGAATTCCTTAAAAGAAACCTGTGTGAAATTAATAGTTTTTTCTAAATATTTGATTTAATTCAATGAAAAGTGATCCTTAATTATTAAATATTAAGGGCAAGTATTTTCCTGGGATCAAATTCCTTTTTTTTGTTCAAGACTGTTGAACTAGAGTTACATAGCACAAAGAATGATGGGTCTAGATCAACACATCTGTTATCATATTGTGGAGGAAAGTGCATATAGAATAGAATTTTTACAATAGATGTGATGAATAGGAAACAAAATAAACACAAACTGGAACAATCGTGTATAAAAATATTTGAGAACTAACGACTCTATGATTGAAATATCAGTAAATGTACTCTCTTTTTTCAATGAAAAGAAAGTGTTTTTTCCTCATCCCACATTACTCACACATATTATTGTGTTGATAAATACATATCACTTACTAGAATTTATGTTTATATAAGTAATAGTCCCATAATCCATAGTTAATTTGTTGGTTTATGCGAACTAAATATTCTTTTATAAATTCTAAATATAAACACATTTAGAAAGTAGATACTAGTTGGGTTGTGTCTCAAACTTCCATGTGTTTTAATTTACATTTATTTTCTCTATGAAAAAATATTACAAAAACTTAATTAAGAAAAAGTCTTTGTGAACTGACATAGATGGCTAGAGAGCCTGCTTTTGGAAACTTACATTGCCTCTTGAAATTGGCCAATGAAAAAGTAAGAAGTTTGGTCTGTCCTTATATCTACATACACACTAGATGGTGATGATTACTCTATGAATTTTTTGATGTTACAATAGGATACATGTAAATAAATCATAAACATAGTGAAGGTTTAAGAGAATAACTACATTTTGTTCTGCAAAAATAATGCTTATACTTTGTATCTTATTCAGTAAAGGAAGCTAAAATTTATAAAAGCTCATAACTTAATTAACAATCGTTAACTTAATTAACATCGAAACTTAATCGACAACAAACTAAAATTTATTAAGGAGTGTTACACAACATTTTGTCACTGTCCTTGTGCTCCCTGTCCATGATCTTGGAGGATCTCTATAGTGAACCCGACATGCTTTCCCATCATGAATACACTCCCAATATGTCCCTCTTCATTAGCAAAATAATTCCCCTTTGCATCATTTCCCAAGAATCTTCCTTTTATTCCAGTTTACAAGACCGACACAACTAACCAGTTTCCTCCTTATGCCGATTAGCAGAGATTAAAACTAGCCCTAGCACCGTACAGAGTGACTGAGCTTTTTTCTAGTCGCGTCGATCCTCTTTTTGAAAGTTTTTTAAATATGGAGTCGAAGCTTCCAACTCTAGAAGCTTCGTAATGGAAGTCTAGTAGATGGTTGGGCTGGATGGATCCGAGGATTTCAGTTTGGGCTCCTTTCCTCTATTAGGATGGAAAAAACTCAAGAGATAAGACCTTCTCCCATGATGAGAGGAACCATCTCCCATCCATTCAAGCTATATAAGCCTCTCTTTTCCCAAGCTAAACTATTTTTGGAGTGATTTTGAATGATCAACAAGACATCTATAGCTTGTAGATTTCTAGCGTATGTTTGAGGGAGAATAGTGTGTTTTGGTTTGGTTTGAGACTAGAGGGAAGAGGCCTTAAAACTTCCATTGTTGGGGTTATCCACGAAGTGCTAGTAGAAGTGTGGGAACCCGGATATGTCAGACGAAACCAATAATGTCAATGAATCAGTTGTAATCTCTTTATGATTTATATCAATACAACTATTTATTGATTTTGTACATGAAGTGTTATTTTACATATTTATGGCTTAATGTTCCTTGACCTATTAAGTAAGCTGAATACAATATTGTATGCTATCACGTTTGTTGTTGTTTGCTTGTTTCAGGTATTCGAAGGAAGGAAACAGAAGATAGTTGGATTGAGGAAGAAGGATCATCACCAAGTAGAATAGCGCTCTAAGAGGTAGGCCCCCTTAATTGATTCTAGGTTAAGGATATTTTCCATAGATTGTTTGTTTGTGGCTAGACCCGCTCTCTTGGGCTAGAGGAATTGTTTGTGTCCACACTAAGAATTTACCTGCACCACAAATTGGCGACTCCACTGGGGATCCAATCCTTCTATTTGATTGATTGTCATTTTATGGTTTTATGTGAACTTTTCTAGTATCACAATTTCTCTCTAGTGTTCTCTTCTTTGCCTAGTTTACTACTCTGATCCTGAATTTTACAGTGCCAAGTCTGGTCTTACCCTTTGAACAATTTTACTTTTTGCCTTGAATCCTCAGTCATCATGTTTATTTTTCTGGCAGTCACACCAATCAATGCGAATTTCTCAAAAATAGTCGCGTCGACCCCCTTCTGGCGCTTGTTGTCAGTTAAGATATTGTGCCGAATCCTGTAGGTGAAGATCAGGGTTTACCCTAGATCATAACTAGTGTGTCTTTCCCTTCTGATTTCTGTCTCCCAGTTTGTTTTGACTGTGTTCTCCCTGGCTGGAAAGCTCTTTTAGCTTGCTTTGTATGCTTCTTTGATTTTCATTTTCTGCACTTGGTTTCTTGAGTTCTTGGATGGTTCGTAACCCTAGGGCATCTAGGTCGTCATTCATTCACTTGTTTGTGTGCTCAGCAAATCAAGTCGATAGTCAAAGTTGCTCTTTGCATTTCATTTGTTAGTCCTCTTGTTGCCTTGATTTCCATTTAACAAGTTTTAAAAGTTTCGTTTGTTGTCTAAGCATCTCTTTTCGAGCATATATCACATTGCTCATCTTGTTATTGGTTGAGTTTTCCTTCGCTAGTTTGAAAGGGATTCTCTTTTGTGCTTTGCATTTGCTTGTGATTGATTGTATTGGAAAGGTTCGCTGAAGTGTGAAGTGTTTGTGAAAGATTCATTCCATCATTTCATTGAAAAATACATAATTCTAGTTTGCTTAATCAATAAGTTACATTAGTTACCATCATTGAAGGCAAGAGTTGCATCATCGTTTGCATTGGAAAAGTAATGAATTATATTTACTAGCGAAAGGACAACTTGAAGTGCATTTGATAGGAAAGTTAGGAATTGGAAAGAGTTTTTCATCATTTTGTTTTCAAAAGAAAAATAGTGAAAAGGTCATTTTGCTTTCAATTTCTTGTTTTGTTGCATTTGAGTGTGTTTTCTACTCTCATTAGTGTAGACAATTCATCGAATTGAAAGGGTCTTGTCTCATTTAGTTGCATATAGGTGTTTTTCGAGTCACATCGATAAGGCCTGAAAACTGAGACATAATTTCAAGATAAACTCTAAAATGTACTCAATTAACCTAAGGCACATTTGAAACATAAAGATCACATTTTAGAAGGTCTAGGCTAGAGACATGTTCTGGCATCTTTAAACCTAGCAGATGTCGTTTGCTTTAGCACTAGGCAGTGCTAGCACGGATTTGTGCTCCCCGTACCATCGAGTATATAAAGGGATACCCCACTAGGTTGCAATCCTTTATACATAGGAAGTTGAGTCTATCGCCTTGTAAACGTGATACACCGAACACAACATTCGGGGAGATTTCTTGCCCATACTTCTCGATTCGCTGGGAGGTATTCTGCAGTTCACAGTTACCTGGTAATCGTTTTTGCCTAGATCATCTTGAGTAGTCATTTTGATATTTTTGGCTCC
Organism: Pinus tabuliformis; assembly: GCA_031772625.1. Classification (NCBI taxonomy): domain Eukaryota; kingdom Viridiplantae; phylum Streptophyta; class Pinopsida; order Pinales; family Pinaceae; genus Pinus; species Pinus tabuliformis. The sequence continues at coordinate 358,264,030 of CM062813.1, forward strand.
CTAAATATAAAATATCACCCGAGCGCTTGTCCTTTCGAGCTCGTTTCAAAATGAAAGTGATAGAGTCACCTTTGCTTCTTTCTCAACTCTTAAAACATGAAAGAGCACTAGTTTGTTTTCGCGTCCTAAAAAATTGTTGCACACGATCTTATAACATCCATGTTATCCTTTTCTAGAATAAATCATGAGTATACCTTTAAATACATTTTAAAGCCTTGAAATCAATCTCTCTTCTAGTTATTTGATACAAAATCATCGTGGCTGAACCAACTAGTTCGCCTAGTTCCTCTTCCTCTCCTATGTCTGAATAATTGTCTGAGGAGCCTTTTCCTGAATTGCCACAGTCACTTGAGGACCAAGGTGTTGAGCTTGGAATTGTTTTGAGTATTCAACCTTTGTCATCTCGTCCTCCCCCTTCAGATGTTGGGTCACTTTCTAACATTGGCCCAGAATCTCCAGATAACCCTATCCAAACTCCCATGAATTCGCTGAATTCTAAAGGTCAACTTGGATTGGTTGCTTATCCTTCGAATCCTTTATTCGATCCTATTGTGATATCACCTCAGTGTCCGCAAAATCCATACGATCAGCCAGGTATTCCTTTGGAATTATCCCCTTGAACATCTTTGGTAGTACGTCGTCGTCTGTTTTCACCCATGGAATTGGAGGGTGAAATCCGAATCTCCTCTCCAGGTCACTCGAAGGTTTCCACTCCACGCACAGTCGAGCGGCAAGAATATCCTTTCCCTCTTGAAGGTTTCCCTTACACAAGAAGCTTTCCAACTAGTGTTCATTCTGAGTTACCGCGTAATTATGTGACTTTAGCTCAGTTGGTTTCAGGCACGCCTACTGCCTCATCACTATATCACAACCCTATTTGGGCATCTGGCGTTATGCCTACCACAAGTCTTTTCATTCAAATCCTGACCTCCCAACAGACAGTGATTTTTGCAGTTACTTCAATCTGGATGCAACCCACCATTCCAAAACCTCTTGTTTTTACCGATGATCTCGATTCATGTAAGTGGACAAGCTGTGCCATCACCTGGGGGGCAAAGTCTGAATGTATCTATGATTTCTGGTACAACCAATGTGAGTGGTTCACAAGCTCAAATGGTTAGAATGAACCAGCCCTCTTCGGGTGTTGTTCTAAACCCTGTTGGTCCTACTGGATCGATCAATGTCTAGTGCCAACAACCGAACCTGATTGGTTCATCTGGGTCAAGTAACATCCAGTACCAACAACCTCATATGGCTCAGGTTCAGTACTAACATCCTTATGTTCCATATGGTCCACAAGTGATGGTTAATCCGCCCTACATCTCTCAGCCTGGACCTTATGTCTAGCTTGGTCTGTCTGCTGTGCCTGGTGGGTATGGCCAGATACAGCTCAAGAAATTTCAAGGTGTCATTCTGGGAACTATTCAAGTACCTTTGCAATAGCAAGGACAGCTCCTGCAGTAGCAAGGGAAACCTTCGTTGCAGCAAGGGCCATCCATGCAGTAGCAAGGGAAACCTTCGTTACAGTAAGGACCATCCATGCAGCAACAAGGCCAGATGATGCCGTAGCAAGGACAATTGCAACCATCGCAGGGGAAACCCTCGCAACAATGGCAGCAAATCATGTAGCCACAAGTGCAGTATGTGCCGCAATCCTCCCAGCCTATGCCTTCCCAAGTTCAACCTCTACAACCACAGGGGTAGCCTTTACAGCCGCATGGTCAGCCTCTGCAACAACAAGGTCAACCCGAGTAGTAGAAACCCTTGTACTCATATCAACAGGGTTAACCCTTGCAAGGGCAAGGCCAGGGTCAAGTCCTGTAGCAGTAGGCGCAAAATCCTTATGTCTAAGGGCAACAAGTTAATCCTCCTTTTGTCTAAGGACAACAAGTCCAAAATCCTTAGCAAGTGCAGAATCCTTACGTCCAAGGGCAGCAGGTCCAAAACCCTTTTGTTTAGGGGCAGCAGGTCCAAAACCCTTATGCTCAGGGACATCAGGTGCAAAATCCATATGTCCAAGGCCAGCAGGCTCAACAACCTTTTAACCCATATGTTGCTTATCAACAGCCTCTGGTCGGCCAGTTTCAAGGCTTTCAAGGTCAGAATCCTCCCTACGGGCAAGGTAACCTAAAGTGGGGGCAAAATCAAATGCCATACGGACAAAATCCTTACTATCAGGGATGTCCCCCCCCAGTTGGGCCCCCTTATCGACCTCAAATGCCTTTCAATATCCAATTTCCATTCTTGGCTACACTGGAACTGCCAAATCTTCCTAGACTTAAGAATGAACCAATTCTTCATTCACCATACTGGCCTCCAGTTCTGTCCAAGATTCCGAGAGATTGTCTGAAGTTTGAAGGAAAATCCAAAGAGGATCCTCAAGCCCACGTGATGACATATCACCTCTAGTGCTCCTCAAATTCTTATGTTAATGATTCCATTCGTCTTCGACTTTTCCAACTAACTCTTACATGTGTTGCAACCAATTGGTATAACGAGCTACCTAGAAATACCTATCATAACTTTAACACTCTCGTCGTGGCCTTTCTCACACATTTCCAACTATCGGTTCACTTTGAAACTGGCACCCATCTGTTAACATCGCTCAAGAAAGACACTGTGACTCACATCTCTGATCACATCCATGAATGGAGACATAGGCGCTGTCTAATTAAGTTTGAGATTACTGATCAGTTGTTGACTGAGTGGTTCACCAAATCATTCGTCAAAAAAATTGTTGAGGACATTGCTATGGGTGGATGCATCACTAAGGAAGAAGCCATCGTGCGTGCCCAGTATCTAGACCTCGTCTATTCATAGTCTGGCACATTATATGATGTGTTACCCAATGTGCCCAGGCCATCATATTCTCTGAAGACATCTAAGTATTTGGCTACACCTCCTGTTGATGGAGTAATTGGTTCAGTGACTCAGGCCCCTGCAAAATCTTCTTCCAAATAGAAGTCAGTCTCCAACACTACTCCCAATGATTCCTCTTGCAATTCATCTAGCCCTGGTAAAACCTCGGAGGTTCATGTGTCCAGTCTACCATAATGGATAAATCCTATAAAGGTAAGAAGAAAGGAAAAGGCAAGGGTATAGCCGATGCCCAAAAACAGGGTCCTCCTAAGTCATCTATTGGTGATGCTTCCCAACAAAAACTGAAATATCCATGCCTCAACTGTGAGGAGGATCACTATGCTAAGGATTGTCCCAGACGGTTTGAAGTTAGTCGAACCCCCGCTGTCTTGAAATATCACTTTCCGTCCCAACAGACTCAAATGGTAGATGAGCCTCAGTCATCTGCTTCCTCAAGTTCACAAGTTTTCATGATGAGTACTTCGATTAAAGTGGCTACCAGGTCAAAATATTATCAAACATCTACCCCAACAGCAGGGAAAGAGAAAGAAGGTACCCCTTCTTCTTCTTCCCCGTCCAATTCTAGTCCTCTCCATATAGAGCGACCTAATCTTGATTCTACCATTCGACCACCTTCTCGAGGTGTGCTATGAAAGTCCTCATACAATCCCAATGCTCAAGTCGCTCAGCATTATAACACTATTGAAAATTTGGCTCAAGCGCCATGAGCTATGTCTACTCTCAAGGTCCTTCAAAGTTGTCCTTCTCAGCAAAAATCATTAATGTCGGCTATTGGGGTTATTGATCCAGTTGACTCTAATCTCATTTGTTTAGACCTGGAAAACCACATTCCGTGTTTACCTCATCAAATTGCCTTTCTCATTCAGGTGGCCATAAATTAGAAAACCATTCATAGGACCGTCATCGATGAAGGTGCTTCTACCTGCATCATGTCTGTCACTTGTTGAAAGGCAGTTGGTTATGCAGTTGGTTCTCCTACTTTGAACCAGTCCCATAACACTTTGGAAGCTTTTGACAGACCTGATTTGCGACCATTTGGCATCCTTCCCAACCTTGCCAATAATTTGGAGGACAAGACAATACATGTCAAAGTAGAGATCGTTGACGTTAATCTTAACTACAATATTTTACTCGGAAAAAGCTGGATCCATGCCATGCATGTTGTAGGCTCCTCCCTTTTCCATGTGATTCATTTTCCCCATCGAGGAAATATAGTCACAGTCGACCAACTCTCCTTCTTTACGTCTTCTTCCTTGGATTGCAATGTTCTGTATGTCGAGCACATTGGTGGTTCTTATGAGAGTGTGGGGGCAAGACTCTTTAAAGATCCTACGTTGATGGGAATTTTTCCACTCCCACCTCCTCATGTTGCCTTTGTCAACATGATTTTGGTCCAGTCTAATCCTTGGGTCATTCCTTCACCAGATCTTGTTGATACATGGGGCAAGGCTATGCCATTAAGTCTCGCTGACATTGATTATGTGGAAATTGTTTGAGCCTTGCATTCAGTATCCCCTGATCATCCTATTTCAAGAACATCTCGCGATGCGTATTCTCAATCCCCGTGGCTTGGTTCTTTTGAATTTCCTGATCCCTTAGCCAAGACTTTTCTTTCTAACGAGAGTATCATGGAAGTAATGTATCTAGAGGAAGTACCTTGCAATGACACTCATCATCGTTCCTCGTTCTTACCTGGCCCGTCGGTCATGTCTATGTGTCTTGAGAAGTTCTCTTCTTCGCTGCCTATTGACATTGTCAAGATATTTCAATTGAGGGCACCTTTATCTCTTCATAGATTCATGTTCTTTCTCCCTCCCCAAGTTTTTACCGATTGCCCATTATTGCAATAGGGTTGTGATCTTATGACTCGTAACCCTCCCTCGCCTAAGGGGCATGGGGGAACAACCTTATATGAGTTATACTCTATTATTTGGCTGAGTCGATGCCCACTCGTCATGTTAACGGTAAAACACTGATTTTCATCTGTGTTGATTGATTACCCGAGTCTGAGCATGGACTCTCTCAAAAAGTACTCTCCCTAGGTCATCTTGCATGGCTACTTTTGTACAATAGTGTGTTATTCATTTTTGTACAGATTGGTTTTGTGTGTTGTTTTGCAAGCAAATTTCCTGCTAATTATGTTTCTGTCTGATGTCGGTGTCTCCTCACATCGGTTTCGATGATGGTGCTTTCCATAGTACCTGGATTCTATCATCCACGGCATGGGCCATTTATGACCCCCATGGTGAGTTGATTGATCTTCAAGGTATTTGTCTAGGTCGAATAACTAATAACATCATTGAGTATAGCACAATTATCGAATTGTTGTCAGAAGCTATTGCTCTTGGCATCTGGGAATTGGTTATCAACCTTGATTCACAGCTTGTTGTTCTTTAACTCAACGGGCAATATTCCGTCAGAGACCCTCAAATATTGAGAATGTATCTACATATTCATCTACTGGAGTGAAATTTTGATTACATTACATATCATCATATTCCTAGAAACATGAATACATTAACAGATGCATTAGCTAATTATGTGTTGGATAGACATTTGTGAAACATGTAAAAACTTAAAATAAAAAACATTTGTACCATAGTAAGAAAGGAAGTATAGCATATATATATATATATATATATATATATATATATATATATGTCGATAATGTTTTTCATACATAAAAACCCCAAAAAACAATATGTGTTTTCAAATACATTGGTGGCTCGCAGGCCTCAAAAATGTGGAATGCTAGACCTATGCACTAAACAACATGATGCTCATGATAGCATGCAACTGCATGGACTACACAAGTCAGTAGTCGGTGGATCCGATATGATACCCTCACTGTATGCCTCTGACACTGGCGTGGGACATCACCCATCCAGGCATACTCTAGGATCCCATGGACTAATCCCTCAAGGTTTACCGTGATATCCTCCTCATTTTCACTTACCTCCTGATAAGGAGCAACCTCGAACTACCGAGCAACGCGCCTAGCAATTAGGGACATCCCAGCAAGGTGTTCTGGTCCAACATCTGCATTCATAAAATCAAAATTTCATGAACACATATATTTCATCATAATCCTCCCCTTCTAGGAGTGGCATATCCAGATCACCTCAGAAGTCAATACTGTTGTAAGGCCAATCCTCCACTATGATCAGTTGTAGTCGTAGCCACAAGAAGAAGGCGATCTTATAGGACATCTTTTGGCCCCTGGTAATCCTGGGCATCAACGCACTCCAACGGACCATCTGTGGGTCTCGTGGCAATGGCGGTTCCACCTCAGCCAGCTAGTAGTGGAACAGTGGAACCCACTCCAAGAAGAAGGTCACTAGAATAGACCCATAGAAAAAATGCTTCAGGTTTCCCGCTTTAGCTTTTGATAGCTGGCGCTTCATGTTGATCTTCATAGCTTCTACCCAGTTGAAGATAGTGGGGGTCGTAGAGTCGATAGCATACTAAAACTTCAACTTATTAGTCTCATGTTGTGTCTGGGCCCTAGCCACTCTGTTGATGGTCAGCAGTAACACTCTCAGCACAAGATCCTGAACTGTCATAATCTTGATCTTGCCACTTTTTGATTTATACTTTCCCCAATTGGCCTTGACCCATATAGATTGATTGGCTCTCCTCTTTGGGACAGTACTGCAATGAAATAAATGTCTGAAGTTTCCAACTCCAGCTCTTGGTCATGGATCATGAAAACTTCCCGATTCACATCCCAGAGACTGATTAGATACCATAGCAATTTAGGTTGAGCCCGTAGACCTGGTGTAAGGAAAAATTTGAGGAGCCCATAGTTCCTCAAAGCATCCAAGTAATTTGTGTAAGCCATTGCTTGAGTTTCAATATCCTCATGCTCACGTTCCTTCCAATCCACCATTTTTCATGATTTTTTCCTTGCAATAACCATATAATCAAGTCAATAAACATCTTTGGCCAGAGAATTTTTGATTCAAATAGATGAATTGGGAGAAAACATGAAAAAGTTTTGTTCATGGCATCGGCAAGACTGTTTTAAAAATAGTAGCACCGACGACACGCTTTATAGTGTTCATAGCCCCTGATCGGCGCGATTCCGTGCCCGGAAATCACGCCGAACGAGGGCAATTTTTTTTGACAAAACCTCCTCATGAAATCCAAAAAATGGTTAAAACTAGGTAAAATAAGTATGGAAATGGATCTTAAGGTCTTGGCTCTTACCTGCAACTGAAGGCTTGGCGAATGGCCTCTCGGATCTCCCGTAATCTGCTCTAGAAAAATTAAGGCACAAGTGGATAAAAATCTCTTCACACAAACGTAAAATGGTAAATGGTAAAAAATAATTACTTTTTCCTCTTTTTATTCATTTTTTCATGAAATATTATAGTTTTTGAAGTAATTTTTTACCTATTTTGCCTCAGAAACTGGATAATGCATTTACCTTTTGTGAAACGACAGGTGATAGATTATCAATGATGGTACTGGAGTCACGTTTAATCTCTTTTCTTGACTCGTAAAACTCAAATGAAAAGATCGCCGAGTATTTTTCCCTTTTTTGACTTGTAAAAGAGAATCAAAATGGGGGCTTCGCTTTCAATCTCTTTTCTAACACTTTAAACATGAAAATATTGGTGAGCTCTTGTCATTTTGAACTCGTTAAAGGCTGCGAAACGTCGTTCACCCAATATATGTTTACCCCTTTTTCGGGATGGGATGAACTATTTATGAAAAAGGTACTCTTTGATTGAAATGGTCAAGAGTTTCTCTCAAGCATCATTTTCTACCTTTTCGGGCTCGAGAGACACAAATGAACGAAAAGGGACCATGTGGATTTTTCTTTTCTGTGTCTTTTCAAACTCTCTAAACATGAAAAAGATAACGAGTTACACCTTTGTCGGACTCGTTAAAATATTAAACGACATTGGATTCGTCACCATGACGGACGTGAGCTTCTCCTTCCTAGGTCTCATTAAAATTACTAGGTCGGATTCGTCTGAAGGATGAACTTATAGTGCAAGCAAATGTTATCCCCTTCAAGCTTGCAATAAAAACTAATTGGGGTACCTGCCAAAAATCGTGGGGGGAAATTGGAAATGTTATCAGTCATGCTGACATCTCACTCTTGAACATGACACTTTCTGCTTCGTGTTGGGTTGGGATATCGTCCTTTTCATCATTGAACTTCGTGGGTTGGGCCGTTCATTTTTTCCTTCCATTTGATCTCTACCACGTCATCATGACCACCGATCCTATGGATCCAAAATATTCCAAACTCTGGGGTTGTGTCGCCAATATGTTCAAGAGTTAGTCCTTCTATAGTTATACTTACTCCTAATTCTCTGTATCATCTGAAATAATGTGCATTCCTTTATGTCATGTCGATGATGTGGGATACATCATAGCCCTCCTTCGACATGGTCACTTCCTATTAAATTCAGCTCATTATCCCGGAAGTTGATTGAGAGACTCCCTTCCAGTACCTTAGAGCTTGCATGCCCTAATGGCAAATTCTTCGCACTCGACAACAAGTTCACATCATTGACTTTCGATTGGGTGATTTCATAGGTGTTCAACATGAGTTCCTTTATTCACATTCCGTGAGCTGTGGTGCTGGTACCTTGAGAGCCATTTTCATTATTGGTGGTTTCTCTCGCGCTTGTTAACGGTTCACATAATTGACTAGTAATCAAGCGATTTTCTAGCATGTTTGACTTCAACACATTTATTCACATTTTAGGATTTGTACTTTGATCGGGTTGTTTGGAGCGCAAGACTTTGGGCTCAAATTACACCAGTCTAGGTTGTGCGGCAATGTGACATGATCATGTTGATATACATGTCTATTTCAGATGGATGGTTGTGACGCTACCATGAGTTATTATATGTGATCCTTATCATTATTGGATGGCTACGACCATACCTTGGTTTCATTATGATCCTTTCTATTGGATGGTTGTGCCCACGCCTTGGATCCATTTACATGATCATTCTTTGACAGGTTGCATCCATACCATGATTCATGTATCACTATTCAGAGCTTTCAATGATGTATATGTATCTATGCTTTATTGTAGGTTTTCCAACGACAGATTCTGGTTCCCCACATCCACTTGTAAAGCATTTCACCCCTCACTCTAGTTCAACCTTCACACTTTATGGGGCATATGTTACACAACGTTTTGTCACTGTCCCTATGCTCCCCATCGATGATCTTGGAGGACCTATACAATGAACCTGACATGATTTCCCATCATGAAGACACTCCCAGTATGTCCCTCTTCATGAGCAGAATAATTCCCCTCTGCATCATTTCCCAAGAATCTTCCCTTTATCCCAGTTTACAAGACCGATACTACTGACCAGTTTCCTCCTCACACCTATTTGTAGAGATCAAAACTAGCCCTAGCACTGTACACAGAGACTAAGCCCTTTTCTAATTGCGTCTATCCTCTTTTAGCAAGTTTTTTAAATATGGAGTCGAAGCTTATAGCTCTAGAAGCTTTGCACTGGATGTCTGGTAGATGGTTGGGCTGGATGGAGCTAAGGAAGTCAGTTTGGGCTTCTTTCCCCTATTAGGATGGAACAAACTCAAGAGATAAGACCTTCTCCCATGATGAGAGGAACCATCTCCCATCCATTCAAGCTATATAAACCTCTCTTTTCCCAAGCTAAACTAGTTTTAGAGTTTGAATGATCAGTAAGACATCTATAGCTTATAGCTTTCTAGTGTATGTTTGAGGGAGAATAGTATGTTTTGATTTGGTTTGAGACTAGAGGGAAGAGGCCTTAAAACTTCCATTTTTGGGGCTATCCACGAAGTGCTAGTAGAAGTGTGGGAACCTAGATACATTGGAGGGGACTAGCAATGTAAAGGCATTGGTTGTAATCTATTTCTGATTTATATGAATACAAATATTAATTGATTAATGTTCCTTGACCTATTAAGTAAGCTGAATACAATATTGTATGCTATCACATTTGTTGTTGTTGTTGTTTGCTTGTTTTCGGTATTCGAAGGAAGGAAACAGAAGATAGATGGAGTGAGGAAGCAGGATCATCACCAAGCATAATAGAATTATAAGAGGTAGGCCCTCTTAATTGATTCTAGCTTAAGGATATTTTCCATAGGTTGTTTGCTTGTAGCTAGACCCACTCTCTTGTGCTAGACGAATTATTTGTGTCTACTCTGAGAATTTACCTGCACCACAAGGAGGACAAGCGTTTCACTTGATTCTCATACGAACTGAAGAACGTTTTGTAATGGCCACATATATTCATCTAGAAAGTGAAAAATAATGAATTTTGAATTAGAATGAATGATTTATTTATGGTTGGATGGATATATTCATCTAGTAAAGTGAAATCTAAATAATTTTGATTTATAGGCATATAAAATAATTTCATATGTTAGTATTGAAATTTGGGCATTAGGTTCATCACTTAATCTTTTCTATCCTGCTAGCCATAGGATTTTATGAGAATTGATGCAAAGACGATGAAAGAGTTTATGTAATCCTATATAATACACTTTTTTGGCATAAATAACACACAAATTTCATTTGGAAATTGACTATAAAGCATGCATTCACTGCTTTACCAAACCATGTCCTCTAAGGAAATGAGATTGAATTTTGTACCTGAGATATCTGAAGTTTTTTCATAAGGAACTGGAGTCTGATGATGGTGCTGAAGCTAACTCATTGGGGGGATGAAGCTGCTTGGTTTGAGAGTCAGCTCTGATTTGTGCCTATGATGTATTTGATGAGTGATGAGTTTTCTCTCCTTTGTGGATTAAACCTTTGAAAAACCTTGGCAGTTGCACACCTAAAAAATGAAAAGGACTTGCATGCATAGTTAAAAAAGGAAAATAACTTGCATCATTGCATGTATAGCTTGAAAAGGAGCCCTGCGTTTTTGTGACAAAGAATGAAGAGGAATTGTGGAGCAGATATTTATCTTCTCAATATTCAAAATAGTTGAATAGAATACATTGAAAACATCGACAATAAATGACTAGAGTGAAAGTTGACTAAACTGAAGAAAAACTAAATTGACTATGACATGTAGCAGAGAATGAAATCAAATGTGATTACACCTAGCAGACAGTGCAATTAATATATCAACATCACCTCCTAATCTCAATTGTTGCAAGTAGAGGAACTTACAATGCCTAATTGTTGTCTTTGAAATTCCAATACATTTTTTCCCATCGGCTTTATGAAAATATCTCCAAGTTGATCTTTGGAACCACGAAAAGCAAGTACTATGTCCCCATATTGACAAGATCATAGATGAAATGAAAACATGTGTCAATATTCTTTCTTTTTTTATGGAAAACATGATTTTTTATATAGAAATTGTTGAAATTTTATCATAGTAAATAGGAGTTGGATCCTTCTGAACATTTGAAATATATTTCAATAATCTTCTCAACCACACTGCTTGACAAGCTGCTAAATTTTCTTCTACATATTCTGCCTCTACAAAAGATATTGAAAAGATTGATTGTTTCTTGGACACCCATGAAATTAGATTGGTTCCAAGATGAAGAGAATACCCTGCGGTGCTTTTCCAATCATCTAGACTGCTTGCATAATCACTGTCTGTATAACCTAAAAGTGAACAATTTTCAAAATGTGTGTAGAACAAACCATAGTATATGGTCCCTGCAATATATCTTGAGATCATTTTTGCAACCTTCTAATGATAAATCTTAGGTGACTTCATAAACCTGGAGACAAAACTTGCTGCAAACATGATATCAGGTCTAGTTGAAGTGAGATACAAAAAACTACCAACTATACTTCTATACTATGTGGGATCAACTAGTGGTGCTACATCTCCTTTTCTCAGCTTGGTGTCTTGAGAAATTGGTGTATCGTCTGGTTTGCAATTGGTCATTTTGGACTTTTGGATGATATCAGTTGCATAGTGTTTTTGACCAACAAAAATTCCCTTAGTAGATTGTTGAATTTCAATGCCTAAGAATCTTTTCATGACACATGGATCAGTCATATCAAACTCTATTTTCATTGCTTCTTCGAAATATTCTAACATCATATTGCCTATATAAAGAACGTCATCTATGTAAAGGCATACAATAAGGATTTTATCTTCATGAGTTTTGGTATACAAGGTTGACTCATTGTTATTTCTGCAAAATCCTTACTTTTGATAGATAGGTGTAGATGTGACTATACCAATCTCTTGGAGCTTACCTCAAACCATACAAAGCTTTCTTAAAGCTATATACCTTATGCTCTTGTCTGGGAACTTCAAAACCAGGAGGCTGCACTACGTAAACTTCTTCCTGCAATATACCATTTAATAAGGAATATTTTACATGAAGATGATAAACTTTCCATTTGTGTTGAGCTATTGTGGATAAAATGGTTTTGACAGTGTCTAACCTTGCTACTAGAGAAAAGTTTTCACCATAGTCGATACCAAACTATTTTGAGAATCCTTTGGCAACCATCCTTGCCTTATGTTTTCAATCTCTCCTTTTTCATTTAGCTTGGTATTATATACCCATTTTACATCAATTCTGGTTTTCTCTCTTGGGAGATCAATTAATTCCCAAGTCTAATTATTCTCTATGGTAGCAATTTATTGGTTCATTGCATCAACCCAATTATTTTCTTTAACTGCTTATTCAAAATGGGTTGGTTGAGATGAAAGAAATGTAAACATATTCTTCTTGTCAAACTCATGCTTCTACTTATATATATATATATATATATATATATATATATATTCCTTTTTCTTTTTCTTTTTCTGAATATCTTCTGAAGATGTCTAATCACTAGTGGATTCAAAATGGCATGCCTCTTCTTGAACCAACAACCTTGGTAGCTACGGTGGATTAAAAAATTGATTTGAAACTTCATCAACAGGATCAGACCAAGATTTATTTTCAAAAAAGTTAACATCTCTGCTTAAAATAAAATTCTTGGTAACTAGATTGTAAAGTCTGTAGGCTTTTGACTTCTCACTATAGCCTATGAAAATACATATTTCACTCCTATTATTAAGTTCTTTCTTAGTTTCTCAGGAATATTTGAAAATGCTACTGATCCAAAAATTCTAAAGCGAGATACATTTACCTTTTCGCCATCCCATGCTTCTTCAGGTACTATATCTTGGAGACTGGTTGTTGGATATTTGTTGAGAACATACACTGTTATCAAAACTGCTTCAGCCCAAAAGTCATTTGACAACTTCTTATCACAGAGCATACATCTGCCCATATTCATGATTGATTGTTTTTCTCTTTCTGCTACTCCATTCTTTTGTGGAGTATATCTTGTTGTGTTTTGCATTATGATTCCTTGTTGTTGACAAAAAGTTTTGAAGACATTGGAGTTGTACTCTCCTCCTCTGTCTAACCTAAGGACTTTTAAAGTCTTTCCCCTTTTATTTTCTTATTCTACTTTGAATTCTTTGAACCGTGAGAATATATCTGATTTATTTTTGAGAAAATACATCCATATCTTCCTACTATAATCATCAACGAAGGTTAGAAAATAAATACTACCACCAATGGATTGTGTCTGCAATGGGCCACATAGATCTGTTTGGACTATCTCTAAAGGTTCTTTCTCTCTAGAGGAAGATTTCAGAAATCTATCTCTTTTATGCTTTGCTAAAATACAAATTTTACAATTACAATCTTTTCATTTAGAACAAGGAGACCAATGGCCATAGAATGTTTCTGAAGCAGACATAGACCCTTGAATGGCATGTGGGCATACCTAAAATTCCACAGCTGAGACTCGTCTATTCTTGACATATTGTGGGCAAAATACTATGAGAGATTTTGACTTCTAAGAGTCAACGCAAACATCATATCCTTGGTTTTGTAAACCTTTTCTATCAGTCTTCTATTGGGTGTTTTTTCATAGATATAATGTGTTCCCTTGGAATATTACATCATAACCATGTTCCATCAATTGACCTACACTAATGAGGTTATGCTTCAAATGTGGAACACAATAAATATCAGGTATGTATTTCTTCTACTTATGTTTGGTAAGAACATGGACAATACCTTTCCCTTTAGCTTTAATATAGGAATAATCTCCAAGGGTATTTTTTATGTTATGGGAGAATCAAGATAAGAAAGAGATTTTTTGTTAACTATCATATGATTGTTGCAGCCACTGTCCAGCAACCAAAGGTCCTCACTATGAGTGTCTTCAAAAAGATGGCAAGAAAGAAACATTGTCTCGAAATATTCTCCTTTATAATGCCCAAATTTATTGCAGTAATAACAATGAACAATAAAGTTTCTCAATGTTTTTCTTGTCTATGTTTGGCTTTCTGGAGGTCTCCATTGCTTTGCTGCATAATGATGTTCTGATCTACCTCTGCCTCGACCTTTAACTCTCTTTTTTCTACCTCTATATCCTCTTCCTCTGCCTCTAACAAGAGAGAGTTGTGCTTTTAAATCTTGTTCCATGGAATCTTCTGCCAAGCTGAGTCTTATTTCGTGTGCCAAAAGTGATCCAGTCAACTGTTCTATTAAGAAAGTTGTAATATATTTGGATTCCAGAATGGCTGTTACAACCATGTCATATTTCATGGAAAAACTTCGAGGGTATTTTTCAACAATCTTCATATCTCTAATGGTTTCACAAATGAGTTTCAGCTGATTTACTATTCCCATGAATCTAGTCATGCACTGCTCCACATTCTCCGTGTCAAGTCATCTTCAGGGTTTCAAACTGATCTCTCATTGTCTGCAATTTAACAGTCTTCATTGTATCATTACCTTGATACACAGATTTCAAAACATCTCAAGCTTATTTTCTTTGGATGCACCAGTTATCTTGTGGAAGATAGGGTCATCAACTGAGTTCTGTATCGAACATTTGGCCCTGTTCTCTTTCTTTCAAAGTTCAATAGTTGCATCTCTCTGATTATTGGTCATGGCTGCCCATGCTTCTTGGGACATCTCTACATAAGCGTTGTGAAGTGTATCCTAACACTCTTGGGCTTGCAGAAATATCTTCATTCTTAAAGTCCAAAATTCATAATTTTTGCTAAGCAGAATCAGAGTTTGTGGAAAATCACTGGAGAAAGCCATTCCTTTAAATGTGAAAGCACGCCTCTTTGTTTTTTCTTTTTTAAATCCCCTTTAAAAAAACTTTTTGAATCAAACACCACCTCCTATCTTAAAAAAATGCCCTTTTTACAATATCATAGGCTCCCTTTTAAAAAAAATCTTTAAAAAATATTTTAAACAAAATATATATATATATATTTATATATATATATATATATATATATATATATATATATATATATATATATAAGTTCTCACTTTAAGAGATACCTATTCTTACCTTTTAGAGCAAAGTGTTATATGAATCTTAAGAATCCCCTTTAAAAAAATAAACTTTGAAATAAATACTTTTTGTAAAAACACATGTGAAAATAATTATTTAAAAAGATTTTGACATAACCATTTTGAAAAAAGGCTTTGGGGCTCATTTTAAGAGGATCACCTTTTGATATAAAAGGTGACTTTGTGGAGAAAATGATGGTCACGTGTTGAAATAAAATGTGGACTTCGTTACAACTTTGTGGAGCACCATCATAACATCTTGACTTCGTGGAGCCCAATGCACTTCTTGATTCTTTATACCATCGCTACAATGCATAGATGCATGATTTCATAAGTATTTGAAGATCAACACACTTTGTCCTTTTATGGGGTGCATTGGGCCACTCCAATTCTTTTTTTTATGTTAGTGGTCTACCTTTGAAGAATGCATCTACTCGTCAAGTGTGGAGGCATATAATATAATTTACCATGGTTCAAAATAAAAATTTGAGAGCTTCAAATTATGTTTACAAGAGAAATCCATAGTATATTGTATCAATCACTGAAATAAACTTCACTTTCAGTTAGTAAATTTTTTTTACTAGTTGAGACTAGAGCCAAAATTTACCCAAAATAGTCATAATAAGTTACTGAAAAAAGAGTATTCATCTACTCGTCAAGTGTGGAGGCATATAATATAATTTTACTATGGTTCAAAATAAAAATTTGAGAGCTTCAAATTATGTTTACAAGAGAAATCCATAGTATATTGTATAAATCACTGAAATAAACTTCACTTTCAGTTAGTAAAATTTTTTACTAGTTGAGGCTAGAGCCAAAATTTACCCAAAATAGTCATAATAAGTTACTGAAAAAAAAAGTATTTGACCACCCATCAATTTCACAAATAATATTTGGATATTCTAGTGATTTATAATATTTAGAAATATGTCCTTCAAATCCACTTTAGATTCTGCTCGACAAACTTGGTCCCAAAAGGACACATGATGATTATTGTGAAATGTCAACCTTAGCATAGGAGTTTCCTCAAAGGAATATGTTGGATGTCTTCCTAAACTTGTTTCCAAATCCACACAAATCAAAACAGAGTCTTTAGCTTCAGAACTCGATGAGTACCTCAAAACGTTTCCTTGATTTATCCTCCATCACTCTTACTAGGCTCAAGATTATTTGTTAATATTTAGGATATATGTTAGCTTTAGGAGCAAGCACTTCGTATACCCCAGACACGACTCCAACCTTCGTCTACAGTGCATGATTTTTCCGAAAATCACATACTTTCTACAAAACTAAGCTAGAAAATAGGTCACAGTACTGTTGAAGGTGTTGAAGATCAAATAACCAAACAAAAGGGCCTTAAGATATGTGCCATAATATAGATTCAAAGATTTCCAACATAAACCCAACAGGTTAGCCAATAATCATACCACCAATTGATTCCCTAGATAGATACACCTTTTGAATGATACAAGCTTCAATAAATACAGTCTTCAAGAGATGCCAAATACTTACTTCAAATAAGGTTTGCAAAAGAAATTGAAGAATCCCACAAAAACCTAAAATGAAACCCTTAAATTCAAACAAGAATAAATACTTCTCTAGCGAATTTCTTCATCCAAAATAAACACAGAACTTTTGACCTCCTTCAAGACGTAAAACACAACCTTTATTGTGGAGAATATAGAGTGATATTCTTCATAGATCTGCCCATCAAAAGACAATAGCATGAAGCTAAGGAAACCCTTAAAAAGTCTAGAAACTCAACCAACAACTTCGACCTTTCGACATATCTTCAATGTTTCCATAGGTCTAAGAATAACGAGAGATAGATCAAACAAACAATTTTAACAATGTAAACTTTGAAATGGGAACTATAAACTCAAAACGGGAACTATGGCCAAAAAACCCCAAAAAAACATCAAAAACAGTGCTAAAAATGAAAAGTGTGTATATTGGAACGATGTTTTTTTTTTTTAGGTGTCAATTTTGAACGTGTTTTAAAAATGGCAGTAACTACGAAATTTAGTACGAAATTTTCGTGCAAAATATAGCTTCACAACGAAAGTATTGATACTGGAATAATGATTTTTTTTTTAGGGTCAATTTTCAAACTTTTTAAAAAATGCTAATAAAACCAATTTTTTATGTCTCAAACAAAGTTAAATTTTAAGGAAAAAACACATTAATGTTTCTGGTAGAATATCATTTTTCTTTCATAAGTATAAATTTAACATGTTTTCAACCACAACATGCTAGATACAAAAGAAATTGAAAATTTTTCAACTATAAAACTAAAAAAACATGACATTATGAACAAATTATATCACTGAATGAATTCAAAAGTCTTTATTTGTATACTGAATAAAACAGACATTATATCTCTAATTTGATATTTCATTATAGATATTTAAACAATAAAATTTATCATACTTAAGACATAATCCAACAACATAAAAATGCTTCATAACTTGTCATTTAACAAAATATGGAAAACATTAATTTTATTTGAAGATACGATGCATACATCAGTTATATAAACTGTCTTAAACAATTATTCAAACTCAATCACCCAATAACCGTGGGTAGGTCACCGTCGTGCCCCCTTCCCCCAACCCATTACCGATCTTTCTCATTCACCCATGCCCTCTTCCCCCTTCTGCCCTACCCATGCGCCAGCCCTTGCTACCCTCAACTCACCCACCCATGCACCATTTCCCCAACTATTCCTTCCCTACCCCACAACTCTCCTCCCCATAAGCCCACCCCCTAACTCCCATTCCCCTCCAATCTCACCTCCTCCCCCCCTTCCTTAACGCCGGCCCCATGGGCCTCGCGCCCTAGCCCCCTCCACCCTACCTTCCCCCACCCCCCACCCTTACCTTACCCCCCACCCCCCGCCACCCCCTACCCTTACCCTACCCCCCCCAACCCCTACCCCCCGCCACCCCCCAACCACTACCCCCCCCCCCCCCCCCCCTCCCCAAACCCCCTACCCTACCCCCCTCCCCCCCCCCCCCCCCTCCCCAAACCCCCTACCCTACCCCCCTCCCCCCCCACCCCCCCTGCACCCCCCTTACCCATGTTTGACATCATATTCTAGTGTAAAAATGTTGTTTCTACATTGATACATAGCTTAATCTCAAGTCTTTTACAAGTAGTTAAAGTTCCAAAAGGCACATGCAAGGGAGGCAGTGGGCTATTAGCTATAGAGCAATGAATACTACCATAGAGGGACACAACAATCACAAAAGGAGTCATTTGTGAGGAGATAATTGAGACTTAAATAAATATGGATAAGTAGGTGGCAATCTAAAACAACTTAACATATCTTCCCTATTGTGTAGAAATCAATTTTAGTAATGTGATTGCGTGCATAAAATGAGTAAATATTTCCTTCAAACTTAAATCATTTAAACATCAAGCTTTGCATAGATGGTTTGTTTATTGAGTTATCAACATGAATAGTGCATGGTTTATTAGCTTTTGCAAAGATTGGCCTTTGAAGAAATTTTGTATGAAATGTTTTGACAACATTTATCCTTCTATTAAAAATGTAAATATTAGAAGATATACTTCCATTATTTTGGAGTTCCACCTAGGTTTCCATTGTGTCTTTTCTAAGCCATTTTTCCTTCAGTGTAAGCATGTGTACAAATTTTTTTATTTATTTATTAGAAAAAGTCAGAACAACAATTAGAAGCCCCGCTTCACTCTAACAGTGATAATCGTAATAATTAGAAAATATGATGGTATTCAACCTTGATTGAGGAATCCCCATGTATGGTCCATGTATTAGATATAGAATATGGATATGCAAGCATTGAGAAACATTTCTTGGAATTTGAATTGCCCAACATTTCATTCCTTTTGAGCATGACCTTTTTTTTTAAATTTTTTCAAATGCACTCAGGAATGCTAAAGTAACAGTGTTTTCTCAAATTTCAAATATAAAATGTTATCCTTTGCTAGACATTCATATGCATACATCAAATTCACATACTAACAAATAAATGCATTTTTTCCAACACATAAATGTAAAGACCTTATTTTTAAACATGTGTTTTATTTAATATTATCCTCACATTGATGAGTAGGGAGCCATGTGACATTAATTCCAATGTGATTATTCAACAAGAGTAAACACATCATTTGCTTTATAAATCGTTATTAAAAGAAAAATGGCATAATGTCACTACTTTTGGGATTGTGTTAATCGATGAGACACAACTCTATAGTATCGTTTCAAGGTTTCAGATAGAGTATATAAATAATTGCTTCTCCAATCCACTAATAAGTATGCCTTTCTTATTTATGTAATTCTATGATTTTCATATATGAATGTTCAACTATGTTGCCATTATTATTTGGGTTAAATCAATTACATATAGCCAAACATTATTTCCATTGATACCAGTAACCATTTTAAAATGCTAAAATCTCAAGTTTTTGTAGTTATAATTTAAGCCCATTGTGAAATCTCATATATTTTTCCACAAACAATACTGATCATTCTCCAAAATTAGTTCTCTCAACTCCATCGGCAAACTTTTGGTGATAGGCTTGCTGCCTTACCTTTTCCTCTCATTCCCTATGTTGTAAAACAAATTCTATGACTGTCAGTGTTCCACATTTAACTTGCTTTCCTAAAAATGCCCATTAAAATTAGTTGGATATGCCTAAAATAATAGTTAAGAGTAAAGGATTGGTAGATTAATGGATGAAACAATATGTATTAGCTCATGTAATAGGAAGGAAAATCCTTTAAACCTCTGTGAAAATGTCCATAATGAGACAAATAACTCTATAACATCGTTTCAAGGTTTCATATTAAGTATATATATTAATTTGATTATCCAATCCACTAAGAAGTACACCTTTCTTAATTTATGTAATGCTTTGATTTTCATATGTGAATATTAACAGATGATTAGGATAATCAAAGAGTATTCATTCACTGAAACAAGACTTAACTAATATATTACAGTTTAGAAAATTAAAATTTTAAGTCTTTCAGTTTTCACAGATTTCATATTACTTTAATAATCTATAAAATTATGTCTGAATCAAAATTATTATTAATAATAACTTTTATCCTAATACAAATATGAATATATATATATATATATATATATGATCAGCTACCGCTTCTCCTCCTTAAAAATAAATAAAGTGAAACTGCTGATTCCGAAACCAGGAGCAGCAACTACCTCATTTAATGGATGATTAGGGTAATCAAAAAGTATTTCCTTTACTGAAACATGACTCATTATGTTAACCATTTAAGAGATTTAAATTTTAGTTTTTCAGTTTTCGCAAATTTTATATTACTGGAATAGTCTATAAAATTATTTTTAAATCAAAATTATTATTATTAATAACTTTTATCCTCATACAAATATGAAAAAAAAAAATTATAAAAATGATCAGCTACCACTCCTTTTTAAAAATAAATAAAGTGAAACTGCTGATTCCAAAACAAGGACCAGCAACAACCTCATATAACCGATGATGGGGATAATCAAAGAGTATTTCCTTTACTGAAACAGGACTCCGCAGTCGGCTCTCATTATTTTTTCTGAGTTGTGTGTAAATATTGTGCACATAATGGTGAGAAGCCTCTTTGTATATATAGAGATGGAGAATTCAACCTAAAATAGTTATGTGCCGAAGTCAAATTAACGTTGGATATGGAATCATATTTTCAGTTTTTAAGGTATATACGTTCGAATCTTTTCGCATTATTTTTCTTTTCATCAAACTTTTTATTACTGAATTCAAATTTAATAACTATTCATCAACTACTAAATTCCCCACCATTTGAAGAGAGAATGAAGGGCCATGGCGGGGCGGTCGATTCCGGGAATTGACTGGTCGGGTGGCGCTATTCTTTGGTTCACTCGAATCACAATATCATTTCCAACCATGGTGGGGCGGTCGATTCCGGGAATCGACCGGTCGGGTGGCGCTGCTCTTTGGTTCACTCGAATCACAATATCATTTCCAGCTTGCATATTTCTTCGTAAAAGTCATGAAAAGTTTGTTGTATATTCATTGAAGGGTAGCAATTAATGGCGGCCCGGGGTGGATCACAATTGCTACCATTGCCAACGGAGCAGCCCACCCGACCGGTCGATTCCCGGAATCGACGAGGGCGGTACACGAGCTCTCTCATAATCTTCATCGCTCTTGAGAAAACATGTGATAATCAGTCTTTCAAACACATAAGATATACCTAATTCACATTCTAACATTATACTTGTCCTCTTTTATTATAACTTTTACTATATAGGAAATTGGAAATTAACTCTAAGTAAAAATAATAACCATAATTTCTCTTAACTACATAAAAGAAATACAGAATTCACACCCTTTAACATTGTATTTAATCCCCTCTTTTATAAATTTCATTAGCTTCCAAGTTATATACTACATGAATCCCTATTTAAATAATGCAAAAATTCCATGTTTATCTGGAACCAAACGCATTTCTTCAATCATATCGATTATCAGGTTAACATCGATCGATGCTGAATACTAAACATTCACTGCATCTGTCTTTATAAACGCTGCATTTAAGAGAGAGTAATACACTTGTCAATTTCATGATAATTACTTTTTTATAAGAGAGCTCGTGTACCGCCCCCGTCGATTCCGGGAAATGATATTGATATTGTGATTCGAGTGAACCAAAGAGCAGCGCCACCCGACCGGTCGATTCCCGGAATCGACCGCCCCGCCATGGCTGGAAATGATATTGTGATTCGAGTGAACCAAAGAACAGCGCCACCCGACCGGTCGATTCCCGGAATCGACCGCCCCTCCATGGCCCTTCATTCTCTCTTCAAATGGTGGGGAATTTAGTAGTTGATGAATAGTTATTAAATTTGAATTCAGTAATAAAAACTTTGATGAAAAGAAAAATAATGCGAAAAGATTCGAACGTATATACCTTAAAAACTGAAAATATGATTCCATATCCAACTTTAATTTGACTTCAACACATAGCTATTTCAGGTTGAATTCTCCATCTTTGTATATACAGAGAGGCTTCTCACCATTATGTGCACAATATTTACACACAACTCAGAAAAAATAATGAGAGCCGACTGCGGAGTCCTGTTTCAGTAAAGGAAATACTCTTTGATTATCCTCATCATCAGTTATATGAGGTTGTTGCTGGTCCTTGTTTTGGAATCAGCAGTTTCACTTTATTTATTTTTAAAAAGGAGTGGTAGCTGATCATTTTTATATTTTTTTTTTCATATTTGTATGAGGATAAAAGTTATTAATAATAATAATTTTGATTTAAAAATAATTTTATAGACTATTTCAGTAATATAAAATTTGCGAAAACTGAAAAACTAAAATTTAAATCTCTTAAATGGTTAACATAATGAGCCCTGTTTCAGTAAAGGAAATACTTTTTGATTACCCTAATCATCCATTAAATGAGGTAGTTGCTGCTCCTGGTTTCGGAATCAGCAGTTTCACTTTATTTATTTTTAAGGAGGAGAAGGGGTAGCTGATCATTTTTATACATATATTTTTTTTCATATTTGAATTAGGATAAAAGTTATTATTAATAATAATTTTGATTCAGACATAATTTTATAGATTATTAAAGTAATATGAAATCTGTCAAAACTGAAAGACTTAAAATTTTAATTTTCTAAACTATAATATATTAGTTAAGTCTTGTTTCAGTGAATGAATACTCTTTGATTATCCTAATCATCTGTTAATATTCACATATGAAAATCAAAGCATTACATAAATTAAGAAAGGTGTACTTCTTAGTGGATTGGATAATCAAATTAATTTATATACTTAATCTGAAACCTTGAAAAGATGTTATAGAGTTATTTGTCTCATTATGGACATTTTCACAGAGGTTTAAAGGATTTTCCTTCCTATTACATGAGCTAATACATATTGTTTCATCCATTAATCTACCAATCCTTTACTCTTAACTCTTATTTTAGGCATATCCAACTAATTTTAATGGGCATTTTTAGGAAAGCAAGTTAAATGTGGAACACTGACAGTCATAGAATTTGTTTTACAACATAGGGAATGAGAAGAAAAGTTAAGGCAGCAAGCCTATCACCAAAAGTTTGCCGATGGAGTTGAGAGAACTAACTTTGGAGAATGATCAGTATTGTTTGTGGAAAAATATATGAGATTTCACAATGGGCTTAAATTATAACTACAAAAACTTGAGATTTTAGCATTTTAAAATGGTTACTGGTATCAATGGAAATAATGTTTGGCTATATGTAATTGATTTAACCCAAATAATAATGGCAACATAGTTGAACATTCATATATGAAAATCATAGCATTACATAAATAAGAAAGGCATACTTATTAGTGGATTGGAGAAGCAATTATTTATATACTCTATCTGAAACCTTGAAACAATACTATAGATTTGTGTCTCATCGATTAACACAATCCCAAAAGTAGTGACATTATGCCATTTTTCTTTTAATAACGATTTATAAAGCAAATGATGTGTTTACTCTTGTTGAATAATCACATCGGAATTAATGTCACATGGCTCCCTACTCATCAATGTGAGGATAATATTAAATAAAACACATGTTTAAAAATAAGGTCTTTACATTTATGTGTTGGAAAAAATGCATTTATTTGTTAGTATGTGAATTTGATGTATGCATATGAATGTCTAGCAAAGGATAACATTTTATATTTGAAATTTGAGAAAACACTGTTACTTTAGCATTCCTGAGTGCATTTGAAAAAATTAAAAAAAAAAGGTCATGCTCAAAAGGAATGAAAAGTTGAGCAATTCAAATTCCAAGAAATGTTTCTCAATGCTTGCATATCCATATTCTATATCTAATACATGGACCATACATGGGGATTCCTCAATCAAGGTTGAATACCATCATATTTTCTAATTATTACGATTATCACTGTTAGAGTGAAGCGGGGCTTCTAATTGTTGTTCTGACTTTTTCTAATAAATAAATAAATA
Organism: Pinus tabuliformis; assembly: GCA_031772625.1. Taxonomy (NCBI): domain Eukaryota; kingdom Viridiplantae; phylum Streptophyta; class Pinopsida; order Pinales; family Pinaceae; genus Pinus; species Pinus tabuliformis. The sequence goes on from CM062813.1 coordinate 358,288,248, forward strand.
AATTTGTACACATTCTTACACTGAAGGAAAAATGGCTTAGAAAAGACACAATGGAAACCTAGGTGGAACTCCAAAATAATGGAAGTATATCTTCTAATATTTACATTTTTAATAGAAGGATAAATGTTGTCAAAACATTTCATACAAAATTTCTTCAAAGGCCAATCTTTGCAAAAGCTAATAAACCATGCACTATTCATGTTGATAACTCAATAAACAAACCATCTATGCAAAGCTTGATGTTTAAATGATTTATGTTTGAAGGAAATATTTACTCATTTTATGCATGCAATCACATTACTAAAATTGATTTCTACACAATAAGGAAGATATGTTAAGTTGTTTTAGATTGCCACCTACTTATCCATATTTATTTAAGTCTCAATTATCTCCTCACAAATGACTCCTTTTGTGATTGTTGTGTCCCTCTATGGTAGTATTCATTGCTCTATAGCTAATAGCCCACAACCTCCCTTGCATGTGCCTTTTGGCACTTTAACTACTTGTAAAAGACTTGAGATGAGGCTATGTATCAATGTAGAAACAACATTTTTATACTAGAATATGATGTCAAACATGTGTGTTCTGAAGACCTAAAGATTAAGTTGAAATTCAATCATAAACAAAATATCATTACTTAAATATCAACAACAAATCACTCTCTATCCATGCATTGAAAAAACCAAACACCTTTTCTATTGTTATTCAAACAAGTTTACTCCCTCGGGGAGGGGTTGGGGGGTGTAGGGGGTTTGGGGGGATGGCGGGGGGGTGGTTTCGGGGGTTTGGGGGGATGGAGGGGGCCGGGGGCGGGGGGCAAGGGGGGATGGGGCACGGGAGTGTGGGGGGACGGTAGGGCGTAGGGTGAGGGAAGGGGAGGGGGGCCGGGGAGGGGGGGAAGCTTAGGAAGCTTCGTTCAAATAGAAAATTCAGCTGAAAACAAACATCTAGCGTGGCATGCAAAAGATGGACCACGAAGAAATACAGAGTTGGCGAGCGAAACAAAGAGAAAACACAGATTTGATGGATGCAAGGAGTACAATAACTTGGTAATCATATCGAGGGATTTGTCATCATCATCATTTTCGGAGATTGGATCAGGCATGTTACTTTAATTATTAATGTGTAGTGAATCCAGACAAGAGATCTCTCGTGAGAGGAATAAGTTAATGGGGCCGGGGCTTCAATGTAGTTGTCAGGGGTTGTGGGGGGCGCATGGGTAGGGGCTCGCCCATACTTGCCTAATTGTGCACTTAGTCTCATTATCCCTCACCTGACCTCCCGCTCGCCCATCGACCCGCCTGCGCGTTAGAGGTGGCTGGGCAATTCTGATTATACAAATAAAAAGTTTATGGTATATTTTTGTTGTTAATTTAAGTTAATATGTTTTTTTATTTACTAATTTATGTGTTTTTTTTAGGAAAATGGCATCAAGGAAAATTTCTGTGAATCTTTCTGGACCAAAGAGTCTTAAAGGTGTATCTTCAAAAAACATTGGTGAACGAACTCCACCTGAGCTCATGCCTACAAGTATTTCAAGTGCTTTAAGTGATAAGAAGCTAATCTCAGATTGGAAAAGTTCAAAAGAGGTGAAATTTCCATCAAGAGTCTGATATGTGAAAGAAAGAGAGAGCACAACTGTGATTTTCGCATTGATTTTTAAGTTAATTATTATTTTTTGAAAAAAAAGGTTGTTATTATTATTTTTTTGACATGAAATTCATAAAAAAAACTATTATTTGACCATTTTTAGTTAATATTTTTGTATAAAAATTGTGATTTTGACATCTTAATTCTAGCAAAAAATTATCAAAACGTTTAGTTTTTTTGTTATATTTATGTTAAAAATGGTTATTTTTATGTCCATTGTTAAAAAATGTTGTTTTTTAGAAACAATTATTTCATGTGGATTGAAAATTTAATTAAGGATGTATAAATATGTAGATTATCTAAAATTCAAACTATCAACTTTCTAATTTAAAAACGAAAAACAATAAAAACCTCCCTAAAAAAAAAAAAAATTAAGATAGAGAACAAGAAAATATGAATAAAATGACGACTTCATAAACTATCAAATTTAGAAAATAATTTTTTACATTTCACACATTAGAAAATTAAAAGTCAAAAATAGGTCTTTTAAAAAGAGGGTGTGATGCAGAATACTCACTTTTTAAAATCAGCATGAAAATCACTACCATTCTAAAACTTGATTTCATCCTTGAACATGAAAAAAAAATTAAAGTTCCAAAAACCATGTTCTAAAAAAAACATGTGTATTCTGCATCACCACTTTTGAAAATCGGGTCATTTTTTTGCTATCTCTACAAAACGGGTAACAGTATCAGTTCCCGTTTCAAAGTTTACATTGTTTTTTGGTCTCCCTTATGGTGTACCTTTTTCTCCAAAGGTCCAAAATTCTTTTAGATAGAGAAATAGAATTTTTTTTGGAATATTTGAGATGAGAATCAATTTTTCTTTTTATAGATATAGTTGGGAGCTTAAGGAAGATGACTTTCCCTAAAAATGGAGCTTAAAAAAAAATAATAATTCAATTGCTTATTCCCACATGGAACGAAGTTGCTTTGGACGGAAGCATACTTTTAAATTTCTTAAATTGCCTTTTAATAATTAAATTAATTTTTTTCTATCAGTAGCCAAAGAGAGATGTCTTCATCCTTATGCTAACCTATCATGTTATGCCACCTCATCTCCCATTGGGGTTTTTTCCCACAAGATGGGTGCATAATCTTTGACTGGACATAACTCTCAAACTGTGTGGAGTCTCAAGGCGTGCCATATACCATTAGAATAGGCTCAATGAAGAGATTCCAATGATGGTGATATTAGGAGAAACTTGACTGATATTTTTTCTCAAATATTCAAACAAGTGTGGGCCTTATAGGGTTTTCTAGGACATCTTCCTTTGGAGCTTCCAACTGATTCAAACCAAACAAATATTAATAGCGTTCAACAACATTTGTTGGCATCAATGACAACAAAATTCAACAATCTCCTCATTTGTCATTGATGGAAAAACATAATCCCTTTGTGATCATTTCTCCCCCCGATTTCATGCCTCTGATCTCCTTTTCCTGATTTCTCTCCCCATTTGAAATTAATGGAAAAGGGTGATTTCCCCTAACAAGCTACATGATTTTATTTTCATGAAACATATTGTTTATCCCCCTGATTAAATGCCTTTCATGGCTTGCCACAATTAGGACCTTCACATTTTCCATCTTTCAACCTGTCAATGAGTACCTACCACTTATAAAGACTCCCCCTCTTCTTCATTCATAGGACGGGGAATCATCAAACTTGATTCTTCAGAATAACGTATGAACAAACTCTTTAGCCAAATCATCTTGAACTTCATCATTCTCCATTCTACCTGTTGATTCAACATGACCTTTCACTTTTATAAAACCTGAAATCATGATTGTAAATACTTATTCATTTACTTAATCTTATTCTTTTTGCTTTCTTCTCCAAACCTTCTCGTACCTAATGTTATGATTGTAATTCATGGAAGATTCCATCTTGTACTTGGAATCACGAGCTATATGCACATAGTTATGGCAATTGTAACATTCAATGTTGGGCCTGAATAATGGAGAAAATGACATATACTTCCTGCTATCAAATTCATCGTGAAACCCGTCCTGCGATCTTGCAAACTTGCTTCTAAGATTTTGATAACATCTTTGATAATTAGCCATATTATACATATCACAATCATTGTCCATATGTCTGAAGTTACAACATGAAAAACAAACCATTAAACATGTTAGGGTACTTGGATTAGATGTCATGTCTTGATGATCTTTTGTAGTCATTCTTCTTTGGAGGAGGTGCAACATTTTTAACCTTCTTTTGTCCTTCATCTTAATTCAGACTTTAAGGGATCCTAATATCATCCTTCTCATCAATCCTTCTTTGCAGAGACTTGGAGCTTGTGCCTTCATCGCATGTAGATTTTCCTAGTTATTCTACCTTCATCTTCAATTGAGCCAATGCTTGAATATTGCTTTCAATATTATGCAAGTGTTAAGATTTTCCATTCCTTGAGCTTGTTGATTTCAGTAAGAGCTATGTCAAGTTCTCATTGCTTTTGAGCAAGGTATTCTTGAAATCTTCCTTTCAAAAATTTCCTTCTTTCTTCTCCCTCTTCTACTTGTAATTTTAGAAGAGTGATATTTTTAGTTGCTTTATTGAAGTCATGCGTTTTTAGTCACCTATCTATTTCTACAACAGTTGTATCCAATTCTTTTTTATTTTGGCTGACTTCTGCCTGATGCTTCTGAATAGATTCTTGTAATTTTTTTCTGCTTCCTCCACCTGGAGTTGTAAGAGAGAAACTTCTTCTTTGAGAGTCTGATTTTCCTTCTCTTTGTTATTCCATTCTTTCGAGGAATTAATTAATGATTTCTCTACATCCTATTATTCTTATTCATCATTATTGTCAGATTCTTTAATATGAGGATGTGATTGGATTAAAGCACGATTATCAAAATCTTTATCTTGACCTATATCTTTTTTACCTTCATAGAGATATTGATGTTTTTCCTATATATGTTTGGTCAATGATGAGAATTGAACTACATTAGATTTCATATAATCTAGCACATCACTTAGAATGATACTCATAACTTTTTAATTGTACCTTCTTGATTCATTGGTATACGTGTCTCTAATAATAACCAAAAACAATACATTACATCCAATACCTTGCAACAAGGATTCCGTTTTAGCTTTCCAAAATACAAAACTTGATTTAGTGAATAGAGGAATTGAACCAACCTTCCTCTCTTCATTAATTGTCATAGGTTCTGAAAGTATTTCAATATCAGTGAATTCCTCTAATTCCTTTGAATGATTTTTGGTTTTCCTTCTTGACTTTCCCATCTTGATTCACCTGAGATATGCCTTCCAATTGTTAAGCTGCAACTGAAGGAACCTGCTCTAATACCCATTGTTGGAAATATTGTGAGGGGGTGAATCAATATTTATGTTCAATTAGTATATTTTAACTTTAAAATTCATTAATTTACATTATCATCATTTGTAACATAAATCAACAATAGAAAACACCATTCAACAATGTGAAAACATCAAGATAGTATACAAGAAGATTTTTAGGTGGAAACCCCTCCAGGACAAAAACCACCAAACGCTTCTTAATATTTGTCTTCAATAAAGTTTACATCAATGTTTTCATCTGCAACTAAGCAAGGCTCCAACCCCATGATCTATAGGCTCCATCTTGAAGGATGCTCCAACGCCCTTGTTCACCAACTCCAACTGGAAGGACACTCAAATGCCCTAGTTTACAAGCTCCAACCTATAGGATGCTCCAACACCATGTTTACCAGTTGCAACTAGGATGATCTAATCTCCTGTGCAAGGTCCAACCTACCCTAGCACCACCATTCCTCCTTGAATTTTTCTTAAGCTCCAACCTGAAGGAGACTCCACTCTACTGCCTTTCACCTACCCTGCCACCCTGATCACCCGGTGGACAACATGTCACAATTTTCGGACTAGATCCACCTGTGCTCAATATCATAATAATATGTTGTCAAAACACTATTATGCTACCTTTTTAATTATGCTTCTACCAATGTGCTACTTCACTTCCTTTTATTTTGCTCAACATTCCACAACTAAGCTAATATAATTTGTATTGTACAAAATAGCCTGCCACTATAATCATTATCATTGTCATAAGGTGTTTTCACTACTAACTTGTTCCTACATGAAAAATTCAATGTGCTTCAATTTTGTCCTATGCCTGACCTTATTTTATCTCTATTATTGCCACAAAATCATGCAAGGCAAATCTGCTACCTCAAACCCAGTAAACATATTATGACCTATATGATAATGTTGTATGTTCAAGGACAATTGCTATGTAAAGTATATAACAACGTTGATGCAATATCATAACCCTTATAGAAGCATCAATGTTAAGCCTCTAATAATATATATTACCCACCTAACATACCATAGAATATTTATATCAATCCTGACAACTTATATCTTCAACATACATACCTTAATCCTTTCGAGTGCATTCACATCTATACTAGTAAACTATTTTGTTTCAAATAGGGTAAGACAATCGACAAAAAATAATTTAACCTACACCTAAAATTGTCATGTAGGAAGTATCTCAGTTGATCACTACTTGAGTTTCATCAATTTTCACCAATTGCATTACTTTATCATATGTTCCCCTTTGTAGCTTCCATCAAAATGTATTAAGGAATAATCCTTCCCAAAGCATTCAATTATGACATCTTAAATAATTATGCCACCAATCAATTATTAATTATATAATAGGATCCCTCAGTAAAGGGAAATTAGTTTAATGTCCACCTGAAATTTCCATGTAGGAAGTATCTCTACATAATCGAAGAAATGTGGCTTAATGAGTTATTTCATATAAGATATTGAGATTAAATTGTACTTGATTTCTCTTTTCCCTCTTTCAAACTAATCTTGTTTAAAAAAAAACTAATGGAAGTTTTGCGTTTAATCAAGGTGGTATAAGTCATTTGAATATCAAAGTGACATTTGAAGACTACACTATAAACATTGTGATTATTATGAATGCATATCTTGCATAACGAGAGTATTCCAACATAAAATTTCAAGCATCGTCCCCGTCACATATTAACCAACCTAGATCCATCTAACTCTGGATCTATCATGCGCTAAGAGGGATCAAATCCCTTGAGGTGCAAACCTTCTTTTTGGAGTGTGTAATTTGAGTAAATGTTTGCACCTAGATGGATTTGATCCCTCTTAGGGCATGATATATATGGAGTTAGATGGATCTAGGTTGGTTCGAGTTGAGTTTGACAATGACACATTTTTAGATTATCATTATTATGTATATGTTTGAGATAAACTTCAGACATTGAAATTTACATTATGTTTTCTTTGTTTGACATTACTATATCATTATCTTCTTTATTTATTTTTTTGTTGTATGCCTTGAATGGTTTTTACGTTTGCACTTGGATGATTTGAGTGATTTGTGTGTTTATGTGATTGGATTTGGATGGTAATGTCTGTGAATGTTACAATTGTTGTGTTATATTTTTATATGTGTATGTAATTGTCTGTCAGTAATTAGTTGGTGGTGAAGAAGGGAGACAATCTTGTAGATATTTTGCAAGAGGATTGATACTACACATATAATTCATTTAATTTTAGGTATCACAACTTTTGACAATTAATAATTCTTAATAGTGTCCCTCCAGGCATTACTAAATATATTTTGAAGAGTGGTTTTAATAATTTATTGCATCAAAATTACTCTTGAAATCATTTGTTTCATTGCTAATGTTTGAAATAATTTATTTCTTTCAAAATATTTTGATGATTTTTTTTATCTATAGTTTCTTTTGCAAAAGTCAAGAAATAATGTAGTTTTGATTTTTTTTAATGAGTGGTTAGATTTACAAAATAATTAAATTATTTGTTAGTTTTTCCATCTTTTCATATCGATTATATGAAAATGATAGTTGAGATTGTAAACCATTTAATTCTTTAACTTGGACTATTGTAGTAAAAATCATACCTTATCTCTCTTGCTCTCCAATATTAATAGGTTGAATTACTATAACACAAAAATAGATGCAAATTGTCAGTCATTTTTTTGTTCTTACATTGAAATCAATGCACATTGTTAATCCAATCACCTTAAGTTAATGTACCATCATACATTGAGTTACATCAAATCATAAATCATTATCTACACAGAAATCAATGCATCTAATGCACACAATTAAATAAGATTAGAAAACATCTACATTGAAATCAATGAATCTAATGCAAGAAATCAAATAAGATTAGAAATCAGCATCTACACTGAAGTCAATCCATATAGTGAAAACAATCAAATACAATTAGAAATCAACATCTACACTAAAATCAATGCATCAGTGCTAGTCAAATCGGATTAGAAATCACCATCTACACTGAAATCAATGTATCTAGTGCAAGAAATCAAATACGATTAGAAAGCACAATCTATATTGAAACCAATGTATCCAGTGGAAACAATCAAATAGAATTAGAAACCACCATCTACACGGAAATCAATGCATATAGTGCAAACAATCAAATATAATTAGAAATAAACATCTACACTGAAATCAATGTATTTAGTCCAAGAAACCAAATAGAATTAGAAAACATCTACACTAAAATTGATGCATCTAGTGCAAGCAATCAAATAGGATTAGAAATCACCATCTACCATGAATTCAATGCATTTAGTGCAATAAATCGTATTCCCTCTCTCCCCCCTCCATATATATCTATATCTCCCTCCATCTCTCCTCTTTGTCTCCCTATATCACCCCCAAACATACACACTCTCTCCATCTCTTCCTTTTAACTCCCCCTCTCTCTCTCACTCCACTTTTCTCTTTGTATCTCTTTTTGCTTCTATCCCTCTCTCCCCTTCCAAATCCATCTCTTTTTCCTCCATCTCTCATCCTCTCTCTCCCTCCCTATCTCCTCCTCTCTCTCAAGTCATCTCTCTCCCTTTCTCTCCCAACTCCCTCTCTAGCCTGCATATCTCTCTCTCTCTCTCCCCCTCTCTTTTCTGTCCAACCCTATCACTATATCCCTCCCTCTCTCCCCCTCTCTGCCCCCTCCATTTGTGTGTCTCCTTCCCTCTATTATCCTTCTCTCCCTCTCTCACTCCTCTCCTCTCTCTATTCATTCCTCCTCTCCCATGTCCTTCAATTTATCTCCTTCAATGCAAGCAATCAAATAGGACTAGAAATCACCATGTACACTGAAATCAATGCATCTAGTGCAAGAATTATTATACCTATATCCCCCCTCCATCTATATCTATATCTCCCTCCATCTCTCCTTCTTTGTCTATCTCACTCACCTCCCCTCCCCAAACACACATGCTTTCTCCCTCAATATCTATATATCTCTCCCTCTCTCTGTCTCTCTCTTCTTCCCTCTCTTCACCTTCCATCTATATATCTATCTCTCTTTGTCTCTCTATATCACCCCCAAAACATACACACTAATTCTCCATATTTATCTATCTCTCCCTCCATCTTCCTCTCCCTCTCTATCTTTATTCCCCTTCTCTCCCTCTCTCCCACCTTCTATCTCTCTTCCCACTTGCTCTCCTCTCTTCCTCTCTCTGCATATCCCTTATCACTCCCTCTCTCTTTCTCCACCTTTATCACTTTGTGTATTTCTTCTTACCTCCATCTTTCTCTCCCTTCCTCTCTCCTTCTCTCTCTCACATCCAAGCTCTCTTCATTCTTCTCTCTCCCTCTCTCTCTCTCTCTCTCTCTCTCTCTCCACCCTCCAACTTTGTTACTATCTCTCCTTCCCTCCCCCTCTTCTCTCTATCTCTCCATCTTTATCTCTCTATCTTACCCCAAACATATACACTCTCTCCACATCTCTCCCTTGTCAATCTCTCTCTCTCTCTTTGTCTCCACATTTCTCTCTCTATGTGATTCTTCTTCCCTCCCTCTCTTTCCTTCCAACTCCATTTCTCTATCCCTCCCTTTTTTCTCATGTCTCTCAAGTCATTTATCATCCTTCCTCTCTCTCCCTTTCTCTCCCTTCCTCTATCTATCCACCTCTATCACTTTGTCTTTGCTTCTCCCTCCCATATATATCTAGAGTTAATATATATCATTAATATATATTATAATATAACAAAATTAATATTATATTAATCCTAAGTTATTAAATTTATAATATTAATATTATAATATATTGATATTAATATTATATTTAATGATATTTTTTACATAGCATGATAACAAAACTTTCAAATATTACAACTTTGACGTGGAAATATTTATATCTTTAAATATTTTAATATATCCATAAGATACGGTTTTCCTTGATTCCTTTTACAAATATTTAACTAAAAGAAATATTAAAATATTTTGGAGCAAGATTTTTGATTCTTTGTGTTGAAATAACTTTTTTATGTTATTTTACGGAATGCTATTGACTTTAGTAAAGAGTAAATATGTTTAAAATTTTACCTGATTTGGAATTTTAATGTGGTATTTTTTTTTGTTGAAGGTAAATTTATGATCCATTCAAATTCAAAGTATATGATAAAATAACTATTAAATGCATAAGATAATTGTATTATAATACACTTATCTTATGTTTTTAATAGTGATATTATCATATACGTTGAATTTGAATAACTATATAAAACATTTAAATTAATTATTTTTATCTTTATATTTTTCAAAAAAATTATTTTGGCCGACATGAGAAAAATTTCAACTTTGATGATGGACAGGCAAGCTTACACATCATACTGCACTGTAGAACATGCCTCTCTATGAAATAATGTAATATAACAGCAATGCGCATTATATGTTTGAAGAAACTTAAGACACTTCAAACTCATGTGAACTAATGAAAAGTAGTGCATGCGACATATGGTTCAACACTATGTGATAGTTCTGCAAATTGAAGATGGATGTGCATGTCACACTCATCATAAATCTCATAACAAAATAACACAACTAATTGGCACAATTAATGGGCAATACAACCATGAAAATGACATGGATATTTGATCATCAAACTCTAAAGTGTATAAGCAATAACAAAATATATAAAATGCATTAGCAAGTGTTAATCTTATAATATTCAGAGAAAATTTTGATGGTCATAGGGATTATTTCCTAACAATGTCTCTTTATCCATCCTTGTTCATAAACCAGATATGGATGAAAATGTGTCAGGTACAAAAATATTTCAACCACATTGATATGTATTCTCCAAATACCTTTTAGAGGTAAGGTTGTTTTTGTTGACGTGCAGTGTTCTTGATAGAAGATGATTATCAATAAGGGCTTTTTCTTCATCTTTTTCCCTATTTTCCATTAAATTTTACGTGAATTTCTAATATATATATATATATATATATATATATATATATATATATATATATATATATATATATATATATATATATATATATATATATATATATATATGTTTAAGTTTTTTTTTTTTTTTGATCAAGTGTGAAACCTTCCATTAATCTGAAAAAAATACATACTATACAACCCAGCTCTGTGATATTTCAACAGAAATCAGGGATGGCAGAATCCCAAACTGAATTTCCAACAAGACTACAAAGAAAATGAGGACAAGGCAATCCACCCTACGAAGAGTGCAAAATATCTAAGCTAAACCCAAACAGTTCGCCCTAAAGGACCATCGGACTAAAAACCTGCTTATCGACCCTTGAGGGTGGGCCCACTAAACCAAAGACCCAAAACTATGCCACAATGCAATATCCTTAATTTTTGATTAACATTCAAACTCAAAGACCGTGCAATCCCGCCCTTGAAGATCTAATGTTCCTGATTGATTTCGGGCCTAAAACTCTCCTGTACTTTAACCTTTCTAGTGGACCCGAAAAGAAAATAAGCTGGCACACTAAAGTATTTTGGGTCCAACTGACGAATTAATTGTCGATCAATTTCTCCACCCGAAATCCATAGGATTGGGGATAACCAAAGCGATCCCTCCAACAAGCCCACTTTTTAACATGTCTTACAAAACCAAAAAGTTTATAAGCCACCCCACACTATTTTTCGGGTCCGTTTTGGGAATTATTTCTCATGCATCTTTCCGCCTAAAATCCAAGGGATGAAGGATTTCTAATGAGATCTCGTTAACTTGCACACATTTTACCGTTTCATACGGTCCCGAAAATTAAATAGGCCACCTCTTTGTAATAGTTTGGGTCCGTTTGGGAGATTAACCTTCATGCATTTTGCGCCCGAAATGCATAGGATGAAGGATTTAAGAGGAATCTCTAGTTCGCCGCCTTCCAACCTGCTCGCATTTTATCACTTTCTTTTGCCCTGTGATTGATCCACTATCTACTATTTTAATTGTTCTTCTCCCTGTTCAGTTCTCATTTTTTGAAAGTGTTCCCTATCTTCGATGCCCTGCCTATGGCAGTCCCCATGCAATTGCCCTAAAGGCATCCTCATCCAGGCATATCTTCTATTGTTCTTAGAACATAGTACTCCTTTGTCCGCTAGCCGATCCGCTAACCTATTAGCCGTTCTGCGAATGTGAACAATTTGCAGTGTTCTCGGGGATCTTAGGTGGGATTGAATGCATTGATAGACCTACAATAACCACCAGTGTTTTGACACTTTTTCTAGTGCTGTACCATTACATATCTTCTTGATCGAGTTAATTATCAGTTCAAAGTCTGCTTCTACAATGGCATTTTGTAAGTCTGACTCAATCAATATTTTTAGGCATTGCTCTAAGGCCATGAGTTCCACCATATTGTTAGTGGCATTCCCCAAATGACCATGAAAGATAATTTGTATGTATTCCTATGCATCTCTTATGACTCTGCCATAACGAGCCACTCCAGGGTTTCCTTTAGAGGCTCCATCTATATTGAATTTCAGAAAACCATGTGGAGGAGGTTACCAGAAGTCCTTGTCCATTGTTATATAGATTTTATTCTTGCTTGTGCCTGGGGGATCATCACCTGGAGACCCAATTGCACAAGTATATGTGCATCCTTGATTAGAGGAGGGTTTTCGGGGGGTTGCTTAAGACAGGTGCTTACAGTTTCTTTGAGTTGTCTTTTAATCTGATCTATGATGCTCTGTGTCGAACCAATTATTTCCTTGAAAATCTTGTTATTTCGTTCTTTCCATACATCCCAGATCAAGAAACTAGGGATTAGAGTCCATGCTTTGTTTACAATTTCATTTTCTAAGAAATCTTTCTGCCAATTCTTTAAAGTGCCAGTAATGTTGGATTTTTCGCGATCAGTTTGCTTGAAGATTGAGGCTACCCAATTCCACAAGGTAGATGTGAATGAGCAGATGTTGAGTAGATGATCCATCGTTTCTTCTTGTAGACCACACAACTGGCATCTAGATGAACCAACTAGACCTCTTTTCTGAATATTCTCCCAAGTTAGAATTTTTTTATGACGCACCAACCACATGAATAGTTTAATTTTCATCCAGTGTGAGTTCTACCATAGGTCCTTCCATATTTTGTTAGGGTTTGGAAAGTTAAGCCCAATGGTAATTCTTTTGGCTTCTTTGATGTTCAATTTGCCTTCATTATTTCTTCCCCATCTTAGTTGGTCGGACAATGTAGATGTTAATATCTTTCTCTGCTCCAATATGACTGCAAGAGTTTTTGCTTGGGCTTTCAAAGGGTTTTCTTCACTGTATCCCAACTTCTTCCATGTTCTCCATTTATCCTTGTATCTTGTTTGATCCCAGAAATTCCTTACCCTAAGTAACCCTTTATTATATGTGTCATCCTTAAGATTGACTAATTCTTCTCTACACAAGTTAGGTTCCTATTACTAGTTATCCTCCCAAAACCATGCTAGGTTTCCATCTCTGATCTCCTAGAAATTGTGCTTCTAAACTATGGATCTATTCTCCCAAGCACTGTTTTAAATGTGGGAGCCTCTAATGTCCCCAGAAATCTGAATATGATCCCTTTCTTTCCAATTGTTTGCATACTTTTGTTTCCATAGTTTGGCCCATGGAGTTGCTGACTCCTTTACCCATCTCCACCAAAGTTTTTCCCCCAAGACTTTACTAAGGGTTTTAGAGTCATGAAGTCCCAGACCCCCATGGTTCTTAGGTTTACATAGCTTTTCCATAGCTACCAAAGCCCATTTCTTTTTCTCTTCCCCTTTGCCCCAAAGAAAATCTCTTTAAATATTTCTAATTAGTTGCAAAACTCCTTTCGGAGCAGGAAGAGCTGAGAACATGATGGTGGGAATAGTTTATAAGATAGCCTTTGTAAGCACTAGTCGTCCAGCTAAATTCAAATACTTTCTTTTCCATTTCTTGATTTTATCCTGCAGTCTATTAGTCACTGGCTCCCAAACTTCCTTTCTCTGAGGTTTATTAGTGAGAGGCATTCCCAGTTATTTGGATGGTAGATGATCTCTTTTGAAAGCCGAGAATTCTAGAGAGGTTTCTCTAAACAGTAATGTTAGTATTAAAAAAGAAAATTTTTGATTTAGTGAGGCTTACCGCTATATCAGCGGCCATAGCAAAGTCATTCAAGATTTTTTTAAACGCTTTGGCTTCCTTGACCGTGGGTGTACCCTGCAGCATAGTGTCATCCACAAATTGTTGATGAGTCCAGGCATCCCCATTCCGGGGTGAGTTTGAGACCCTGGATTCATCCTTATATGTTGGCAGATTTAATGTCTCTGCCTAATCCTTCCATCATAAGAATAAAGAGGAAGGGGGGAGTGGATCTCCTTGTTGGAGGCCTCTCGAAGGCCTAAAGGTTCTGGATTGAGAACCCTTAAGCATGATTGACAAATTAGTTGTAGTAACCAGGGCCATTATCCATATTATCTAGTTGTGGTCAAAGCCATATGCTATTAGTACTTCCCTTATGTACGACCAGTTAAGCTTGTCATAAGCTTTCCCTAGGTCAAGCTATATGATCATCCCCGCTTGCTTATTTCTCTTCAGATAATTAACCACATCGTGAGTTGAATTATGTTGTTTAGAATCTACCTTCCTTCCACATAACCAGTTTTCTCCTCAGACATAAACATTGGAAGTAGGGGCTTGAGTCTATTTGCAATTACTTTGGAAATAATTTTGTACACCACATTGCATAAAGCTATGGGTCTAAATCTGTATGGTGGCATAGCTTTTTCCTCCTTTTTAATCAAAGCTATGAAAGAAGTATTAAGCGCCCTCAAAAATGTTTTGGAACTTCTAGAGTCCTCCACAACTTCAAGGATATCTTGTTTGACTATTTCCCAGCATGCTTTAAAGAAGTCAACATTGAACCCATCCAGTCCTGGAGCTTTCCCATTTTTCATTTCTTTAATAACTTTAGAAACTTCCTCTTCAGTCACTAGCCTGTTAAGAATGAAATTATCTTCCCTGGTTACAAGCTTTGGAATATACTTTGTGAATTTGTTGATAAATTGTGATCTATTTATGAGCGGCTCCTCTGCAATGCTTTAGAATTGTTGTACCAGAGCACATTCCATTTATTTTTGGGTGCTAAGCTCTTTCCCTTGAGTGTCTCTGAGCTTTGAAATCCTATTATGTGCTCTGTGATCCAAGGTTGACTTGTGAAAAAGCTTGATGTTTCTGTCCCCTTCTTTAAGCATTTGCACTCTCAATTTTTGCCTCCAAAAGATCTCCTCTTGCTGGCATCTGTCATCCCATTCCTGTTGTAGAGTGTCAACTAGATTTTTTCTTTCCTCTGTAAAGCCATCTGTGATAAGGATTTGATTAATTCCTTGTAGTTTCTATTCAACCTCTCTTTTAGCTTTGAAAATGTTGCCAAACTCCTTTTTGTTCCATTCTTTAAGCTTGATTTTGATGTGTTTCAATCTCTGTTGTAGGAGAAACATCTTAGTGCCTTGATCGGGCAGATCTTCCATCCACCATTTACCAATATTACTAATGAAGTCAAGGTGAGTGAGCTAGACATTTTCAAACCTGAAAGGTCTATTCCTCGGAGTACCTATAAATGAAGCTTCAAGTTGGATAGGCCAGTGATTTGAGCCTCCAAAAGGAAGGATTGATGCAGTTTTGTCAGGGCCAGTGAGAAAGAGGTCCTCTGAGATTATAAAACTATCTAGTTTAGAGGCAACTTGAGAATCCCCTTCCCTCTTATTTTTCCATGTGAAAGTACCATTTATTTTCTCTGTATCCACTAGCCTCATGTCGATTAGGAAGTTCTGGAAGGAAATGGAGTCTTTATCTAGTGTTCTGGTTCCGCCTTTTTTTTCTGTAAGAGATCTAATCATATTAAAATCCCCTCCGAGAGTCCAGGGCATAATAGGATATCTCCCTCTCAACTCCTCTAGTGAGGTGAGAAGCTTGAGTTTGTCTTCTAGTTTTTAAGGACCATAGACATTTGTAATCATATATATTTCCTTATCACCCAAAGATTGGATCACCAATGAAAGGTAGTTCCTGGATGCCTCAGCATCCAGGATTCCAAGTTTTTGGGATTCCAAAGAGTGAAAATTTCACCTGTCATGTTGTCTGATTTAACTTCTAGATACTCATACTTAATGAGCCATTTACTATGAATCTATCTGATTTTATCTATTGAACATTTTGTCTCCTGTATAAACACCATGTCTAGTTTTTCTTCTTTTATTCTATTGCTAAGATTTCTTTGTTTCCTTTTGCTTCCCAGAACCCTAACGTTCTAGGTTGTGAGATTCATTATGAAATATTAGTAAATGAGTAACTAGTAAGTTCTTTCATATTACCTGAGTTAATCATGAGTGTCCCACACTCTGTCAGCAACTCATTCTATCTTTTCCTTCCTCTTTTCTTGCCTAGGTTCTTGGCAGTGTGTCCTAATGTTGCCTACATCATTTTAACCCCTTTGTTTTCCTGGTTGTCATGGTTTCTTTTGATTCCAGAACCCTTTGCTTGAGATCTCCAGAGGAAGAGTTGTTGTACTCTATCAAACTCCTCTTGTGGTAGAGACTTAACCCCTTTCGTGGTTCCCTACTCCAAGAACTTTTCTAGATTGAGGTTCTCCCTCTCAAGAATCTCCTGTCGTTCATGGTCCTGTATTCCCACTTCACTTGGGGTCATATCATGGTCCCTACCAAGTTCCATGGTGTTTAGAATATTTTCCTTTAGTTTTGTATTCTCCAGTACATCCTCCATGCTGGCATCTTTTTCCTTCTCTACAGGATTATCCTCTGATTCTTGGTTCATCACATTGTTCTCATATTCTTTTTCTAAAATCTTGAAACTATTATGACTTGGGTGTTTATCCTCACTATTTTTCCTTTGGTACTTTTTCCTCCTTTCCCTTAGGCCTCCCATCTTGGTAAAGCCTTCAGGGTCTTTACCTTTGTTTTTTTTTCATATTGTCCTCCAATTTGTATAAAGGGCAATCTCTGATGAGGTGCCCATGCTCATGACATTTGAGGCATCTGAATGGGACATGTTCATAGTTCACCGCCTGCACCCATTCTTGATCATACACTTCTAGAATGATTTCATCTGGAATTTCTCCTGATAGGTCCATTTCTACACATATGTGCGCAAAGGAGGTATATTTTCCTCGCAAAGTTGCCTCTAATTTCTTTTTTAAATGACCTAATTTATTGCCTATGGCCTTTAAGGATTCATGCAGCAAATGATCTAAAGGTAGGGAGTAGAATCGTCACATATCGATACTAATGTGAATGTTTCTTGTTCCGGGACAAAATTCATCATCCATGGTCACATGTAGAGGCCAGCCGCCGCATAGAAGCATGGTCCTCCTTCGAACACTCTATCTTTGTCCTCTAGGTTTGTGAATACCACTGTGAAGAAACCCTTGGACCCAAGGTGGAGGGTTATTTCCCCCTTAGGTTTCCATTGGTTTCTTATCCACACCTGCAACGCCTTCTCCGTTGGCCATATCCCCATAAATTTACATATAACTGCATATGTCACCATATGATCCCTATGCTCCTGTAATGCCGGATTATTTAAAACAACTGGGGGTTTAATGGCTGACCTGGGTTTGCAGAGTCCTGTCACACTCCTGTTCTCAGCTTTCTGACTGCTACTTTTTGTTCTCTTCTCTCCTCTAACCTCCTCATGATTCTTTTCCTGCTCATGAGAACTGTTGTTTTCCGGTTTTTCCATGTTGATCCTCTTCATCCCTACCTCCATTGGCTTTTTGAAGTGATTCGAGCCCACTTCCTTGTTTTTGTTCACCACTACGTGTCTATAGGAGGGAGTAGAACTCCCCCCTCCTCGCCCTTCCATGGTAACCAGCAATCCCCTGTTGTTCCAGACCCTCATTCTATGCTTCCCCCACAGCGCCTTGTGAACAATGACTTTGTCTCATATATGTTTAAGTTTATTATTATGTATATATTCATTTATTTTTGAGGTATTGGATATTTTAATTTCTGTGAAATATTTTGTAATATTTTTGTAAGTGACAAATCAAAAGTTGAAATTTATCTTACAAGTAATTATGCATAGTTATCATCTTTTCAACATGTTCTATGAGTGAGTCATGGTATTGTAACAAAGTTTATTTACAAAATAGATTAAATAGTTAATAATCTTGCAACATATATATATATATATATATATATATATATATATTATTTTTATAATTATTATTAATGATGATGATAATTAACATCCACTAAGACCAATGTGGCCTATCAAACCGTTAAAAAGTAAGAGATTAATTGCAATTTTTAATATTTGATTTCTATGATCAAAAACAAGGGAAAGAGGTGCTCCTAGATCACTGTAGTTTTGTTGACTTAACAAGTCAAAAAGATTAGTAGTGTGGCAAATGTTTTGAAACCAACTGTTTGAGAGTAAATGTTTTTTCATCTTGAACCTTCTTAGTATCGCAAAGGTGATAGATTCTTTTGTCTCGGGATGTTTTGGGAATAGACCAACCTTCGATTTCACTCCAAATCTCATGAGAAATAATTCTTATCTCTGCAATTCTCTTTTTCTTCTTACTGCATGTCAAGACTGAAAGAGAATTCTGGTTAGCAAGAGTGGGGTTGATTACCTCCTTACTTCCTTTTCCCTCTAGCTCCTTTTTTTGTTTGTTTGTCAAGTTGTCTATGCTCCTCCAAGCTTGACTTTTGGCTTCAGGAGTCATGACCCAGGGGCATCTAAGCCGTCAAAGTCACTCAGAGATCACACCTAACTTGGGACACACTAGCCCTTAGATGGTTGGATTTTTTTGCATATCTCCCCCCTAGCAGAGGGCACAACCGCCGCCTATGAGGTTTTAACCCAAGTCACCTTGTTTGTGAGGCCCATCCTCAACTCGTTGTATTAGTGGGAATTGACTTTCCTTATAGCTCCTTATCACCCCACAAATTATCATTACATTTGGAGGTAGCAGTATTTTTAATATATCCTTATTCTCCAAGATACTTTCTTCCTTTATCCCATGTCTTTTAATTTTGGTAATATAAGATGTATCATAAAATAACGGTTTTCGTACTTATTGGTTATTAACTATTTAATTTATATAACTACTTTAATTTTTAATATATTTATAAAAGATAACATAAGTATTATAAAAAATAATAAAAAATATCTTAAATATATATTTAAAATAATAATAATATATATGTACTTGTGTATTGTTAAGCATGAAAGTCATTTCTAAATACAAATAATTTATAGAGATTTATTACAAAACTTTATTTTTAAAATGTTTTTAAAAATAAATAAAGTTTTAAATAAAATTGTTCATCATGTTTCATGAACTTAACCATTTAAGTTAAAAGTTTTCCGAATTTTATTAGATGGAGTTCACAAAACCTCACGATGAACTCAAAAGTTGTAAATGAAACATAAAAAGAAAGGGAAACAAAATAATTAAATTCCCTATATTTACGCCGATAGGCGTGACTCCCTATCAAAATTGGTAAGTTAATCATTTTCTTAATTAATTTTTTGATCGGATGGCCTGAATTTAAAGATGCCAGTATATCCTTGTAGTCATCACTAAATCAATGAATGAAATTTGCTACAGTAACTTTTTTGCATGTCTAGAACACATACTTAGGCCATACTTAAATTAATTTTTTACAAAGCATGATTAAAAATTTACTGTGGTTATTCTTTATGGACACGTATAAGGATGAGGACAAATAAAATTTTAAAAAATAAATAATAGAAAGTTTAAGAAAATAAATAATGAACACATGCATGATCATTTCTTTTTGTTACATTAACCTAACGACGCGTGCATCAAAGATGAACAATCGAGCGGCGATTTTCCTCAGGTTTGTGAAATGTGCATCTTTTAGCTCTTCGTATTCTGAAACGTAAGCCTATTCGAATGATCATTTCATTTGGTTACATTAACCTAACGATGCCTGGATCAAAGATGAACCACTGAGCGACTGTTTTCTTCAAGTTTGTGAAATGTGCATCTTATACCTCTTCGTATTCTGAAACGTAAGGCTATTCAATTGTTTTCCAAGTGTTTTCTCCATTAATTTAACAATTACACGACCCGTCACACTACTCAGAATGCAAATAGCAATTCATGGATACAAACTGAGAGCCAATAGGTTCATTTGGCCATGCAGAAATTTGTAACAGGGCAGAATTCAGGCATGTTCGACAGTTTAATATCGTTAAATCTCTCAAACACTGTGTTATGTTATATAGGTCCATTTGGGCATGCAGAAATTTGTAACAAGGCAGAATTTAGGCACGATCGACAGTTTAATATCGTTAAATCTCTCCAACGCTATGTTATGTTATAGATTTAAAATGGGAGGGGCTAGTTCCCAGAAGAAGCATTATGGGCCCTCTTTTTTGTACATATACGTGTCAGACAAGCTGACAACTGTCACATCATATTTACATTCACATTACAAACCACATTGTAGCAAATATATGCTGCTGCGCAGCGTCAGGGATCGAAACCTGGTGGGGAGCGTGGCAACCGACAGCCCCAACCATCGTATCATGCACTCGCGTGCATGCTATGCTATAGATATGCTCTATTGAACTATAAGGGGTAGCAGTTGAATTTGCAGGAGAAAAAAATTAGGTCTTTTCCCTAAGTCTCAGCCATTGGGAATCTATTCAACTCTATGGGAAGCTGATGACTAGGCTATAAGAGGAGGGTTGGAGAAGATCAACTGGAGAAAAGTGCCCTTCTCTGCATATTATAGTGATTTCGACATTAAAGGGTGCGTAGTGCCTGGTAATAAATTGTGTGCTTCGAACCCTAAGAATTGGTGGGAAGGTCTGGCTTATAGACAGCTCAGTCCTTCAGAAATGGAGAGATACGAGTGGGTGCGAAGGAATCACGTGATATATGATTATTGCACCAACAGGTCCAGGTACCCTGTCACACCTCCATAATGTGTTCCCGGTGTTTGAGTTCGCTCTCAAATAGTGCCCCATTGCTATGCAAGACCATTGAAGAAAATTATACATGGTATGGTGTAAGTATGGTATTGTGAATATTGAACGTAATAATTCGGTGGATTGAACTGGTTGCACTACGTCAGAAGCAGTGAGGAAAGAAATCATATTGCTAATACTATGTAAAAGCTTTAGGATAATTACGCATGATAAATATTTTTTTATGATTACTACGTGCTTACTGCTCGCATGTCTATCACAAGCAACTGTTAACTATTTATATGGGAGTGTATGCACCACTGCCTAATAAGCAAAGTTGGAATGTGTCTGATTTCATAATAATATCATGTATTTAGCCTTTTTTAGATGGATATAATTTTTTTGAGATGCAAATTATTTATATACTATTTGTATTTTAAAAGATTTATAAGATTTTTTTCTCTAAATTGTATTTTTTTGTATCTCACAGAATTTCGTGCTTTTATATATAAATTAGAATGGTGAAAGTTCATTTTTAAAGTTGACTGATCGGGATTGGGGTTTGGCAGAGCCAAGAGCTTTGAGAAGGGCCAATGGGTGCGGACCTGAAACAGTTATGCGCAGGGGCCTAAATTTTTTTGAAGTTTGCCAGTTCAAATCGCATATCATTGGCGGAAGTGGAGGGTTACAAAGAGAAGCAAGGATATCCTGATCCCCGACAACGATAAAGGAGGAACCTCAAACAGTGAGCCAAGATTGTGCTATGGAAATTCTCATTATAAATGCATCAAAAGAACTCAACACTATCAGAGCTAAGAGCTCTAAGAAGGACCGATGGCCGCGGACCCAAAATGAGCATGCACATGAGCATAAAATATTTGAAGTCCGTCAGAGAATATCGCATATTGGGTCGCGGAAGTGGAGTGCTACAAAGAAAGCCGAGGAGGTGTCGATCCCCGATACTGATAACTCTGAGCTGCATTAATGAGGGTCATTGGGACTTATACGTTGTCTTCTTAACTCACCCTTGATGATTCGTCACAGGCGAAACACGATAGTGACCATATTGTACTCATTACTGATATTAGTGAAGTGAAATGATTTCAAATTCGAATGCTAGATTAGGTTTATCTTTTATTTATTTATTTATTTGTCAATTTATTTGAAACAATAAGTAGAAATCTTTTATTTTAATTAGAAAATAAATAAAATTTGTGAGTGGCCAAAGTGAAATTTGAGCGGGTTTGCATACTGTAAAATCCAACGAGCCCTGATGCAGAAGCGCTGGGAGAGAATCTGCAAGCAATTTATAGGAATTATGAGGCCATCCTCTTGTCTAAGCTCCATATCCCTCAGGCTGTTCTTCGCCAGCTTCACTCTTACATCCTGCATTCTTTATATTCCTACGCTACAGGGCGCTCTTGATCCCACGTCATGGCTTCAATCTGCGGGACCTGCTCAAGAATCAGACGTTTCAGGAAATACTACCATTGCTCTCTGCTTCGGCGTTCTTGGTGATACCGCTGAAAATGAAGAATGTTGGGGATTTTTCTAGTAAAATCCCAAAAAAATATAAACTAAACACAGAGACAATGCTCTATTTTTCTCCAGGATCTTTAACACAAGGAAGCTTAAAAGGTTTCTAAGCAGAGCATTACATACACCCACAATATCTTTGTATTCATTAAAACAAAATTCCTGATACAAGATTCATCCTCTTTCACTCAGAGGGATTCACCAAAAAACATTTCAACAACAGAAAACATTACTCTGTCTCCTCCTAAGATTTTACAATGCTGTGTGTAAAAATATCTTTTACATTCACTGCTGTAAAAAGAGCTTTTACATATACTGTTGTAATAACAATTCTTACATATGCTATAAAAAAAAATTTCTTACATTACATTCACTGTGCGGTGAAAAAAACATTTCTTTAGTCACACCATTTACACACTTCTGGTTTTAAAAAAAAACTTGCTTTCCTTCTTCATGCTTCTGCGCTTGTTACATTACATATCCATCAATACAACCTTTATATGCGCTGCTGCACATTTCAAAATCCCTGCACAGAAAAATTAACCCCTGCTCTAGTTTTGTTTGCTTCGCCTTAGTTTCGCACTGTTGTGCGTATGTTTTTTTGCAATACAATATGAAAGTCAACTCATAACAAAACATATATATCGTATACGATAAATATGCAACCAAATAATAAAATAAAAGGACTTACCCATACCTCCGTAAGCAATAAAAACATTAAAATTTAAAGTTTCGACCAACCTTTTACCTATCACAATAACTTTGCATTAAATACTTTTACGGCGGTCAAACAAAAACTTTTACGGCACGTCAAAATTTATTTGCTGCAGGTCTGAGATGTCCGTCAACCGTTGATCTGCCCTCAAAAAATCCAACGGTCGAGGTGAATATCGGAAGGCCTTTATCTGCTGAACGTTATGTCCCGATGGAATGGTTGTTTTGGAGAAGGTACATTTTACGCGTGGCAAAATCTTATTGCATCGGGCGCGTTTGTACGAAAACTGCTTGCTAACCAAAAGTGGTCCGATAAGCTCACGGCGGTTTTGCTGGATTAAACGTTGTTTGACTGAGCGGCAGTTGAAATTATATTTTCAACACTCCCCTTTAATTTCAACTGTTGGGTTATCAGTCACACCCAAACACTTCCTCAAAAATTCAAAGCTTTTCTGATCCAATGGCTTTGTCAGAATGTCTGCAACCTGTTCCTGAGTCCTGCAATGTTGTAAAACAATTTTTCCATTGCTTACCAATTCCCTGATGTAATGAAACCTTATGTCAATGTGTTTCGTTCTCTTATGAAACACCGAATTCTTAGATAATGCAATAGCTAAGCTATTCTCACAAAAAATCACCGTTTCTTTTGCCTGCTCCTGGCCTAAGCTCCTTAACATCCTTCTCATCCAAACTCCTTGACATGCTGCTGTTGTAGCTGCCACATATTCAGCCTTTGTTGTAGACAACGCTACAATAGCCTGCTTCTTAGAAGCCCATGAAATGGCTCCTAAACCCATGTGAAAAACATAACCGGAAGTGCTTTTCCGGTCATCTACATTTCCAGCCCAATCACTACCAGTGTATCCAATTAAATCTGAATGTTCTGAGACAGAATATAAAATGCCAAACATTTTTGTACCTTTAACATACCTCAAAATTCTTTTTGCTGCCTGCCAATGTGCTTCCTTTGGCCTCTCCATGAATCTGGAAATTAAACTAACAACAAAACATTATATCTGGTCTAGTTGCAGTTAAATACATGAGGCTGCCAACTATGCTCTTATACAAACTAGGATCAAAATCCTTGCTGCTGTCCTCTTTTCTCAGTTTTAATCCCATTACTGTGGGAGTGATTGCTGCCTTGCACTCTTGTATATTAAATCTGCCCAACACTTCATTTACTTATTTAGCTTGTGAGATGAAAATTCCATTTTCATTTTGATCTACTTCTATTCCTAAGAAGTATCTCAGCAAGCCCATGTTAGTCATTTCAAATTCTTCCTTCATGACTGATTTGAAATTCTCAATGAGATAAACATCATTGCCTGTGAAAATAACATCATCAACATACAACACAACAATTAAAATTTTACCATCTTTTTCTTTGATGTAGAGGGTGGGTTCTCCCTCACACTTCTCAAATCCTTTTTCCAGTAGATAGGAATCTATCCTACTGTACCATGCTCTTGGCGCTTGCTTCAACCCATAAAGAGCTTTCTTCAATCTGCACACTTTGTGCTCTTCACTTTTCTTCTCATAGCCTAGAGGTTGCTCAATATAAACCTCTTCCATTAACACTCCATTTAGGAATGCTGACTTCACATCCATTTGGTAAACTTTCCACTTGTTTTGTTCTGCTATGGACAACACTTCTCTCACGGTTTCCATTCTTGCAACCGGTGCGAAAGTTTCCTCATAGTCTCTCCCATACTGCTGCTTGTATCCTTTGACAACCAGCCTTGCCTTGTGTCTTTGTATTTTGCCTTCAGCATTACTCTTGGTATTGTAAACCCATTTAACTCCAATGACTTCTTTACCTTTTGGTATCTCAACTAAATCCCATGTCTTGTTTCTTTCTATGGCATTGATCTCCTCATCCATAGCTTCTATCCATTTCCTATCCTTAATTGCATCTTCGAAATGAATAGGGTCATCAACGTGACAATACAAAGCAAACAAGGAATTCATTCCTTCATCATAAATATTACTTAAATTTCTGAATTTCTTACCTCTTTCATTTGGTGTGCAAGTACTTGAAGATGCACTTGAATTTCCTCCTTGTGGTGTGCTTGGAGAAGCACTTTCATTTCTCCTCAAGGGTGTTCCTTGTTGTCCTTGTGTTGGCGCTACTGTTTGGGGATGTATTTTAGACATCTCCTCATCATCGTCATCATAAGACAAACAATTTTTAACATTCATTGTTTTCTCTATGCTTCCATCCCAAGCTTCCTCCTCAATGACCTGAACATCTCTACTCACAAAAAACTTCTTGGTAGATGGGATATACAACCTGTAAGCTTTGGATTCCTCACTATATCCAATGAAAATACATTTCTCGCCTTTGCTGTCCAACTTCCTCCTTAGCTGATCTGGAATGTGTGCATAAGCCACACAACCAAAAACCTTCATGTGGGTGACTCCTTGCTTTCTCCCACTCCACGCTTCTTCTGGCACTTTGTTCATCACTGCTTTTGTTGGACACCTATTCAAGATATATACTGCACAGTGTACAGCTTCAGGCCAATAATCATTTGGCAAATGCTTTGCCTTCAACATGCTCCTCGCCATATCCATGATGGTCCTGTTCTTCCTTTCAGCAACTCCATTTTTCTGCGGAGTGTACCTTGCTGTAAATTGCTTATGTATTCCATTTTCTCTACAAAACCGTAGAAAGTCTTTGGAGATATACTCACCTCCTCTATCAGTTCTCAGAACTTTGATATGCAGCCCGCTTTGATTTTCTACAAGTGCTTTGAAATTTCGAAATTTTTCAAACACTTCGCTTTTGTTCTTTAGAAAATAAGCCCAAGTCTTTCTAGTAAAATCATCAATGAATTTTAGAAAATATTGGCTGCCTGCTAATGATGGGGTTTGCATCGGTCCACATAAATCTGAGTGGACAATCTCTAAGGGTGATTTTGCCCTTATGCTTTTCGCTGATGGAAAACTTTCTCTATGTTGTTTCCCCAATATGCAACCTTCACAAAGGCTATCTGGTTTCTCTATCAATGGTAATCCTCTTACCATCCCTTTTCTACTCAACAAATTAAGACCTCCAAAGTTGAGATGTCCAAATCTCAAGTGCCACAACCAATTTTCATCATTTGGCACACTTTGGAAAGCCTCTTGGGTAACTGCTGCAATTACTTCTTTGTTTCTCAAATCTGCCCTTATTCTGAGAGGGAACATCTTGTTCCTCATCATCTTTACTTCAGCAATGCATCGTTTACTGGGTGATCTATCCATGATGGTGCATACATCATTCTCAAAGAAGACATTGTAACCCTTTTGAACAAGTTGTCCAATACTCAAGAGGTTACATCTCATTTCATGAACATAGTAGACATCTGCTATGGTTTTCTTTTCACCTTTCCTTGTAAATATCTTAATTTCTCCTTTTCCCATAACAGAAATTTTGCTATCAATTCCAAGTGTGACTTGTGACTTCACACTCTGATCTAAAGCAGAAAACAGGGCTATGTTTCTTGTCATATGGTTACTACAACCGGAATCTAGAAACCATATGTATTCACTGTTTGTTTCAGCCATATTACAAGCTAACAATACATTATCTTGGCTGATATTTTATCTAGTGATATTTGCACTAGATCTATTATTCATATCATGTTGTTTCTTCCTACATTCACTGGCATAATTCCTATATTTTTACAATAATAACATTGGACATTGGATTTTTCATACCTTTGTCCTTGAGCATGATGTTGTCCACTTTGTTTGATGCTGCCTTGGCCTTGGTTCTGATTTGGATTACTGCCTCTTCCTTGAGCATATGCTGGACTGTTTTTTCCACCTCTGTTTTGGCTTCTGCATCTTCCTCTCTTGCTTCCTCTGCCTTGACCTTTTCCTCTTCCAAAGGACATCTGGGCCTTGAAGGCTTGCTCTAGAGATGAGTTTACATTTCTACTCAACTTCTGCTCATGTGTTATCAGTGATGCATGAAGTTCATCAACTGAAAAGTTTGAGATATCCTTTGTCTCTTCTATGGTGGTGACAATCACATCAAACTTTGAGAGTAGGACCCTCAAAATTTTCTTCACAATCCTCCTTTCTTCAAGAATCTCTCCATAAGTCCTTATCTGTGTGACCAATCCAATCACATGTGTGAAGAATGAGTCAATATTGTCTGACTCCTTCATGCACAGATTCTCAAAATCTCTTCTCAGCAACTGTAGTTTTGTTTTCACTTTCTCCATGCCTTGATAGCCTGTCTTGAGGGTTTTCCATGCTTCTTTGGATGTCTTAGCTGATGCTATCCTTGGAAACACACTTTGGTCCACTGCTTGATACAAAAATACAAGGGCTTTTGAATCCTTCTTCCTATTGCTCTTCAACAAATCTTTCCCTGCCTGAGTTAACCTATTAAACTCATTTTCATCTGCTGGTTCTTCAAAACCAACTTCAACAAGTTCCCATAAATCTTGTGAGGCAAACAGGGCTCTCATGGTTATTGTCGAGTAGTCATAGTTTTTCCCATTAAACTGTGGGAGCTGGGTGTTAAACATACCCATGCTAGTGCTTGCGCTGGCCATTCCTTGCATTCTATGCTATGCTTCTAAATCCTTGACTATGTATTTAAAACATTGATTATTTCTTTAGCAGTAACACAAAGAAAACTTTGAGGAATACCTGGATTATTTTGCCTGAGACTTCACTCTGCTGGAAAAGTTGTTGCAGCAAAAAAAAAACTCCTTCTTTCAACTTCTTTAACACCTTTAAAGAGCCTGGACCTGCTCCGATACCACTGTTGGGGATTTTTCTGGTAAAATCCCAAAAGCAAAATAAACTGAACACAGAGACAATGCTCTGTTTTTCTCCAAGATCTTTAACACAGGGAAGCTTAAAAGGTTTCTGAGCAGAGCATTACATACACCCACAATACCTTTGTATTCATTAAAACAAAATTCCTGATACAAGATTCATCCTCTTTCACTCAGAGGGATTCACCAAAAAACATTTCAACAACAGAAAACATTACTCTGTCTCCTCCTGAGATTTTACAATGTTGTGTGTAAAAATCTCTTTTACATTCACTGCTGTAAAAAGAGATTTTACATATACTGATGTAATAACAATTCTTACATATGTTGTAAAAAAAAATTCTTACATTACATTCACAGTGCGGTGAAAAAAACATTTCTTTACTCACACCATTTACACACTTTTGGTTTTAAAAGAAAACTTGCTTTCCTTCTTCACACTTCTGCTTGTTACATTACATATCCATCAATACAACATTTATATTCGCTGCTGCAAATTTCAAAATCCCTGCACAGAAAAATTAACCCCTGCTCTGGTTTTGTTTGCTTCGCATTGGTTTCGCACTGCTGTGCGTATGTTTTTTTGCAATACAATATGAAAGTGAACTCATAACAAAACATATATATGGTATATGATAAATATGCAACCAAATAATAAAATAAAAAGACTTACTCATATCTCCGTCAGCAATAAAAACATTAAAATTTAAAGTTTCGACCAACCTTTTACCTATCACAATAACTTTGCATCCTATCACAATAACTTTGCATTAAACACTTCTACGGCTGTCAAACAAAAACTTTTACTGCATGTCAAAATTTATTTGCTGCGTGTCTGAGATGTCCGTCAACTGTTGATTTGCCCTCAAAAAATCCAATGGTCCTGATGAACGTTATGTTCCGATGGAATGGTTGTTTTGGAGAAGGTACATTTTACGCGTGGCAAAATCTTATTGCATCGGGCGCGTTTGTACAAAAACTGCTTGCTAACCAAAAGTGGTCCGACAGTTTTGCTGGATTAAACGTTGTTTCACTGAGCCACAGTTGAAATTATATTTTCAACAAAGAAGAATTAATGGAATTCGACCCTGAGCTTTCCGGCATAAGCCTGGCCGAGGAGAGTATTGCACAGAGAAGGGAAGAAACGATAAGTAGTGCATTGGTAGCCAATATTGAAGCACCAGCATCTCAAGGAATTAAAGAATCATATCCCCTGGTTCCTGCGTTCTTTATTTTTGGGGACTCTACAGTTGATGCCAGAAATAATAATTATCTTGGAACATTTGCCAGAGCTAATAATCCTCCATACGGAAGAGATTTTGATACTCACTTACCAACAGGCAGATTCTGCAATGGCCGTTTCACAATCGACTACCTAGGTTCGTTCAAGAAAAAGCCCTTTAATATTTGATTTCTTTGTTGAATCTTGAAAATTCGTCATTCTCAGTGTAGGTTGCGGCTGAATTATTTATTTATTTTGAATGCCACAACGGTTCTCATGGGGCTGCCATTTGTTCCCACGTATCTTGGATTGGGAGGAATGTACCAACACATGTAGCAGGGGGTTAATTTCGCTTCTGCAGGTGCAGGAGTTTTGTTTAACAGCGGTTCTGATCTGGTTACCTCAAATCCCCATTTCCGAAGAAACTTCCTGCTCTTTTATATCTTCTTGTTTGAGGATCCCTATTTTCGACGAAAATTCCTGTTCTTTATATCTCCTTGTCTGAGGATCCCCATTTTCGAACAAAATTGCTGTTCTTTTATAGGTTCTTGTTTGGCCCAGGGTTAGCATTTGGAGTCTGATAATAGGGTCGTTAAATTGCAGGGGTAGCACATATCCCTGACTCAACATATCCAGCAAGCCTCAGATACGTTCCAGACAATGTCCCTATTCTTAGGTGAAAAGGCGGCGAAGGACATAGTATCGGAGTCTCTGATATACGTTTCCATTTCAGCAATGACTACATTCATTTCTACCTGCGCAATGTCTCTGGAGTTCGATCGATTAGTTCTCCATGGAAATTCAACCAGCTACTCATCGAAACCATTAGTAATGAATTGCAGGTATTGGTATTTACTCTTTCTGCCTATTTTGAGTCTCAGTGATTAAAAACTAGCATTTGCACCTTATGTTGCAAAGGAAACGCCATAAGGCATAGAGTGGGGAAGACCCATAAGGCATAGAGTGGGGAAGAATAGCGACATGTGAATGGACATTGTTGAAAACAAGGGTGGATGATAATGAGTTACAATTGCAATAGTTAGTTATGTGTACTCTGAAAATGGATATTTTGCTATGGTCAATCTAACACATTCATTAATTAGATGACAACGAAAGAGTTTCGAGCTCAAGATGAACCAACACGAATCAACTACCTAAATTATTCCTCAATCAGTGGAAATAACCATTTCCCTCCTTTGATACCTAAAATACATTGTAGGAGACTGATTCTTCAAGTAATTTAATATAACTAACAATTTCCCCAAAAGATGCAAAGAGAGGCCGATAAAAATGTTAAATTGAAAGAATTGCATTTTGGTTCAAAATAATAAATATTATAATAATTCAATCATTCAAACTAAACCTAGTCAATAAATTGCCTAAAATAAATTAAATCCTTAATCAAAATTATACAAATTATTATTCTTCGTTTCTCTCAACTATTTATATAATAAAATCCAATCAATCATTCAAAATTGAGCACATCAGGCAGGCCAGTCCACTTTGCCTACAATAAAACTCATTGGGTTTCCAAATCCATAGGTTGAGATTGAGCCCCCGCTTTGCCCACAATAGAACTCTCTGGGCTTTCAGACCCATAGGTTGAGATTGATCCACAACCTGTTGCTACTAGTTTTGCTAGTAATTCAAAGGTCTTCTAAATAACATGATGTGTGGCTCAGGACGATGAATGGCTTAGTGCGCCCATCCACGAGACTGCTGAACTCCAATGCTTGCCATTCGTTCTGGACCAAAAAGAATATCAATTTGGTTAAAATTATTAATATGTTTATAATAATAAAAATAAAAAATAAAACAAACAAATAGATTATCGCATTAAAAATGGCATTTGAAAACAAATTAGGCGTTGATTACCACATTGGGAAGTTGGCAAAACAGATGCATTTGCATTAAAAATAGCATTTGAGAAAAAAATGCGGTGCTTACCTCATTGAGAAGTCAGTTCAACTCACCACCTAGACAACCAACAATCAAGCATACCCACACTCAAAGATAAAACTATAAATATCTCAAAGAAACTTTGATATGCATCTGATTGTAACTGACCAAAAGCAGTGGTCAGGCATTTATTTAATATATGTCCAAACTTCCAAGAAATGATTTGCAATGTAAGAACAACATGGACACATCGTCTCCTTCTCTGAATTTATTTAAATACCTAGCATTCTAACTTTAAAGGGACCTACATAAATTCATGGAAAACCTTCAATCTAGACATCAATAGGTTGTCTTGGGTGGAGGGCCATGATGACAAAGAATTTCGAATACATCTTATAAGGATATTTTGAAGTTAACAGATATGATTGCGGGATTGGAACAATCGTCGATCCTTCAATTTAGCAAAAGAAAATTTCTTAATAAATTCCAGATATCATGGGCGACGATTCCTTCAATTTTATTAAGATATTTGACATTACATCCTTTTATATACTCACTGTGAGGTTCTTATTTTCACTTGACAGAAATCAAGCAGGTCTAAAACCAAAGGCTTGTCCAACAAAGAATGAAAAGCTCAAAATTGGATGCAGGGTTTTCCCCTAGCTTAAGGCCTATTCCACGACTAAGAATACATGTTAATTCATGACAGGCATCACTAACATGGTTTGAATACTTGAAATCTTGTGTTGCTTTTATCACTTAAGTGTTTGGAGTAAGCTTGTTCTTTGTCACATTAAAAATGGCATTTGAAAAGAAATTAGGTGCTGATTACACCTTGGGAAGTTGGAAAAACAAATGCATTTGCATTAAAAATGGCATTTGAAAACAAATTAGGTGTTGATTACCACATTGGGAAGTTGGTAGAACAGATGCATTTGCATTGAAAATAGCATTTGAGAACAAAAATGTGGTGCTTACTTCATTGAGAAGTCGGTTGTTGGGAAGCAATATGGCAGTTTCTGAAGGGAGAACCACATGTCTGGAGATGACACACAATGCCCAATCATCAAAATAATCCATTAGGGTGAAATAAAACCCTAATTATAGATATTCAACTCACCACCTAGATAGCCAGCAATCAAGCATACCCACACTCAAAGATAAAACTATAAATATCTCAAAGAAACTTTGATATGCATCTGATTGTAACTGACCAAAAGCAGTTATCAGGAATTTATTTAATATATGTCCAAACTTCCAAGAAATTATTTGCAACGTAAGAACAACGTGGACACATCGTCTCCTTCTCTGCATTTATTTAATTACTTGGCATTTTAACTTTAAAGGGACCTACATAAATTCATAGAAAACCTTCAATCTAGACATCATTAGGTTGTCTTGGGTGGAGGGCCATGATGACAAAGAATTTCAAATACATCTTATAAGGAGATTTTGAAGTTAACAGATGTGATTGCAAGATTGGAACAGTCGTCGATCCTTTAGCTCGGCAAAAGCAAATTTCTTAATAAATTCCAGATATCATGGGCAACGATTCCTTCAATTTTATTAAGATATTTGACATTACATCCTTTTATATACTGACTGTGAGGTTCTTATTTTCACTTGACAGAAATCAAGTAGGTCTAAAAACAAAGGCTTGTCCAACAAAAAATGAAAAGCACAAAATTGGATCCAGGGTCTGCCCTTGGCTTAAGGCCTATTCTACGACTAAGAATACATGTAAATTCATGACAGGCATCACTAACACGGTTTGATAGTGTTGATTATTAAGCATACATCTATTCCATAGAAAAAGACAGAAAGTGAGTACATGACCAAGCCTCTGTATGTGCGCAACATAAACTAACCCCATCATTAAATCCACACATGAAAAAGTATTACAATATTTGAAGAATGCACCAAACCCCATACAAACTAGGTGTCTAAGAGATGAAACTATCATTTTGCTCAACGATCAACGATCAAACTTCGTTCAATAGTCTAACACCACAAATCTACGGTCAACAATAGGACACGGCATCAATTGAGGCAATTCATTTCAAAGGGAAATGCTATTTTTTAATATAATTTTTTTATTTAATTTTTTATATTAATATTGAAAAAATATATTTTTAATTTATTTATATTTATATTCAACTTTAATTCAGCATTATTTATTATTTATTTTGATAAATTTTAAATATATATTAGTGAATAATTTATTATTTATTTTGTTTTTTTTTAATTAAAAAAAATGAAAAAATAGATGAGTTTTAGTACCTTTTAAAATTCATTGACTTTTTTGGGTTTTGGCTTAGAAAATGACACTAGAACAAAAATCTCGGCTCATAAAGTTGACGAGGTGACATTTAATCTTTATTTATTTTTCTTTTAATTTCAATCTTTCCAAATTTTAATGTTACACCTAAAAACTATATATTGAAATATTTCTTAATATTATAAAATTTAATATATTTTTTTAATAAAATATTTAGAACAGTTTATCAATCAAATTTGAAATAAATTTAAATCCAAAATTTTATCATTGAATTTTGGTTAAAAATAGGAAAAAGAAAATTCTACTTCAGACAACAAAAGATTTCCGATTAACTTTAGTCTCTGGATACTTCAGGCACAGCTCCACTCAGATTTCTCAAGTTACTCACCGCCGATGCACAATTTATCGATTTTCGTCATTGCAGGCGCAACCGTCTCAAATCTCATCTTCCAAGGTATATATAATTACTATCTTCTTGAATGTTGATCTATACAGTACAATCCTAAACAAGTAAACTAGCAATTGTCCCAAAAGGTACAAAGAGAGGCTGGTAGGATTATTAATTTGGAATTGTAAAATTTAGTAGCAAATATTGCAGAGGGAAATCCCATGATATTACAGAATGAAATCCCATCCTGTTTCAAGTAAAACTGAGAAATTTCATATACCACAATACAAGTAACATTGAAACCAATCTTGTAGAGTGAAATCCCATCATATTACAAAATGAAATATCATTATATAGGATTTATTACGGTCATTACAGAGAAAATTAGCATAAGTGGAGAGCTGATTCAGAAGGTATGACATGGACTCTGTAGAGTGAATCCCCTAATCTTGTAGAGTGAATCCCATCATATTACAGAATGAAATAGAAGTCTAAAGGATTTATCAAAGACATTACAAAGAACGCTATCACAGTGGAGAGCTGCTTCACAAGGCAGGACATGGATTCTGCTTATTCACCACAGAAACTCTTGTTGTTGAAGATGAGAAGTAGCACAAAAGTAAGTCATTCCACAACTACTACAAACTTACAAAAATATTAACATCCTGCAAATATTCTCATCTATGAGGAGCTTTGGGGGCCTATAGATTACAAGAGAATAGCAGAAATTCTTCACTAAAAATGTTAGTAGCGTACTGATCATCTTGGCGGTTGGAGACAGAACTGGTGTTGAAGCTCTCTTTCCTCACAAACCCAGCAGGGGCTTTCTTGTCATAATTCTGAGTACAAAATTTGACTGTCATTTTCTGCATCTTTCTATTTATATACATTGTTTGAACTCCTGTACAAAATTTCCCACAGAAGAGAAACAAAAGATATTACAATCATATTGTAAGAGAAATGATCTGGCTACTAACAAATGAAAACCAACATGAAATGATGATTCAAGCACTACAAAGCTAAATCCTAGTTTTCAAAATACATTCTGTATTAACTACATGTGGGCATCAGACTGTCCTTGTACAGTGACTTAAGCTATTTGGCTAGCAAGAAATGAAAAGAATTCAAAACAAAGATGTTATTACTAATCAAGTTTGACACAAGAATAGATATGCATATTAAGGGACACAGCCACCTTTAAAGGAAAAGAAACAAATAATACTAAGATCCCCAGATATATATATATATATATAACAATAGTGTGCAGTTATTTCAACGAGGCTTGTCAAGGTAATCCCAGCTATTGTGGATCATGAGGCATTACTTTAAGAGACAATTACGAGATCAGTTTCAAAGCAGAGCTGTAGGCGATGGATCAAACAACATAGAAGAACTTTATGCTTTTTGGTAGATTCTGAAAATAGCAATAGAGAAAGGTTTAAATTTTCTACAGGTGATAAGAGATTCACAACACATTGCAGAGAGGTCAAATGGAAATTTCAATCAGGAAAATTTGCAGCTGGCCCATCATTGGACGGAATCAGAGAAGCAAGGAAAAATTCCATGTCATTATCTTTTCAGCATGTCTGCAAGGGATAAATATGAAGGCTGATATATTGTTCAAGTAAGCACCGAGGATGCAGAACAGATGGATGGAGATGATTGAATACCCCATCTGGACCTTCTCATTCAATCTATTTCTAATCAAGCTATATAGTAATGACCTTTTGGATGGCTGTTTTGGAAGCAGTGTCAAAACTTAAACATCATACTTGCCCTAAAATTATTATAACCGTTTACATGCTTTCCAGGACTTTAATTGCATACCATAGTTACACATAAAATCCACGCCATTAATCACATAACAGTTTGAAATAGTTCAGCATGCCTTCATAACATTGGAGATATTCCAACTGTGTTCATATTTGTCAATAATCCTGGATGACTTTAATTACAGTTCTCAGACCCTCTCCTTTAAGCATGTGATCAAATGCCTTGTTGATGTCAGCAAAAGAAACCTTGTCTGTAACAAATTTATCCAGTTTAAGCTCCTGCAAATTTAACAATCAAGGAAGGAAAGATTAAAAACGTAATTATAACTCTAATTAGATATGATAAGCATAGATTGCTCCCGTCATGGTACGGACAAAAAAAAACAACTGGGAAACATGACCACACAGTATTATCTACAATTATGGTTTGAATAAGTTGTTACAACTATGTTATGAAGTCTTACCCCATTCAAATACATCTCTACAAGGCCTGACAAATCAGTACGAGGCTTGTAATTTCCAAAGAAGGTTCCTTTCAACATTTTCTCGCTCAGAAAGTTTACAGGATTCGTTTTAAAGACTGCGTCTGAACGAGGGACCCCTGTTAAAACGACTACACCCCAACCCTGCAAAAACAGAACTCTGATATCTTACCCCATTCAAATACATCTCTACAAGGCCTGGCAAATCAGTACGAGGCTTATAATTTCCAAAGAAGGTTCCTTTCAACATTTTCTCGCTCATAAAGTTTACATGATTCGTTTTAAAGACTGCGTCGGAACGAGGGACCCCTGTTAAAACGGCTACACCCCAACCCTGCAAAAACAGAACTCTGATATCAAACATATGCATTTCCTGCATTTTCTTAATTAAATCGAAGCAATCAGTTTAAAGCTACAGCTTAGAATTGAAATGATTGATGTATCTTAAACCAAAGGAAACAAAGAGCTAGTACATCATGGCAGCATTCCAAAGCTTGAACCATGGCCTCAATACTCCCTGTGCATTCGACACTGCAGTCCACCCCTCCATCAATTTTTTCCGCAATTACCTGTAAGCATTTTTTATAAGTGTTTGGAAATTAAGAGTCTACACTGCTTTGAATGGATGGTGAGTGAGTGCACTCCATGCGAAAACTTAAAATCTCCCCCACCTAAGCACTAAAGTACCACACTAGTCAAAAGCAACCAATACTCTGATCTGGGAGAGAGTTTGATGATCATTTTGGGCAGCTCAATGTACCTGCTGAATAGGTTTTTCGTACTCTTTAGGGTTTATAAATTCCATTACCCCAAATTGTTTTGCTGAGAAAGGAAAGATTACAAGAAAGGGTTAAAAAGACAATTCTACAAGTCAACATATCAACATATGTAAACAGATTTTCCAATAATGGAAGTGGGAAATATACAATTACCTCGTTCATATCTCTCATTATTGAAATCGATTCCAATTATTCGAGCAGCTCCTGCAATTCTTGCACCTTCACAAGCCTGCGTAGTTAAACTCGGGTCAGAAGGCTAACATATAATTAAACTCTACCCTCATCATATTGGTCCCAATGAAAATGCAGGTAGGGGAAGTGAACAGAATAGTCCCTAGAAAAAGGTTTGAGGACTTTAAAACTGCAACAGATACTAATATGCATACAGTGGAACATAAAGAGGGAACTTGTTATTAGTACTTACAACAAGCCCAACAGCCCCCAGGCCAAATACTGCTACTATCGAACCCTTCTTGGGTTTGCCTGCGTTCAAAGTAGCACCCATCCCTGATTCCACAACAGAGAAGAATTTTACACAACAATTCCAGTCAAAGAAACCATTATGAAGGATTTTATAATTATTAAAAGTACAGCGAGCAAAAGTCCTCGCAATTCACATGCCCACTTTGTAAAACACTATACATTGTTAACGAGGTCAATTATTTCATTTCTTCAGTCAAACTTAATATATTATCATCTCAAAATTACTTATAAAATCTTCTACAATTCAGGAAAGTAGTTTTTGCATAAATGGCAGGCTGCATCCAGACTTGGAGTCGCTCTGCATTGAGTAAATTCTGTTTTGATAGGAGATCCAAGGGCAATATAGGCCTTGCGGGGCAGGGGGTGTTTAGAGATGAGCATGGTAACATTCCAGGGAGGTTAGACAAGTTTTGGAATAGAATACCTAACAGGTAAGCAGAGATAACTTGTAAAATCTTCTACTATTCAGGAAAGTAGTTTTTGCATTAATGGCACGCTGCATCCAGACTTGGAGTCCCTCTGCATTGAGTAAATTCTGTTTTGATAGGAGATCCAAAGGCAATATAGGCCTTGCGGGGCAGGGGGTGTTTAGAGATGATCATGGTAACATTCCAGGGAGGTTAGACAAGTTTTGGGCACAACACACACACATATATATGAGAGCACTGGATTTATCAGAGGGTTGGTGGATGGGAGATTGCTGAAGAAGCTGTGGTCTCTTTCCCAATTTCCCTGTGATCCCAGTTTCTGTGGGAAAACTCTCAACATCCAATAAAGGTTGCCAACTACACTCAAGGGAATCAAGTTTTTCTTAAACTCTCAATGAAATTTTGTTTTTTCCTTCTAGCAGAACCCTTTCATTCAGATGTGCTTTTGCATGCTGCAATCTAGAAAAACTTCTTGTCACTTTCATCGTGACAAAACATGAAGAGTGTAAATTTCAGACAATAATCTAAAAAGATTTTGCGAACATTTTTTGTCATGTTTATCAAGCCAAAGCATGAAGACTCTAAGCTTCAGAGAAAATTCTTTCAAATTAAACAACATAACATTACAAAACATGCAAGTCCAGAACATAATTTTTTTTAAACTCACAAAACTAATTTCATTACTAATAATTGGGCGAAAGTTAAAACATTGCTTCCTAGAAGAGGGCACATATAGATATATATTAAAGAAAGGGTTGACACGAAAATAAAACACAAATCTCTGTTCTTAAAGTAGTCTTAAGCATGGAATACAATTCAGATTATTTTTTCTGGCTGACTACCGACCCTAAAGAGAGGGGAATTAGTTTAAAAACGTTTTGCCTGCTGGAAACCACATTGAGCTAGCACAGAATCCAAATACCAATTAACTCATAAAGTCACATTTAACTTCAGATACAAGGCATCGCACTAGATATATGGAAGCTTATGTAACAGAAACTACACATAATGATTTGATCTTAGAGAAAAGCACAACTCAGCGAAACATAGTATGTAATTGTACCTTAGACAAGGAATTGTGCAGATTGAGCTCCTCCTCAGTTGCTTTTCGTAGCTCACTGATTGATGATTTATCATCGTCATCATCTACGCAATCCTCTGCCATCTTGTACCTATATGCAACCCATGAAAGCATCCATTTAGACAGACATTTATATTCAATACAAATCTATGGGTTGGTGTATAAAGAAAGAAAAGTCAACAACCAGAGTCGTGTTTCTTGTATTTCTTTACATTCATCAATTTGTGAATATAACTATTAATGGCTGATAACAAGTTCAAAACACAAAGATGTACAGCACATGACATGTGCAACAACACCTTCAGTGAGAATTCCTATGGCTAAATACCAACTGTGTTTGCAATTGTAGCAAATGACAAGCCATTTGATTAAAGACTGCCCTCTTGAATATCTTGCACTGTAGAGGAAACAAAAAAACCCAGCCTGTGTCATCTTCGTCAAGTATATTTGAGGCCCAGGACCTCACACAAACATCTATGTTTAACGCAGAATACTAATGTAAGATTTGGTAATAATAAAAAATGTCAACAATCAGACTTGTGATTCTCTTATTTCTTTATTATATGTTCATCTATTCGAGAAAACAGAGATACAGAGCGTGAGATGTGCAATAAAACCCTAAGAGGGAATGGAGATGGCTAAATATCGGCTGTGTTTGCAATGTACATAAACCACCAAGAACAAACATCTAAACATCTTCAAGAACAAACTTCATTAATTCTGAAATAAATATAGACCCAATTTAACAATAGTATATAACAATTTGTTTTGAACAACACCAATTGGTATTGAGGCACCATTAATCTCCCATTCTCTATTAAAAAGCTATTAGATCATATTTGAAGAGCATGATCGTGAGGAAGAATCATACAAAATGCACATAAACTGTAGCTTCTACAAGAGGTATTGACCAGGCAATTTCTTTGTAGCATACAGCTTACAAAATAATGTTACAGAAAATCACCTTGTTGAGATTCAAGCCTGAATCTGCTTAAAATTGAACAATCTGGTTCTAGTCTTTCACTGGCAAGAGACCTCATTAGATCCATAGCTAATAGCAGCAAGGCTCAAATCCGACATGTTGGTTGCCCATCTTTTAGGTCCTCCTGCTGGGCCTTCAATGTTGTAAGCATAAGAAGCCACAGTTGAACCTTCACAATCCTGCGCCCTATCCATTCTCATGGTCCTCTGCAACACTATGAGACTCGAAAATGTAGAAAAGCTATTCCCCTCAAATGTATCAGCCTGCAGGCATACTTCATAATCAATTGCAGATTGAATGAGATAGGGATACTTTGAGTAGATATCCAGCACACCCAGTTTCTTCTTTTCGTAAGGGGCTAAGAAGTCACTCCATCCCTCTAACAGCAACCTGTCCTCTAAAAGATCGTCAGCAACAGCCAGATAAACAACAGAGGGCTTCTCCAGTCCAGGAATGTGAGCAACCCTCTTCATTATTTCCTCCTTACTACTGCAAATTTTCAAGTCCTTGCCATTTCTAGCTCTGGACCTCATCTCAAGCTTCTTGCAATGGATCATCCAGTCTTTCTCAATTCTCATATGAACCGTCACATATTTGGGTTGAAATATGAATGGGCTCATTCTGATTTTATTCTGATCAATTCCAGTTCGAGAGCTTAAGCTCTTTAGCTTGGATACAACTCTGGAGACTTCGGCGGACAAATTATCAACAAGAACGAGGCATTCAAAGACTCTGGCATAATCAAGAACAGGCCAATGGTCGTGCCAAAGAAAAGGGTGTTTACCCTCCAATTTAATAACGGTATGCCGATCGCTTTCAGGGGTATTGCATTGTTCCAGCTGTGCCATATCCCTTTCCACTGTCCACCGCCGCCCACTCCCCTTAGCCACAACGAAAACATCGGAAAAATTACGGGAATTCATGCTGCTTATGCGAACGAAGCCGTTGCAGAGGGAATTGAAACGATGGAGCGAGAAGAGGCGATCGACCAGGTGTCAGCATGACAATCAAGCCTAAACAAATACTAAGCAAATTGCCTAGTCCACCAGGTGTCAGCGTGAGAATCAAAAGGACGACGAAAGTCCCTTTCAAAGGAAGGCCTATCGGCCTAAATATGAATTTCGGTGGCTTTGTTAAGCTGCATATGTTGATGTAGACCGCCGGAAACAACTTATTACCCTCATTTTTACAAGGTTGTTGCAGAGCCCCATTTTTCTGGGCATTAATTCTTGATGCATAGATGTATGTAAAATGTTGAATAGCAGACTGGATTTTGTAGCTAATAAATACTTTGTTCTTGGCTCTGCAGTTAAATCATACCGGGTTAATATCAAGACATGGTCGTGGAATGTTTTTTTTTTCAATATGGAAGCCTGCAAGAAAGTTTAATTGAGAAAGAACCCAATATGTATAAACCACAAGCTGCAAAATTCACAAAGAGTTTTCCCTTGTTGCTAACCAATCAAACCAATAGGAGTTCCTTCATCCAAGACATTGTATTTCTTCCTCAGGAAGTCCTCTTCTTAGTACGCCTGTCTTCTGCAAACTCCAATCTGATATCCCACAAATCATCCCCCAGCTGTTCATTCTCGCAACAAATCCATACACCAGTGAATGCCATCGAGTATTTACAATTTTGATATTCTATCCAACCACGAGCTGTAGTCGGATGCAAGGTTCCTCCCCCTGCAACCCATTGGTCTGCAACATTAGTGGCCGTAGTGGACACAGCTAATTATAGCTCAGATTTACCAGAGATCATCACAGCAAAATTGGGTTACTTTGATCATTCCAGACCCATCAAATGGGATTATATGGTATATGAGAGCTTGGCCACAGAGAGGGATATTGTTGTATTTTCCAAAGGGATTAACCATAGACAAGGACTCAACATTGAAACCAAATATCTACGCTGCATATTCAACAATAGCATTGAAACTATGGTCACACTCTGCACAAGAATTCATTAGACGCAAGCATCCCAATGAATGAGTTCGTTATCAGCTCATTGCCTCTGAAATCACTCTTCGAATCCATGGGAAATCCATTCCTTCCGTCGCTTATTATAAAATCCCGCCATCTCATCATTCAAGCAAAAGTAGTACTCAAGATAATGCACAGAAAATGAGACTACTCTGTGCCTGCACCATGGTGTTCATTGGCCCTTATTTCCTTTCCGTTATGTTATGTGGATAAAAACACTGTATCGTTTAATTGAAATTTATGGATGGATTTGAATCATTGGCCCTTATTTCCTTTCTTTGGGTTCAGATCATTCAAGCCTTTAGTTCGCTTGACCAGGATGCCTCAAATTCAGTACTCAGATAAATACACCGATGATACTTATGAATACAGGTTTGTAACTCAGAGCTTGCGCTATTTTTTTTGTTAAAGAAAATATTTTTTTTTCTTTTTGGCTAGATGGTGGACTTTCAGATCCACTCAACCAACCGCATACTACATCTATCATTGACAACCTCCTATTGATTTAACCCTATAGATACATACAATTGCAGTTTCCCTTCATTGCCACTGTAATTTGGAGCCTGGTTCTTTATCATTCAAAGTTGCAGGGAAAGGAAGCTGAAGCGCTACAAATCCATACTTCTTTTGGAAGCTGCCTCTCGTAAGTTGCTCAATGTAATACACCTCTTTTAGTTGAAGAAGGCATACAGAACAGTGTATGTGAAGGCCCAGAGAAGAGTGATCAATCACTACAAGTACCAGGCTTGGAGTGAATTCAAGGCTAAGTTTCGAAGGAGGGTGTCTGCGTATGTCGTGGATTGGAAAGAGTCTAGGAATGTTGTGTCCCAAGATCGAGCTCCAGGCCTTGGCAACAGGGCCATCAAACCCCATGAATGGGAGAATATGTTCTGCCAAGTGAATGACAGTGCATTGAAGGAGTTTACACGTAGAGCGTTTTCTTTGAATGATAAAGAACCAGGCTCCAAATTACAGTGGCAATGAAGGGCAACTGCAATTGTATGTATCTATAGGGTTAAATCAATAGGAGGTTGTCAATGATAGATGTAGTATGTGGTTCGTTGAGTGGATCTGAAAGTCCACCATCTAGCCAAAAAGCAAAACAAATATTTTATTTAACAAAAAAAATAGTGCAAGCTCTGAGTTACAAACCTGTATTCATAAGTATCATCAGTGTATTTATCTGAGTACTGAATTTGAGGCATCCTGGTCAAGCGAACTATACCATCTATAAGGTACAAATTTGAATGATTTGATGAATTGAGAGGTTCCTTTGAGAATAGATGAAATTAATTTGTCTGTAATCTGCACGCAGGAAGATGTTCAACTTCTTAAATAAATAGGAATGGGCGTGTATCATTTTTCTATTTCCTGGCAATGTATATTTCCTAGTAAGTTGAATTAACGAGCAGTGATATCGTTTTAAATAAATCTCCAATGTATTTTAAGTAACTGTTGGATTCCATAATTCTCACATTTCTGTTATTTGTAAATTTATAGAGGGTTCTCCAAGACACAACAGAGTCAATGAACAGGGAATTGCTCATTACATTAATCTTAACAATGAGTTGTTCTCAGAAAGGTATTTAAAACTCAAATTATTTACTTGCCTTGCACAGAGATTTACATCTATGTGGCTTTCCTACACACGAATATGATTTTTCATGCAAGTATAGAGCCTTTTGTGACTCTGTTTCACTGGGACATGCCACAAACTCTGGAAGACGAGTATGGGGGATTTCGTAGCAAAAGAGTCATGTAAGATTCATTGCCATAATTCTGTTGCATGCTTCTAAAACATAAAAATAGATCCCAATTATGATATATATTTTCTTTTTGGTCTAGGGAGGACTCTGGCATACTTATAGAAGAATGCTTTCGATATTTTGGAGACCACGTTAAGTACTGTATAACTATAAATGAACTGTTCACCACCTATTATTTAGGCTACAATGTGGGGCTTCATGCGCCAGGTTGTTGTTCCCCCAGATTTGGAAATTGCACAGCCTACAATTCTGCAACAGAGCTTTATATTGTATCCCATAATATGCTTCTTGCACATAATGACACTGTCAAAATATATAAGATTATATCCTTTTTTAAATCAGAGTACTAAAATTGAATTAGAGAGAGCAGACTCAAACTCATAAACACAGCAACTTAAAACACTTAGAACTTTAGAACCTCGTCACTTATCTTCATTCAATCACTGAACTGATTTTTATACATAGAGGAAATTTCTGGAATCGGTGAGGCGGTAGCTTCTCTAAGAAGCTATCCAGCTCTTCAGACTTCTTCTCCAGAAGACGCCGACTTCTCTAGAAGACGCTAGGTTCTGTATTAATGTTGGTGGTTGGATTTATCAATGTTTTCCAACAAATTGAATATGGGTTCATACAAGTCTTGACTAAATGTTGGAAAATGAAATTCAGGGAAAGCAGAAAGGTTCCATAGGCATGTCATTTATTGTGAACTGGATGGTGCCATTCAAAAAATCATTGCTTGTTTAATAGGCTACCCAGAGAAAAATTGACTTCAAAATAGGATGGTATGTGAAGCGTGCAATTTGTTCTGCCAAGTGAATGACAGTGCATTGAAGGAGTTTACAGGTAGAGCGTTTTCTTTGAATAATAAAGAACCAGGCTCCAAATTACAGTGGCAATGAAGGGCAACTGCAATTGTATGTATGTATAGGGTTAAATCAATAGGAGGTTGTCAATGATAGATGTAGTATGCGGTTCGTTGAGTGGATCTGAAAGTCCACCATCCAGCCAAAAAGCGAAACAAATATTTTATTTAACAAAAAAAATATCGCAAGCTCTGAGTTACAGACATATATTCATAAGTATCATCAGTGTATTTATCTGAGTACTGAATTTGAGGCATCCTGGTCGAGCGAACTAAAGGCTGGAATGATTTGAACACAAAGAAAGGAA
Organism: Pinus tabuliformis; assembly: GCA_031772625.1. Classification (NCBI taxonomy): domain Eukaryota; kingdom Viridiplantae; phylum Streptophyta; class Pinopsida; order Pinales; family Pinaceae; genus Pinus; species Pinus tabuliformis. The sequence continues at coordinate 358,332,892 of CM062813.1, forward strand.
ATAAGGGCCAATGATTCAAATCCATCTAGAAATTGCAATTAAACGATAAAATATTTTTACCCAGATAACGGGGACTAGCATTTAAGACAAAATAACGATAAACCCAGAAGTAATCCCCGTAAAGCCTGATTAAATATATAAAATGAAGGAATCTGTTCTACCGTGATCAATTCATAGCCTGAAATACAAAAATTTAAACAGGCTTTTTATAGATCCGAAAAATGTGGGTAAAGGGTTAGTTAATGCCAACCTGGTGTATAGCGGATAGGTCGAATTCCGCCCTGAGAACTTGAAATGCCCTGCAAACAGCGGTGGAAAGCTCTGACAAAACCTTGAACCGAAAATTAGTGAGCGAGAACCTGAGATTGGGCGAATGAGATGGCGCGTAAAAGGTCGAAATGACGAACTTAGTGAGGAATAAACTAACCAGCGCGCAAGGGCAAAAGGAATACAACCAGGAGAATGACAGGAAAACTGCTTTTAATCGTTCGGCTTCCCACGATCTTCGGCTTCCCACGATCAACGATCAAACTTTGTTTAATCGTCTAACACCACAAATCAACGGTTAACAATAGGACACGGTGTCAGCTGGGTCAATTCACTTCAAAAGGAAACGCCTTACGGCGTAATTATTACATTCACAGAAGATTCTATAAAATTTATGCGAAAAGCAATTTATATTTACAATTCATTTATTTAAATCACAGATATAGCAAACTTTTTTTCAGAGAAAAAAAGCAAGATTTGATTATATTAAGATAATATAACTGATATAGCAAACTTACACTGCATTAAGTTCTTTTAATGGGAAAGACATATAAAATTTAGATAATTTTGTTAATAAATTTCCATTATTCCAACCTTCAGGTTAAATGAAATCCATTTAATGTTGGTTACAGATATTTGTTTTCCAATATATTTTTATTTTATAGTAAATCTTTATATAAAATGCTTCTGTATTTTTTGTTCATGAAAATATGCGATATATTGCAGCATTTATACAACCTTAATGCGAGGAAAATGGTGTGCATCGGTATTGGGCCTCTTGGATGTGCTCCGCGCTTCTTATGGGAGAGTAACAGTGTCTATGGTGTATGCGCAGAGGAAGTAAACAATATGATTATTGAATACAATTTTGCAATGAAATACATGGTGCAACAGCTTAACGCAAAGCTTCCTGATGCAAATATAGTTTTCTGTGACATATATGATGGAATCATGGATATTCTCCAGAATCCATGACGTGGGATTGATATGAACCGCAGAAGTCTGAACTCCGACAGCCCGCACCCGACCCATTATAGAGAAGAGTGGAAAGGTTATGGGGTTTGCGATAACAGATCTGAACAGAAAGAGCCTAGCATTGAAGTGTTGGAATCGCCGATAGTTTTGATAGTTCAAGTACTATCACATCAGGGTTATTGCAACACTATGTTATTGTTCCATTCCATGTGAAATTGCCGACAGCGATTACAGATAAATTCGTGTGTATTGAGATCATGGAACAAAACATGGAGGGTGGCACAGATCGATTTTGATATTTCATAGTCGTCTTTCAATTTTAAAGTAAGCAAAAGGTTGTTGGATATTTTTTCATGTTCCTTCAATTTAAAAATAAGGAGAAGGTTCATAATAATAATTAAAAATATAAACTTACGTGGACAACCATGGTCAAATAATAATATTATCATGGTCAACCATGGTCAATAATCATGGTGACATTGTCATGAACATTGTCTTTTGCTCCAATGTCACATTATGAAAACCATGATCATTCATGGTCAACCATGGTCCAATGTTGCATTGTGACAAAGATTGTTTCTATATGACAATCAACCATGGTCCTACGTTGCATTGTGACAAATACGTCGCATTGTGACAAATATTGTCTTAATATGAAAATAAATCGTGGCCAACCATGGTCCAACATCGCATTGTGACAAAGATTATGGGAATATGAAAATCAACCATCGTCAATTATGGTCAGTCATGGTCCAACATCACATTGTGAAAGAACTGTCTCAACATAAAAATCAACCATGGTCAACCATTGTTGACCATGGTTAACCATGTTTCAACGTCGCATTTTGACGAAGATTGTCTCAATGTGAAAATCAACCATGGTCAATCATTGTCAACTATGGTCAACCATGGTCAATAATCATGTTCACATTGTGACGAAGATTGTCTCTTTTTCCAACGTCACATTGTGATAAAGATTGTCTCAATATGATAATCAACCATGGTCAATCATCGTCAAGCATGGTCATTCATGGTCAAACATGGTCCAACATCACATTATAAGAATTATTGTCTCAATATGAAAATCAGTCGTGTCAACCATCTTCAATCATGGTCTACCATGGTCAAATGCCACATTGTTACAAATATTCTCAAATGAAAATCAATCATGGTCAATCATGGTCAACCATGGTCAATATGAAAATCAACCATGGTCCAACGTCCCATTGTCACAAAGATGTCTCAATGTGAAAATCAACCATTCTTAATCATGGTCAATAATCATGGTCAGATTATGACGAAGATGGTCTCATGGTCCAATGTCACATTATGAAAACCATGGTCAAACATGGTACATCACATTGGGACAAAGATTGTCTCAGTATGAAAATCAACCATGGTCATCCATATCCATGGTCCAACATCACATTGCGACAAATATTTTCTCAATATGAAAATCAATCATGTCCAATCATGGTCCAACGTTGCATTGACAAAGAATGTCTCAATATGTAAATCAATGATGGTCGATCATGTTTATTTTAATGTTTATCTTTGTAATATTTATATTTGGGTTTACGAATTTTGGGTTTATAATATCAGTCCCTTGGGTTTAATATTATTCCCTTGGGTCCATCATCCCTCAGATTTTAGTATTAATCCCTTGGGTTTATTATACCAATCCCTTGGGTTTATTATTCCCTTAGGTTTATAATATCAATCATGGTAAACCATTGCCAATCATAGCCAAACATGGTCAACCATGGTTTTATTATTAACTTGGGTTTATAATATCAATCATGGTCATTTTTATCAATCTCTTGTATTTGTAATGTCAATCCCTTGCGCTTCTTAATCCCTTAGGTTTTTAATATTTATCCGTTGGGTTCACTAATTCCTTGGCTTTATAATATTAGTCCCTTATGTTTAATGTTATTCCCTTTGGTTCATGATAAACGAAAGGGACTAATATTATAAACCCAATGTATACAAACCCTAAGATAAATATTAAAAATACTAAAATAAACATAGTTGAATTAATAAAACCTCATAATAATTATTATTATGAATTAATATTACTATATTATGAATTATTAATATTTAATATTGTTAATATTATTATGAGTTTATATTATTGTAATAATATTATTATAATAATCATAAATATATAAGAATATCATTGTTATTATTTATATATTTATTAATTATTATAAATGGTTGGTCTTTAAAAAATTACACATAATAATTCACTTATCACAATTCTAATTATTATTGGATCATGATTATTATTATGAGTTATTATTATTATAATTATTATTATTATTTTATATTATTATTATAATAATATAATAATAATCATAAAATATTATTATAATAATAATAAAATAATATAATAGTAATTATTATAATTACTATAATAGCTATTATATTATATTATTATTATTGTTATTATAATGTTAATTATATTATTATCTTATTAATAATTATATTTGTATATTATTATAATAATATAATATATTATTATTATTATTATATTATTATCTGATATTATAATAATAATAATAATATAATATAATTGTTATTATTATTTTTTTAATTTTATATTATTATTATAATAATAAAATGATAATTATATTATTTTGTTTCTTAGATAATATAATGATATCTAATTAATTAATATTAATAATATTATTATGAGTTTATATTATTATTATAATATTCATATAATAATATATAAATAATATGGTTGTTAATATTTATATAGTTATTGATAATCAGTTGGCCTATCGGAGTATATCAAGCATATTTACCTTGGTAAATATGGTTGTGCTAGTTAGTTTAGGGTAAAAAAACATTAGTTTAATTTGAAATATATATATGGCGCTTTATGAAAGCACTTTTTGATATAAAATTACTGGTTCAATTCCCCAACTAATCAGGGTGATATATTGGAAATATTGACTGTATATATATATAGATAGATATCGATGCATTCTGCATTTTAGTCTTGACCATCGCCTCCACTCGTGCATAGTTTACAACACACTCCCATCAGTCATAATAGTGCAACTTATAACTTAAAGTCTTGACTCGTGATTACCTCCTCCATAGCACAACTGCATATCAACTACAGGTTGAAAAATGTGCCATCGTGGCTTGCCCTTGCTGACGATCGTAGACTACTCAGATTGAGTTCATCGTGTTGCTGGTGTCATCACGTGAACAATGATTTTGTCAAAGTTCTAACTGTGCTCAGAAATCATTATTGGACTCTAGTGTTGGGCTCGGTCATGAGTTTAAGGCCCCAATCAAAAATACACAATTGCAAGTTAGGGTTTCGTTTTGCTCCTCGACTGGGGTTTGGGACCAAGGTATTACCATAATCCAAGGTTGGACGGGAGACGAGATAAAGTTTTATTATTGATTGCTTGATACAATGGAGGCTGGAGTGAATAGTAGACATGAGGGTGAGCAGAGAAAACCATAGGCTAACCAGTGAGCAACATAATCAACTAAGAGCTAAACACTTTTAGGATTCATTGTTCACCAACAAATATTTTTTTTTAACTAAGCAGAGAAAACCCTAGGCTAAGCAACCTAATAAACAAAGAGATTTTAGGATTCATTGTTCACAAGCAATTTTTTTTGAAAATCAATGTTCGGGTTCAAGTTATGTTTTATATCTTAAAACCTCCCAAAAAGATAACTAATGAAAAACAATGAAAAGGAAAGAAAAAGAAGAGGAGGAGAAAATAAAAATGTAAAACCTCCATTCAATTGTATTTTCAAAATCAATTGTTATGGCATGGAAATATGTTAAGACTTTATTTAAATGTGGAAATCCATTCATTATCTCATGGAGCAATGGATTATTGCTTCTTTATTATTAGTAATAGAAGTAGAGGTAGTGTTAAAGGATCCATTAGTATATTTCAGGTAATATTATTAATAGAAGTGGAGGTTGTGTTGAAACATGTACTATGGTAGAAAAATGCAATCGAAAAAGACTATTATAACCTAAAGGGAGAAGCAATGAATTATATGGGAGATTTCCATGTTTTCCTCAAACATAATTTGTTCTACTCAAACATAATAACAAAAGTGTCCTCAAACACACAAATTTTAATTATAAAGGAAAACAAATTATATAATATGTAAGAGCTTACAACAATCATTCATTGCTTTTGGGAAAAAAACAAACTTTAAATAAGCTTATGTCCTAAGTTAATTTAGTTATGGAGAATTTATTTAATGTGACAAGTGTCCATCTACATTTAATGCCATTCTAACAAATATCCTAACAAATTTCCAAATTTGATTCTTAAATAACCACACCTTTCTAGATGTCAAATCTATTATAGAAAATAAATATTCTAAAAAGACTCAATGACTTGAAATAATTAAATATTAAACTATTTAAATAATTAAATACTAAACTATGTACATTGGATCATAAATCTAACATTCCCCCCCTTTGATCCAAAAGTACATTACAAAAAATATCAATTTCTTCCCTAAACTTAGTAAATTTCATCCTGCCAAGTGGTTTTGTGAAAATATCTAAGATCTGGTCTTTTGAAGGAATATATATTAGTTTGATGATGATGTTTGCGATTAGTGCCTTGATGTAATGATACTTTTTGTCAACATGCATTGTTTTAGAATGGAAAACTAGTTTTTTTATAAGTTTTATAGTTGACTGATTGTCGATGAACAATGATGTTGCTTATGCTTGATGAACACCCTAATATTGAAAACATTTGTGCAACCAAACAATCTCACATGTTGCTTCACATGCTAATAGATATTCTGCTTCTACGAAAGAATTTACCATTGTGGATTTCTTTTTTCAACTCCAAGAAACTATTGACAACCCCATGTTCATCAAATAACTTAATTTTGAAGCCCAGTCATCAATAATTCAAGTAAAATATGCATCTAAGTATCCACCATATACAAAATTCATAGTCCTTTTGTAGAGAAGAACATAATATTTCGTACCATGGATATATCTAAGAACCCTTTTTATTTTTTCTTGGTCCATCCATAAATCGCAAGAGAATAATAACTACATAAGATAAGTTTGGACGATTGTTTTTCAGAGAGATCAAGCTACCAATCAACTGTCTATTATATTGTTTACCAATTCTTTCCTTCAAATTTTGAAAGTTTTAAGTTTTGCTCCATTGGGGTGAGAACATACTTGCTATTTTGCATTCCAATTTTTTTAGTAGTTTAGAGGCATATTTTTTTTTATTAATGAAAATGTTGTTTGAATGTTGAAGTACTTCAACTACAAGATAGTAGTGAAGTAGTCTCAGTTTGGTCATTTTGAATCCAACTCATAATTCCTTCCTTACTTTCACAATATGATCATTGTTGTTTCTAGCAATGATCAATTCATCCACATACATAACTAAAATCACCATATTTTGACCCTTTTGGTGCACCTATAAGATGCCATCTGATTCACTATGCTTAAATCCAACCTTACAAAGATATTTGTCCAATTTTCCCAAACCAAGCTCGTGGAGCTTGTTTCAACCTATATAATGCCTTAATCAACTTACAAAACTTTGTGTTCTTATCCTTCAAGTTCAAAACCAGGAGGTTGAGTGATATAAACTTCTTCTTGGAAGTTTCCACTGAGGAAGAAACTTTTGACATCCATCTGATGTATATTCTAAACTTTTTGAGTTGCTAATGTGAGCATCAATTTGATGGTGTTCCATTTTGTCATAGGCACAAATAATTTGTCATAGTATATTTCGTCTTATTGTGCAAAGCTCAGCCTTCCGTTATATTTGTCAATTCCTCTCTCTAGATTATACTTGAATTGGAAAACTAATTTGCATCTGATGGGTTTCACATTTTAAGGAAAATCAACAAGTTTCCAAGTATTATTTTCCATCACTGAATTATATTCTTCCACCAATGATTTTTCCATTCTACATGTCTTACTGCCTCTAATGTGGAGGGCTCGGTGAAGTCATTTTTTACTAGGGAAAAAATTTCTTCATTTCTTTTTGAACTTCTTATGCCTATTTTTTTCTATTGATTTGGTCTAACATCCTTCAAAAATTGAATGACCCTCTAGGTAGTTGATGTGACTTGTTTTTGGATCTGGATGATCACCATCATTATAATCAAATTGATATAAGCAAAGGATCATCGATTATCCAAAGGTTCAGGAGGTGGAGAGTCAATATTGGATGAACTACTTCCTAAAGATTTTGATGAACTTCCAAAAGATCCAAATGAAGTAGGTGAACTGGATGAATCATTTTCTAAATAATTCCATTCAATCTCATACCAATGTTGTGTACTTGGTTTATTTTTATTTTTTCTTTTCTTTTTATCACCTTGAATTTCCAATTTCTATAGAAGAATTTCTATCTCTATGGCACTCTTTCTTTATATTTCATAAAATATAACATCTCAACTTGCATTAAACTTTCCATTGGAAAGAATAATATATCCCTTCTGTTATATACCTAGGGGGGATAATATGGGGTACCAAGGGAGGTACCCAAGGTAATAATGTAATAATGGGATGGGCCATAGTAATAAATAAGGCGGTTAACCCATGTCATGTAAGGGACCACAAGTAGGTAATAATAATGTAATGGGCCCATGGTATTAGTTGATGGTATGAGGGAACCATGGTAATGACCCATGGTATTGTATGTATGAGGCCTATATAGAGGCTAGAGACTCCATGTGGAGATATAGAAAAGGATTATTGTATGAACAGGCATATGGCTTGTGGAGTGTTCTCCTTCCTTAAGGAGTGAATGTATGGTGTTGCCCTACCTTAAGGGTTTGATATCAATAAAGAAGCATTTCTATCTATTTTGATCTTTTTATTCTTGGGTTTATTTATATTTTCATATATTTCTGGGTTAGATCTACAACACCTTCTTTTCATCGAAATATCTAATCAATATTCACTTCAAACTTCATGAATCAAGCTTATTTCACTTTTCTTTCACAACTAAGGCATAACATATTGAAACAAAAACTCTTAGATGTTTGAATCAATTTTTGAAGCCAAACCATGCTTTATATTGTGTAATTCCATACGAAGAAGTAATGGGAGATATGTTCGTTAAATATACATCAATATGTATTGCTTCTTCCCAATATGAAGGACTTCAATTCCTCTTCCCAAATACTTTCTCCCTTTCTACAAAATTCTCCATAAGAGTGTCAAAAGTAAAATCTTTAAGTTGGGCACTAGCTTATAAGGATTTATGATAGTGAGAATATGTGGGATAGAGAGCCTTGATGATAGTTGTGAGAGTAATGTCCATTTTAAATCCAGTAGCTTCTACATCATGCATGATAGCTCTAATTTCATAGGCTAGCGCCATGGGATCATCATCCTTAAACTCCAGGTTGAAGATTTTGATCATCAATTGGGCTACCTAAAGCTATTAGTATGAGTCGTATAAATCTTTCAACTTATTTAATGCTTCAAAACCATTGGTAATTGGAATTATGTGAGAACTCACCTCTTCATTTTCAGATGTAGAAATTGGGGCATAGGACCTCATGTTCCTTTTCTCCCATATGGTGAATTCTTTATTGTATGTGGCCTTGGCAGGCATATTGTCATCTTCTCCTTCACAAGCACCCTTCCATAGGTCATTAAAGATAAGAATGTGCCTATTCTTTCTTGGCCATTCATGGTAGCTTTCTTTTCCATTCATCACCACACCAACAATGGATATGAGAGAATGCATCTTCACCAATCTATTATCTATTCTCTAAGTTGAGTCATTAAACACCTTCTCTGTATAAAATAATCATTCTCCACATAAGAAAAAGTATACAATGGAATTAGAAAACCACATTTCTACGTTATGTCAACAAACAACAAGTTTATTGGAAGAGTTTGAGGTGTAAATGCAAATTGATTAATTGTGTCATTCTGGCATAGTGTAATACCAACACAACATCAATGCATATTGTAATATCAACAAAAAATTCACTTGAGTTGAAACACATGTCCTTGGTGAATCTATGGAACTAAATTCTAAGTGATCCCCTGTAATGAGAAGACGCAAATCTTGGTGATCATGGTCTCCAAAAGTGACTTCTTGATCATAATTTAAACATTTTAACAAAAAAATAACTACACAATGTACATGATGCTCAAAGCTTATATTTGAAAACTTTTTTACATTCTGTAAATGCAAAGCTAGTGAGCTCAAATCTAGCGAACAATGTTTAGAATATTAAGCAATGATCTCAAACATTAAACAATGTTTAGAATATGAAACAACGGGCTCAAACATTAAACAAAATTTAGAATATGAAACAGTAGGCTCAAACTTAAACAATTTTCATTCTAGTAAGTTATTTATGAATCAATGGCAAGAGTTCAATCATTAGTGCCACATCAGTAAAAGAATTTCAGGGCTTAAGTTGTTGGAGATTCCATGTTGCTTAAATTATTTTGCATGTAATACGATTTTGATGCCATTGAAGGGTTGTATAAACTAACGAAGATAATTGTAGATTGTTTTCGATGAGAGAATAGGTTTGATCAAGCAATTTAGAGGACCATGTGAAGCCTTGGGCTTAACTACATCAAAGATAATGTTTTGAATCTCAGATAACTTGAGAGCATGGAGAATGAACTACTGGGAATGAACCAATATGGTCAAACTTGTAATATCAATATTGGTAGAGAATATTGTTGAGTTATGTAACAAAGAGGAAAAGAATCTAGGGTGTACATTACGATCAAACAAGAACTATTTCACATTAGTGAACTAACTTGCAAATATGGTAATGAACACACATTTAACATGCTAAGAGAGATAGATATGCAGAGGTGTTTCTCCCAAGGCAAGAAATCAACAGAGTTACAGGGGCAAAGGAATGCCAACATTAGGACCTGTTCTTTGATACCATGTTAGGCTAGGATGGTAACTCTTGAAATTGATTTTTCCATTAGGATAAGAATTAATATATAAAATAGAATTATGACCCTTGGGATTCATATTCCCAAGTCTTTTCTTATTATTGGTTCACTATTTACATATTTACATAAATTCATTCAATCGTGGAGGATTATGTGTCCAACACTTTAGTTAACATGCGTATTCAAATATTTGGTTTATAATCCACATTAAAATTTTATTGTTATCAATATATTTTTAGATATTATATATCAACTCCATGTTAAGAATGAAATGATTTACACATTTACATTGAAAAGTGAAAAATATAAGAATTTTTTTTAATTTAAATTACTTTATTTTTCTATACAAAAATACTATAAAAGTATGGAAATTGAAATATTTAATTTATGACTAACATTAGAATATTTTTTTGTTATTAATATATTTTTATTTTAAATATTACATGTCAATCAACATTAAATGAATTACACATCATGTCACACTCAAATTCATATCTCCCTCATACTAAAAATGAATCACATATATTTTTAAATGTAACATTAAGGGAAAACAACTCCCTCATAGACACAAGAGGTACCCTAGTATGAGTGAAATGTTTTTCATTATTTCAAAAGAAATAAAATATTTCTTACTTCAAAAAAAATTAAAATGTTAATAATAAAAAAATTTATCAATAGAGAACATATTAATAACAAAAAAAATCTCTCAATGTGTGCTATAAATAAAAAAAAAAAATCAATTTCCTTCTTAAATACATAACTTTACACAATTTTATGGATGAAGAGGGGAAATAATTGATAGTAAAAAAATTCTAATTTCTTCCATAAGTGCTTTTATTTTCTCCTTTTTGGTGTGGGTCATATGTGTAATTAATTTATTGTCCACCTTAACTAACACAATTTTACATCAACTTTATATAATGTGATAAAGTAATTGAAAAGTAATAGATAATAAAAAAACTCTAATTTCTCCTATACGTTATTTCTACCTTTTAATATCAGCAAGGTATATAATTCTTTCATTCAAAATTTTAATTATTTCTTACTTCTTAGTATTTTGGAGATTTGCATTTGAATATGAACATTAAATTTTATATGTGTGTCTAATTGTGTGTGAGTGAATATAGATAAAGATATAGACTATGTTTGTGTGTGTGTTTTTGTAGAGAGATATCTTTTATTCTATTGAAACGTGTTTTTTCATTAAATAAATCACATATAGAATTTTAAAATTATATATATATATATATCAAAGAGAGCTTTTCACATAAAATATACTAATAACAAAAAAACATTTAAACGTTGGATAACATGAACAATAAATAAAATATTTCAATGTCAACTATATATATATATATTATATTAAACAATTAAAAAAATTCCTTATGATTTAATACTTTCTTGTTGTAGCACTCAAAATCAAAGAGATGGGATATATATATATATATATATATAGAGTCAACATAGATCCATCTTAAGATGGGATGTATCAATTGTAGAGATGGATAACAGCGGGTACATTCATTTTTCCAAATTTTACACTCAATTTTTTTTTTACCTTGGAAGATTCTTTCTAGGTGCTAGGTGCTTAATAAATATTAGATCATGATTTTATATACTTAAATAGTATATATTGAAAAATCAGTTTGATTTGAAATGTGTGTAAAGTTAGAGGGTAGAACATTGAGCATCTAATTCAATGAGGATTTGAAGATTTTCTTGAAGTTTATTAAAAAATAAATAAATAATTCCTTTTATGAAAAAACTAATTAAAAGGAAAATTATGTTTTGGTTCAAATATATTTAGTTTAGAAAATTTTCAAAATTTAGAGTGAAAAGGAAAAATATGTTTTCGTTCAAATATATTTAGTTTGGAAATTTTCAAAATTTAGAATGAAAACCAAGTGAAAATTAATGAGTGAAGATTTATGGAGTTTCTATGCATTTAAAAGGATTTGTAAAAGCTAAAAGAAAATAGACAATATTGATATTTTTATTTTTATTTTTTTTATGGTAGCAGTTTTGTGTGTGGAAATAAGTAGAAAGATGAAAAAAATGAAAAGTGAAAGCAAAGAAGAGGAAGTGCTTGGGCACAAAATTTCAAGAGCTTGTAAGAGATTGGCTTTATTTATGTCAATAAGTTGGGTTTATTGATATTAATATGTTGGATAAACAAGTTAAATTAGACTAACTAAATTTGGTATAATTGTTATGGTCGACTAAAACCATTTGTAATCTAAATGTGAATGTTACGTAAGAGATAGTATAATCTAATGAATATACCATTAGGGAATTTATTGCTCCTTGTATTCTTCCTTTATATTGGTTTATCTCTTCTAACATGCATTTGTTTTAAATTTATTAAAACCAATAATGTTTTTTTTTAGTCGAAAGGTTCATTCTACCACCTAGTATGATGGCGATGTGTAAGTTTGTCATTCTACAACCTAGTATTATGGCGATGTTTTTCATTCTACAAACTAGTATGATGGCGATGTGTAAGTTTGTTCGTCCGTCTGTGCTCAACATGGAGTTGACACCTATGATTATTAAAAATAAAAATAAAAATAAAAATAAACTACTCTCTAAAAAGGAAAGTAATGTCGGCTATAATAAAAACAAAAACGAAATGAATAATCTATTTGAAGATCTATATTAACTAATTTACGTTGATATAAATTTATTTACACGTGTATTTTGCATTTAAAAGAAACTTCCACCTCAAGAAATTTGATCCCTCTCAACTCATATTAGATCCAGAATTAGATAAATCTAAATAGATTATTACCCAATCCTAGAAACAGTCGCAATCATATCAATATATATAACTAATCATGAAATAGAGTCAGGAATCATTTGAGCTTCATTTTTTGACTTCTCTATCATATTTTCAAAAGCTTACTTACTTATTCGAAAGATACTCCATAGAAAAAATTATTTTGGGTTAAATTGCTGAGGCTGCCTATTGAATTCTAGATTAAGCAGGTCTTCATGGACATCGAGAATGTGATTGGGAAGTTTTTATATGTTGATCCGAGGTGTTTGGGGGCTCAGGATAAGAGAGTGGCCTGGATTTTGATAGAGAAAGAGTATATGGGTGGTTTTCCTGACCATATTGCATTACATTGGGGGGAAACAAACTTATCCTAGCATTTGGATTTTTGGGAGGTGTCATTCAGGTGTTTAAATTATCACCGCACTCGCCACCTTTTGGCACAGTGCCCTCACCATCGGGAAGGTGGACATTCGTCTCAAGCGTGGAATTGCTTTGGTTCATCTAGGTCGTCTTAGTATGAAGAACACGTACATGGATCCAAAGGTGGGACAACACAACATGGCATTGATTCTCAACGTATTTCAGGTACTTCACATATTCCTTTCTCTTTACACCCCTCTGGTCACCGAAATTTGAAATTTGTATCCTCTCATATTATTTTTCCTTCATCCCCTCTGTCTTCTAACGGACCTGGTATTCCGCTGGAAAATATCCCCTCCTCGAATATTCCTTCCTCCCCACTAGGGAACACTTTTCTCCATAATAATTTCTCTCTCCCTTCCACATCGCATGACGTGCCTTCTACTTCCCATATCATTTACGCTCCTACACCATCTCCCTCCCATCACACTCATCCCTCCAAAAGGCGTAGACAAAGCCTTATACCACCTAATTTTCCACTTTCATCACCTACAAATTCAGTGGGTAGCGACCTGGAATTTCTTCTCTAGAGGAATACCCTGAACCTCCATACCCTTACCATTCACAAACCGCCTGGCTTATCATCCCCACATATCATCCCTACCTCCGCGAGTAATATTACCTTTCGTCTGAAGCATAATCGGGACAATAGGCACTTCTAAAGGCATGTCAAGCCTCTCCCTTTCAACTGTCCTAATGAACATTCTCTTATTTAGGTTCCTATTATTGCTGCTAACTCTTCTCGGGCCCTTGGAGCATGGATGCCCGCATAGGTTTTGTCATGACTTTCATACTATCACTTAAAAATATGGGGACTGGGGGCTGACCTGAAATATCTAGCTCTCAAATAACTCTTTTCTTCTTTCAGTCCATATATCATTCTCTTGAAGGATACCATGCACTTGGTTCCTACTGTGATTAAATATTTCAGAAAGATGTTTCTTGAGTGGCACATGGCTGCCATGGCTGCTACTAGTTTATCGGGTGGTCTTGTGGCTCTTTGGGACCCTCGATGGGTTAGGGTTAGGGCCTTCTCATGTTTTGTTGGTATCCTTCTTGAAGGACATATCAGAGGTCTTACAGGTCGCTTACATATTCTTAATATGTATGCTCCATATAAAAATAGACTTGTTTTTTGGGACAAACTGATTTCATTAGGGATCTTTGAGATGGTGTCTCTCATTATTGCAGGGGATATGAACTACACGATTAGTATGGATGAGGTATGGGGACACTCTAAGAAAATTGACCCTATGGTGGGGGTGATTAGAGATGTTATTATGGAATCCAATTATGTCGATATATGCCCACAAAAGGTGGTTCCTACATGGGACAACGGCCGGGCGGGGATGGCATACCTTGCGAAGGGACTGGACCATTTTATTATGCATGAACAGGTTGTGGAGCATCTGGGAAATGTACAATCTGTGGTGATTAACAGTTTTATCTCTGATCATCGGCCCATTATATTACAATGGCGGAGGGGGGAATACATGAGAGGTATGCATTTTAAATTCAACCGGGTGTGGTCGGATGAATCAAACTTTAATGATCTCATGCGCACTATCTGGGCATGTGATGTTGAAAGGGGCCTATCCCCCATGGCTCATAGGTTAGCTAAGCTTGGTATTCTTCACGGGGAGGTTAAAACATGGATGAAGAGGAAGAAATATTTACTTAATAATTTACTGCAAAATATTATCCAAGAACTGGATGCCTTTAGCTCCCATATGTCAACACATTATCTCCCGAATGCTACCTGTTGCCAAATTTATGAACTGGAGCTCAAAAC
Organism: Pinus tabuliformis; assembly: GCA_031772625.1. Lineage (NCBI taxonomy): Eukaryota > Viridiplantae > Streptophyta > Pinopsida > Pinales > Pinaceae > Pinus > Pinus tabuliformis. Next base: position 358,348,054 of record CM062813.1, read on the forward strand.
GAAGAACATTCTCTCTATAATTGAAGCCACCTGGCACCTCAAGAGTAGGGCCACTTGGATTCGGGAAGGGGACCGAAACACTAAATTCTTCCATAGATTTGCAAATCATAGGCGTAAAATTAATACTATATGGGAGATAAAATATGCAGATGGGAATTGGTTTCAGTCACAAAGCGATGTATGTAATGTTGTTGTCTTGCACTTTTAGAAGGCCTACAGTCAGAGGGATGAGATATATGTGGAGGATCTTAATTGGGGTGTGGAATTATATCCTTTCATGTTTGATGCAAATGTTAATAGTGAACTTTTCAAAGCCTTCTCTGAGGACGAGCTCCTGGAGGTTTTAAAATATTTTAAGGGCGATAAGAGATCAGGGCCGGATGGGTGGACGATGGAACTATTCTCCCATTTTCTTGATCTATTCAAACATGATCTCCTTGTCATGGTGGAGTAATTGAGGACAAGGGGATATATTCACCCGCATATTAATTCCACTTACATTGCTCTTATTCCGAAGCGGTGCCCAACAGACTCTTTCTCGGACTGTCGGCCCATCTCGCTCAGCAACCTTATCTATAAGGTAATTTCCAAAACGATTGCGATTAGGATGAAGAGTACCCTATCACATTATATTACTCCTGAACTGTTCGGGTTTCTTCAAAACAGGCAAATACATGATGTTGTTGCTATTGCCCAAGAGTGCATACATTCGATCCACACAAAAAAACAAGATGTTGTCATTATGTAGGTGGATTTACAAAAGGCATATGAGTGCCTCAATTGGGGATATCTCAAACTTTTCCTTCATAAAATTAGATTACAGCGCAGGGCTGTGGAGTAGATTATGGCCTGTGTCACAAATATAAATTTTGTTGTCATCATCAACAGGTATCCTTTAATTTTTTTCACGGTCGGACGGGGTCTCTGACAAGGTTGCTCGCGTTCACTTCTCCTTGTTATCTTGGTGATGGATGGATTGACTTTACATATTAAAAAAGAAGTGGTGGAGGGACAGTTCCAAGATTTGCACATGGGAAATGACATTGATATTTCACATAGATTTTTTGTTGACGATGTACTTATTATGGGGATGCTTAACCGATTTGCTTGGCTGGCTCTATTTCACATATTTTCTAAATTTGCAAATGCTACTGGTCTATATATGAATCTCCAAAAGTCCATTATATATCATGGCATATGTGATATGGAGATTTTTGTTTATATAAAAGGTCTATTCAGGGTGGCTGCGGACCAAATGAGGAATAGTATGAAATACTTGGGATACCATATTAAACCATGTGGTTATAAGGTGGCGGATTGGTCGTGGCTTGCAGATCGTTTCTAAAAAAAAATATCTGGATGGGAATTTAGATGTTTATCTCTGAGTGGCTGCATCATCCTGGCACAAGATGTTTTGATGCAGTTGGGAGTTTACTGGGCTCACCTCTATCATCTCCCTATAACTATTATGAAGAGCCTCGATAGGATTATGGCTAAATTTATATGGTCTGGTAGCAGGGACAAAAACAAATTTCATTTGGTTAAGATGTCTCAAATCACACTCCCGAAGCATATGGGAGGTTGGGGTATTATGAACTTGCGACGCTTTGGTTGGGCGTTATTACTCAAATCTTTATGGAGGGGAATTTTTGGTGAAGGAACCTGGGGCAAGATCATAAGACACAAATACCAAAAGGACCAAGATTTTCTGGTATGGTATCATAGAAGATCTATTGGCATCTCATCGGGCTCGACCATCTGGAATAGTTTCAAAAAAATAGATTCATTATTTTTCTAGAATCTTGCATGGTCCATGGGGTCGGGAAATAACATAATCATTGAATTTGATCACATGCTGGGTTATGGGGAGGATTGCTATATTTTGGAGGACTTTATCTGATCCTTAAATGGTCGTGGGATATTTTTCTAGAGCCAAGTTATTGCTACCTGGAGGGGTCCTTGTCCCTCTTGGAAGAGCGCAAATGCACTGGGTTTGGTCGGTCATATGGCAGGGGTATGGGAGCGGACCTGTACTCTCATGAATTTCATAGGAATCTGTCGTGAGGACTTTAATGATCGGATTGTATGGATTGGTAAGATGAAAAGGGGGAACATCATGGTGGCTGATGCATATACCACTCTCTGTGGAAGGGAGGTCCAACATTTGGAGATATGTGACTTTTATAAATTCTGAAAAACAAATACTCCCATCAAAATCATCCTCTTTTTCTGGCTGGTATGTCACAACAAAAATCTCACATGGGAAAATATTCAAAAGAGGCAATGGCATGGACCAGGCATTTCTATGATTTGCAGGAACGCAGAGGAGAACAATGTACACTTGTTTCTTAAATGTCTTTACACGGTATAGGTATGGAAAAAATTGGCTCATACTATTGGCTTTCCATGTTTTCGATTTGATAATATCCAGGCTTGCATGATATAGTAGAGTTCTCAGAAATCCTATTGGAGGATTATTCCCCCATCCTATTTTGGTCAATTTGGAGATGGAGGAATAGGAAAAAAATTAAAAATTCTCACGACAGCTTTATGATGGTTTTTGATCGCACTATCTCTTGTCATGCCATGGGTTTTTTCCATGATGTTGGACCCAAAAGAGAACCATGCAAGTTACCAGGTTCTCAAATGGAATATCCGGCTGGATTTTTTGACGGGGCAACACAGAGAAACAAATGTGGATGCACATTTTGGATTGGCATTACCAAAGAACAAGAAATTTGGGTACACTGGAATGTGGGAAGCGGCACGAATATAAAGGCTGAAACGATGACTCTATGGGGATTGTTATGGTTTTCTCACTTCCTCAATATCCAAGACATCCACATGTTTGGTGATTCCAAGATCATTATACACATCGGAAGGGATTACAACCATAAGCTGATCAATTGTCAAAAGAGGGTCTTCTAGAGCAACTAGATGGTATGCACATTAAAGTCAAACTCAGAGACACTACATTGGATGCCAGTTGTTTCCATAGTCAGTGTAGTTTGTTTTCTTTGTTTTTGGTATAATCTATGCTTATATTTATTATATGTTGAACATATGTCTCGTCTATTATCTATGGTTGTGTTTTTATAATAATAACATTGAGTATATGGCTCATATGTATATATCCACATGTAGATCTAGATGTGGCTTCTTATTTTGTCCACCGGTTTATTATGTCCCCCATTGTATGTGGCTAAACTTTCTGAGCCATTTTATTTGGAATAGTAAAATTGGAATGTCGTATGATTTTCTGGATGGGTAGCGACAATTCGCAGGTATGATATATGTTGTAATCTGGAATATCATAATATGTAATATGTTCCCATAATAAAAATATTTATCGCTTTTCTCTTGCTGAAAAAAAAAATATAATATATGTTGTAATCTGCAATTATTTGACTTGCCTCGAATCCCTGTATTGTTGGACCATGGGACATGAGTTGAGATAAAAATGAACAAAGTAGCAACAGAGAGATAAGAGGGGCGAAATAGTGATGGCCAAGGCGTTAATGTTGAATTGAGAACAGAAAAATCATGGAATTCAATGGAAGAAGAGTGTTGAGCTGCTACGCGGGACGATGATTGATTCGCATCTTTAAATTTTACTAAATAATTGTTAGATACATTGCGGAAAGGAGATTTTCCTTCCTGTCGGTTACTGAAGTTTGGTGTTACATAAATTGCAAAAATGAGAAAGCGAGACCGACAAAAGTCTCGGGTACAAGGGAGACGGACCAAAGTTTCAGGTACCGCCATTGTTATTGTTTGTATGTAATTCACATTCCTTTCCGGTGTTGGTTGCCACGAGTGTCTCGCTACCCCTTTTCTTTCCATATATAGCAACGACTCGCTATTGGGTTCTACAATCTTTCGTTTATTTTATACAGCCCATGTGTTTAACCACTTTATTGCACAATACTATATATTTGATGCATAAAATTAATATAAATCTTCAAAAATATTTCGTGTATTCCGTGTTTGTCGTGTCGCCAACTCCCTTCGTATAGTCTACACTGCAACGTAAGTGAGCTATCTTATTGTCTCACCTTCAACAACACAACAGATATATTTATGGAAAGGGAACTAATATTTTCCAAATTAGTATTTTTTTAATTGTTGTTGAGAATTCTCAGTAATAAATACAAATATTATAAATTTATTTTAATTTCAGATTTATCAAATATTAAAGAAGAAAAATCTCTTAAAATAAAATAAAAAAATTATATGTAAAACTTAAAAAAATAAATTGTATCTCTAAATTTTCACATTTCTAAATTTCTATTTTAATAAAATTCTAAATTTTCACATTTCTGAATATAAAAATATTTTTACTTTCAATTTTATTAAAATTCTAATGATACATATAATTACATATATTCTTTACTTTTTCTTTCACACATTTTAATATCATTTAATTTATCTTTTTCATATATATTATTATTATTATTATCATCATTATCCAATTTTAAGGTGAGGCCAAGCCACGCACTAAATTGGTGTATGAGACCCCTTGTTTGTGGGACAAGAGACCCACCAGCATGCAATGATTTCACTGCTAAATCTATGAAGGCATATATACTCTACCCCCCTCTAGTTTTGAACCTGTGACTTCTTAGGAGGAAACACATGCTCTTAACTTGTGAATATGAATCATTATTATTTAAATTTATTTTGAATTGATATACAACCCTCTTAGTGCATCCAGCCTAGATCCATCTTAACCTGGATCTATCAAGCGCAAAGAGATATCCAATCTCTTTAGATGCAAACCTCTTTTTTGAGTGCAAAACTTGAGAAAATGTTTACACCTCAAGAGATTTGATCCCTCTAGGTGCTTGATAGATACGAGTTAAGATGGATCTATGTTGGTTATACAATACTATATAATCTCTAAATTTGTATCTATGCGCCTCTTTCGTATTCCCTCTCTATTTCACCCACCAAACATAAACACTCTCTATCTCATCTTCCTCTCGGCCTCTCTCTTCCCCTTCTCTCTTTCTCTCTCTCTTACCCCCCACTCTCCTCTACTTCGTTCTCTCTCTATCACTCCCTTGTCACTCCCCCTCTCTCTCTCTCTCTACCTTTCTCTCTCGATGTCTTTCTTATTCCTTCCCCCTCTCTCCCCCTCCAACTCCATCTCTCTCGCATTCTCTCTGTTGAGTCCTTTCTCTCCCACCTCCCTCTCTCTCTCCTTCCCATCTATCTCTTGCTCCCTCTCTCTCTCTCTCCTCCATGTTCCCTTCCCTCTCTCCCATCCATCTTTGTGCCATCCTCTCTCTCTCTCCCTTCTCTCCTATCTCTCTCCCCTCCTCTTCTATCTCTTCCCTCATCTCCTCTCTCCCTCACTCTCTCACGATCTCTCCCTTGTCACTCCCTCTCTCTCTCCACCCCTATCTATCTATGTCTTTGTCTTTCCTCCCTTTATCTCCCCCTCCAACTCCATCTATCTCTCTCTCTCTCTCTTTTCTCACTATCTCCCTCCGTGCCCTCTAGTTTTCTCACTATCTCCTTGATCTCCCCCTTTCCTTATTTTCCCCTCACTTTGCTTCCTGTCATCACTTGATCCTTAATTAAGATGGATCTATGTTGGTTCTTACTAATACTATATGTATTATATAAATTTCATATCTTTAAATTCCTGTCATCACTTGATCCTTAATTAAAATGGATCTATGTTGGTTCTTACTAATACTATATGTATTATATAAATTTCACATCTTTAAATATAAATTTATTCTCATTTTTAATTTTATTAAAATCTTAATTTAATTTATATGGGAATATTTTTAGTAGTTGTGAGGAGAGAGGGTTTAAATATATCTAAAAACTAATTAAGCATTTTTCCTTTTAGCTTTGATTAGAATAATGTTATAAAATTAAATTAAAATAAAATATTTTTACTGTGAAATAAGTTATGGTTTTTGGCGATATGGCATTGATAAGCCATGGTGTATTGATAAGCCATCATATTGGCTCATGGTATTCTAACAAAGTGTTGAGGCCTCGAAAATCGCTGCCACAACAAAGGGGAAACCACCCGGTCCGGACCTTAGTACAGCTCCTTTTCCGTTTGGGATAGTGGCTCCGACTGGGGATAATGGGACCAGTTTCCAAATAATGGATAAAAGTGGGATGGATGAGTAACTTATGATGTATGATGGTGATAAGCTAACAACTAAAACTATCGACGAAATATATTAACTATAATCTAATCCCGGGACTTATCAATCTTTTAAAGCGTAGCGTTTGATAATCTGTGCTTTAAGGCAGGCATATAGATGACTCTAACACTAAAGCATAGATGTTTAAACCATTTAAGATTGCTCTGCATAATTAGTTATGCAGAGCGATAATAGCGAATTACTACACATTGTCATTCATATCATCGCTACATGCATGATTAAAAGAAAGGGCATATCACAAAACATCCAATAGTGGAATAAAATGAAGATTTGTTGTTACAGCGCATACATGTATTCAACAATAGCAAAAATAATAATACAGCAATTCATATGAGAGGAAAGAGGACAGATGCAGATAAAAGTACCATGTAAGCCGCTCAACAATCCATTATCTAAATCGCTATGTCGCAGTCCTTTCTTCAAACCAGAAAGCATTCCAAACAAGAGACAATAGTGCGCAATTGCATAAAACAGCCTTCTTGTCAAATTAAGGACTATCGGTCGAGTTTCACAAAAGAATATAGACTGAAGTACAGTAGTGCAAAATTCAGCCTTTAAGTCTATTACAAAATGTTACGACCCTTTCCAAAACAATGAAAGGGTCTATAAATACTAATCTAATCTAAATATCTAAGAAAAAACTGAAAAGCTATTAAATTGGCATCAATAAATATTTTCCATCTTTTTTGGCGATCTGGCAGTCGGCAGCAATGCTTCATTCGGTGGGCTCTTTTCCTTTAAACCTTAGCTGACATATCGCCAGCATTGGCTCTACTTCCGGTGGAGTGTTGAGACGCGACGTGAGCTGGGCATCATATTTGGCATCCTGAATGTCGGGGATTAGGCATCCGAGAGCATCTGTTAAACACTTACGAGCCGACCTTTGAGTGTGCGGCTTGATTAGAAAGAGCCAATATGCGTCGGAGGTTAAAGTATTTACTCCAGCGATTAACTTTCTCTTTTCCTCCAGTTCATGATAACTTGTTTGTTCAATCATGTTCGCCGTGGTTATGCTTCCATGTGTTCACTGAGAGATCATGTTGGCCAAATAGAGTGTATTGTTGACTAAATCTATCATATTGTTGGCAATCATTTTACACCTTGAAGCTGCCCTTTCCACTTTCATCATCTGAGTGTTCCATTCCGTGAAGAATATGTCCTTGAATGGCTCATAGATCCTAGGCAAATTCGCTACTTTCCCCACATCAGTATCTTGCCAATCAAGATATGAGGCTATGGTTTCTTCGGCCTGATCTAGCTCATTTCTGGCTTTTTCTATCTGTTGACATACTGCTGTAGATACTTCACATAATGGCTCAGCCTCAGTTAGTTGTTGGCACAGGAGTCTAATATGAGAGATTAATGCACTATTTATTTGAGCTGCCTCTGCTCTGAAATCTTCGACTTTCTTGGTGCCTTTGATATCTTCGAGATGTGCTAACAGTTGAGCGATTTGCTCATCTTTTGACTTCGTCATTAACTCGTTTGCCGCTCTCAATTGTGCCAATGCCTCCGTTAATTCTTTCTGCTTCTGGATTGCGCTCTGGTCAATCCTCTGTTTTTCAGTCTGCAGTTGCTAGGTTAATACATTGTTTGCTTGCTGTTGTGCCAGCAACTGCTCTTCTACCTGTGCTACCTTGTTTCGCGCCTCGGCTACTTCTGCTTGCAATGCACAAATCTCCTGGTCCTTAGTCTTTAACAAAAGGCTTACCTCTGATGCTTTATCAATAGTTGCTGCAGAATAAGCTCCCGCATACTGCGATAGCTTGGTTAGATCATCGGAGGGGTCCAATTCCTCCTTCCAGACTACATTCCCCGTGACTGTTTGCTCAGGAAAGATGGAAGGTTGATCAAGACTTCGTCTCTTCCTTGAGCGCTTAACAACTGCTTTGTGCCTAGGGCTGTAGAAAACGTCCAGGGGAGGAATATCTTCCACCTGGAGCACAATCTGATCGGAAGGGTTTTTGGTGATTACCTCGACATCCTTTGAAGTGGGTGGGCCGCTGGTTCCGCTTAGAACCTGAGAAGAAGTGGTGTCTGGTGCGTCGCTTGTCTTAGAGGTGTCTGTGTCTTTGGAGCCTTCCTTTCCACTGATAATGGAATCGAATTGATTCCATTGTTTAAGCAATTCAGGATCTATGGAGGTCTGTTTGTGTTGCTCCGTCTGGGATTTACTCTTCTCCTTTTCTTGTTCCAACCTCTTCTGCTCCTCCAGCTCTTTCCGCTGCTGCTCCTCTAACTCCTTTCTCTGTTTCTCTTCTTGCTCTCTTCTTTGCTTATCCGCTAATTCCTTTTTCTGCCTATCTGCCAGTTCTTTCTTTTGTTTTTCTTCTTCTTCCTTCTTCCGCTGTTCCTCCATCTGCTTCTGCTTTCTCTGTTCTTGTTCCTTCTGCTCTTTCTGCTGCTTTTCTATTTGCTCCTTCCTCTGCTTCTCTGCCTGCTGCTTCTTTTGCCTTTCCTCCTGTTGTTTCTTTTGTTCCTTAGTTATAACAGGAGGTTGGCTTGTCTGTTTCCGACCAGGCTCGCTTGAGAAGGATGCTGAGGTTAATGACAATAAATCTAGAGGCAGAGTTTGCAACCTCTGCTCTCTAAGTTTATTGAACTCAGTTAAATTCTCATCATTGTATTTCATCCTGGCAAGCTGTTTGGTTTGGCTTATTGTATCGGCAGCTACGAACAGGTCATCAAACTCATCCTCTTGATGGTCAATCTTTGTAAGTTTGGCCTGTTCTAGGGCAATGAAAGCAGTCTTCCTTGGATCATAGAGTCTGGCTGGCATAGTGGGCAGGGATAAAGCTTGCATCTTTATAGCCTCCTTTTCTGCATGCTGAAGATTATGCAGAGTAAAAACACCCATCCTCAAGGGAAAAGGGGGCCAGCCCCTCTTCTTCTCTTTCTTGAGAGTTTGGGTTACACTCTCGGCCATAATTTGGTAGGAGATCTCTCGGGCTAACAGTTTGTCTAGAACATATAGAGGGAGAACATGCGGCTTGGCTTGGCTTCCATAAACCCTAATATAGGTAAAATGCTCTTCTCCAAACCATCCTGCTACAGCTGGTAAGTCGAAGGAAGCGAGATAGGAAATTTTGGGAATAGGCCGATCAAAAATGGAATAATTAATGGGAACCATAAAACCATTGCAAATTTGATACAAATGGTCCTTGTAAGAGGACTTCCACAATTTCTGATGATACAAATGAATGGGCGAAGGGTCTTGGGTGGTCCATCTCCAACCGAGGATGGGAAACTCAGAGTTAAAACACAATGTGTCCATAATGTAGGCACTATAATAAAATGGGGGGATTTTCCTTTCGGTGACTACAGATTTAGCTCTAAAATCCCGAACAGCTACAGTCAACTTATCAGAAAGAATGGTGGCCCAATCCATGATTATACTATTAACAGCGACCTCCATCAGGGGAACCATTTCTATATCAAAATTGGCAGAATCATGTAATCCCCATAGCCTACACATCATAATTCCCGCATAGCAATAGGGAGAAGCCAAAGAATCAACGGATTACTTACCCGAGCTTTCGTGCTTGTGTTTGGCCGGGTTCTGCCTCCAATCCCGAATGGGCTAGGATGGTACTTCATTTTCAGCTGCAAACTTCTCCACGAAGTCTTTGTTGTATATTTTCTCTGGCTCAGGCAAATGATACATTTGCCTTAGGTGCTCTGGCTTAAACGACCCGAAAATCCGTCCGTCTCTTGTGTGGAACATTCTGTCAATGATTGGAATTTCCTCGATTGCCCATCGCACTACATCAGTGTAGGGAAGGACTTGCTCTCTGGCCGCTATTCTGTGAAGAAAGGAATCGGCCAACTCTTTGAGAGTTGCATCGGACTTTTTGAGTGAGTCCGCAGTAGCCACTGTCACTGAAACTTCCGGTTGCTCAGCTTCTAGTAAATTATATGTGCCCTGCCATGTAATCTTGTTAAGACCAGTGCACGTAGTGTCTGAAATGAGGCCTTTCTTCTTATCTGTGGCAGCTTGCCCTGCTACAGGTGTAACAGCAGAGCCCATAGTCCTCTTGGATCTTTTCCCCATCATGCTCAGGTTTCTCTCAAAAAACGAATTCTACACAATTGCAAGAGAAATCGAAACAACATAATAACAATGACACTTCACGGCGGGATAGATATATCATTTGAAGCGTGCTAAGATTAATTTTCAAAAGTGGCTGTGGATCCAATCGCTGAGAGGATATTGCAGATGCATTAATGGTGATTTGAGGCCTACTACCCATTAAATTTGATGATTACACCGTTATCCAGGTGAATGACTCCCTTAAGCGTGCAACAGATATTCTGGTGGTTAAGCGCAGGTGTTCGTTAATCGAAGGGGAAAAATCTTTTAAATACACACGCATTACCTTATCCCTTGCATTTAACGGCATTTTGGGATTCGCGCTTTGTCAACCGGATATGAATATAAAATTAAAGCTTTAAGTAATGGATTTTAAGAATGCTGACCACCGATGAGCGATATCGCATCGCTTCGGGGAATAAGTGCTGCACAATTATCACCAAAAGATCCTGCCGACAGCCGATAAGCGATATCGCATCGGGCTAGCGCATGGAAACAGAGCTAGGTGCATATAAAGTGGTTTGGGGGTTACCGATTGCGATATCGCATCGCATCGGGGGTAGGAACCGGGTGCCTTACTGAAGTGCATGGAATTCTGCCGATGGCCGATAGCGATATCGCATCGGGTCAGGATTTATAACATAAAGCGGTTCCACATGAGGTATCGCCGATACCCGATCGCCGATATCGCGTCGCGTCAGGGCATGAGTTATGTGTCGTTACTTGGTGTGCATGTAACATTGTCGATCGCCGATAGCGATATCGCATCGGCGGAGACCAAAATGCCATTTGAATGCATCTCTCATGTTATTGCGATATGCGATCTTGTGATCGCTTTATCGCAATAACAAAAGATTATTTATTATTTGAAACATTACTATCCCAAAAAGGCTTAAATACATGAAAACTCATTTGATTATCCGGCCTTTTTTGAACATACAAGCATTGATGCCAAAATTTTTAAAAGGGACCCATTCCATATGTTAATTTTTTGTAAATAAGAATGATATGAAATGGGGGTTGTTGTAGGGCACAACAATTGGCGATTCGCTGGAAGAACCAGTTATATCTAAAATTAAAACAAACACTTAAGCTTTTTGAAAATAGAAACTCAATCAGAAGGGAAAACTTCTAATTTAACTGGATATTCGCGCGTTCTGAACCAAGTGAACTTATTCTGTTAACTTCTTTCCTTTTGGTTTCAAGAAAAATAAATACATCCTAAGTCTTTAAAATAGGCCTTTTATTGGTTTATAATGATAAAACAAAAACTTTCCCAAATCAGCTTTTATAATTAACTCCTCTGTCATAGGTAGAGCCTCTGTTGCCAGCAAACGTTTATAGTCTCGACAGGGATACCTTTTAACCATAGTATTGTTCGCTTTTCCATTCACATAAGAGTGTAGTTAACAGAATGAATCTAAAACATGTTCCCATATTTTATTTTTCATCTGGTGATCATGATCATCTTTTTTATCATTGATAAGATAAAAAGCCATTGTCCTGGTTTGGTGGCCAGCTATTGACAATGCCATTCACTGGTAATAATTTAACTGAACAAGTTGGCTCGTGATGAGACCTCTTGTCTTGAAATTTCAAGCCATTACCCTGTTTTGGTAGGGAGTATTGGTAATGTCGGTCAAACTATTTCCCTATGAACATGGTAAGCAGGCTTGTAATAAGACCTCTTATCTTTAATCTTTTTATATTTTAGAATTACACTCTGAGTAACCATAAACTTTAGTGAATGGGGTGAACAATTTTCTCCTTAAGAGCGGATGGATGATAGGTGAAGAGTTGAAGATGCTGAAAATGGGTTAGCTTCTATCTCAAAATGGATAACCTATTGAGACCAGTTTTGAAAACCGAAAATGATTCACAGAACTTTTACCTCTTGAGAAGAGTTTCCAGGACGTTAGGTCGTGATTTCAGAACACACAGATATCTAGTTTCCTAGAAATTATTCCTTTTGGTTGAGGGTTCTACTATCTAAAAGCAAATATTCATATTATTTTGTGAGACAGCTTCTTCAAACCAAGCAAAAGGTCAATGGGGATACTCTACAATTTTATTTCCTACTGATCCTACAAACTAGACAAATCTACAAAGAGGAGAAGGGATTACCTTCTCAATTGAAGAATTTCTTCAAGATCAGGCCATTAACAGGGAAAGAATCTCTCACCCCTGATAAGTCTTGCAATAATAAATTCGAATGACCTATCCTCTCACAGATCTGAAATGGTCCAAGCCACATTTTCTGAAATTTGGTATGTTTACGTTTATCTTCATGGGCCTTGTCCCATTTGAGAACTAAGTCACCAACTTGAAACTGTTTAGAAGCGGATGAGGTTAAGTCAAAGGATGCTTTGATGATTTGTTGATGTTTGACATGAGTGATTCTAGCTTTTTCCCTTTCTTCTTCTAATTTGAGAATTTGGTCATGTCTAAGTTGGATAGAGGAAGAAGGAGTCTCTTCAATGTACTGTACTAGGGCTAGAGAGGGTAAAACAAGATTCGTAGGAAATACTGCTTCTTTTCCATATACCAGATTAAATGGGGAGGAACCTATAGAAGCCTTTTGTGTAATCCTATCAGCCCATAATGCAAACGCTAAAGATTTGTGCCAGTTTCTATGATTCTGTTCAACAGTTCGCTTAATGATTTTGATGAGATTCTTATTAGTAGATTCTGCTAAACCATTTCCCTGGGGATAATAATTAGCAGAGTATTTCAGTTTAAACCCCCTCTTAATAGCGAAATCATATATAGCATTTCCTGAGAAATAGGAAGCATTATAAAAAATGAGAGCGTTTGGGACACCAAACCTGGTAATGATGAATTGGTCTATGAACTCGATGATTACCTCTGAATTTGCTGCCTTCAAAGGAATAGCCTCTACCCATTTGGTAAAATAATCGGTAGCAGTGAGGATATACCTATGTTTTTTGGAAGATGGTGGAGTAATCTCTCCAATGATATCTAATCCCCATTGTTCAAATGGCTGTTCAATGTTGACAGGTTGCAGAGGGAAAGTTGATTTCCGTTGTCTTCCACTAGAAGTTTGGCAATTGAAGCATTTTCTTACGTATTCATGAGCATCTCTAAACAGTGTAGGCCAATAATATCCAGCATGAATAACTTTGTGGGCTGTTGTGTCTGCTCCAAAATGTCCTCCCGCTGGCCCATCATGTAGCTCCTGTAAAACTTTTTGAGCTTCAGGTTTCTCAAGACATCTTAACAGGATAGAATCATAATTTTGTCTAAAAAGCACATCATCAATGAGAGTGAAATTCTTCGATTTTAACCTAATGGCCCTTTTATTTTTGTAAGATAAATTTGGAGGGGCATAACCGTTCTTCAAATAAAATATTAAATCTGCATATTGAGATTCAGAATCAATGACACTTATCTGATTGATTGATTCAGTCTGATCCATATCGCTTGATTCAGGAATGTTTGATGCTCCTGCCAATATCCTGCAAAAACCTTGGCCCCTAACAATCTTTGCTGGCTTTATTTCTAAGTCATATTCTTGAAGCGCTGTGACCCAATTGGCCCTTCTTTCACCCAGTTCTTTTTGAATTAATAGTTGCCTTACCGCTGGGAAAGGGACTATAACTTTCGTGTGAGTTTTCAAAAGAAAGGGCCTGTAATGTTTGACTGCTTTAAACACAGCAAAGGCTTGTTTCTCCACATCGGAATAATTTAGTTCGGCACCCTGAAGATTTGAGCTAAAAAATGAAATGGGTGCTTCCAAGTTGTGAACATTTGGCTGCGTGAGAACTGCAGCATAGGATACATCGGACGCAACGGTATACAATGTAAAATGATTAGAAAAATTGGGAGTATTCAAGGCTGGGGCATTGATTATTGATTGCTTGATAACATCAAAAGCTTTCTTTTCTTCTGATCCCCACTTGAAGACTGAATTCTTCTTGATCATTGTCTGAAGTGGTAATACAATTTGAGAGAAATCTGGAACAAATTGTTTGACAAAATTAATCTGACCCAAAAATGATTGCATCGATTTTTTATTGTGTGGGAAAGGGATTTCAGAAATTTCCTTAATCCGATCAGGATCAATATAAATGCCATCTTTGGATACTATAAAGCCTAAGAGTTTTCCTTGGTCAAGAGCAAAGAAAGACTTCTTTGGGTTTAGAGAAATACCATATCTTTTGCATCGCTGAAAGATTTGATTTAAGTCATGCAAATGATTATATCTCTTTTTAGAATATACAGTAATATCGTCTAGATAGACGACTACTGATCGATTAATCAACCCTTTGAAGGCTATATCCATGGCTCTCTGGAATGTCGCTCCTGCATTTATGAGTCCAAAAGGCATTTTCTGATATGCATAAGTTCCCCATTTTGTTCTGAATGTGGTTTTAAGTTGGTCATCAGGATGAACCAAAACTTGGTTATATCCGGAGAATCCATCAAGAAAGGACATCAATTCAGAGCCTGCTACTGATTGGAGAATTTGCTCCATAGTAGGTAACGGGAAATTATCTTTCAAGCTTGCTTTGTTCAGGTTCCTGAAATCAATACAGATTCGAATGTCGCCATTTTTCTTTCTGACTGGCACCATATTAGAGACCCAATTTGAATGTCGGACCAGAAAAATAATTTTGGCTTTCAAAAGCTTATTAAGCTCCGACTTTATCTGGCTCTCCAAATTTGGATGTATTTTTCTTAACTTTTGCTGAATTGGTTTCTGATCAGGAAGCATAGGAATGGTATGCTGGATAATAGATGTATCATATGTCTTTAAGTCATCATATTTCCAAGCAAAGACCTGTTTGTTTTTTCTCAATAGTTTAATAAATGCTTCTTTTTCTTCCTGGGAAAGTCCTATTCCTAAGTTGATGTTTTGAGGAGCATCATCAGTGCCTAGATTTATTAATTCAAACCTAAGGGTGGAACTTTGAAGCTTTGCATTAATTACAGGTTTAAACCTGTCTTTGATATCATAAAGGTCTTCAAGCTTCACCACGGGTTTGGGAATTGAATTTTCTTGAGGCGCTTGTTTCATCTGCAGATCGTGATCATCTTCCTCAATGACTTGATTGTCATAGGATTTTTCCGAAGTTAGAAACTGCAAGATATCTTCGTCATGGTTAAATACTCTCCAATTGGTGACATTGTCAGGAATTGGAGGCCTAAAAAGTAATTCTACAGAAAATCTATCAAGGCTGTAGTCTTCAGAAGGTAGAAGTTTAGAGGCTACATTGGCTAGTAGGTCGGCTGCTGAATTTTGTGACCTAGGAATGGAAGAAATGTTGAAGGCTGAAAAGTGTGAGGTAAGATCTTGTACTAGCGATTGATAATGCTTGAGGTGACTTGAAAGACAATGAATTGCATTTCTCACCTGTTTGACAATTATTTCCGAATCGCCAAACACTTTTAGATATCACACTTCAAGGCCGATCGCTTTATATAAACCCTGGACTAAAGCTTCGTATTCGGTTGTGTTATTAGTACACTCAAATTCTAACCTACAAGACAGCATTGTCTTTTCTCCTTGCAGGCTAACCAAAATGCAACCTGCTCCTGAGCCTTCGTTGGACTTAGAGCCATCAAAATATAAAGACCAAAATAAAGGAGTATTAACAAAAATATCTACATTTTTCTCAGCATCATTAAAACATCTGGACTTATCTGTTTGTGAAAAAATTTCAATCTGAGATGTAAAATGATTGACTGAAAAAGGAGATGGTTGGGCAACAAAGTTGCCAAAGAATGATTCTGACGAATAGTTTCCCAAAATGTTATTATTGAATGCTACAGGCTGGTTTTCTTGCTCAAATTCAGTAACTATGTGGGTCATATGCTTCTCCCGATCGATCCTTATTTGATTCGGCTTTCCCTTGTAGGGAAGCCACATATGTGACCAATCTGTGGAAATATACCCATGCAGTTTTTCAGACCTATCTCTGCTTAAAATCAAACCATAAAATCCAGGTATGTCGGCAATTAAGATGTCAATCCTCTAAACAATTCTGGGGTCGGCTGACAACCTGATGGTTACAGAATTAATTTCTCCCACAACCTACACCTTAGTCCTATCCAACTGTACAATATGAATGGTAGACTTCTGGGGTTCAATGTTCAGCTTAGAGCAAACTGAAGCTGGCATTATATTAGATGAGGCCCCTTAATCAATTAAACAGTTGTGCAGGTTTCTATTATAAATCTCATAAGTCAGCAGGAAGGGTGGAGTGTGAGAATTTGATTTATCTCCGATTAAAACTGAATCGGTAATTTCAACCATGCCTGCAGGAGGCTGGCCTGAATCGTTGGCAGCTCTTGCACTGGGAAGGGGAGTAGAGGGAACAACATTTAATTCTTTAAGAAGTAACTTTTGTTGGTGCTTTAGTTTGCTAAGTTCAAACATGGTTATATTTGCCTTAGTTTTCTTCATGTCATCAACAATGTTATATTCCATTGAATCGGATACCACTAGTGTCTTGGATGTTGAAGGAGAACTAGAAGTTGAAGGCTGGTTTTGGGGAACTACTACAGGTGACTTCTTTGGGGGAACTTTTTCCTTTGCTGTAGTAGCACCTGCGCTCCTCTTCTTTGAAGTTTCCTGGGCGGGTTCAGGAGTGCTTTTACTTCTTGTAGTAACCGGAAAGGCTTCTCCTTCATTCTCGGTATCAGATTTTGGGAGTGTAAAATCCCACATTCCGTGGCATTCAGCTACTTCTTCTTCATCATCGGTTTGTGAAGTTGTTTCCTCTTCCTCTTCTTCTTGGTCTGAATCTGCGTTAGATATAACATTGGGTGGCTTTGATTCAGTTTTCTTATAAGTTCTAAATGGTCTTTTGATTGAAGTTTCGGCCACCTGCTTCTTTATCTCAACCATTTCGTTAGACAATGTTTTAAGGACCTTTTGTAAACCTTCCATGTCATATGGGTCCTTTGGGGTTTTCTTCTTGGAATCTTCTTTAAACGAGACTTTTTTAGCTTTTCTATCTTCCAAAGCAGCTTTCTTTCTTAAAGCATTGATGTGCTTTTCAACAGCAAGTGCCTCTCTCATGTTTTCAGCTAAGGTAGGTTTCCCAGCCCTGTCTACAAAAATAGCTATGTTGGCGGGTAGGGCTGTAATATACCATTCGCTTCGTATTTGTTCACTTGGTTTAGAAGCGGTAGGGATTTTATTCTGGAGTTTATTAAATCTAGCATTAAACTCCTTTATCGGTTCCCTATGCTCTATTCTCAGATTGGAGAGGTCGTTTATTAAAGTAGCTAAGGACCCATCATCTCCATATTTGGTGAGAAACTTCTCTTGGCATGTGTTCCAACTGGTAATTGAACCAAAAGGTAAGGAAAAATACCAGGATCCTGCTGATCCTTGTAAAGTGTAAGGGAAGAGTCTTACAACAACATCTTGTTCTGTCACTCCTATTAGGTTAACTGCTAACATAAAGTTGTTGATGTGTTCTTCAACCTAGGTCCTGTCATCTGGATTGAATTTAGGCAGCCATTTTTCGGGAGCATCGGGTAGATCATGCAATGGTGCAGGCATGTTGATTGCTCCTGGCCTAGTCCATGGATCTGCCATTATGATAGCGACAGTGGTTGACACTACTGCTGGGATTCCGGATGTATGGGAAGGGATTAAAGATGAGGAGTGAATGGGTTGGGATATTGAGGCTTCTGATCCCTGGTGAACGACAATTTGCAATGAGGGAGTGGATGGTTGACCTCGCAGAGGAGAAAATGCAATGGAGGACGTGGATGAAAGCTCTTCACTATCAGATCCTTCAGTAATTTTCTTTGCCTTTTTCCTTTTAGGTAAAGGAAACTCAGTGGGTTCAATACCGAGTTTTTCGCTCTGAAGTCTGGTGAGAGGGTGAGTGAGGTTGAATTGCGAAGTCGCACTGCTTTCTGATACCTCAGATTTCTGTGGTGATATCGAGAAGCTCTGAAGTTTATGGATTAGAGACTGGACTTCAGGTGATTCAAGAGCTAATTGTTCTGTGGTATGATGGGTTTGAGCAGTGGTAGTTGATTCCCCTTCTCCTTGTTTGGATACCGGCAAACCAGTATGCAAATGGGAAGGTTGAGGGGATTCCGAGGGGGAAATACTCTTGGAATGACTTATAGGTTTGGATTTATGTGCCATTCACAGTTGAGGCCCTCCTTCTAGCGCCAATTTTGTTGAGGCCTCGAAAATTGCTGCCACAACAAAGGGGAAACCACCCGGTCCGGACCTTAGTACAGCTCCTTTTCTGTTTGGGATAGTGGCTCCGACTGGGGATAATGGGACCAGTTTCCCAATAATGGATAAAAGTGGGATGGATGAGTAACTTATGATGTATGATGGTGATAAGCTAACAACTAAAACTATCGGCGAAATATATTAACTATAATCTAATCCCGAGACTTATCAATCTTTTAAAGCGTAGCGTTTGATAATCTGTGCTTTAAGGCAGGCATATAGATGACTCTAACACTAAAGCATAGATGTTTAAACCATTTAAGATTTCTCTGCATAATTAGTTATGCAGAGCGATAATAGCGAATTACTACACATTTTCATTCATATCATTGCTACATGCATGATTAAAAGAAAGGGCATATCAAAAAACATCCAATAGTGGAATAAAATGAAGATTTGTTGTTACAACGCATACATGTATTCAACAATAGCAAAAATAATAACACAGCAATTCATATGAGAGGAAAGAGGACAGATGCAGATAAAAGTACCATGTAAGCCGCTCAACAATCCATTATATAAATCGCTATGTCGCAGTCCTTTCTTCAAACCAGAAAGCATTCCAAACAAGAGACAATAGTGCGCAATTGCATAAAACAACCTTCTTGTCAAATTAAGGACTATCGGTCAAGTTTCACAAAAGAATATAGACTGAAGAACAGTAGTGCAAACTTCAGCCTTTAAGTCTATTACAAAATTTTACGACCCTTTCCAAAACAATGAAAGGGTCTATAAATACTAATCTAATCTAAATATCTAAGAAAAAACTGAAAAGCTATTAAATTGGCATCAATAAATATTTTCCATCTTTTTTGGCGATCTGGCAGTCGGCAGCAATGCTTCATTCGGTGGGCTCTTTGCCTTTAAACCTCAGCTGACATATCGCCAGCATTGGCTCTACTTCCGGTGGAGTGTTGAGACGCGACGTGAGCTGGGCATCATATGTGGCATCCTGAATGTTGGGGATTAGGCATCCGAGAGCATCTGTTAAACACTTAAGAGCCGACCTTTGAGTGTGCGGCTTGATTAGAAAGAGCCAATATGCGTCGGAGGTTAAAGTATTTACTCCAGCGATTAACTTTCTCTTTTCCTCCAGTTCATGATAACTTGTTTGTTCAATCATGTTCGCCGTGGTTATGCTTCCAGGTGTGCACTGAGAGATCATGTTGGCCAAATAGAGTGTATTGTTGACTAAATCTATCATATTGTTGGCAATCATTTTACACCTTGAAGCTGCCCTTTCCGCTTTCATCATCTGAGTGTTCCATTCCGTGAAGAGTATGTCCTTGAATGGCTCATAGATCCTAGGCAAATTCACTACTTTCCCCACATCAGTATCTTGCCAATCAAGATATGAGGCTATGGTTTCTTCGGCCTGATCTAGCTCATTTCTGGCTTTTTCTATCTGCTGACATACTGCTGTAGATACTTCACATAATGGCTTAGCCTCAGTTAGTTGTTGGCACAGGAGTCTAATCTGAGAGATTAATGCACTATTTATTTGAGCTGCCTCTGCTCTGAAATCTTTGACTTTCTTGGTGCCTTTGATATCTTCGAGCTGTGCTAACAGTTGAGCGATTTGCTCATATTTTGACTTCGTCATTAACTCGTTTGCCGCTCTCAATTGTGCCAATGCCTCCGTTAATTCTTTCTGCTTCTGGATTGCGCTCTGGTCAATCCTCTGTTTTTTAGTCTGCAGTTGCTGGGTTAATACATTATTTGCTTGTTGTTGTGCCAGCAACTGCTCTTCTACCTGTGCTGCCTTGTTTCACGCCTCGGCTACTTCTGCTTGCAATCCATAAATCTCCTGGTCCTTAGTCTTTAACAAAAGACTTACCACCGATGCTTTATCAATAGTTGCTGCAGAATAAGCTCCCGCATACTGCGATAGCTTGGTTAGATCATCGGAGGGGTCCAATTCCTCCTTCCAGACTACATTCCCCGTGACTGTTTGCTCAGGAAAGATGGAAGGTTGATCAAGACTTCGTCTCTTCCTTCAGCGCTTATCAACTGCTTTGTGCCTAGGGCTATAGAAAACGTCCAGGGGAGGAATATCTTCCACCTGGAGCACAATCTGATCGGAAGGGTCTTTGGTGATTACCTCGACATCCTTTGAAGTGGGTGGGCCACTGGTTCCGCTTAGAACCTGAGAAGAAGTGGTGTCTGGTGCGTCGCTTGTCTTAGAGGTGTCTGTGTCTTTGGAGCCTTCCTTTCCACTGATAATGGAATTGAATTGATTCCATTGTTTAAGCAATTCAGGATCTATGGAGGTCTGTTTGTGTTGCTCCGTCTGGGATTTACTCTTCTCCTTTTCTTGTTCCAACCTCTTCTGCTCCTCCAGCTCTTTCCGCTGCTGCTCCTCTAACTCCTTTCTCTGTTTCTCTTCTTGCTCTCTTCTTTGCTTATCCGCTAATTCCTTTTTCTACCTATCTTCCAGTTCTTTCTTTTGTTTTTCTTCTTCTTCCTTCTTCCGTTGTTCCTCCATCTGCTTCTGATTTCTCTGTTCTTGTTCCTTCTGCTCTTTCTTCTGCTTTTCTATTTGCTCCTTCCTCTGCTTCTCTGCCTGCTGCTTCTTTTTCCTTTCCTCCTGTTGTTTCTTTTGTTCCTTAGTTATAACAGGAGGTTGGCTTGTCTGTTTCCGACCAGGCTCGCTTGAGGAGGACGCTGAGGTTAATGACAATAAATCTAGAGGCAGAGTTTGCAACCTCTGCTCTCTAAGTTTATTGAACTTAGTTAAATTCTCATCATTGTATTTCATCCTGGCAAGTTGTTTGGTTTGGCTTATTGTATCGGCAGCTACGAACAGGTCATCAAACTCATCCTCTTGATGGTCAATCTTTGTCAGTTTGGCTTGTTCTAGGGCAATGAAAGTAGTCTTCCTTGGATCATAGAGTCTGGCTGGCATAGTGGGCAGGGATAAAGCTTGCATCTTTATAGCCTCCTTTTCTGCATGCTGAAGATTATGCAGAGTAAAAACACCCATCCTCAAGGGAAAAGGGGGCCAGCCCCTCTTCTTCTCTTTCTTGAGAGTTTGGGTTACACTCTCGGCCATAATTTGGTAGGAGATCTCTCGGGCTAACAGTTTGTCTGGAACATATAGAGGGAGAACATGCGGCTTGGCTTGGCTTCCATAAACCCTAATATAGGTAAAATTCTCTTCTCCAAACCATCTTGCTACAGCTGGTAAGTCGAAGGAAGCGAGATAGGAAATTTTGGGAATAGGCCGATCAAAAATGGAATAATGAATGGGAACCATAAAACCATTGCAAATTTGATACAAATGGTCCTTGTAACAGGACTTCCACAATTTCTGATGATACAAATGAATGGGCGAAGGGTCTTGGGTGGTCCATCTCCAACCGAGGATGGGAAACTCAGAGTTAAAACACAATGTGTCCATAATGTAGGCACTATAATAAAATGGGGGGATTTTCCTTTCGGTGACTACAGATTTAGCTCTAAAATCCCGAACAGCTACAGTCAACTTATCAGAAAGAATGGTGGCCCAATCCATGATTATACTATTAACAGTGACCTCCATCAGGGGAACCATTTCTATATCAAAATTGGCAGAATCATGTAATCCCCATAGCCTACACATCATAATTCCCGCATAGTAATAGGGAGAAGCCAAAGAATCAACGGATTACTTACCCGAGCTTTCGTGCTTGTGTTTGGCCGGGTTCTGCCTCCAATCCCGAATGGGCTCGGATGGTACTTCATTTTCAGCTGCAAACTTCTCCACGAAGTCTTTGTTGTAGATTTTCTCTGGCTCAGGCAAATGATACATTTGCCTTAGGTTCTCTGGCTTAAACGACCCGAAAATCCGTCCGTCTCTTGTGTGGAACGTTCTGTCAATGATTGGAATTTCCTCGATTGCCCATCGCACTACATCAGTGTAGGGAAGGACTTGCTCTCTGGCCGCTATTTTGTGAAGAAAGGAATCGGCTAACTCTTTGAGAGTTGCATCAGACTTTTTGAGTGAGTCCGCAGTAGCCACTATCACTGAAACTTCCGGTTTCTCAGCTTCTAGTAAATTATATGTGCCCTGCCATGTAGTCTTGTTAAGACCAGTGCACGTAGTGTCTGAAATGAGGCCTTTCTTCTTATCTGTGGCAGCTTGCCCTGCTACAGGTGTAACAGCAGAGCCCGTAGTCCTCTTGGATCTTTTCCCCATCATGCTCAGGCTTCTCTCAAAAGACGAATTCTACACAATTGCAAGAGAAATCGAAACAACATAATAACAATGACACTTCACGGCGGGATAGGTATATCATTTGAAGCGTGCTAAGATTAATTTTCAAAAGTGGCTGCGGATCCAATCGTTGAGAGGATATTGCATATGCATTAATGGTGATTTGAGGCCTGCTACCCATTAAATGTGATGATTACACCGTTATCCGGGTGAATGACTCCCTTAAGCGTGCAACAGATATTCTGGCGGTTAAGCGCAGGTGTTCGTTAATCGAAGGGGCAAAATCTTTTAAATACACACGCATTACCTTATCCCTTGCATTTAACGGCATTTTGGGATTCGCGCTTTGTCAACTGGATATGAATATAAAATTAAAGCTTTAAGTAATGGCTTTTAAGAATGCTGACCACCGATGAGCGATATCGCATCGCTTCGGGGAATAAGTGTTGCACAATTATCACCAAAAGATCCTGCCGACAGCCGATAAGCGATATCTCATCGGGCTAGCGCATGGAAACAGAGCTAGGTGCATATAAAGTGGTTTGGGGGTTACCGATTGCGATATCGCATCGCATCGAGGGTAGGAACCGGGTGCCTTACTGAAGTGCATGGAATTCTGCCGACGGCCGATAGTGATATCGCATCGGGTCGGGATTTATAACATAAAGCGGTTCCACATGAGGTATCGCCGATAGCCGATCGCCGATATCACGTCGCGTCGGGGCATGAGTTATGTGTCGTTACTTGGTGTGCATGTAACATTGCCGATCGCCGATAGCGATATCGCATCGGCGGAGACCAAAATGCCATTTGAATGCATCTCTAGTGTTATTGCGATATGTGATCTTGTGATCGCTTTATCGCAATAACAAAAGATTATTTATTATTTGAAACATTACTATCCCAAAAAGGCTTAAATACATGAAAACTCATTTGATTATCCGGCCTTTTTTGAACATACAAGCATTGATGCCAAAATTTTTAAAAGGGACCCATTCCATATGTTAATTTTTTGTAAATAAGAATGATATGAAATGGGGGGTTGTTGTAGGGCACAACACAAAGCTTATTTACAAGTTAGTAATATCAATGGTGAAGTAACAAATCCTATTTACAAGTTAGTAATATCCATGGTGAAGTGATGGTGAATATTCATGGTTAAGAATCTTGTCATATTATTATAAAATATTTTGATTGTGAAATGAGATATTATTTTTTGGTATGTGGTATTGTTAAGCCATGGTATTAGCCATGCTATTGTAACAAGGACAAGTTCATAATATCAATCACAAAGTGGGGGTGAATATCCATAATTAAGAATCTTGTCATATTGTTATAAAATATTTTGATTGCAAAATAAGTTATGTTTTTGGGCATGTGGTATTGATAACCCATGGCATTATCCCATGGTATTGTAACAAAACCTATTTACAAGTTAATAATATCCATGGTAAAGTGGGGATGATTATCCATGGTTACAGATATTGACGTATTGTTATAAATATTTTGAGTGTGAAATATGTTATGTTTTTTGGGCATGTGGTATTGTAACAAAGCCTAATTTGTACAACTTAATAATATCCAAGGTAATGTGGGGTGAATATCCATGGTTAGAATTTTGTCATATTGTTATAAAATATTTTGGTTGTGAAACAAGCTATGGTTTTTGGGCATGCTATATTATTTTTTATCTTTTAATTAAGCTAACATTTAAAATTGTTTACATACTTACATTAAACCTACACGTCTACTTTATACTAGGATGTAGAGCCTTTGGATGCAATGATACATATTCAATAACATCTTTGAGATATTCACAGTGAATTTTGATTTTGAGTAACAAATTGAATAACTATTCTTAATATATAATTTTTAGTTATTAATTTTTTTCCAATTATATTAATTATATTTTTTATAGCAATGTAATTTTCAATTATCCAGGTGAACAAAAAAGTAAAAATTAGAGAGAGGGGAAGAGAAGCCAAACTTCAAGCAAAGTTCGAAGAAATGATTGTTGATAAATCTAAAAAATCCAACGAAAAGGACAATCAACCCAAAGGAAGATTTTGAAGACAATTGTAGTCTTAGAAACAATGTTAAATAAATAGCTAAAAGAAAATCTAAGTAACAATTTGGCCCTAAATTGTTTGAAACATAAAGAACATAAAATGGGTATCAAAGTCATCAAAAAAGAGATGAATAAGGTTGTAGAGTTAAACCCTAAATATAAGAAAAGAGACTTGACCCTCATCATTTTTATGTGAAAGAGTAGAAAAATGAAGACACCTTTGCAAGAAAGTAAATCATAAATTGAAACAACTTTCCTCATAGAAGAAAAAATATTAGGAAAAATAATTGAACATAATGATACATTAATTCACTTGTAGATATATGGCATCCTCAAAAAAATTATGAGCTTAAAAGGGTAAGTAATTGTTCAGGAGTCCAGCAAGAAAGTCTCAATTTGATTTTTCCTTCATCAAATTGAGAAAATTTGAATTCCCACATCAGCAAACAACTTGGATACAATTAATTTACGTGACATGGCTCTCATCACTCAGTTAGATCAGTAAATTCAAGTTAGAGGTCTTGTAGTTTAGTTAAGCATGTGTGATTGCTAAATTCTAGTAATCGAGTTCAGTTATATCCAGTTGTCTTTATTTAAACTAGTTCTAATTGTTGGTAAAACTAGTGGAAGGTCAGTTGTGCAGTGGGAATTAGTTTAACACAATGATCATCTAGTTAACTAATCAATCATCCCAAAATTACTAGTACATGCAAAAAATTCAAGGTCCCCAACTATGGTGGAGATTCCAAGGTAGTGTAACATCAGTTGTATACTAGTCTTGAGTGTACAAGTGTTGCATGTAGTGAGATGATCAACCTTGGGAATTGTGCAATCAATTGGAGGAAAATTCCTAAATAATAGAGGCCTAATTCCGGTCATGACACCAATATTCAAAACACTTTCTTAAGAAATCCTTATCCCGTTGATTTTTGCATGACTAGTCAACTATGATATTTCTTTCCAAACTAAATTAACTAAAGGGGAAAGGACAAAAAACAATTCATTGTTTAAATAACATACATAAATGAACAGCATAGAAGACTCCGTGGGAAGGATGAAGTCTGCAACAGAAGGTTTCGATTAGGGATTTCTCTCTGCAGCGGTTCTCAGACCGACCGCTGTATCCCGCCCTGTTCGCATTTCGTTTTTCTGTCGCTACTCTCCACCCTCGATTTACCTGTTGCGGTCGCTACACCGGAGGCATCTGTACTGTGCAGGTTTCACGGGTATTTTTCTCTCTGTCTCCTCAACCACTCCTCTCGTGGCATGCCTGCGGTTACTGTGTTGACCGATTTGAGGGTGTCTGCTTTCCGTTACCTGCGGTAGAAACAAGGGCTTCTCCATTCCTAGGCGCAGCTGTCACCATGGAGGTCTTGGATGCCATTGATTAAAACCGATGACCCGTTGGAAGGGGTTTCCATCTGGCGTACCCCATTTTCCACGTCGACCTGCTTATTCAGCTCCGGATTCTCCCTGGATGAACCCTCCCGACCTCCTGTGGTCCTGTCGGACGATCCCCCCACCTGGCCAGCTCTCTCCACCCCTCTGGCATCTCCGTCCTCACTTGGGTTTGTCTCCACTTGTCTAAACCCTAACCCTGGTTTAGACCCCCCTTTCCCGGGCTCAAACCCTAGTCTTCTGCCTCCGGTGACCGACTTCACTTCTGCATCGTACAATTTCACTTCTCAGGCCCCCCCATCCGGCAGTTACTCCGCTGTCCCGCCGCTCGCCGGATCCCTCCAATCTGTTGATCTGCCCCCCTCCTCGCACAGCCACCGACCTACCCACTCTTCACCAGGTCCGTCTCATAGCAGGGCTCCGCCCCCCCACCCCCCACAGGGTTCAAAGAAGAAGCATAAGTGCTTTAAGTCCAAGGCAGACGACATATTCTTGAGACTGGAAGAGGACATTCAGTGGGGAGAAGCCATGGACTTTGCGGACAGAGTCCTTGTCGGTCACATCAGGGGAAGGAATTACTCGGCCGTGCGACTGAAGACCTGGGCAACTGAGGTATGGGGTCACCATCTGGTCGACATCCCATTCGTGCAGACCTTTGTGAAGGAATGGTTCGCCCTAAGATTCGCTCGTGCCGACCACACAAATTGGGTCCTATCCTCATACTGGCATTTCGAGCATGCCCCAGTATTGCTGAAGTGTTGGACACCACTTTTTGACCCCGAGACTGAGCAGATCGGTATTGGACCTGTATGGATTCGATTTCCGGGCCTCCCTATGCAATACTGGTCCGAGGATATCTTCAAACGGATTGGTAACACCATTGGCACTTATATGGAATACGACAAATCATATCTGCAAACAGGTATGATGGCCTACGCTCGAATTCTTATTAATCTCGACACCAAAGGAGGCCTATTGGAATACATCACCATTCAATGGTGGGAGACATCCCGCAAACAAATTATTGATTACGAAGGCATTCCATATCACTACGCAGATGTCACAAGGTTGGACACCTATTCAGGGACTGCCCCCTCCTCCACAAAAAAAGGGGCCCTGAGCAGATCCGAGATCCAGATTCGACGGAGGGAGGACCAACACAACCCTAGGAGAAGGAAGGAGAGCCACCACATCTACCGGCAGATGATGCACCAGGCAATCCAAGAGACTTACAGGGCACTTCTGCTACAAAGGCAGCTGATAAGCGTCCAGCGGACTCCATACCTGCCTCGCCTCCTCCGCCCATCAGCTCAGGCACCACTAGAGATGTCGCCTCGACCGCGGGTACGTTTTTCCCTACTTCATCATCTGTATCTGGCATATCTCATATTTTTACATCGCTCTCTTGCATGGGTATCTCCTTCCCCCCCTACCCCTCTGGCTCCCTCCAGTTTCCCCCCCTCCCACTGGGCATCTCTCCCCCCTCCTCCCTCCTATGCACACTTCCCTTTCCCTCACTCTCCCCCTCCCTCTGTCCCCCCTCCCTGATATCCTCCCCCTCCCCTTCCTTTCCACCCCCCCCTCTTCCCACCTTACCCCCCCTCACCCACTCCTCCATCCCCCCTCCCTCTTCCCCTCGATACCCTCTGCGATCCAGAACAAAGGGAAAGGATGCCGACGCGATAGGCATTGAACCTACTCACCCCCCGACCTCCTCTAAATCGGCTAGAGGCCGCCCCTCCCGACTCACTAAGGCCAGACATACAGCGGGGGAAGAAGTTGCCCTTGGGTGACAACAAACGATTGACAGGGCCCTTAGAGCTAGAGACGGCCCTCAGCCTATCCCTCCATGAAAGTTCTATCCTTTAACTGTCGAGGGGTTGCTAGCCCCCATAAAAAACTAGCCCTGCGAAGACTGCTCACCTCGACTGCCCTGGAAGTGATCTTTCTTCAGGAAACCCTCTGCTCGGCTGACACCCTCATTCCTATTCTTCACTCTTGGCTTCCGAACTGGACATTCCATGCTTTGGATGCATCTGGGAGATCGGGGGGTATTGCTATTGGTTTCTGTAATAAATCCTTGGCTCTTCGAAACTCCTGGGGAGGCAGAGGCTACATCGGTATGGACTTATTGGACCGCTCTCTTAACACTGAGTTTCGTATCATCAATGTTTACGGACCTTGTGTGGACAGAGAACCATTTTGGAGAACCTTGTTTGCTTCTGAACTCTTCCGGGCAGACAACATCATCCTGGGAGGAGATTTGAACTTCTCCTTGGGACACTGTGAATCCTGGGGACACTCGGCCCAAGCGGATAACCTGTCCGACTTGATTTCCACCTTACTTGAAGACCATCATTGGGTTGACATCCCTCCTGTCAGGTTACATTATACCTGGTCCAATAATAGAAGTGGTGATCAGAGCCTAGCTAGAAGACTAGACAGATTCCTCATAAAAGAGGCTTTCCTCACTCTCCTCCCTCGCATTAGACAGTGGGTTGGAACCGGGGGTTTATCTGACCACAGACCTATCTTCCTGGAACTCTCTGAGGATACCCCGAGGATTAAAAGCCCTTTCAAATTCAATGCATCTTGGCTCAAGGATCCCAGCTATCATCAGCTTGTATCGGAGTATTGGAGATCAAATCCTATCACGGAAGAGGAGGAGCATACTACTGGTTTTTTAAGGAAATTATCTGAACTCAAAAGCCTCTCCAGAAATTGGGCACACCTGAAGCGGATTAATGATGACAAGATACTGAAGGAGGCCGAACGAGCCATTGCAACATTTGAGGATTCGTCAGATGGCACCTTCACAGCACCGGAAAACAAGGATCTATATTCTACTCTTATATCTAAGCGCACACAAATTCTAAAGGAAAGAGAGGAGAGCTGGCACCTTAGAAGTAGAGCCATATGGCTGTCTGATGGAGACAATAACACTAAGTTCTTCCACAAATTTGCAAATGGCAGAAAAGCCATTAACACCATCTGGGAACTACAAAATGCTCAGGGGCAGAGGATTACTGATCAGCAGGGTCTAGCTAGACTTGCTAACGAACATTTCAAATCCATTTACAAGGCACCCGGTATGGAAAACATACTTGAGATAATGCGGGTAGCTGAATACTTCCCCAGATTTGTGGAACAAGAGGATTCGGAGAACCTGACGATGGGTGTATCGAAGGAGGAACTAGAGGCCACCATTAAATGGTTCAAAAAAGACAAGAGCCGTGGACCAGATGGGTGGACCATCGAATTATTTATTTCATTTTTTGACATTTTGGGTGATGATCTACTCAGAATCGTGGAGGAAAATAGGAGGAAATGTAGTATTCATGCAGCCATCAAGTCCACTTTCATTGCCCTTATTCCAGAATCTGATTCTCCTACCTCCTTTAATGACTTTAGACCCATCTCTCTCTGTAATGTTCTATACAAAATTATAGCAAAAATTATTGCAAATCGCCTGAAGCCTATATTGTCTGATCATATATCCCCCGAACAATTTGCTTTTCTCCAACATCGACAGATACATGAAGCGATTGCCACTGCTCAAGAACTCCTCCACACTCTGAAGACTAAGAAGCAGAAGGGCATGATTCTCAAGGTGGACCTCTCTAAGGCATTTGACAGGGAAAATTGGCTCTACATCAGATTAATTCTTACCCATCTTAGCTTCCCTTATGCCTACATTAAATGGATTATGAGTTGTATCAAGGATGTTTCCTATAGTGTCCTCCTTAACGGTGAAGCTACCCCCTTCTTCCTATCAGAAAGGGGACTCAGACAGGGTTGTCCCCTCTCCCCGCTACTCTTCCTCCTCATTATGGAAGGTCTGAGCAGATCCATCAATGCGGCGAAGGACAGACATCAGCTTACTGGCATCAAGATCTCGGATAATTTCTATCTGACTCATCTTCTGTTTGTTGATGATGTTCTGATCTTTTTAAACGGAAGCATCAGAGATTCTTCAATTATGTACAATATTTTCAAGCTCTTCCAACAGGCTACGGGCATGATGATAAATGAAGGTAAATCCACCATCACCATTATTGGTTGCTCTCAGCATGAGTCTATTTATACTACCCAGCGTTTTCCTTTTTCTGCTCTTAACTTGGATGATGGGCTTAAATATCTGGGCTTTCGTTTAAAGCCTCTCGGGTATAGGATAGCAGACTGGACATGGCTTATTGCAAAAGTGGAGAAAAGATTACAGATCTGGTACCACAAATATCTATCCAGGGCTGGCAGATTAACTCTCATCAAGGCTGTTATTGAGGCCACTCCAGTTTTCTGGATGACGCTTGCATGGATTCCAAAAGGCATACTTAACAGACTACAAAACATTTGTTGCAGATTCTTATGGAAGGGAAATCAACCTGGGAAAACGTTTGCTTGGGTAAAATGGGGATCGCATCACCATTCCTAAATGATGGGGAGGATGGGGCATAAAAAGGCTTGAGCTATTCTCGAAAGCCTTGGCTGCTAAACTGGGTTGGCAGCTCATCATCTCCAATAGTCTCTGGACCCGGGTAGCACTAGTGAAATATATATGGCCTACAACTTTTATGGATTGGCTCAGACAGTCTCGTCCCCCAGCTAGCAATATCTCCAACATATGGAAGGCAATGATAAACTCTCTCCCCATGCTGCGACTTGGAATTACCTGGAGAATTAAGGAAGGAAACACTGTTCGCATTGGATCGGACCCTTGGGTAGGATGTGGAAACGCTCACAGGTTACCTGCCGCTTTAATTAGCTACCTAAATGATAGAGGCATCATATACATCAAGCACATTGGCGACCACAACAACACCACTGTCTTTCAACAAGCTTGGAAAACAACTTATGATTTGGACATTCTTGTGCATTGGAGACAAGACTGGCAGCTATATATTGAAGCCCTCACACAGGCCGACATTCGCTTAACAGAGGAACCCGACGAAATCATCTGGGCCCTTGCGAAGTCTGGTCTTTACTCCCCGAAAGAAGGATACATCTGCCTTATGGAACCCCATAAACCTCAATCTATTGACCCTACTTGGAAATCCTTCTGGAAACTCAAGGCCACCCCCCACACCCACCTGTTAATGTGGAATATACTCTTAGACAAGATCCCTACAGGTGCCAATCTGATGAAGAGATCCTTCCACGGCCCCTTCCGATGCCATCTGTGTCGTATGGCTGATGAGAACACCGAACATTTCTTCCTGAATTGCCCTTCATCTAAAGAGTTATGGAACGACATATCTGCTCACTACCCTTCCTTACTCCCCTGGCAAGGCAACAACATCCAAACTCATGGTGCCTTGCTCATAAAGGCAAAGCCTGGAACATGCTACTCCTTGTCACTGGGCCATCTGGATAGCTAGGAATCAATCCATCTTCAATCTCAGAGAACCACACTGGCCATCCATCACTCAGCACATAATCTCAGATTATGATCTCCTTCCATAAGAGGACCCCGTTGTCCCTCAGCGAATCATCCCCTCGGAGATCATAGATAAATCTAAACCTTGGGCATATTTTGATGGTTCTGCCCAGGAAGCTGGATGTGGAGGGGGACTGATTTTACACCTGAATGATAAACACTACTTCAAAATCCAAATAAACTTGGGGATGGGCACGAACAATTTTGCCGAACTCTGCTTTGCAAAACACCTCATTCATTTTGCATTATCTTATCATTGTACACATCTGCAGTTATTTGGTGATTCAAAAATCATATGTAATTGGCTCAATAATACATCTCAATGCAATGCATACTCTCTCAGACATATTCTGGAGGAAGCTCACAGGTTGATAAACATATTTGACTCTTTTGTCTGTCGACATATCTACAGGGAACAAAACACGGAGGCTGACCAACTTTCAAAAGAGGCAACGCATCTTCAGGACAATGTCTGGTTGATACAGGAGGAGATTGATGGTACCCACCATCAATATTACCACAGACCGTTTATAGAACAGGGACAAATTGGGCTCTAAGCTCATGTTTTTTGAAGTGCTTATTGTAAAAACATGTATTAGTTTTCTGTATCAGTCAGATGTAAAAATAGTTTATGTATAGACAGACATAGTACTTTCTCTATACAGAGAAGATATATATATTTTTCTTCTTTTTCCCTCCAGCTGTTGAGGGCAGTTTTGACTAACACTGACTATAGACTCCCTGCGAGGAGATATACCACTCAGCAGTCAAATTTTTTGTAAACAGACTTATATGTCTCTGGATAAGGCAAGTAAAGCCTCCATATGCATATGCCCTCGCATCTACAAAATGTAATTTCTTAAGTTAATAGAAATTATGACTTTTTCCAAGGAAAAAAAAAATAGAGGCCTAATTCCTTAAGATTTTCACAAGGAAATAGGGGCTCAAGATGAGGCAAAATTTGACTAGCTCAAGATGAGGCAAAATTTGACTAAGTTTGGGTTAGAGCTTCTCATTGGGTAGAGAGATAGGTTATTCACTTGCAAGTTGAGCTTAGAGCGAGAAAGCAATTGTAATACATTGTTATTCATATGATTTAATGCAAGCAAGATTAGGGGGTTTTTAGGAGTTTCATTCCCCTAGAAAAATACTGTGCATTTGTGTTACTTCTTATTGCATGTCTGAGATTGTTGTTCTAAATTGTGATGATGTCCGCAGAACAGTAGAGTAGAATTATGTCTCTTGATTTAGATTAAGAATTCTTGATCAGTTACAATTCTACACCAAATTTCTACATGGTATCAAAGCACGATTCCTATTAGAGCAAGAATTTTGAAGTTGTTTCTAAGGAGGTTTGAATTTACAGCTTCAGTGTAGCAGGATATCTTCATATTTGGGAAGATGAGTTTTAACAAATTGAGATTATAGTATGCCATAGAAGGAAGCTCGAATTTCATTTTATGGAAAGATCACATGGAGGCAGTGTTGGATGGCAATGGATAGCTAGAATATGTCAAGACAAACATTGCAAACCACAGGAATATAACACACAGAACCTAGCCTAATGGAAGAAAGATGTAGCCAAGGTGAGGAGAATAATCTTGGAAAGAGTGTGAGACCACATTGTCTCAAATCTCCATGGGAAAGAAAATCCTTAAGCAATGTCGAATAAATTTCTAGAGTTGTTCGAGAATAGAAATTACCATAGAAAATTGGCCCTCAAAGACAAACTTTGAAATATCAAGGTGCAGAAAATGACATTATCCTACAGTATATCAACATATTTACCCAAGTTCGTGATGAGCTTGGAGGGGTTGGTATGAATGTTTCAGAAGATGACCTAGTGAGCCTAACTCTTCTAGGTCTTCCCAAAAGTTGGAATAACTACCAAGACTCGGTGAATGGGAAGGAGAAATTACTGAATTGGGAATGCTTATAGTCTAATTTTGTACAAGAAGAGATCATGTGGAATACCAGAGATGGAACTTCATTAAAGGGAGAGGATGAAGAAAATTTTGCATTGGTTGGAAAGTGAAAGAAGGGAGAAGGAAATAAATCTCAAACCAAACCAAAATCCATCCAAGGGGGAAAGAAATACTTATCCAAGATAAAATGATTCAATTGTCATGAATCTGGCCACTATGCTACAAAATGTCCACATAAAAAGTATGGGAAGAAGAACTCAAGACGAGAAACATGTGAGGCATTGGCTTCACAGTTTGAGTTAGACTTCACCCCTATCGCATGCATGGCCAGCATTGTGATGGGAAGTGTGTGGCACTTGGACTCTAGTTCCTTGTTCCACATGATAGGGTGTAAAGAGTTTTTCAGTGACTTGGAGGAGAAAGATATCAAAATGCATATTGAGCTTGGCGACGAAACAAGGTATAGTTCTCCTTGGATTGGTACAGTAACGTTTCAGAGGGAGTATGGATCTCCTCTTTGCCTCAAAGATGTGATGTTTGTTCTAGGCCTAAAGAATAATCTCATTTTGGTAGCAGTTTTGGAAGATTGTGGTTATGATGAGATCTTTAGCAAAGGGAAAGCATTCCTGAGACACATAGCCACTTGACAGGTGAAGCAAATCAAGGTTCATGTGAAGAACATGTAGAATTTTATGTGGAAGATTGCGCTACATTAAGCAGTAAGGCAGAGAAAGTGCAGAGCTCCAATGTCAGTGAACATTGGCATAGCAGATTGGGCCATTTGCATCATGTCACCCTGAAAGTTATGTAGGAAGTAACCATTGGCCTCACTAAAGGAGCACTTGAGCAGTACAATGTCTGCAAAAGGGTGTACCTTGGGGAAGTATGAGATATCCACATTCCATGAGTGAGACAAAAAAGCACATGCAGTCTTGGAAAGAGTTCACTTTGATGTTTGTGGTTCTTTCTCAACAACCTCCACTGCTAGACACAAATATTTTATTATTTTGATTGATGATTTATCAAGGAAGTGTTGGATATCTTCTTCATGTGGAAGAAGGACGAGACATTCTCCAAGTTTGTAGAATTTAAAGGCACTAGTTGAGAAAGATACTGGCAAGAAGGTGAAGGCTCTCAGGAGAAAAAATGAAGGTGAGTATGTTTCTAATGATTGCAAGGAGTTCTATGTGAAAGAAGGTATTCGAAGACAACTGAAAACACTTCACAACCCACAGAAGAATGGGGTAGCTGAGAGAAAGAACCAGAGCATTGTTGGAGTTGCAATATGTATGCTACATGACCAAGGCCTACCATTGCATTTGTGGGCAAAGGCATGTAACACAACATTCTACTTGCAGAACTAGAGTCCTCATCAGATTCTTAGTATGATTACACCGAAGGAGGCTTTCTCGGGGAGAAATATGGATGTGTCTCACTTCAAAAATTTTGGAGCCTCTATTTACTGCCATGTCTCCAAAGATTCGAGAAAGAAGCTTGGGCTGACAGTAGAGTTGGGAGTTTTTGTAGGCTACATCGAAACTCCGCACACTAAATTGTTTTTATATCTACCTTAAATTGTCTTCAATTTGTGGAATTTTTTGCATTAACGCTTTCATCTTTTCTTTATTGGAAATAGGTTTTCCTTCATTCTATGAATCTCTCTTAATTTATCAAACTTTCTCAAGTATAATAAAAATATTAAATATTAATTAAGTAAAAATATTAATTAAGTTTTGTAAGCAAATTTTATTTTGGTTGTTTCTTGTGATTTTATTAGATATGCATATGCACTCCATATCCTTACTCTTTGTTTCATTGAATACCTTCTTTGTTAACAAAATAGTTTTTTGGTTATAGTAAAATAGTTTTATAAATCTATTTCATATAATTAAAATATATAAAACCCTTATGTTACACACAAAGATTCCTTATATTTTGGTTTAATTAAAATTAATACAACATGTTACTACCATTGAACCAACCAAAAAAAAAGCATCCCCATATGGACTTCTTTCCTTCAATAAATTCGATCCATTTAGAATCAATATGTTCTAAGTAGCATAACTTCCCTTGCATTTTAGGATTTCACTCACCCTTGATACTTTCTAATCAACCTATTAATGTGCACAATGCACCATATAATTCTTCTAACTAATTTGTAATGACCTATCTTCAATTATTCTATATATTTCAAAATTATTATAATAACACAAATAAAGTTACGTGAAGTAACTTTCTTACTATGTGTTATTATAACTCTTTTATATAAGAAATCTCATCAAATGTATGTTATACTTCCACTCCAAACTAATAATCCAAGTCTTTTAGCTAAAATATTTATAATCTAATTTTAATGTCACCACCAAGACAACACCAAATTGGTGTACTAGACCCCTTAGAACATGGGACCTATCTCATGTAAATATTTTAATTAATAAACACATAAAAACATAATACTTATAGTAAAATCTTTCTAAGAACCCCTCACACACACATGTACATTACATTAAAAAAAATAGATTATAAAATTATAAAACATGTTAATGAAAAATAACAAATATCTAACTATATATATATATATATAGGTAAGAACCAACATAGACCCATTTTAATTTTGGATCTATCAATCTCTCAAAAAAAAATAATGTCTTTGGAGGTGTACATCTTTTCTCAAGTTTTACACTCAAAGAGAGGTCTGGACAATTTTATCTAGAATCAATAAATATTTATTGTAAGTAAAATTTTAAGATGTGTAGTTTAAACAATTCAAGTATCCAAGGGAATTTTCAAGGCATTCAATTCATTTGTGCATTCAAAAATACAATTTAAAAAATGACAATTTATATATGGTATAGGTGTGTGTGTATCCATCTTAACCATGAATGTATCACAAAGAGATCAAGTCTCTTAAGGTGCAAATATTTTTTTTCCTAACCCTCTAAAAGATATTTTTACCTCAAGAAACTTATCCCTCTAGAATATATTTTCACCTCAAGAAACTTATCCCTCTCGAAACTTCATAGATTTGTAATTAAGATGGATCTACGCTAGTTGGTACATGGAAAATTAAGATAAATATATGATGATTCTTAATAATACTATTTATATTTTTGTAAAGTTCACATTTTATATATAATTTTTTTTTTAATCTATAAATGTATCGAGAAGAATTTTATAGTTTAATCTATAATTAAATTTAATTAGTTATATGGTAATTTTATTTTTATCAATAAAAATTACAAACAATTATATATATATATATATATATATATATATATATATATATATATATATATATATATATATATATATATTCTATTAAATAATAATAAAAAGTAGATTAAATCAGGAAGTGAGAAACTTCAAAGAACATCTTCAGCATTTCTAGTTTTACACACTAGAATTGTTCATGGGTTTTTATTTTTTCATTTTTCTCCTATGGACATCTACCCAACCTATAGAGTTAATAGTTGGAATTGTTTGAGAGAACTCCATCGCTTATGTCTGAGCCGAGCGTGGAATTTCTTTATCATAGTCAGAGTGGTTAGAATCGTGGGTGCAATTAAGCTTGTTGATTACTAACATGAATTGCTAATGTTCTATCATTATCCTTTGTCAAGAGATTCTCCATTGCTAAGGGATGAGGCATTGCCATCGGGGTCTCCTCTGCATCTTGAGAAGCTGATATGTCCAAGGTTGTCTTCTGTTGTTGTGAACAAATATTTTTTATTGTCGATATATTAACACTTGATGTTGTCTTTTGATCCCACCAACCACAGTTGGTTATTCTCGTCTCTAGGGAGTCGCATGACCCTTTTGAGGATGGGCATGCATTTTGAAGATGCCCAAGTTGCTGATAAATTCTACACCTGAAAGCGACATTTTCATAATCAAAGGGTTGAGAATGTTCCTTTACAGCGAACTTGGGAGTAATTTTATCTAGTAATCCTTCACTGAGGTCCAGTTCAACACAAATATAGACGAATGATATGAAGCCTTTAGCCAATATTTCACTGTCTATTTTGATGAAGCGACCAATTGAATTACTAATTTTTTAGAAGACATCTAGCCAAATCCACTGGAAGGGTATGTTTGGGAGCCTTACCCATATTAGAGTAGCAATATATTTCATGGAAAGAGGGTTAAGCTCTAGAGACCATAACTGAATTGAAAGATCTACACGGCCCCAAAACTAAGTCTCTTGGTCGAAAACACTCTTATGGTCTTGAAGATCCTTGAAGACTACCACAATTCATTCTTTCAAACAAAATAGAAGATCTAAATTTTGGGACCGGTTTTGATGAACTCAATGCCAAAAGGGAGAAGATGAGGGCCAAAAACCATTGAACCAACATATAAAGGCTTGTCATTTATACTATACTACCTTCATCATAGTTAAAATATCATTCACCCTGATCATTGGGGTGTACGTTGAGTGCTTCACCATCAAAGCTTGACATGAGAGATCCTTTAGTGACTAAGAGTTGGAATCTAACTTAAGGACATCTTTGAATGACAAGGGTTTGGATATTGAAGGTGTCACACCTTCTCGGGCACCTCCAAACAAGCATGCTACTATAGAGATAGTGGCATCCCTCTTAATTCCATAGTCTTGGAGGCTTGTTTCCATCTATAGTTTCCTCCCTCCATAGAGGAGCCTCATCTCACCCACAAGGATACCTGTCTGTTGTTGAATATTGACTGCCAATGGTCCTACAACATCTAATTCTGTGGCCATAAAACAGAGGGACTCATTGGACATGGACTGAACAAAACTTGGAAATTTTTTATGCTCTGAGTCCCCAACACCTTTTATTTCCATATCCAACACGAGCTTGAGAATTTTTTCAAACACTTTGTGTACATTACCATACTCCCAGTGATTATCTCTTTCTAACATTTTAGCAAACATTTTGTTGACATCCTTATCACTATTGCAATTGCTAATTCCAAGAGCCTCCTCTAGCTTAAGGATCCCACAAAGGTCATTGGTATGCAAACCATAAGAATTTGCAATAACATCTCGAGTGACCACGCTGAGATATGCTGCTTCGCCTAGTCCGCGTAGCTCTATGAAATCCACCAATTCTAGTGAATAGACAGGGGATGGAGGGGGGATAAAACCCCTCCCATCCTTTTTGTTGGAGGATCATTCAGTATAACCCCACTCCGATAATCATTTTATCAACCAAAAAGTGATGAATCCACAAGTTCCTTCAATGCAAATTAGTATCTTGAGATAATCATCACTCTCTCAGTTCTCAGACAAAATATTAAATATGAATTAATCAATACAAACAAATCTATATATCATAAAAAAAAAAAAATAATAAAATTTTATATTTCATAGAGAAAAAAATAATAATAATAATAATAATAATAATTCATATTAATTATCATATAATCTTAAAATTTCATAATATTTTAAAATTTCAACTAATTAAATATATAAAAATTTAAGATTTACACTTAAAAAAATACTTTTTATAAACAATAAATAATATAAATATAAAATTAAAAAAGATAAAACATGCCCATACCTAATAATTAATTGTATATTAAACCAAAATTACATGGCTAATTTAAATATTAATTTCAGGGAAGGGTAAATATTAAATTGGCTATGTAAATGCAATTTTTTGAATATTTATTTTTGTGTAATCTTTTTTATATTGGTCAATTCCAGATAAATAGTTTGTTGTAAATAATAAAGTGGATTTACTTAAATAGAAAGTTTGGTTAGCACAGGTTTGGTGATCCCTTACCTAATAAACTTATATATGTTTGAACACTCCGAACCTGAGACACTATTTTTTCATTTGAGGAAAAAAACATGTGATCAAATACCTAACAGAATTATGTATGTTTGAGCTACTCCAAACCTGAGACACTATTTTTTCATTTGAGAAAAAAAAATACTAAATAGTAAAGTGGACTGGGTGATTGGGAGTTGGTGACATGACAAACACACGATAACTAGAGCAGCCGTCTCTCTCCAACTCATAAGAAAATCCGTTTAGATTTGGCTTCAAGGAAAAAGGTGGCATACGGCTGCATGCAAGTTTCGTGGGAGAGTGTTTATATTTTGTTTCATACTGTTTCATATAAATTTATAAACAAGTTACGCAATAAGGTTGTTAAAAAATGCAGTTTGTAAAATAGACAAAAGACAAATTTGTTGTTTTAAAGGGATTTTATATATGAAGATCCCTGGAGGAATTATTTATTTTGAAGCTTCCGAGAGTTGGAACGGTGGTTTATTGGGAAAAATATTTATTTATTTTGAAGCTTCCAGAGTGGGAACGGTGGTTTATTGGGAAAAATATTTTGCTTTCTGTTTCTTATTTTTTTTTATACATGGTGAATCCGTAACTATCAGTGTTATCTATGGGAAACTCATGATCATGTTGGAGTCACATTGCCGTTACACCAAAACCCGTAAGTGTTTGTGGCACCAAAACCCCTAGGTGTTTGTAAACAGACACATCGCTAGTGTTAAGCACATGCTATGAAACATAAAGGGAGCGTTGAATTATCTTTCTCCACCACCATTAACTGGGGGCGTTGGATTATCCAATTCTCAACAATCTCCCCCCATTGCCATTACACCAAAACCTGCAACAATCTCCCCCCATTGACTTTACACCAAAACCCGCAGGTGTTAGTGAATAGACACATCGCTAGTGTTAAGCACATGCCACTAAACCTACAGGGAGCGTTGAATTATCTTTCTACACCGCCATTAACTGCAAGCATTGGATTATCCAATTCCCAACAGATCAATCCTCGTAGTTTCATCTATAACCCTAGGAGTACATCCAACTTTCTGCTTTCTATTTTATAATGGAAAAAGGGAATAGGAGGTATTGCTTGCGGGTTAAAAGAATTTGAATTATATATATACAGAGTACAAGAACAACAACAATGGCGGCTACCTGCCCTTTAAACTTTCGGCCGTCCTTTCATGCATGGGACAACCTTATTCGTCTATGATCATTGACTTAGTGGGACACGCGTATTCTTCCTCAGATTTTTTAATAGCTAACCGACAAGAAAATATCCGTTCTTGTTGACTTTGAAATTCATTAGTAACCATTAGAGATATGAATCAAGCATGCCGCGTCGGTTGTGGTACAGGGGAGTAGATGGGCAGTCTTCTTCCATTGAATTTTTCAACACGGTAGAGCACTTACCATGCGTTTATATAAGTAAGCGTCCACATACCCAAGACCTACAGCCTCTTCTTTCTTTCGTGTTTCAACTTTCTTGGGCTGATTCATACATCCAAATCGCACTTCTTTCATTCATGAGAATGACGGCCATATCTATGTTGCCCCTGTTGAAATTGTTATTTCAACTACAGCGACAGTTGAACAGTGCAGCGCATTTATTTCCTGGTTGTCTTTATCGCACCACTTTTCACCAAGCCGTGGTATTCTCCGGAGGGGCAACGATAGTGTACACTGTCTAACACGTGGATGAGCAGGTTTCGAAACAACTTTTTTCCTGGAGCGTAATTTTGGTTTGGCTTGACCGAGCGATAACCGCCCGCTTGAAAGGAAGGTTGATCACCATTGATTGAAACCAAAGTTGCGTACACTGCGTGAAGTGAAATGAATTTTGTTTGACTGACAGTTTGCCAGTAAAATAGTTAATGAATTTACTATAGTCGTAGATTGTAGGTAAAATTTTAATTTTATTGTTTTTTATCATGTACGTGAGTATGGCAAAATTAAAAACTTATGGTCATGTTTTTTTTTTATTGTTAAAAATATATGCGATGTAATATGTATGTAGAAGCGTAAAAGAAGAATGTAAGTTTTTTGTTGTTCGGTGAAAACAAAAGGGGAATGCGCAGCGGTGTGTGGGGAATGTTTTTTTTTCGTTGATTCAATGAGATGAAATGTATTTACGCACAGCAGTGCAGTGAATGTAATTGTTGTTGAATGTGAGATGTAATGGGAAACGTAGCAGTGCGTGAGCATGTAAGATTTTTGTTTACACACAGCAGTGTGAAAATATACAACTGAGGCAGAGTAATTTGTTTTATGAGAGACAGTGAAAGTTTTTTTTTAACTGCATTTGAAGCAATCTTGGAGAATCCCTCTGTTGGAGGAAGAAATCCCTCTGTTGGAGGAAGAAGTTTGTAACAGGCAGTATTTATTAATGAATATAAAGTTTTTATGTGTGTGAAAATACTCTGTTCTTTCCAACAAACAACTTTTGCTTCCCTATGCTAAGATCCTGTGGCAAAACAAAGCATTATTTTTCTGTTCAGTTTAGTTAATTTGTTTTGGAATTAAACAAAAAATTCCCAATAGTGGTATCAGAGCTTGTCCAAACTCTTTGAAGGTGTTAAAGAAGCTAAAGGAAGGATTTCTTACAGCAGAAGCTTCTCCAGCAAAGTGAAGACTTAGTCAAGAAAAATCCAAGGTATTTCTCAAGCTAATTTTTTTGTTACTGTTGAGGACAGCCAGTGATTTTAAACACACAGTCAAGTATTTTGAAGAGTGCAAGAATGGCTGGAGCCAGCACTAGCATGGGTATCTTTAATACTCAACTCCCACAATTTAATGGGAAAAAATATGACTATTGGGCAATAACTATGAGAGCTTTGCTTGCCTCACAAGACTTATGGGAATTTTTTGAAGATGGTTTTGAAGAACCAGCAGATGAAGATGAGTTTAATAACTTGACACAGGCAGAGAAAGATCTGTTGAAGAGCTATAAGAAGAAGGATTCTAAAGCCCTCTTATTTTTGTATCAAGCAATGCATGAGAGTGTCTTTCCAAGGATAGCAACAGCCAAGACATCCAAAGAAGCATGGCAAACTCTCAAGACAGCCTATCAAGGCATGGAGAAAGTGAAGGCAACAAAACTACAGTTGCTGAGGAGAGATTTTGAGAATCTTTGCATGAAGGAGTTAGATAATATTGACTCATTCTTCACACATGTGATTGGTCTCGTCACACAGATAAGGTCTCATGGAGAAATTCTTGAAGAAAGGAGGATTGTGGAGAAACTATTGAAGGTCCTACCCTCAAAGCTCGATTGGATTGTCACCACCATAGAAGAGACAAAGGATCTCACAAACTTTTCAGTTGATGAACTACATGCATCACTGATAACACATGAGCAGAGATTGAGTAGAAATGAAAACTCATCTCTAGAACATGCCTTCAAGACCTGGATGTCCTTTGGAAGAGGAAGAGGTCAAGGCAGAGGAAACAAGAGAGGAAGAGGCAGAAGCCAAAATAGAGGTGGAAGAAATAGTCCAGCAAATGCTCAAGGAAGAGGCAGCAATCCAAATCAGAACCAAGGCCAAGGCAGCAGCCAACAAAGTGGACAACATCATGCTCAAGGACAAAGGTATGAAAAATCCAATGTCCAATGTTACTACTGTAAAAAATATGGGCATTATGCAAATGAATGTATGAAGCAGTAGCTTGATATGAGTAATAGAACTAGTGCAAATTTCACTAGAGAAAATATTAGCCAAAATAATTTGTTTTTAGCTTATAATATGGCTGAAGAAAAGAGTGAAGATGTATGGTTTCTAGACTCCGGTTGTAGTAATCATATGACAGGAAACATAGACCTGTTTTCTATGTTAGATTAGAGTGTGAAGTCACAAGTCACACTAGGGACTGATAATAAAGTTTCTATTATGGGAAAAGGAGAAGTAAAAGTTTTAACAAAGAAAGGAGAAAAGAAAACCATAGCAGATATTTATTATGTTCCTGGAATGAAATGTAACCTCTTAAGTATTTGACAACTTGTTCAAAAGGGTTACAATGTTTTCTTTGTGAATGATGTATGCACCATCATGGATAGAGCACCCAGCAAACAATGTATTGTTGAAGTGAAGATGACAAGGAACAGGATGTTCCCTCTCAGAATGAAGGCAGATTTAAAAAATAAAGAAGTAATTGCAGCAGTGACTCAAGAGGCTTTCCAAAGCGAACCAAAGGATGAAAATTGGTTGTGGCACTTGAGATTTGGACATCTCAACTTTGGAGGTCTTAATTTGTTGAGTAGAAAAGGAATGGTAAGAGGATTACCATTGATAGAGAAACCAAACAGCCTTTGTGAAGGTTGCATCTTGGGGAAACAACACAGAGAAAGTTTTCCATCAGGGAAAAGCATAAGGGCAAAAGCACCCTTAGAAATTGTTCACTCAGATTTATGTGGACCAATGCAAACTCCATCACTTGCAGGCAGCCACTACATACTAACATTCATTGATGATTTTACTAGAAAAACTTGGGTTTACATCCTGAAGAACAAAAGTGAAGCGTTTAAAAATTTTTGCAATTTCGAGGCACTTGTGGAAAACCAAAGCGGGCTACATATCAAAGTTCTGAGAACTGATAGAGGAGGTGAGTATATCTCCAAAGAATTTCTATGGTTTTGTAGAGAAAATGGAATTCATAAGCAGTTTACCACTAGGTACACTCCGCAGCAAAATGGAGTTGCCGAAAGGAAGAATAGGACAATCATGGAGATGGCGAGGAGTATGTTAAAGGCAAAGCATTTTCCAAATGATTATTGGGTTGAAACTGTACATTGTGCAACGTACATTTTGAATAGATGCCCTACAAAAGCAATGATGAACATAGTTCCAAAAGAAGCATGGAGTGGGAGAAAACAAGGAGTCACCCACATGAAAGTTTTTGGATGTGTGGCTTATGCACACATTCCAGATCAGCTAAGGAAGAAGTTGGACAGAAAAGGGGAGAAATGTATTTTCATTGGATACAATGATGAATCCAAAGCTTACAAGTTGTGTAACCCATCCACCAAGAAGCTTATTGTGAGTAGAGATGTTCAGTTCATTGAGGAGGAAGCTTGGGACGGAAGCATAGAGAAAACAGTGAATGTTAAAAACTCTTTGTCACATAATGAAGATGATGAAGAGATGGCTGAAATACATCCCCAAACAGCAGCACCAACACAAGGACAGCAAGGGACACCCTTGAGGAGAAATGAAAGTGCTTCTCCATGCACATCACAAGGAGGAAATTCAAGTGCTTCTTCAAGCACTTGTACACCAAATGAAAGAGGTAAGAAGTTTAGAAATTTAAGTGACATTTATGAACAAGAGGCAGCAAATGAAGGTAGGAACTCTTTGTTTGCTTTATATTTTCATGTTGATGA
Organism: Pinus tabuliformis; assembly: GCA_031772625.1. Lineage (NCBI taxonomy): Eukaryota > Viridiplantae > Streptophyta > Pinopsida > Pinales > Pinaceae > Pinus > Pinus tabuliformis. Next base: position 358,392,745 of record CM062813.1, read on the forward strand.
CCCTGTTCATTTTGAAGAAGCAATTAAGGATAGGAAATGGATAGAAGCTATGGATGAAGAGATCAATGCCATAGAAAGAAACAAGACATGGGATCTAGTTGAACTACCAAAAGGAAAGGAAGTCATTGGAGTTAAATGGGTCTACAAGACCAAGAGTAATGCTGAAGGCAAAATAGAAAAACACAAGGCAAGATTGGTTGTCAAAGGATATAAGCAGCAGTATGGGAGAGACTATGAAGAAACTTTTGCACCGGTTGCTAGAATGGAAACAGTGAGAGCAATGTTGTCCATAGTAGCACAAAATAAGTGGAAAGTTTACCAAATGGACGTGAAGTCAGCATTCCTAAATGGAGTGTTAATGGAAGAGGTTTACATTGAACAACCTCCAGGATATGAAAAGAAAGGCCAAGAGCACAAAGTGTGCAGATTGAAGAAAGCTCTTTATGGGCTGAAGCAAGCACCAAGAGCATGGTACAGTAGGATAGATTCGTATCTACTAGAAAATGGATTTGAAAAATGTGAGAGAGAACCCACCCTCTACATCGAAGAAAAAGATGGTAAATTACTAATTGTTATGTTATATGTTGATGATGTTATTTTCACAGGAAATGATGATTATCTTATTAAAAATTTCAAAACAGTCATGAAAGAATAATTTGAAATGATTGACATGGGTTTGCTGAGATACTTCTTAGGAATAGAAGTAGAACAAAATGGAAACGAGATTTTTATCTCACAAGGGAAATATGTTAATGAAGTGTTGGAAAGATTTAACATGCAGGAGAGCAAGGCAGCAATCACTCCCACAGTGATGGGATTAAAACTCAGCAAAGAGGACAGCAGCAAGGATTTTGATCCTAGTTTGTACAAGAGCATAGTTGGCAGTCTCATGTATTTGACTGCAACTAGGCTGGATATAATGTTTGCTGTTAGTTTAATTTCCAGATTCATGGAGAGGCCAAAAGAAGCACATTGGCAGGCAACAAAAAGGATTCTGAGGTATGTTAAAGGTACTAAAAGGTTTGGCATTTTATATACTACTTCAGAATGTTCAGATTTAATTGGATACACTGATAGTGATTGGGTTGGAAGTGTAGATGATCGGAAAAGCACATTCGGTTATTTTTTTCACATGGGTTCAAGAGCCATTTCATGGGCTTCTAAAAAGTAGCCTATTGTAGCATTGTCTACAGCAGAAGCAGAATATGTGGCAGCTACAGCAGTAGCATGTCAAGCAGTTTGGATGAGAAGGATGTTAAGGAGCTTATGCCAAGAGCAAACAAAAGGAACTGTGATTTTTTGTGACAATAGCTCAGCTATTGCTTTATCCAAGAATGTTGTATTTCATAAGAGAACAAAACACATTGACACAAAGTTTCATTACATCAAGGAATTGGTAAATAATGGAGAAATTGTTTTACAACATTGCAGAACTTAGGAGCAGGTTGCTGATATTCTGACCAAGCCATTGGGACAGAAAAGTTTTGAATTTGTGAGGAAATATCTAGGTATGACTGATAACCCAGCGGTTGAAATTAAAGGGGGGTGTTGAAATTGTAATTTCAACTGCAGCGACAGTTGAACAGTGCAGCGCATTTATTTCCAGCAAAACCGCTTGTCTTTATCGCACCGCTTTTCACCAAGCGGTGGTATTCTCCGGAGGGGCAGCAATAGTGTACACCGTCTGACACGTGGATGAGCAGGTTTCCAAAACAACTTTTTTCCCGGAGCGTAATGTTCGTTTGGCTTGACCGAGCGATAACCGTCCGATTGAAAGGAAGGCTGACCACCGTTGATTGAAACCAAAGCTGCGTACAGGCCTGCACCACATTGCGTGAAGTGAAATGAATTTTGTTTGACCGACAGTTTGCCAGTAAAATAGTTAATGAATTTACTATAGTCGTAGATTGTAGGTAAAATTTTAATTTTATTGTTTTTTATCATGTACGGGAGTATGGAAAAATTAAAAACGTATGGTCATGTTTTTTTTTATTGTTAAAAATATATGCAATGTAATATGTATGTAGAAGCGTAAAAGAAGTATGTAAGTTTTTTGTTGTTCGGTGAAAACAACAGGGGAATGCGCAGCAGCGTGTGGGGAATGGTTTTTTTTTGGTTGATTCAGTGAAATGAAATGTATTTACGCACAACAGTGCAGTGAATGTAATTGTTGTTGAATATGAGATGTAATGGGAAACGCAGCAGTGCGTGAGCATGTAAGATTTTTGTTTACACACAGCAGTGTGAAAATATACAGCTGAGACAGAGTAATTTGTTTTATGAGAGACAGTGAAAGTTTTTTTTTAACTGCATCTGAAGCAGTCTTGGAGAATCCCTCTGTTGGAGGAAGAAGTTTGTAACAGGCAGTATTTATTAATGAATATAAAGTTTTTATGTGTGTGAAAAACTCTGCTCTTTCCAGCAAACAACTTTTTCTTCCCTGTGCTAAGATCCTGTGGCAAAATAGAGCATCATTTTTCTGTTCAGTTCGGTTAATTTGTTTTGGAATTAAACAGAAAATTCCCAACAGCCCCACCTCTCCCTTATCCCTCTTTTGCTACTTTTTTCGTTGCATGCGTTCGTAATGTCATTCGCTCAGCCTTCTAATAACTTGCTTCCACATTTTTATGACCATTCATGTCCCATGGCCGAGCAAATAGTTCAATCCGTCGTTGAGAAGGCGGTGATGAAGGAAGCTCGAATGGCAGCATCCTTACTCAGGCTTCACTTCCATGATTGTTTTATTCAGGTCACCATTATTTTCCTTATGCACATTGATCTAATTGCTATTAGTAGTAAAATGTATGTATTTATGGGTGAAATTTTAAAGGCATGACAGGGGTGCGACACATCTTTGTTGTTGGATAACAGTTCAACCATTGCGAGTGAGAAAGGGTCAAATCCCAACAATAACTCTGCCAGAGGATTTGAAGTCATTGATCAGATTAAGAGTGAGCTGGAGAAGGCCTGTCCCAAAAATGTATCCTGTGTAGATATTCTTGCTATTTCAACTCGTGACTCAGTGGTCCTGGTAATAAATCATATACTAATCTCTTTACTAGCTAGTATCTTAGTATAACATATATAGATCTCTTTGCTAGCACTTGATTTCCATGACAATATTATAATCTAGTAACTAATAGTTCATAGTGATATGTTATAAATGAATAATATCAGAGTAGAGGCCTGGGCTGGGAAGTTTTACTGGGGAGAAGAGACCTGAGGAGTGCAAGTTTGATTGGGTCGAAAAACAATATCCCAGTGCCCAACTCAACTCTCCAGACTCTCATTACTAAGTTTAAACGCCAGGGCCTGGATGAGGTAGACTTTGTTGCCCTTTTAGGTATACATATTGTATTTATAACTTGCAGCGTTATAACTTTCAGTTCAATCATTTCATTTTGTAGAATTCAATATTAAGTTGAGATTATTAAGTAGTGAAATACAAATACAAATGCTAATTACGTGGGAAGTCACATGATCGGTCAATCTCGATGCACAAGTTTCCGGCAAAGGCTTTACAACCAGAGTGGAAATGGGCAGCCAGACTCGAGCCCGGACAAATCTTACTACAATCGGCTTATATCTGGGTGTCTGAAGTTGGGAGGAGATAATAACTTGTATCCATTGGATTTTGTGAGTCCTACCAAATTCGACAACTACTACTTCAAGAACTTGTTGAGCGGGTATGGATTGTTGAACTCAAATGAAGAATTGTTCGCCAAGGGCCAAGGGATGATGATGGAAACAGTGAAAGCTTATGCAGAAAATGAAGAGCTCTTTCTCCAACAGTTTGCAGAATCTATGGGGAAGATGGGGAATATCAGCCCCCTTACAGGCACCATGGGAGAAATCAGGATCAACTATCGTACTGTTCTTAGTTGATCAGAACTTGATTTTAGTTATTTTTCATTGTTATGCATTGCTTTATCTTATGTTCCCTTTTGTAGCTGTCATCAAAATGTATTACTAAATAATTCTTTCGAGCGCATTCACATCTATAATAATTATGCCATCAATAAACTATTTAGTTTCAAATAGGGTGAGACAAATCAACGGAAATTAGTTCAACCTGCACATGAAATTGCCATGTAAGAAGTAAATGTGGCTTAATCAGTTATTTCATTTCAAGATCTCTAGATTCACCATATTTGATTTCTCTATACCCTTTTTCAACTGATCGTGTTTTCCCAAAATAAAAATAAAAAATAGAATAGAAGTTTGGGGTTTCATCAAGTTGGTATAAGTAATTTGAATATCAAAGTGATGCTACTCTTTGAATTCTTGCCTGCACTGTAAACATCGTGATTATTATGAATGTTAATCTTGCATAATGAAAGTAGTCCAACATAAACTTCCAGACATAGTCCCCATCACATATTAATGATGTAATCTCTTACTCATAAGAGTAATGGCAATGCAGATCACATATTAATAATGCAATCTCTTACTCATAAGAGTAATGGCAATGCAGATTTATATGTTGTTTGTGTTTACGTGCAATGTTCTTGATGGAAGGTGATTACCAACAAGTTTCCAAGTATTATTTTCCATCACTCACCTATATTCATCAACAAATGATTTTTCCATTCTACATGTTTTACTTCCTCTTTGGATGTGGAGGGCTTAGTAAAACCATTTGTAATCAGAGAAAAAATTTCTTTATTTCTTTTTTAACTTCTTGTGCCTATATTGTTTTATTCATTTGGCCCAACATCTTTCAGAACTTGAATTTCCCATTTAGGTAGTTGATGTGACTTGTTTGTGGATATGAATGATCACCATCATTATAATATAAGCAGAGGATCATCAATTGTCTGAAGTTTCAGGAGGTGGAGAGTCACTATTGGATGAACTGCTTCCAAAAGATTTAGATGAACTTCCACAAGATCCAAATGAACCAAGTGAACTGGATGAATCATTTTCTAAAGAAGGCCATTCAATCTCATACCAATGTTGTGTATTTGGTCGATTTTACAATTTTATTTTCTTTTTAACACCCTAACTTTCCAATTTCTATAGAATACTTTCTATCTTTATGGGACTCTTTCTTTATGTTTCATAAAATATAACATCTCAACTAACATTAAACTTTCCATTGGACAAAATAATATATCAAAGTTTGAAGCCAAACCATGCTACATATGGTGTAATTCTATTCAAATAAGTAATGGGAGATATGTTCCTTAAGCAGACTTTGATATGTATTGCTTCTTCTGAGTATGAAGGACTTCAATTTTTAAAAGTTAACATGGATCTTGCCATCCATAACAAGGTGTGATTCATTGCTTCTACTACTCCATTATGTTGTGGAGTGTAGACATTTGTAAACTGTGATTTGATATTGTTGTCCCTGCAAAAAGTTTGAAATTCATTGGAAGGGGTGTCCAACATCCCCCCATTTAATATGAAGGGGTGTTTGTAAAGCCAAGCATGATTATGAATTGTTCAAACTTTTCTCTTCCAAGCGCTTTGGTGAAGATGTCTATAATTTTCTCATTTGGAGGACATTTTCATAGGTGAATAGTCTTGGCCTCAACATGACGTCGAATCAAATGATACTTTGCATTGATGTGCTTCGTTTGATCATGGGATTTTTTATTCTTGATCAATTTAATTGCAAAACTATTATCAATTGGAAGATGAGTAGAGTGCATCTTTTTCTCTTTCAAACATTTAAGATTTTCTTGAGCCACATAATATCTTTAGTTGATTACGCTCAAGTACCTCGAGCAAGGGAGACGGCCAAACGGGTTACGTAAAATGGCGAACTAAGGAACTAGGGTTTCTAACAAACCCTTCCACGGTGCACAGTTTGAGCAAGTAGCTTCTCAGGCCCAATCAGAACTATCGCCAGGGCCATCTTTGTGCTTCTGGACGCAAAGGACAATGAACATTCCAACAGAGGAGGCATCACTGCCTCCCCCCAAAGATTACAATCAAGAGAACCCAACTGAGAGTAGAACTAAGAATGCAGAGAAGCCAGAGGTACGGCCTTCGCAGCGACCGAAGAAGAACAGACAAGAAGATCTGGAATACGAGAAGGAGGATAAACAAGCAACACCTGGAAAACCAAAGAAAGCTTCATCGTCCACATGCAATTCCATTGCCACAAAAAGGCCCAAGATCGAGCTACCTAGTCACCGGATTAATGCGCAAATACAATTTATGAAATACCATGCCTTGATTGGCAAATTCATAGGTTACTAGCCAACTAAAAAAGCCCTGCAAGGCTAGATCACCTCAAAATGGAAGCCCAAAGGTCATGTAACTCTACAGCTGGGCCCTAAGGGCTTCTTCACAGCCATCTTCAACTGCCTTGAAGACCAGAATCACGTTCTAGATGGAGGACCCTATTTCTTCAATGCAGTAGGTCTTTATCTCCGAGACTAGGTCGAAAGATATAACCCAGATAAGAAATATTTCAGCTGAGCGCCAGTTTGGATATGCATGTACTCACTTCCACTAGAATACTAGGATGAGGACTCACTAACAGCCATTGGCAATGGATTAGTCGAGTTCATAAAGGTAGCAGAGAAAACCAAGCTTCAAAGATACACATCCTACGCACGTATCTGTGTTTACATGAAGCTAGGCCATGCACTCTCGGACTCGGTAAGTCTTCTGCACGACGACTTTGAATGGATTCAACCCCTTGACTATGAACATGTACCCTTCCGATGCAGGAGATGCCATGCCCATGGTCACCTCTTTCGTGATTGTCCCTTAAACATGCCTCCTAAAACCACAGAAAATGGAAACAAATATGATCCAGAAGGATTCACCAAGGTAGCCAGCAGGAAAAGGCATGCCAAAAAACCTCCCTCGGTACCAAAAAACACTGCTACATCTTCTGATTTGCCATCCTCCAGCAATATCTTTGATATTCTGACAAATCTAGAATAGCCTGAATCAGTTACACCTGTGACAGCAAAGCTAAGCTCTGTTCCATCCACCTATCTATCCCCCATGCTTATCCACTCTAAAACCAGTCATCCATTGAATGCCAATACCTCTGAAAAGCCTGCCTCAGAAAACACCAACCCTGTTTAGAAAAAAGCCCTGTGGTCTGAAAAAATTATGGACATTGATGATACATCAACAGAACCTTCTCAGCCACCAATCATCTGGAGGGAGGCAATCAGCAAAGTTTAATGGAAGAAGAACCATAAATCTTTGATCTCGGTGAAATAGACATTTTTAGTCTAGAGCAAGCCTGCAAAAGGAAAGAGTTCGACACCATACCAAACAGACAACTGGAAAATTTGGAAGTAGTGCTCACAAGAGTGCATCAGCACAATACTTTGGGCATACAGCAAGGAGGCAAATGGGATGGGAAACATATCATCAAAGATGGGAAGAAAAGAGGTAGAAAGACAGATCTACAACGTACCATATTAATTAGGGAAATGTTAGTGGAGTCGGGAAGGTGCTCCAAGCTGACCAAATATTATCGATCCCTACCTAATAGTCAACCACGAAGCTCATCTCATGGAATGTAAGAGGACTTAATGGTCCTGACAAGTACAGAATGTTAAAAAACATGATTCAGCAAGAACAACCATACATTATATTCATGCAAGAAACAAAATGTAGCACCAACACATTAGAATCCATATTATCCAAAGCCTGGGCAGGATGTCAAGCGGTAATAGTAGATGCAACAGGTGCCTCGGGAGGGTTGGACACAGCATGGAACACTCAGCATATTTCCTTAACAAATTTCCATGCCTCTCACTATTTCATCCAAGAAATGTTCCACCTGATCGGTACCAACATACATGGACTTTTAACCAATGTTTACTTTCCTTAGGAAAGTACACAAAAAATTAGGCAATTAGAGACATTGGAGATTCTTAATTCCCCAAGAACTTACCCACTATGGATCACGGGAGGAGACTTCAATATGATCACAAAGCTGGAGGAAAAACTGGGAGGCAAAAGAAAGCTGGACAAAGAAAGCAATAACTTCAAAGATTACATTCAACACAATGGTCTAATAGACTTACCTTTTGATAACAACATCTACACTTGGAACAACAAAAGAGTTGGCACTCAGCAAATAGCATCAAGTTTGGATAGATTTCTAATTGTAGACAATTTTGTTCATCTTGGTGGTGATATAGGCGTCTCCATCCTACCCTTAACTGACTCAGATAATTGGCCCATTTCTTTGCAATGGAAAAATCCTAGAAAATCTAGCAGAAGACCATTCAAGCTTGAAGCTTTCTGGCTTACCCACCCTGAGTTCAATACAGTGGTCAAATTAGCATGGGAAAGTTTCCTTCCCAATGGTGGCTCACTCATGTACCAATTCCAGCAAAGATTGAAGCATATCAAAAAACAAATCAAAACCTGGAATTACACCACATTTGGCAACATCCTTCAAGAGAAAAAAGTTCTTGAGCAGAACATGACAGAGCTATAGCAGAAGATCATCCTAGAAGGCAGAACAGAGGAACATGCCAGACAGGAACAAATCCTACTAACACAACTAGATGAAAGAAGCAGACAAGAGGAACTTCTCTCGAAACAAAAATCAATAATTATATGGCTAAGAGAAGGGGAACGAAACACCAAATTTTTTCATTGTACAACTTGTTATCACAAAATCAAGCACTGAAGGCTGCTAATCAGTCAGACTCTGTGTAACTATTTCAAACCAAACTTTTGACTAAGGCTTAGCCTCCTTAGCCTGAGAGGGCTCTCTCAAAGGGTTATTGATTTTAAATATTGATGAGATGGCTAACTCTTGCAAAGTAAATTTAACACATAAATTGGCTGGACAGACCTTACAAAGATTTCCATTGGGCTCATGGAGTTAATCATCATTTTAGCAAACTATAAAACCACTCATTCATAGAAGTCAGGGCATGTAATGTTTAAACACTTAAGACACCTCTCAAATAAACCTCAACTTACAAATACACACAGGAAATCAGAGCAGCAGAGTGAATTCTGAGTGATTGTGTATCTATAAAGCTGTAAAACATAAAGGATAAAACAAACCACATATATCTTGAGCATGTGAAACAATGTATGAATCCTGAGAAGAAAAAGCAGTCCTTTGTATTACTGAAAACAAGTTCTTACATAAGCCAAAATAAACTCTGTTTCTCAAAAACATCCAACCCTCATTACATCAAAGTTTGATCTATATATAGAGATACACCCTTAACTAATTTGAGCTTCCTCCTCCAGCATGAGGGGAGCTCGATGACTGCTACTAATTACCCCTATCTACCATTTAACTAACTCATTAAATACATTAAGTGCTGAGCTGTAATTACAAAGAGTCCCAACTAAACTAAAACTCTAATTCTATCCTCCTCGTAACATGATTCTTTCTTGATCCTTGACACCTGTCTCCTTTCAGTTTGGCCGAGATAGCTGAGAGAAGGATGCAATGAACAAGCTAGCTTTGGATACTGAATGTGCTGATGGTTCATTAATCATAAGGATAAAACCCCTGTTTTTTCGGTCCTTGTCTCCCACCATTCTCCAAAAATTAAGCAGCATGTTCCCAGCTCTTTAATACCCCAAAAATAACGAGCATCACCATATTCCCAAATGTGCTGGAAGCTTTGTTGATTGAACAGGTGTATAAGCCAAAATTCTTCGTATGCATCTCCTTCCAAAACCCTAACAACCAGTAATAAAGTACCTTTATCAAAGCTTTAACTTAAGACAAAATATTTCACCTTTACAAAAAGGCACACTTGTCATTATCTGAATGGCTATGCTAGCCTCATGTGGTCTCCTTAATGTTCCTTAGGTATTTCCTTTGATAATTTTCTGATCCTACCATCAAACTGTTTGTCTTCATCATAAAACAACACCTACAGCAGTTTCGTAGCGCGCTACGAAACTGCTGTTTTTGCCAAAACAGTGTATATTTACCTTGAGGAATTTTCCGCTTGGACCTTTGATTCTTTTAACCCCCTTTACATGTGGCAGAGACCTATATGTCCTCAAAATAATGAAACTAAGCCAAAATTTAACAAAACTTAGAACAGCACCTTTTAGTGAACAATAACATCAATTAACAGCTATTTGACTTAGCTGTATCTTTAAGCTTTCAATTTGTTTCTTCTTGCTTCTAATCCCAGCTCTCAGTTGCCTGTTAACCATTCTGATGTATCTCACCTTCTTTTTCTTGCATTGCTGATATAATGGTAAGTGAAGATGACATGAAATATAAGCTTTTGTTCTGGCTGAAAAATAGGTCTTGGGACAGAGCTTATAACTTCTCGCAGAAAATGTATTTGGAAAAACTGAAGGAGGCTTTTGTGAAACAATCCATGCTGAACAAAAACCTCCTTTGTTTTTTTGAAAAACTACTCCAGCTGCCCAGAATCAATCCTTGAAGAAGATGTGTAAAACAGGAAATTAAAAACTGCACCTACAGCAGTTTCGTAGCGCAACGTTTAGTCACTCGTTTCTCCCAGCTCATAATCAATTTGAAGAAACTGAAAGAGGTTTTTCTAGTTCAGTATGTTAGGAATAAAAACCTCTTTCAATTTTCGAAAATATTCTTTCAGCTGCTCTAAATACCTCCTGGAAGTTGACTACTTAAATCAGAGAAATATGCCTGTAAAAAAACATCACCTACAGCATCTCATTAAAACTAATCTCGAGATATTCAAGTAATATCCCAATTTTAGCATCCTCTGATAATATTGACTGAACTTGCACCAAACACTAAACACCATCAGCAAGGCCAGCAAACAGATCTAAATGCTCTATGTCAATAGCAAGAACAAGCTCCTTAAGGTATCTTTCTGTTCTTCAAGACTTTTTTGCAAATTATAAACAAGAAAAGGTGGCAAAAGCCCGTTCTTCCCAGAAGTCATACTGCCATCTTTATATCTTCATCTGAGGGTTTTAAGTGTGCAACATGATCAACAGAAATCCGCTCTGCCTCCACAGTCCCTATGATGTTCTGATGGTGAAATTATTTTGAAACAAAACCGCGAATCTATCTATTCTGCATCCACCTTCATATATTGCAGTTGCATATTGAATTAATAGCTGTTTGGAAGAGCTCCCTGTATGAACATTATCTTGCCAATGTAGCGGGATTAAAGGAAAAACCTTGAGAACGAAACACAGCAGTATTATTTGTATATTGATGATAAGATCCAGCACTGTGACATGTAGAGTCAGATATTCCCACAGAACCCATAGGAGACAGAGGTGATATGGGTGGGCTATGGTTTTGTTGTTTTGCTTCCCTGAATATAGCTTGCCTCTCAACATCAGGCAATGAACTCATTTCCCCAATTTCGTAGCGTAGCCAGTGAAAAATATGAATTATGCGCTACGAAACCACCTAAACATGTTGCGCTGCGAAACTACAAAAAGGCTTTATGCGCATCAAACTAATGTGAGCGGTTTTGAAATTTTGGCAATGGAATTTTCAGTGATAACAGTGGATCCACTTGGGATAGTGTGCCCTTGTGGTACACTAAGAACCTGCAGTTCCAGTGCCTTATCCATTTTTTATGAACAAAAAATTATTTGACAAACCTCTTCTTCAAGCTTCTTGGGCCTTCACCTCGGGCTTAAACTTGATGATCCCTGTGGGAAAAAGAAATCTACCACTACTAAAAAAAATGCCCAGTCAACCTTGAGCTTATTTGTACATTTCTACCTACCTACCCTATCAGCTGCAAGCTCCACTTGTAGTTCAGGCAACATGATATTTCCAAAACAGCCAATCAATTGTCTTATCTGATATTGGAGGCTCTTGACTGCATCCGACCTCAGAATAACCATGGTAGTGAGATGACCACATCAACTCATAATATACTTGATTTTCATAATGCAAATGAAAATGAAAGACCGGAGTGAAAAGCTTGTCCATATATTCACTTATAGGGTCAAAGAATACATGGTTATATTCACTTATAGGGTCTACATCTTTAGACAGCTGATTCTCAACCACACAAGGTTCTTTTGATATGCTATCGAACTGCTTTTCTGAATGATGCTCACAAACAATGTAATTTTCCTCCGTATTATGATTATTATTTGAAGTAAGCTGCTGTAAGGAATTACAAAGTTGAACAAGCTTTTCCTCTGCCTGAGGGTCATAGAAGCTGTCTTCCAGCACTTCTTCTTGCTGTGTGCAATCGATTTCATACTCATGATGATCTGAAGCCTGACAAATCTGCTGCATCTCTACATCAATATCAAGGGATGAAACATGGTTTTCACAAATAAACCCCTGCTGATCTTCATGCTGCGTTTCATGGGATGTTATACTTTCTCCTTGGTGCTGGAATGCATTGTTATGAAGAGCCTCTAAAATTTCTTCATCCATAAATTCATCATAATCATAACAATCTTCCAAGTACTGAATAAGAGCTAAAGAATGTCTACAACAGTCTTTGAGCAGTAATAAGGAAGGATAACATTCTTTATACATTTCACAGAATTCATCATGAAACCTAGCAAGTGAATATATTGAACCATTTTCCAAACTTTTATACCAAGACCATGCTTTTCCTTCTAAAGTGGTCATAAACATTTTCATGAGACAATCTTCAGGGAAATGAACCTTAAGACTGCGTACATGCATATGGAATTTAACCAAATGAAGAGCAGCATTATCCTTCTTTTCATCTTTGAATATTGGAAGATCCTCTAACCAATCAACCTTTGGCATAGGATTTGGAAAACCAGGGATATGAGACCGATTCATAGGAGCATACCTAGCATTCATTCTTGCAGTAGAATTCATTTTGAAACTTCATCAAGCTACTGATCTTCTAGCAGTGGAGTCACCTTCCAATTTCTTATTTGATGTGTGGAGTCGCCAAGGTAGTTTTGCAGCCTCAAAAAGATGTCTGAGCTCCTGCTACCTTCAGAAGTTCAGTCTCTTGATTTCGGGAATGAATAGACTTCAGGCTCCCGGCAGACGCACCAAAATGTTATCACAAAATCAAGCACTGAAGGCTGCTAATCAGTCAGACTCTGTGTAACTATTTCAAACCAGACTTTTGACTAAGGCTTAGCCTCCTTAGCCTGAGAGGGCTCTCTCAAAGGGTTATTGATTTTAAATATTGATGAGATGGCTAACTCTTGCAAATTAAATTTAACACATAAATTGGCTGGACAGACCTTACAAATATTTCCATTGGGCTCATGGAGTTAATCATCATTTCAGCAAACTATAAAACCACTCATTCATAGAAGTCAGGGCATGTAATGTTTAAACACTTAAGACACCTCTCAAATAAACCTCAACTTACAAAGACACACAGGAAATCAGAGCAGCAGAGTGAATTCTGAGTGATTGTGTATCTATAAAGCTGTAAAACATAAAGGATAAAACAAACCACATATATCTTGAGCATCTGAAACAATGTATGAATCCTGAGAAGAAAAAGCAGTCCTTTGTATTACTGAAAACAAGTTCTTACATAAGCCAAAATAAACTCTCTTTCTCAAAAACATCCAACCCTCATTACATCAAAGTTTGATCTATATATAGAGATACACCCTTAACTAATTTGAGCTTCCTCCTCCAGCATGAGGGGAGCTCGATGACTGCTACTAATTACCCCTATCTACCATTTAACTAACTCATTAAATACATTAAGTGCTGAGCTGTAATTACAAAGAGTCCCAACTAAACTAAAACTATAATTATATCCTCCTCGTAACATGATTCTTTCTTGATCCTTGACACCTGTCTCCTTTCAGTTTGACCGAGATAGCTGAGAGAAGGATGCAATGAACAAGCTAGCTTTGGATACTGAATGCGTTGATGGTTCATTAATCATAAGGATAAAACCCCTATTTTTCCGGTCCTTGTCTCCCACCATTATTCAAAAATTAAGCAGCATGTTCCCAGCTCTTTAATACCCCAAAAATAACGAGCATCACCATATTCCCAAATGTGCTGGAAGCTTTGTTGATTGAACAGGTGTATAAGCCAAAATTCTTCGTATGCATCTCCTTCCAAAACCCTAACAACCGGTAATAAAGTACCTTTATCAAAGCTTTAACTTAAGACAAAATATTTCACCTTTACAAAAAGGCACACTTGTCATTATCTGAATGGCTATGCTAGCCTCATGTGGTCTCCTTAATGTTCCTTAGGTATTTCCTTTGATAATTTTCTGATCCTACCATCAAACTGTTTGTCTTCATCATAAAACAACACCTACAGCAGTTTCGTAGCGCGCTACGAAACTGCTGTTTTTGCCAAAACAGTGTATATTTACCTTGAGGAATTTTCCGCTTGGACCTTTGATTCTTTTAACCCCCTTTACATGTGGCAGAGACCTATATGTCCTCAAAATAATGAAACTAAGCCAAAATTTAACAAAACTTAGAACAACACCTTTCAGTGAACAACAACATCAATTAGCAGCTATTTGACTTAGCTGTATCTTTAAGCTTTCAATTTGTTTCTTCTTGCTTCTAATCCCAGCTCTCAGTTGCCTGTTAACCATTCTGATGTATCTCACCTTCTTTTTCTTGCATTGCTGATATAATGGTAAGTGAAGATGACATGAAATATAAGCTTCTGTTCTGGCTGAAATATACGTCTTGGGACAGAGCTTATAACTTCTCGCAGAAAACGTATTTGGAAAAACTGAAGGAGGCTTTTGTGAAACAATCCATGCTGAACAAAAACCTCCTTTGGTTTTTTGAAAAACTACTCCAGCTGCCCAGAATCAATCCTTGAAGAAGATGTGTAAAACAGGAAATTAAAAACTGCACCTACAGCAGTTTCGTAGCGCAACTTTTAGTCACTCGTTTCTCCCAGCTCATAATCAATTTGAAGAAACTGAAAGAGGTTTTTCTATTTCAGTATGTTAGGAATAAAAACCTCTTTCAATTTTCGAAAATATTCTTTCAGCTGCTCTAAATACCTCCTGGAAGTTGACTACTTAAATCAGAGAAATATGCCTGTAAAAAAACATCACCTACAGCATCTCATTAAAACTAATCTCGAGATATTCAAGTAATATCCAAATTTTAGCATCCTCTGATAATATTGACTGAACTTGCACCAAACACTAAACACCATCAGCAAGGCCAGCAAACAGATCTAAATGCTCTATGTCAACAGCAAGAACAAGCTCCTTAAGATATCTTTCTGTTCTTCAAGACTTTTTTGCAAATTATAAACAAGAAAAGGTGGCAAAAGCCCTTTCTTCCCAGAAGTCATACTGCCATCTTTATATCTTCATCTGAGGGTTTTAAGTGTGCAACATGATCAACAGAAATCTGCTCTGCCTCCACAGTCCCTATGATGTTCTGATGGTGAAATTATTTTGAAACAAAACCACGAAACTGTCTATTCTGCATCCACCTTCAGATATTGGAGTTGCATATTGAATTAATAGTTGTTTGGAAGAGCTCCCTGTATGAACATTATCTTGCCAATGTAGCGGGATTAAAGGAAAAACCTTGAGAACGAAACACAGCAGTATTATTTGTATATTGATGATAAGATCCAGCACTGTGACATGTCGAGTCAGATATTCCCACAGAACCCATAGGAGACAGAGGTGATATGGGTGGGCTATGGTTGTGTTGTTTTGCTTGCCTCTCAACATCAGGCAATGAACTCATTTCCCCAATTTCGTAGCGCATCCAGTGCAAAATATGAATTATGCGCTACGAAACCACCTAAACATGTTGCGCTGCGAAACTACAAAAAGGCTTTATGCGCATCAAACTAATGTGAGCGGTTTTGAAATTTTGGCATTGGAATTTTCAGTGATAACACAACTATACAAAGAATAATGAATAATACAATCTTACACATTCAAAACTCACAGGGAAACAAAATGGAGAAACAGGAATACATAGAGAAAGAGCTCACAAATCACTTCAAAATTGTTCATCAAGAGCCGCCCATAGACAGACAGCATGCTATCAATGAGATACTTCAGCATATTCCTAAACTCATTACAGAGGAGCATAATCAGCTATTGCTAAGACTAGTCACCATTACAGAGGTCGAAGAGGCATCAAATCAACTGACAGCTGGGAAAGCACCTGGACCTGATGGTTTCACGTCCAACTTTTACCATCACTTTTGGGACTTAATCAAAGCAGATGTCTGGAATGTGGTCGAAGAATCAAGAGTAATGCATTGGTTACTTCCTTCGCTCAATACAACTTTCATCGCTCTTATTCCCAAAGTAGTGCAACCAAGCACTCCGGAAAAGTTCAGGCCTATTGCACTCTACAATGTCATCTACAAAATTATCTCGAAAGTCATAGCCAACTACCTCAAACCGCTCCTTCCTCTTCTCATCTCACCAGAACAATTTGGTTATGTAGAAGGTCGTCAAATTCTGGATGGTATTATATTGACTCATGAAACCATCCATTCTCTAAAGCAAAACAAATAGGCAGGTATGCTGTTGAAAATCGACCTTTCCAAAGCCTTTGATAAACTCAGCTAGACCTACATAAAACAGATGCTAACGGCCTTTGGATTTAGCTTGACCTGGGTTAGATGGATCATGACCCTAATTTCCTCCCCACTTTGCTTTGTTCTTGTCAATGAGATCCCCTCTAAACCCTACTACCCTTCCAGAGGAATTCGTCAAGTTGACCCGTTGTCCCCCTTTCTATTTATTATGAATGTATTCTTTATTAATAACAACTATTGAGTCAAACTAGTTTTTATATTCTAGCGTTTAGTTAGCTTTTCTCTACATCTATTTATTTCGATGCCTAGTTTTGGTTCCTCATCTTGTCCTGAAGATGAACCATACTAGTTGGTTTGAAACGCATCGACGAGATTTTCTCTGGAGTTGTCTGTAGTGCAACCAGTTGGTTTGAAACACGTCGACAAGATTTTCTCTGGAGTTGTCTGTAGTGCAATGTTTTGGACTTTCTGGTGCTAGAATCCAACGGAAAAATTTGAAGTGAAATCTTGATTTGTGTTATTTAAACTGGTTTTTTTACTATATATATGGATTCAACACCCTAAAAACCCTAGGGCACTTCAATTGTGCAGGGGTTACCCATCAAGCCTGTGATTTCAATAAATTCGTGCCGGATTTTTGAGAAATTAGACTAGAAAAACCCATGAGAAAAGCTTCCAAAAAGTCTCACTGAAGACAACTCAATTTTCTCCTATGTGATTTTCACCGAAAGATTCTTTGTCATACATATTATGGATCATAGGAACCTGAATTATATATATATATATATATATATATATATATATATATATATATATATATATATATATATATAATTGTTACTAATAGTATTTAATTAAATTATTTGATATTGTTTAACTATTTTATATTTATTATTATTTAATTTAAATTATTTAATTATTTAAAAATAATATTGATTGATAATAGTAGCAATATTAATTAATAAGAATAATATTACTAGGGTTTAGTTATTAAAATTTATAATAGGTGTTCTACTTGCCTAACTTTAATTATATATATTTATTAATGAAAATAAAATGATCAAATATAAAATATATCAAATAAATAAATAAAATATTCATATTTATAAATAATAATAATAATAAGTTATATCTACTTGGTTAACTCTGAGCTAAAGCTTATAATGATAGTGGTAGAAATTGATCACAATTCAACTGAAATTTATAATGGTATTCCACTTGCCTAACTCTCAACTAAAATTTATAATGGGTATTTCATTTCTCTAACCCTCAACTAAAGTTTATAATGGTATTTGTTTGATACTTACTTTTTAACAATTTAGGTTAACTTGGAATGTGTTAATTTATTTTTTTATAAATAAATTTATAATGGTGGCCATTGGAATTCATTTTTATATTAATTTTATATTCTATAATTTAATATTTTTTCTACCGGTTTTTCATAATTTAATATCAATTTTAAAAGTTAATTATTTTTCTTAAAATAATTTTTTTAATTCAATTTAATTAATTTATTTTTTTAAACATTATTTTATTTATTTATATTTATTCTTTTCTAAATTAAATGAAAAATAAAATAAAAACACTTATCTTAGATGGCTCATCCATTCAATATTGTCATTACGCCTAATAAGGAAAATCTATCCTCATAATGTAAGTATTTCCTTATAAAAAAAATATTAAACTAGTGGCTGTAAATGATATTTCATGGATCCATAATAAAGAGCGTCATATAATAAAGAGCTCACCGTATAGCTGAAACCTATGCAAGACAAAACCGTGAATTATAATTCTATAAGTGTTGCCCGGGATTAAGAAGTTGCTTGTTTTATATTACAATATCATTTCTTTTATCACTTTTCTTAAAGACCTTTAATGCTAATTTTTTTCTTTCACATTATGACATATCTGGATGAAGATTCATTTCAACCCAATCGAAAGTAAGTACTTACCTGAAAACCTAATATTCCAATGAAATTCCCTAAATTAGTTCAATGTTGGCCAAGAAAATTTCGAAAGGTTCGAAAGGTTGGTGGAAATGCTTGTGGTTTCATACACATGACTATCAATGTCATAGTACGTTTTCTCCTGAACAAAATTTAGGGTTTATTTGTTGATGAATAGGCACCTTGGCTTCTACTCTACTTTTGAAAACTCCAAGTGTTTTCAACATTCCAACTTTGGTCATAGCTTCTTCATGTCATCTTCCACACGAGGTTCGGCATGAATCGTGTATTGGTTCATGCTTTCCATGTTCTTTTATTGTGAGAATTTCCTGTGCCGGTTCATGTCTGGTTCAGTACCAATGGAGGGAATCTTTGATTACTTGCTTATTACTCACCAAGGGTGATTCCTTAGCACTTATGGTTTAACCTCTTGACATTTGAAAAACAATTAACGCTTGTGTTGTATTAATAGTTTTTTTTTGGAAAAAGAGGAGTTCAAATGAATGAATGAATATTAGTATGGATTTTCCAGCATGGAAGGATGAAAAAAGTTTTTTTTTAAGATAAACGGGTACGCGTAATGGCGCAACTGGGGAGGCCATAGGATGAAATGGGTGTTTCCAATATTCCAGAGGCATACAAGGGATCTATTAATCATTAAGAAGATCTTTCAAAAATGATAGTACAACCCTAATTTGCTACACCACAGCACGAGAGGTCCCTATAAAAGTACAAAGCACCTCACTTCACTAAGTAAAATCAATCATTTATAAACTAAAACCGTCCTCACCATTCCCTGATCATCTACATGAGCAGGAACCCAGTAGTTGGTAGTCGGGTTACTACGAACAATGATCCGTTCCATTAATCCAGTCTCCTCTTGAAAAGGTAAACGGAAATACGATCCTTAATTGCAATCCAACTTTATAAACGCTTCTCCTCGTTACGAATATACTAAGTAACTTAACTTTGAATTTAAATTACGAGTAAAACAAAGTAACGAACAATTAAAGGACAAAGCCCACCAAAAAACAAATATGGGGCACAATGGCCCAATTTTCAAGTCAATTGTTCAAGTTCACAAGGTGAGTATTCCAGATCTATCGATCAACAATCATTCTCCATCAAGGACAGTGCCCCATACAAGGTCTGGATGTTCTAAGTTTAGTAAGCATCTGAGCTGAATACTTCAGAGCCTCTCGGAGATTATTAGACTCGTTCTCATGACCTTTCACTACTGATTAACGAGGGATGGGGATTTTCGAGGATGGAGATTATTTCTTATGACAAACTGCTTCACAAGGGCCAAGAAGCTATTTGACTTCACACGGGTGCATTGCTTTATAAATCAACTTTTTGTTCGACAGTTCGGCTCTCCTTTGGCCTTAGTGGTGGATCATGGAATAAGACGAAGGATATGCTTGGTATATTCTTTCAACACTTTATTTCAGTAGTCCATTAAAATTTAAAAATAAAAGTCAAATTATTGATTTTTATTTTGAAAAAGTAAATTATGGTCGAATAAAATTATGGTGAAATAAACATGATCAGAAGATTTATATATTTTTTTTTAGCATTTATATATTTTGGGTTTATAATTTTTTAGTTTTTTAGTTTTAATCCCTTGAATTATTCAGGGATTCATATTTCTAAGTTATAATATTATTAGTAGAGTTTAATGTAGATCTCTTGGGTTTATAACCATGTTCAACCATAGTCTAATGTCACATTGTGACAAAGATTATCTCAATATGAAAATCAACCATGTTCAACCATCAACAAACATGGTCATTCATGGTCAACCATGATCCAAAGTCACATTGTGAAAACATTTTCTCAATATAAATATCAACCATGGTCAACTATAGTTAACCATATTCAATCATGTTCAACCATAGCTAAATGTTATATTGTGACAAAGATTGTCTCAATATGAAAATGAACCATGTTTAACCATCATCGACCATGCTCAACCATGGTCAATCATGGTCAACCATAGTCAATAATCATGGTCACATTGTGACGAAGATTATCTCTTGGTCCAATTTCACATTATGACAACCATGTTCATCCATAGTCAACTATGGTCCAGCATCACATTGTGACAAAGATTGTTTCAATATGAAAATCAACCATGGTGGACCATGTTCATTTTAGGGTTTATAATATTTATCTTTGAGTTTATATACCTTGGGTTTATAATATTAACCCCTTGGGTTTGATAATATTCCCTTGGTTTATAATACCTTACAGTTTTAGAATTATTCCCTTGGGTTTAATACAAATCCCTTTGGTTTATAATTATGGCCAACCATGGTACAATGTCACATTGTGACAAAGACTGTCTCAATATGAAAATCAACCATGGTGAACTATGTTAGACCATGTTTATTTTAGGGTTTATAATATTTATCATAGGGTTTAGATACCTTGGGTTTATATTATTAATCCCTTGGGTTTTAATATTAATCCCTTGGGTTTATAATATTAATCCATGGGTTTAATATAAATCCTTGAGTTTATAATCTTGGTCAAGCATGGTAGAACATCACATTGTGACAAAAGATTGTCTTGAAATGAAAATCAATCATACTCAAACATGGTCCAACGTCGCATTGTGAGAAATATTGTCCCAATATGAAAATAAACCATGGTGAATCATGTTTATTATAGGGTTTAAAATATTTATCTTTGGGTTTGTATACCTTGATCAGTTTATAATATTAATCCCTTTGGGTTTAATATTTTTCCCACGAGTTTATAATATATAGAGGTTTTAAAATTTAACCCTTGGGTTTATAATTATTATTAAAAATAGTAATATTAATTAATAAAACTAATAATAATAATAATAATAATCCTCGGATGCGGGTGCTAACACGCCAGATAGGAACGGGCCACATGCCGAGCATGTGCCGCCCCGTGTCAACTCCGGACAACCATTAAACACTGTCGCCGAGGAATGAAATTGGAGTTTACGAGCTCTTCGCATTCAATGTCGCACAGGGGGAATAGTTGTTGTTGCAGTGAGCAGTTATGGAGGGTTACTTCCGAGGGAATGTTGAAAGAATTAAGAAGGGCTCTGGATCACTGCAGGCCCATTCGAAATGTGAGGCTTGTGAGGTGTTGGCTCTGGAGGAATTCTGTCTGGTGGGTGTTCGTCACCTTCAAGCTTCAACTCTTGCTGCTGCAGACTGCCATTACGAAGCTGTGGAACTTTTCAGGTGGGAACTCCCGGTTGAGTACTATCCACTTGCCATTGAATTATGTCCCGGATCCGACAGGAGAGGTCTCAATTGCGCAGGGGGGCGATTCACGCTGGAGAATTCCTCCTCTGACGCTCCGCTCCTCACCTCAAGCATTAAGGCAAAAATGGCCCCAAGACAGAGATTGCTTAGTAGGCGAGGCTCTGCCCGCGGAGGCTCTTCGCGCAACCCTGTCACTGAATCTCATCACCATTGTTGTTGTCGTTATTGCCATAGAAGATCAGGTGCCATGCCCTTACAAGTCAGCCAATTTATGGATTCGGGCAGTCCCAGTGCCGGACCGCCCCCGCTGCCAGCGTTTGGTACTGTCGTTTTCACTCTGGGCTGCACTAGAAATAATGCTCGTATCAATGCACATATATCTGTCCTATTCATTGAAGACTCTCCGGAAGGGGAGGGAGGCTCAGGCAGAGAGGAGGCGCCCTCAGAGGACCAACCGGAAACAATTGAAGAAGAACTAGCGGGAGTTCCGGAGCAGAATCCCGCCCAACCTCTTGGGAATGAGGCGCCGACCTCCAAACAGGCTGTCGTGGACGAGTGGGAAGGTCGCCCTGAAGGATATGGGTGGTGCAGAATCCTCGAGGAGAAGCCTGAGGAATAGCTACCCTCGGCGAGCTTTGTCATCCTCTTCTTTTGCTCAGGTCCGGTATAAGCTCTCTGTTCTCATCTGCGTCGGGTATAGGCCAAGAACTTATGTCGGGGTCTTTTTAGTTTTTACTTATGGTAATGGTTGTCATAGTCCTGCTAGTTTTTACCTATATTAGTGGTTGTCATAGTTACTGTTCCGCGGTTACCCCTGCGAGGGTTTATCTCTGTTTTGGCTTGGAAGCCCCTGCGTGGGTTGATGATGCAAGATGTCAGTATAGTTTTAAAGTTTGTCATGGGCTGGAAGAAACTAAGTCTGGCTACGAAGCCCCTGCAAGGGCCTATTCTGGGCCATGAGCTGCCACAGTTAGCCGTGGGCTACATGTCATCCTGAATGTAATGTTTTATTGTACATATTTTAATAGAATAGTAGAGCTTTAACGAGAAAAAATAATAATAATAATAATAATAATAATAATAACAACAATAACAATAACAACAACAAAAAAGGATTAATTAATTAACTAAACTAATTTAATTTAATTTAAAATCTATATAAATTAATTTATTAACTAAAATGAATTATTTATTTATTAATAATTAATTATAATGGTAATAATAATATTTTTATTGCAATAATTGTTTTTGTATTATTATTTTTATTGTTATATATTTATCAATGATAGATACAAATGTAACTTTTGACTATATCAACCGCATTAATATTTTTAATGTGGTTGTGTTAGTATAAAGGTAATATAATTGATTACTTTAACTTCAAAGCACCTCTACTACAGTAATTTTATGAATTTAGATATATATATAAAATTAAAATTAAAATAAATAAATAATTCAAATACACTTAAAATATTTTTTTATAAATATTATAAATTTGATGTAGAAATTCTATGAAAAGTTTTTCAACATTATTATTAAGATCAAAGGTTATAAAATTTTAATGGAATTTTTTTTTTAAATAAAAAAATTACTTATTTTTAAATTTAGTTGTAATTGTTTTAATTTGATTTTTAAAAAATTAATATAATTATTATAACCGTTGGGTGTAGAGTAGCTGGTGATAGGGTGTACTATTAAAGAATTTGTGATGTGAAGGTTACTCGTTCAAAATTTGGTGAACAAAAAATCAAGTCATGTTAAGGGATGATGTATGCCTTTGGGCCATGGTTTCTTAAGTCAAAGATTAAACATGTAGTCATTTTAGGACTAACACAAATTAGCAAGCAAAAAAAAGAAAAAACAAGTATATCCACTGTAAGAAATTGAAATTTGTATTTATAAATTCCATATTGTTTCAAATAACATTCAAACATGGATTTACTTTAGAGAATAATATGTTTGGAATGAAGTATACAAAAAATATCAAGTATTATCATAGGGAAATACTAAAAAATGGAGATTTTTGTTTTGTTTAGTTTTTTAAATTATGAAGAACATTTTTTTGGAGTTAAACATGTAATAAAAGGAAGAGTGGAGGACATGAAAAATTTGGAGGCTTTTTTTCTAGTCCCTCTTATTCATATACTTTATATATGGCAATCCTTAAACCATAAATTTAAAGCCTCCTGGTTCCTATTAAAAATGGTGAAAAAATATATTAAAAATTGTGGAAAAAATAATATCTTTAATTATAGGATTATTACGATTTATCATCTTCTATCCAAGTTATATGGAATTAGTTTAGAGTAGATAACACATACATTGTTCAGAGCTTCACTAGATAAATTGTGGTTAAAAACTTAAGGAAAAGGTGATAAAGGCCAAATTGGCTTTAGATTCTATTAATCAACTATGGACCATTTAATTATCCTTAAAATCATCATGAAATATTAAAATCAATCTCATGTCTTGATTCATTGATTTTAGGAAATTTGTTTATATTGTGGTTATA
Source organism: Pinus tabuliformis (assembly GCA_031772625.1). Classification (NCBI taxonomy): domain Eukaryota; kingdom Viridiplantae; phylum Streptophyta; class Pinopsida; order Pinales; family Pinaceae; genus Pinus; species Pinus tabuliformis. Next base: position 358,416,856 of record CM062813.1, read on the forward strand.
AATAATCTTTCAATAGAGTGGAAGCTTTAATAATTACTTTGGAGTTGAGAGTTATTCCAATAAAGTTACGAAAGTTATTGCTAAGTTCAAGAATAATGAAAATTGGTTAGAAGAAATTAATTGTAATATAAGGGTTAAACAAAGTTTTCCCTTGTCTTTATCCTATTTGGTATATATATTAACAAGTTAGAGGTAATTAGAGGCATGTTTGGAAGAAACACTTGTACTACTTAAAATCATAATAGTTTTCATTCTCCATCTTTATGTCTCAACAATATTGTTCTTATGGAAATGTGCCCCTCACCTTGACAAGGAACTAAAAATTATCATGTTCTAGCAGTGGTATAAATGTAAACATTTTTACAACAATGGCTTAATGATAATCAAATATAAGAAGATTAATTATGCCAATTGTGTATGGCAATAACAACTTGAGGAAGTTCATTTATATAAGTATCTTGGCATCGATCTTCATACAAATCTCAACTAAAATATAACATTGAGAAAAAAATTGAGGAATAGAAAACATATTTTGGTTTTGAGATAAACTATAAATACACTCATTTCAAAGTCCATGAAAAAAGTTCTTCTTTGAGAAACTAGTTTATCTAGTTTTCTTATATTCAATCTTCCTTTATGACATTAATTCTCCACCCATTAAAAGCATAGCCATGAATAGGTACTTGATGTACAAACACAAGATAACTAACATGTAATTCATGAGGTTTCTTAACATTGCTCTAAATTCTAGTCAAAAATCACTTATGACTTAATATAGAAAGGCATAAATGTACTAATGCTTGTTTAAACTATTTGAGAATATAAGAACTACATTTACAAAGTATTATTATTATTATTAAAAAAACTATTACATCTAAGTTAAAAAAGAAGTTAAGATGCCATGAATAAATAGATAATAAACAAAAAAAAAATATAATATAACATAAAGATATTAGTAAATCTAATTAGAATATTAACAATAGGTTATTTTGTTAATAAAGTTTGAATTAAAAAAAAAAAATCAACATTTTAAAATTTTTTAAAAAAATTATGATTTTTATAATGAAATTAGACTTCAAATAAATCCTAACATGTTATGAGATATATTTTTATTTTATTTTTTGTAATATTAAAAAGAGAAATGATGAAACACATTTTTCTTAAATATTCTATATATACTAAAAAAGATCTTAATTTAAAATATTTATAACATTACCAATAAGGAACAGTTTGATTCGCCATTGGCCATCGATATGTTATAAAGTATGAAGTAAATTATGAAATTTAAAATTCAGATCTTAGTAAATCATACGAACAAAAAAATACTAATATTCGAAATCTGTTAACCTATCGCAATCAAAATCATCAAATTTAATCATCTTTCGCAATCAAAATCATCAAATTTAATCATCTTCTTCATAATGTAATAAAAATAAACATAAGTCCAATCTTATTAGTCCCTGCCATCTGGCATCCGGCAGGGACTATAGTAACCGTTCGTAGCCGACTTAGTATTAATTTGCAAGTTTTTCGTCTGTTATTTGCAGTTTTATTATAAAGTTTCAAATTGACCTTGCGTTGATGTGCGCCCATCTATTCCTTCGTCATCTTATTTGGCCTCTTCCCGAGGCGGAAGAGGCCCGACCATAGCCTAATTTGCTATTTAGGCCCAGTTCATTGTGCCTGACCGTGAGCGGTTTGCTGTTAATGCTAACATTAATTGGTTAATTGTTAATGTTAATTCGTATTATATCCGAACAGGCATATGCTAAGGTTGCTGTTGTGCAGGTGTCCGCCATATGCTAAAGGGTTGCATGGCGGGAGGTGTCCGCCTACCGGCTCAGCAGAGTCCCCAATATCAACACCTCTCTGCGCAAAACCCCTTTCGGTTCGCTCGTCTCCTACACTCTGACAAACGACACTCACACAGGGCACCAGTTTCATTCTTCTGCAACAATGCATCCCATTCTACAGTGGCTTAAGTTTGCATGTATCTGGTTTCTCTCAGAGGCTCGACAGGGTTATTAGCGCGAACCACAACAGCCAGACTTCAGAGATCTGGAGCGCTTAGGTGCAGCCAGACGACGCATAGCAGGTGCTCAGAAATTAGGCATTCGATATATGGACAGAGCTATACCTGTTTAGGGGGTTTAGGAGCCTAGAGATGGCCAAGATAAGGGTCTTCTGTTATTAGCGCGAACCACAACAGCCAGACTTCAGAGATCTGGAGCGCTTGGGTGCAGCCAGACGACGCATAGCAGGTGCTCAAAAATTAGGCATTCGATATATGGACAGACTTTCAGTTTCACAGCTTAGTTCGGGGATAACAGTAGCAGCTTTACGGATCTGTTATTGCAGGGCGGAGGTCAGTCTTTGCTTCTCTCCTACGACTGGCTTTGGCCTTCTTGCTTTGCCTTTGTAGGATCTGCTCTCACTACCCTTGTTTCTGACTCTACAGGGTATACTAATATATATCTTATAAAGCTGCTGTAAGAACCGAAAGCAGAATCTGCTGCTACATGGGTGTTCAGCCGTATTCGAGGTTAGTGAGGCGGCTCATCGCGGAGCATACTAGTTAGTTTACTAAACCATTCTTTCCCATTTGAAAATACCATTCGTAGACGAAGATGAGACGTATCCTTAGGCTATATACATGAAATCACCACCCGGCTATTGAGTAATGCTATTTATCCCTGATCACAGATGTTAGCCTGATTACAGATGTTAGACTAGTTTCAATCTTGTTGCTCGGGTTTCAGGTTTCAATCTCTGACCTTAGGTGGCCTGCTGTAGAGCTTGCATGTGTTATGCTAGGGAGATAGGTGTTAGGCACATGGCCGTCATGTAGGGCCCACAAGGTGGATAAAAGTTTCGACTTTCATTTTTATTTTTATTGACATCGGTTGATTTTCTTATTTTTATTTATATTTGATTGTTGTTTTTGTTGCAGTATGATGTATATGGTAATCTATTCGGATTACTGGCAGCTCATCCTTTAACTCCCTTGGTGTCACTTCACCATTTGGATGTTGTGGAACCTATATTCCCAAACATGACCAGAGTAAAGGCACTGCAGCACTTAAGCAAATCTACAAAATTAGATTCAGCTGGAATAATGCAACAGTCTATTTGTTATGATAAAGAGCGTGAATGGTCTATATCAGTCTCATGGGGTTATGCAGTTCAGATCTTCAGAACCATATTTTCCCCTCGTGAGTTGGAGATGCCCTCCAGGACACTCTTGAATTGGTACAGAAGAGCAGACTTTACAGCATATCACTTCAATACCAGGCCCGTGACAAGACATCCATGCCAGAAACCCTTCATATTTTATTTGAAGGATGTTCGCCATGATAATGCGAGTGGACAAATCATAAGCAATTATGCTAGACAGCAACTAAAGCCTCTTGGATGCAGGTGGAGAATACCTTCCCCAGAGATCATAAATTTGATTCGGGTTGTGAAGAAACCTGATACATTATTATGGCAGGTAATTGACTTTTATCATTATTTTCGCTTTTAACATGTCATAGATCACATGTTTTAGCTTATGTCCTCGAACTGCACACAAAGCTACTACCTAATGCATATGATCTTTAGACATTTTTAGATTGGTACATGCAACAGCCCACAAACTATAATTTTAGGCCAGGATTTCATGAGCTGGGGTAATTTTTATGGATTCCACTCTATGTAGGCCAGTTACGGTTATATTGGGTATACTTCAAACCTCATAGCCTTCTTCTTTGTAGGAGAGTTCTATTGATTGCAAATCTCGTGTAGTGTCTTATTTCCAGGCATTTTGCTTTTGGTCTTTGTTAGTAGCTATGTAGTTACAAGAATGGCTGAGGCTGGAGTTTACCGGAAAATCTTTTGTTGGCAGAGAGTTCTAGGGATTGCAAATCTCTTGCAGTGACTTGTGTCCAAGTCCAAGCCTTTTGCTTTTGTGTCTGTTAGTAGTTGTGCCAGAACAAGATTAGCTCAGGCTGGAGTTTACCAGAAAAAATCATGTGTTGATCTTTTATGTTTAGATTTTTACCCCTTAAAGTTCATTAGTCTCTGAGGTTTTTAAAACCTTTATGGCAGTCTCTATAATTAGGTTGTTAAAACCCTTATGCAAGTCTCTATTGCACTTGTGTTTGTTCCCAAGTGGGAGTATCTTTGATCAACATAAATTGTTAACTATTTTGAATAATTTTCTCCCTTTTGATTTCTTCTAATGTCTGTGAATGCAATTCTTGCAGTCACCACGGCGAAACTGCTGCAGAGTGGTAGCATCCAAAAAGTCCAGCCTTGATATTGAAGTGGGTGCCTGCCGGGAAGGTGAGATCATTGGTGTATCATAGCACATCTGCTGTACAAGAATGTCTTTATCAGAAGGCCTATGCACGCATTTTGGGAGTAGATCAGCAAGCTTCTTAAAATAAAGGAGACCATGATATGCCACATCTTGGTGTGAATGCTTTCATCTTGATTTTATTTCTGATCAAAGTTCGTGAATGAATATGAATTGGTCTACTCTATATGCACATATACTATTATCCCATTAGGCTGACCATTCCAATTGCTGTTCTAGGAGTGGCAATAGTGGAAAGTATTGTCATGACTCTCAGGAGTTATTGCTGGCAGTTCACGGGCTCAATCTCCTAGCTTGAATATTTACTACCCAATTATTCAATTGATTGAATTTATTTTCTCTTGCTATTATTGAATTTATTTCAGGAATGCTGAAACTACCATTTCTTATGTTTTGGAAAAGCAAGGGCATATTCTATTCTTCCATTTCTGGTGTTTGGATATTGTTTAATAAAAATCCCTTTTTGTGGGGAAATGTTTCTAAAATGTGCCAAAGCAATACTTGTAAATTTAATGCAGTAACGGTGCATTGCAAACCTGCTGAAGCTAGCTCACCAGGGGGCAATGCAGCACATAGCAAAGGTGGAGGATCCGGCCATAATATTGAGATACATGTAAGTATATTTTCTTTCCGAGCTGCAAATTCAAAGCATTTACACTCAGTTTTTCCGAAAAATCTGCGTTTTCCTACCCCCACAGATATAGGTATTTGTCTGATTTCTGTGTTTGAAATTGTCACAATTCAGCCGGGAGAACTTACGTTTCTCTGTAAGTGAATAGCTTCATAATACTAATTCCTTTTAATGTGCTTTGGTTCATTTGTCATATTATTTATATTGTCAGTGGCCAACTTCAAGGATACAGGTTACCTGGCATAAAACTAGTCATGACTAACGAAATTGTCACAATTCAGCCGGGAGAACTTACGTTTCTCTGTAAGTGAATAGCTTCATAATACTAATTCCTTTTAATGTGCTTTGGTTCATTTGTCATAATATTATGATATAGGCTTCAATTTTCTTTGCCTATTTGTCTGAAATTAACTATAATTGTGTTGTGTACATAGATTTTCTTGTCCATTCCAAGAAAAAAGATGTTCTTTGAGAACGGAGTTATTGAATTAAATAATATCATAGACATCATAAAAAGCACAGGAAATATGATCTACAACAAATGCGTTTGGCATGGGAAGCTGTTGCAATTTTTAGTTCGAATGTCAGTCTATGCATGTTTTGCATTTTGTGTTTTTTCATCTGCTGTCCAGGGTAGTGACAAATGCCCAAAAAATCTTGGGGACTTTGCTCACCACAAAGTTAGTCAATTTGCGGACGCAAGAAGGTTTTGAAACTTTTTAATTGGTGTCCTTTGTAGTTAATATATAACACTCTTTTTTTTTGTGTTTCATTTTCATAATTTGGTTTTGATAGAACTGTAGAATGCATAAATACAAAGTGATTTTCGTTTGACAATAGTATATACTATTTATAGTGCACCATCATTGATCTGTCTCTTAATAGCACACAATGAATTCTGTGCAAACTCAGGCTTTTGTGAGCTAGATTATAACTGATTGTTTCTTGTGGCTTGGATTGTAGGTGTGTGTTACCTGGCATAAAACTAGTCATGACTAACGAAATTGTCACAATTCAGCCGGGAGAACTTACGTTTCTCTGTAAGTGAATAGCGAAGCTGTTGCAATTTTTAGTTCGAATGTCAGTCTATGCATGTTTTGCATTTTGTGTTTTTTCATCTGCTGTCCAGGGTAGTGACAAATGCCCAAAAAATCTTGGGGACTTTGCTCACCACAAAGTTAGTCAATTTGCGGACTAAGGGTGCTACTTTTAGCATGTTGTATTTTTGAGGTCAATGTTGTTACTGAGAAAGCAAGTGGTTGATACTACTGGAAGGAAATTGCATAAAATATGTTTGACAGTATAGTTTACTGGGTTACACAATTTCTAACAACACATGGCAATAGACACAAGTGCCCTTGAGAATATAACATATCTTTTGAATAAGATGTATGATCGGTGTGTATGCTTTTGTGTACAGTTTCCCATTAACAGGTGATATCTAAGATGTTTGTTTAATGTAATTAATAAGATGTATATTTACTATAACATATTGAACCTCTCTGCAGGCCCTGTAGGGCTTAGTTCGGCAACAAGTCCAGGTAAGTTGTCTCTGCCTCTGGCTGGGATGCAATCTCATTTCTTCGATTTTATAGCAACTCCAAGCTTGTTCAAGAAGTACACCAACTTCATCCAGGGACAGAGAGAATGTCAACAGCTCAACCATAGAAATACGTAGGAGTCTCACTGCTCTGTTTCCACACACATTTATTATCATGATTGTACTTGATTAAATAATCTTGAAGCTACCCTGCTTCTCAACTTGCTAAGAAAACTGCAATATACTCTACTTCAGTAGTGCAAACAGCTTCTTGCTCATCATAGGGTCTGGTTTCATCTTAGTAGTACCATTGCTTATCGCTTATTGTATCGTGGCTTGTCTTATGCTATCTCTTATTCGCTATGTCTCTGTCAACCGTGTTGTGTGGAGTCCACATGGCAATTTGTTTGGTAAGAAGTTACATGTTGAAAGCTGTTGCACAAGCATTGTGTCTTTTCCAACTTTACATTGTTTTTGCACATGCAGGACATGAAACCTGTTGCTTAATGAGTATACTTACTTATGCTTACAGATCATATTTAATCTACCGCCACAGACTCAAAGGGGCACCTAATTTCGCATTTACTACTGCCGCCACATCCATCATTCCATATGCCATTTGCTCCCCATGTCAGATCGATATGCCCATCATTAAATACTGATCATATTTAATCTACCGCCACAGACTCAAAGGGGCACCTAATTTCGCATTTACTACTGCCGCCACATCCATCATTCCATATGCCATTTGCTCCCCATGTCAGATCGATATGCCCATCATTAAATACTGGCCTGATCCAATCTGATCTTCAAGATTATTTCTGCACTTAGATATTGACATAGATCTCCTGTCGCACCCAATCTACCACCAAGATTGCCCGATGTCAGATACATCACTTCTGCCGCCAAATACATCATTCCACATGCCATTCGCTCCCCATGTCTTATCGACCACTTAATTGCACCTCAAGTATTTTAGCTCCATTCACACTTAAAACCACCTTACAAACACATTGAACTTTTGTATAAATTGGCCTCCTCTGCACCTGGATATTCACATACACCTCCCCGCTTCACATAACATGGAATCCATTAGCATAAGCCAACTTACTGAACTCACAGCATTGTTTCTCTTAGCACTTATTCTCATGACTCTTCTGATTATTGACATCGCAAAAGTCGAAAGACAAAGAAAAAAGAAACCAAAAAAAAATTAACATCTCTTTTGCATTATCTTACGCATTGTCTTATTTCCCCGCTTCCTTCTCTGTTACAGGTGTACAACGCAGGCTTCAAATATGCATTTGGGTCCACCATGGCGCTGCACCTCGCATTTTTTATGCGTCTATCGTCTCTGCTCGACTGCAGACAGCATGTATCTCTCGGCCTACAGTGAATGTCCGTGTCTTAATAACTTCATAAGTTAGATAAGAACAAACTTGCCCATCTGTACTCATCCTTGAATGCCTGTGGCTCTCCATGAGCAGCAGCAACTCCCCTATCTTTACCAGGGATAATGGCTGGTGAATCAGTTCGACTGCAATGTGAAATAGTTTTGTCATACCTTTTGCTCTTAGCTATTTTTATTAAGCCGTGTTGTGAATTAATCTGAAAAACAAAGAAAAGCAACTCGATGCAGCAAAAATCAATGTCAGTTTGCTATCACTGAAACAATATATTCATTTGTGAGTTAGAATGCTAGGTATCGTCACAAATATTGAGTCAATGTTCTATATGTGAATGCTTACCATGTATGATTTATATCTCTGATTTCAACCATGCTTTTGTTAATGGGTGACATTGGGTTATTTATTGCCTCCCGATTGTTGTTTCTCATTGGCTTTGGGTTATGATCTAATTGTGAAATGTTAGCAAGTTTAAATTAAAACTTCTGGTATACAGAAGCTGCATTTTGCTCTTAGCTCTTGCTACCACTTCTTAAAAACTGAAGCCTACGACAGCCCATGTCCAAAGATTTCTTTGTGGAGCTACATATCTTAGAAGTTGCATTTCGTACTTGGCTTTGTAAACATTTATCAACGTATTTATTATTCATTATGTTTTCTGAAAGTGAAACTTGATAAGTCAAACTCCATTACATTATGTTCTTCAAATAAGGCAGAGAAATTAAGCTACTCATGGTTCCACATGCTTCCTTGAACATTTTGTATGATATGAGAAAATATCTAACCACGCTGCTTATTTGCGTTCAAACATCAACTCTGAATCTCCTGATCTAGTTGGGAAACTGTCGGCATATAGTGCTGCTGGTCAATCTTTGAACGTCAAAACACAGTATAAATTGCCGAGTCCACGAATTCAAAAGCGGCTAGATAGAACTATGTGACTAGCTGCTTCGCAGCCTTCCTTGTTTAAACTTATAATTTTTTATTTACCTTTTTAATTTTGTTATAATGGGAGGCAAAAACCAGGTCTTTCATTACTGATCCAAATTTGCATATCTCATGGGTTTGATAAGGGGTTTGATGAACGATACCAAAACTTACCAGGCTACATTAGAAATTTAGCATGTATTAAACTTGTGAGTTTAATATTAAGGGAGCTTTTGATGATGTAAGGTTAATGCAACTATTCTACATGGAAGGAGACGATTTCACACTTTTGCATGATATGAAAATTAAAATGCACATTTAAAAGATCCTCTCTTAATCGGTTGCCTACAATAAATTATTATATCTGCACCCTACAGGATACACAGGACGGTGCCATGTCCCAAAGCCATATCTTATTGATTTTGATTAATTTGTTTAGTTTTATAAGAAAATGTACGGATAAACTGAATTTTCAATTTGGGAAATTAATAAGTTTTTTTTAATCAGTTGTTTAACTATTTTAGGTTTTAAACTTTTAAGTGCCCATAAGTATATGGAAATTTTGTAAAAAATGTTTTTTTTCAACGTTCTTTTAATGCATAAGTGGATTGAGTTTTTATTGAAAATCGATTTTTTTTTAATTGCACATATTACACAATAGTATAATTTTATGCATTTATGATGGTTATATTCAAACATTCAATTCCTGAAGATAAACTAATTATGGTTACTTTCAGCAGCGCCCAATCAGTTGATATTCAGTATTGTTCCAAATTATATGTTAAAAATACCCCCACAATCTTAGAAATTTGGCCATATATTCTGTTTAGAAATTATGTTGTATTATTTGAGATTAATAAGATCATGAAAGATGAAGAATCAATTTATTATGGCTCGACAATTTACTCTTATCACATAGTGCTGGTATAGTTGTTATTGTATGCAGTAGAGTCATATGATTGGTCTTTAAAAGTATCCTTCTATTTCTGTTTCAAGGCATCCTAATTACGTCGATAGTGTATGGAACCTTTGAATATTAATTTTATAGTTAAAACTAGATAAGGTTCTTTTGTTTTTCCTTACATTACATTGATAACTTCATTGTATTTTTTCACATTTATTATTTGTGTTATTACTATTCACATTACATCGATAGAGTATTCAAAAATAAGTAACTAAAATATGAAATATGGTAGGAAAAAACCTTCCCTTCATACGTTGTTCTAATAAGTACATACAATTATATGTCGGAAATAGGAAAAAAGACAACCAAGGTTATACAACAAAAAAAAATTGACTATAAAATGGTCGCAGAGTGCTTGAGCAGGAACAACATATACAACTTAGATACAATATAAAAAGTGAAAATAAAACATAATATTATGCATTTTCAGAACATGGCCAATAACATTTCTATAGATAAGATTAACCACCATCCATAGAGAGAACAAAAAGACTACAGGTCTTGTGCATGGTAAGAGGATTCCACTAGTTGATCTTGATTCAACTCCATTATGGCCCAAAGATCCTTCTCCATATGCAAGCCATACTTTTGTGTTGTCAACATCATTATTCCTCTCCCTGTAAATGTGAGAACAAGAGAAAGCATTAGAAGAGTTAGAAATACAAATAATCTCCTCTAAGATTGGACAAAGGGAAATGTTCCTACAAGATATGATGCCATTGACCTAGTTCATGGTCAACTTTGAGTCCCCATAAATATGGATGCGTGAGCACCCCTGTTCCTTTGAAAATAGAAGAAAATTCTTGCATGCCATAAGCTCAACTTTGTTATTCTAACCTAAGCCCAGACCCATTTTGACCTTGAAAAAATGTGACAGAGAGAGATAAAGAATAAAACTGCCCCCACATAACTCACCATTATCCCTGAATGCTCCATCAAAAGCTCCCCACGAATTTGAATAGTCAACAATTTTTTCACAAATCACCCTTGGAGACAAAGCATTACTTTCCAAGGGAAAATGGCTAAGTATAACCAACCCTTAATTAGAAACATGAGAAGGAACAAATATTTTGTTTGAAAAAATTGAGTGACTCTTTGCTAACTAGATGCCTAAACATATAATTACGGGCAGAACATGGGAAGGTCGACTTATAGGATTTTAATTCCACAATTTCCATGCACTTTCTAGATCAGGACTCGACCAAGGGATAGTGTAACCAAGTGCATCCCCACACAATTTCCATACCATAAAAGAAAAATACATTCCATGAATAAGTGTGGTACATTCTCCCTGCTATTTTGGCAAAGATAACGCCATCCATGACCTACCATAAACTTCCTCTGAAGAACATCCCAAGTGGGAACTTTGTTCATCGTTAAGAATCACATGAAATTTTTTGATTTAGGTGGACACTTGGCCCTTCAGACAACTTTCCACCACCACCTCTCCTCCAGGTTTAATTGATTAACATTGAGAGTAATAATGCCCATTTTAGGCATGTATATTCTAGCAAGAGATAAACACCACACCAATTACTTCTAGCCTATCCATAATACAAATGTGGTCGTATCAAAGGGATTGGATGTAATCATTCCAACAATCCCTAAATTCATCCTTAATACCAAGGTCATCCGTCGAAATCCATCCTTGATGCCACTTGGAAGAGCGATTTGGATTGGAAATATGAGCTAATTTGTGCAAATCTTGGTCATGGAGCCATCATTCAGAAGGGGTAGGGGGGTTATGTGACTAACTCACAAATAGATAGATCAATGTCTTAAAAATTATCCTCTTCAAGGGGAAAACCTCCTTTACATTAGAGAAATGAACAATTCTTAGATGATTCAAATCACAAAACCTCCTTTCTATATATAGGAGTCTAAGGGGTCACAATATAATCAAATCCTACATAACAATAATAATGTAAGGGCACAATAATAACAATAGTGGGCTTCCATGGGGCACAATAACAATATGGGGACTATATGGGCACAACAATAACAACAACAATAATAATAATAAGGGGGCTACATTAACAATAACAATAAGGGGCTACAATGGTATTATAGGGACCTAACATGCCCCTCTAATTCAAAAAAGTGTTGTCCTCAATGGTTGAGTAGTTCTGGATTCTTTTGTATAAAATTATCATCCTCTCGTGTAGAATCTTCAGCGAGTAAGTTCTTCCACTTGATGAGATACTCTGAAATTAATTGATTTTGTAGTTGTCAAGTTCTTATTTCCATGACTGCTTCAAGTTCCAATATGGTTTTTCCTTCCTCGTCAAGTTCTTGCAATATTTTTTGAACTGGGAGCTTGTCACCTATAACCTTCTTTAAGCATGAAACATAGAAAACTAGGTGCACTTGCGAAGATGTAGGAAGCTCCAATCTGTATGCCATAGTACCAATTTTTTACAACACCTTGTAAGGACCATATTAATTTGGTGATAATTCATTCTTCTTCTTAGCTTTATTGAGGGACATTTATTTGTATCGTTGTAGTTGTAAAAGTACCCAACCGCCTACATGAAAACTTCTTTCACTACAATGTTGATTTGCCTAGTGTTTTATTCAATTCTACACTAAAGTGAGGTTATCCTTTAAGAGATGGAGAACTTGTTGTTGATGCTCGATGTGATCTTTGACTGCTTGAACCTTAGAATTTTCTCTTAAAGAAGATGTGAGGGATGGTGGATGATATCCATAAAGTGCGATAAATGGGGTCATTTTTGTTGTAGTATGGAAGGAAGTGTTATACCACCATCCAGCTGTGGAGCACTTGGAAGGTATGCTTTTGACAAGCAATCTAGTGGTTTTTCAATAATAATTGTAACCTTTTCTGCATTAGGAATTCAAAGAAGATAAAGGATTTTGATAAAATGTGCAAAAATAGACAAAGGAAGCTCAAGTGCTAATAATTGACGTTTTCTATGCAGGAAGACGTGCGAGCAAGGAGTTCCCGTCCAAAAGCGAGAAGCAGAGGAAAAATAACTGTTGTTCCTCCAGTAGGGAACCGGATGCGGACACGATCAAGCAAAATCGGAATTGAATAGTCCAGGAAAAGAATGCGGGATACCGGCTCGGCGAACGCAAGAAAGATTGAACGATTAGCGAATCCCTCAGGATCTTTGATCCTGAGGGATCGCTGCTTTACTTATCTATGATTATCTAGATATCTTCGTCATTTCTTTTATATAATGGCACAATATCATTAAGCAAGTGGACGACTGTTTTTGTAATTTTACAGTTCCAGAACAAACTTTAATCATTGAGTCTCACTGAGACCTGATTTTGTTATACTTTTGTGGATGTGATTAATATAAAAGACTTGGTGTTTATTCTGTCTCTGCGTCTGGAGTAATCTAAGGCGGTGTACCATTGGCAGCTAAGGGCCCAGCTCCAAAGGACACTTGCTTTTGTATCATTATACGGTGATTTGTGTGTGGTTTGTTTATCTTCATTACTTAGCAATCTGATAAATTCTTTATATGATAATCTATGCTCTGTTATGATCAATGAATGAATGATCTCTCCATGTAAGGACTCTGCACTGTATAATTGGATTTACACAGGGTCAAATTGTATCTTTATTCAGCCATTTCTGTAACAGAGTGCTGGTATGAATGTTACTGTCATTGGATTTATGTGAAACAATATTTGTGGGATTTGAGAGTAGCGTCATTCTGTTTAGAAACGTAGTTATATCATCCAATATTCTCATATTGCTATATTAGTGTAGAACATGTATATACAGGTGATGTTTGTTGTTCCATAAATCATTAAGGATTGTTGTTCCATTTGATTATTTATGTTCCATTTTACTGCTGTCCCATTTCCGTTTTGTTGTTCCATTTTACTTTCCGCTGATTCATTTACCTTCCTTTGCTGTTTTGGTGTGAGAGAAGGCCTAAGGCTGTAGTGAGCCTCAGCAAGACGCTGCTTAGCTCCCAGACCTATAAGTCCATGCTCTAATTTCCCTTCTTTAATCAGTTTCTAGAGGGATGGGTTATTGCTTCGGTACCCTTGACTGATCAACTGTTTTATGTGATTCCATCTTTTGGGTTAGTTTAGTTACAACTTAGCATCTGTTTTCCTTTCGATCTTCTGAACACTGTACTACTAAGCATTACTCGGACAAATAGCCTCGGATTGAGCTACTTCTTGCAATAACAAAACGTTTTCGGATTGATTCATTCTAAGCAGCCTACTAGTTCCCTTCAGGCTACAGCATCACCATCTGGAGCCTACACTGAGGTGCATAGTCAGACTGATGAATAGGACTTCCAAGAAATTGAAAATTTTGTGTCAGAACGGCTGCAAGAAGGGAATTTAAGCAATCTTTGTGAAGGAGAAGGGGAAACAGGGGAAATAGAGGAACCAAGGTCTCCTTCTAGGATAATCCAATTGTTAAACAGCCCAGATAGGGGGAGCGCGGCCAAAGTTAACATTGAACGCACCCCATTCCCTCAGACATAAATCCCAGATAATGGAAGTGTCATTAAAAAAGTTCCTGCCAAGGCCGTCCTTTCTCAACCTAGGAACACCCTCCTAGAAATTCCGGAAGGATATTGGCACATATTTGATCCAATGGCGCAGAATCAGCCAAATACTCAAACTTCTACATTGCAATATCCTATAGTAGATTCTGCTGCAAATGCACCCATGAAAGCAATACCTCTTCAACACATCCCGACGTTTCATGGACTTACATCAGAAGACCCCGATGCATTTTTATTTGAATTCAATGTGCTATGTAGAGGGTACGATTACACCACTGACCCCCGGAAATTAAAGTTGTTCCCCTCCACTTTAAAAGGAGCAGCTCTGAGATGGTTCATGGGTTTAGGTGGTGGAGTCATAAACAACTGGGAGCAAATGAAAGAATCCTTTCTCAAAAAATATCAGGATTATTGTAGGTCGAGAGAGCTAAAAGATGAAATTTTCCAAATGACGGCCAGACCAAATGAGACTTTAGAAGAATACGTAAAACGTTTCCAGTATAATTTACAGAGATCCCCCTATGCATCACTACCTCTGCCTGATAATGTGTTGAAAACTGCATTGATTAGAGGAATGAAAGAACAGTGGATTGAAACATTGAATATCATGGGAAAAGGGGATATTTACCAAGAGAATTTCGCTGATATCATTAATTTATGCATCAGGAGTTCAAGAGGCAGCACAAGGATAAAATCAACATAATATGATAGGTTTGTTAAAGATAAAAAAATATCAACAGAAGGAGTAACACGTGTAGAACTAGGGAATTTATTAGAAAATTTTAAAACTGATATTCTGGGGACATTAACTACTCAGCTTGATATTGTGCAGGCTAAACAAAAGCAAATGGAGGCGGAGCAAAATCTGGCAATTTTCTGCCCCCGATGAAGAAGAAAACACAGCCACAAGGAATGTCCGCTAGATACAGTTTAAACATGTGCTATCTGTACGAAAGACCACCTTACTGAGAGCTGCCCCTCACTTCCTGGATTGAAGGCAGTATACAACGAAGCAGAAGAAGAATCAGAACCAGCATACTTTGTTAACCAACGTCGCCAATGGCAACCTAGGAAATCTGGTATGTTTTCGGACCCAACTTCTTCTTTCCAACCTCCGCAGTATAATGCTCAGCAATATGGTATGTGGCAAAACCAATCTACACCCCCAGTCCCGAATTGGTCATCACAGCCGTTTCCTTCTCCGAATCCATGGATGAATCAGACAAGCCAATTCGGCTGGCCAAATTTTCCTTACACCCCACCATATTGGCAGAATAACTCATACCCTCCACAATGGATTCCCCCTACTTCACAAGGTTCACCCTGGCAGAAAAATTGGCCAAGATCGACATATCAGTCAACAGGAACTATTCCACTCCCTCAACCGACTCTGCCAGCCTTACAACAAAACCTCCAGTCTAATCTAAGGCCACAACTCCCAGCCCAACCCAATCCCAATCTTAATAATAGACCAGTCCAATCCCTCCAAATTAGAGAAACATCAGAAACTGGACCTGACCTAAGGGAGTGCAATGACCTTCAGTTACAATCTGGACGTATCATAGAAACAGAGGGAGACAAAACAGTTCACATTGAAGATCAGTTACCAATAGAACAACCACCACAACAAGAAGGTGTAAATAAAGAACAGACCCATCAACAAGCAAATACATCCTCTCCTCCTTTCCCGGAACGATTAGTCATACCACGACCAGTACAACATCCAGATTTTGACATTCTGGGAGAGTTACAAAACCTGTACATAAAAATTCCATTCCTCCAAGCCATTCAATATATTCCTATATACGCAAAAACTATAAAAGAACTGTGCATAAAAAAATCAAGGAGGAATACAACCACTAACCCAAGAGTCCAAGTAGTTGGCACCTTATCTGACTTATTATCGGGCAAAGAGACACCTATCAAATACGAAGACCCCGGAAATCCAATTGTAACTGTCCAAATCTATGGCCAAACCCTGACTAACGCTTTAGTTGATCTAGGAGCTGCACTCAATATTTTGACAACCTCTACCTGCCAAAAACTTGGCATCACATCAGTAGAACCTACTTCTACTTTGCTAGAATTGGCAGATCGATCTGTAGTTCGACCAGAAGGCACTCTATACGATGTCATGGTTTCTGTAGACTCCTAGGAATATCCAACTGATTTCCTGATAATTAATCCAAAAACCCGACTGGATGGACATCCGCTAATACTAGGAAGACCTTGGCTTGCTACTGCCGATGCCTACATTGGTTGCCTTGCCGGCAGGGAAACATGACCATAACTAAAGGACCAGATGTTAAAAATCTAGTTCTATATCCTCCAGCACAGCCAAGCCTGCCAATGATCAAAACCAATCAGTATCCTGTGTCATACCTTACTAACAATATCAGATCCCCATTGACTGTACAGAAGCCTTTAGATTTTAAAGATCAAATAGAAGATGATGCCATCAATAACTTCATTAGTCAAACTGAATCTAGATCTCACACACAGTGTTTTATGATAGAGGCAGCGTTTGATAGTGAGCTAGAGGAAGACCCTTTCAAAGATGCACATGACCAAACAATACCTGTGACTGTTGTTGCCAATAGTAAAGTAGTGGAACTTGAACCTGTTAAGGCCCTAAATATCAACGCCAACCTTACACCAGATCAAGAAACAAAGCTTGTAAATCTGTTACGAAAATATCAAGGAGCATTTGCGTGGGATTACCCTGACATGAAAGGGATCGATCCCCAATTATGCACCCACCACATCTATATAGAAAAAGATGTAAGACCTGTTCGTCAGCCGCAAAGAAGACTTAACCCCCATCTAAAAGAGGTAGTAAAAGCTGAACTTCAGAAACTTTTAGATGTTAATTTTATCTATCCCATCTCTGACAGTAAATGGGTCTCTCCCCTCGTGGTGGTACCCAAGAAAAATGGAAAATGGAGGATTTGCGTAGATTACAGGGAGTTAAATAAAGCCACACAGAAGGATCACTTCCCTCTCCTGTTTATAGATCAAGTATTGGACACTTTGGCAGGAAAGAAATTCTTTTCTTTCCTGGACGGCTTCAGCGGATATAACCAAATCCAAATCGCCCCTGAAAACCAGGATAAAACTACCTTTACTTGCCCTTGGGGAACGTTTGCATATCAAGTTTTGCCCTTCGGCCTATGTAATTCCCCTGCTACATTCCAAAGGGCTGTCCTTAGTATCTTCGCAGATCTAATAAATGACGGACTTGAAGTGTATATGGATGACTTTACACCATATGGAGATGATTTTGACCCAGCTCTAGATACCCTGGAAAAAGTCCTACAACATTGTATCGCTACCAGACTTTGTCTGAGCCACGAAAAATGTTACATGATGATGACAGAAGGGCTCATTCTAGGGCACTATATCTCAGCAGCTGGCATCCAGGTAGACCCGGCTAAAATCCAGATTCTTTTGCTTATTCCTACCCCCACTACTCAAACGGAGGTACGCAGTTTTCTTGGATTTTCTGGGTATTACAGACGATTTATAGAACATTACTCACGTATTGCTGCACCTCTATATGCTTTAACTGGCAATGTTGATTTCTTGTGGACAGAAAAATGCGACTAGGCTTTTAAGGAATTGAAGAAGCTTGTATCAATAGCCCCAGTCCTTTGAGGACCAAACTGGAATTTTCCATTCCAAATCTCATCTGATGCCTCAGATACAGCAATTGGTGCAGTCCTAGGGCAAGAAGAGGATAAGAGACCATATGCTATCTACTATATCAGCAAAAATTTATCCTCTGTCGAACTCAATTATACTGTTACTGAAAAGGAATTCCTAGCTGTAATACATGCTGTTAACAAATTTAGACATTATATCACAGGCTATCCCGTTGTGTTATATACAGATCATTCTGCTATCAAATATTTGGCAAATAAACCTGTTACGAAAGCTAGAATAACCAGATGGTTGATCTTATTGCAGGAGTTCGACATCACAATCAAGGATCGACCTGGCAAGGAGAACCCTGTAGCTGATTTCCTCTCACGAATACCGAAAGCAAATGAAACAGCAGTAGTGGAAGATCAATTTCCTGACGAACACCTGTTTGTTGTTGCTGTTCGAACACCCTGGTATGCTGATGTCGCCAATTACCTTGCAGTCGGTAAGCTACCAAAACACTTAACCCCTCAGGAACGTAAGCAGATTGTTCAGAAGAGCACTCGGTTTTCGTGGATTGGAGGCCATTTGTTCCATACAGGGGCAGACATGCAAATCAGAAGGTGTATTCGAGAAGACGAAATCTTTGACATTCTAAAAGCTTGCCATGACGGTCCATGTGGGGGACATTTCGCTGAAAAGAGAACAGCACATAAAGTATTACAGACGGGATACTATTGGCCTACAATTTTCAAGGATGCGAAAAAATTTGCACAAGCCTGTGACAGCTGCCAGCGAGCAGGAAGACCTGGCCAAGCCGATGAAATGTCTCTGAGACCACAATTGGTCATTGAGCCATTTGAACGATGGGCTCTGGACTTCGTTGGGCCCATTAATCCATCATCAAATCAGAGGACATACATTCTGGTGGCGACAGACTATGTTACTAAATGGGTCGAGGCCGAATCATTACCTAAGGCTACAGAAGACTCTGTGATACAATTCTTGTTCCATTTGTTTGTACGTTATGGACTTCCGAGAGAACTAATCACCGATGGTGGACCACAATTTGTTGGAAATAAATTAGCTGCAACACTTAACAATTATCATGTCCAACATAAGATCACTACCCCATACCATCCGCAGGCAAATGGGAAAGTAGAAAGTAGTAATAAGGTAATAGAATCAATTTTAACAAAGACCATTGCATCGCATAGGCATGATTGGGCCACTCGACTACCCGAGGCACTGTGGGCCTACAGAACCACATGGAGAAGTACTACAGGTTATTCACCTTATCAATTAGTGTTTGGAAAGCAGCCAATTTTCCCCATAGAATTCGAAATCCAAACGCTATGAACTGCACAAGAAGTCGGCCTAGATCTGAGTGAGGCACAAATCAATCAATTACAGCAGATTAATGAATTGGACGAAATCAGGCTCTCTGCATTACAAAATACAGCATTGATTCAACAACAGCGAGCTAAATGGCATGATGCACTTATCAAGAATAAAGTCTTTCATGAAGGAGACTGGGCTCTGTTATACGACTCTCGGTTTCAGGACTTCCCGGGGAAACTCCAGACTCGATGGTTAGGACCATACGAAATCCAGAAGGTACATGACAATGGGACCCTTACCCTGATCACAATTGACGGTTCTGGATATGCATTCAAAGTAAATGGCCACCGAGTTCGCCTTTATCGGAAGCCACTCACTCGGGAATCCTTCTGTCAGCAGCTACGACAAGATACTGATATGGAAATCTTAGGAGAGGAAGCGAAATCTTCCTCACCTATAATTTAAGAAATTCATTTTTATAACTTGTACATAACATCTTGTATATATGTTTTCTTGATTTTTTGCTTGTATTCCAAGTGTTTTTGCTGTTCCTTTGTAAAAGGAGCAGCACTAGTGTGTTTTTGTTGTTCCTTTGCGAAAAGGAACAGCACTTGTGAGATTTTTCTGTTCCTTTGCGAAAAGGAACAACACTGGTGTGTTTTTGCTGTTCCTTTGCGAAAAGAAACAGCATTTGTGTGTTTGTGTTGTTCCTTTGCGAAAAGGAACAGCACTTGTGCTTTTTGCTGTTCCTTTGCGAAAAGGAACAGCACTTGTGTGTTTTTGTTGTTCCTTTGCGAAAAGGAACAACACTTGTGTGTTTTTGCTGTTCCTTTGCGAAAAGGAACAACACTTATGTGTTTTTGCTGTTCCTTTGCGAAAAGGAACAACACTTATGTGTTTTTGTTGTTCCTTTGCGAAAAGGAACAGCACTTGTGTGTTTTTGTTGTTCCTTTGCGAAAAGGAACAGCACCTGTGTGATTCTGCTGTTCCTTTTCAAAAAGAACAGCATTTGCGTGTTTTTGTTGTTCCTTTGCGAAAAGGAACAGCAATTGAGTGTGTCTGTTGTTCCTTTTCAAAAGGAACAGCATTTGAGTGTCTTTGTTGTTCCTTTCTCAAAAGGAACAGCATTTGCGATTTTCCGTTGTTCCTCTCAAAGAAATGGTATCCTACGAATGAATTCTTCTCTCAGGAATGCCATCGACATGTTTTTGCCCTTATGGAGGATGCTTTGCCCCCATGTTCTCCTCAATCTTTTAGATACAGCAATGAACTTATGCGATGAACATAAACCATGATATACCGAAATCAGCACATCATAAATCGCTATCACTATGAAGCCAGTATGTATAAGAGGACAAGAGGAGGGATGTGAACTTTTCATCTTCGCTGTCAGTGTCAATTACCGGTACCCTGGTTGGTGATCTTTATCATGACGATTCCCCTAAAAATCTTTCTTGATCATTACTTAGGAGTAAGAACGAACGATTTATATCTATCTGTTGGGATCATAAGACTTCTTCCACCATTTCCCGCTCTTAAGGAGTGCGGAACCACCCTTATGTGAAAATAAACAAGAGAGGTGCTCTGCAAAAGAAAACAAAAACAAAATATGAAAATTGTCAAATGCAGGATAGGGGGTCTCATTAAGAGCCGGCCTACCATGATCATAAGGATGGAAGCGAAGTGGCATTCCCATAACGGCCACCACACGAGGGATATGGTCCGAAGGTAAATTAACAAGCAAACCTTGGAATAGGGGGTCTCATCGCGAGCCGGCCTGACCACGTTTCGCGCCTACCTTGTGAATGGCATTATGGCTATCTGGTTACCAAGCCAACATAATGGCCTGCATTTTGACAAAGCACTCTTTAGAATATACACAAAGGATCATGGTTCCGGAGGGTGAAATAAACAACTCTGCCAAGGTTATGAACACCTGTTGGCGGCAGAGCTCTGTTAATGGCATAGAAGTCGTAATAATTACACCAACAAGTATGATATTAAATTTTTCTGTCTCTTATCCTTTGCAAAGATCATATGTCACACCCGATGTATATATCGCATGAATATTCATTACCACCAATCATGGCAACGGAACTGACAGTGACCGCTGGAGACTTCGTACGCTTGACAGACGTCCCATCCCCTAGCTCCTCATTATATCACGCAGGCTCTTATATAAAACGCGATCTACCTTTTTGCCTCGGTTTCGGCATTTCGTTGTTTTTCTAAAACATGGCATAATTTCATATGCTGTACTTTATGATTGGACCTCTGACTGGCTGCTGCTCCTCTCTTTGACGGCTGGGGACAGCCTATCAGATCGCGGGGGGAAGGTAATCTCATTACTCCATGATTACGTGGCTGCACACCATTCGGGCGAAATAATGTACGAAGGAATGGCATGGTTTAACGGTATGATGATTCCATTCTACGGAAATTTCCATCCACGATCTTTTTTTTCGTTGCATGCTCGGTGATCATCCTCTCTGCGTCGCAAACACCGCAAGCAGTTGCTGTTCCATTTCTGAGTAGAATCATGGGCGGAAAGACGGTCCGAAGCGAACCTCACAAGCTGACAGTTTCCGCTGCTGCTCGCAAAATCCTGGAAAACGTAGGATGGTTGAATTACTTCAGCCGCCTGCAAGAATCAAATGAAGCCGTGGCGTTGGAATTCCTGTAGAATTTGCAGGAAAATTACTCCATAGTAGGAGGAAAGTGGATAGCGGTTACAAAGGATATCATCGCAGAAGTCTCAGGATTACCAGCTACTGGACCCATATGGACGCTAAAGAAGGAAAGATTACAAAAAGCTATGGAAATTTTCCAGGACGAAGGCCAAAGCTTGACAGTCAAAGGGAAAGGAGTTCTGCTGACAACACTAGGGGAACCCTGGACCGAGCTAGCGAAGACAGTACAAAGTTATATCACCTGCGAAGGGAGAAAAGACGTGGTAAGACCTCGTCACCTGAAACTTTTAGCTATTTTAAAAGGAAAATGTTCTATAAATCTCCCTGCACTTTTAAATTCGCTACTACATGACGCGACCCGAAGCCTGAGAAAGGCCCAGCACATAGATGCAGTCGTTAGCCACCATGGGCTGATTCGGTTGATAGTGAGCCACAGTCTCACTCAACAATAAAGAACTTGGGAGGAACTGATCGCAATAGTCGAAGGAGGATCGGCTGCACCACCCCCAAAACCTAAACAGTCCTCTAGCACGCCGGAACGATTAGAGAAATGCAATGAGTCAGTAGCAGAAAGACATGCCGTTTCAAAATGGAAACAACCTTCCGATACGCCAGAACGACCAGAGGAACCCAGAGAACCTGCTGGCACACCTGACCAACCTGAGAGACCAAGGAAGTCAGCTCGGCTGGCCCGGATACGAGGAAGGTTGGAAAGAATTCGGGGAACAACGACCCACCCAATTGAAATTGCGGACGAACCTCCAGAACCAGAAGGAGGATCCTCTGAAGGAAATGCTGAGAAATCAGGGCCCGGGACTGGCCAGCCGGAAGAGGAAGAAATGGTTACCGAACAGAGCAACCAAGAAGATGAGCACTCTGAGGAAGAAATGGCCACCGAACAGAACAACCAAGAAGATGAGCACTCTGAGGAAGAAAGGGTTACCGAACAGGGCAATCAAGAAGAAGAAATAGCACATCCAGGGGGTAGCCCGTCGCAGGACCCTGTAGGTGAGGAGGAATTGGCAGCAGTTTTGGCCAATATGGGGGAATATGGCCAGCCCTCCAGCACAGCAGGCGTCCCTGACAGTCCTGCAGAGGAACAACTACCCGAGGAAGTACATGCAGAAAAGGCAGGAGAAGAAAACCTGCCTGGTTATGATAATGAAATTGAAGACAACAATCAGGGACAGTCTGTCCCCAGGACGCCGGAAGATATCCCAGATGAAGAAGGAGCGGGCTTAAGGGCCAAACCGTCTGTCAAGGCAAAGGAAATTAAGAAATTAAGAAAGAAACAGCAGAGGTTGTTGGGCACTATAGCCAGGCTCCGGCAGCAAATTCGAATTTTGAAAGCCAATTTGAGAATACAAAGGACCACAAGGAAAAGGAGGAGGGCCACTACAGCAAAAACCCCGAGGACAAGAACCCGTTTTGTTGGTCGAAACCCCATCAGGAGACCTACTACCGAGGAACAGTCTGCTGTTCCAAATGATAATGAGGAACAGGGTGCTGTTCCAAATAACATAGAGGAACAGACTGCTGTTCCATCTGACCCTGGAGAACAAACTGACATTCCAATTAAGGGAGAAGAACAGCAAGATGTTCCAATGGCAGGGGGACCTCAGCAGCCTTTCATTCGTGTCAAGAAAGAGAAAGAGAATAAGGGGATCCAAACAGAGGCACCACCCTCAGGGGTTATTCGGGTTCTGAACTCTAAACAGTGCAATAAAAAGTTTCATGCAAAATTCCCGGCCTCTACGGCTCAATGGAAAAAGGATCCAAAAACGAGAACCTTGCATAGGATGATGAAGCAAGCCCAACAAGAAGCTGAACAACTAAGAGAGCAAGCAATACCCCGGGAGAAATACGAAGAGTTACAACAGCAACTTCAGAGTATTAGTCA
The DNA here is from genome assembly GCA_031772625.1 of Pinus tabuliformis. Classification (NCBI taxonomy): domain Eukaryota; kingdom Viridiplantae; phylum Streptophyta; class Pinopsida; order Pinales; family Pinaceae; genus Pinus; species Pinus tabuliformis. Next base: position 358,440,756 of record CM062813.1, read on the forward strand.
ATCCGAAAGCCAAGCCTTTGAGGGATGGCAGAAGGAACAAGAAAATGTTGCTAAGGTAACTCGTCGATTAGATAGTGTTGTTAAGAAGATGGACACTGTGTGTTCCTTATATAATGACGTTTTGACTTGTAGGGCCCCTGCTAAAAATTATGCTTTATTTTTGCTTGAAAGATATTTGAGATTGAAAATAAAAGCCGTTAGGGCAGGAGCACCTATCCACATCAACATTGTTAATGATTTTATAGACTGTTGCAAGCATTATGGGGTTAAGGTTCAAAGGTTATTGTGCGAGTTTTACTTGCACAACCCTGTGCTAGACCAGGAAACTGATTTAAATCCTGGCCCTTTTGTTGGCGATATACAATTCCAAGCCTTCATCTCATTTGGGGTTAATCAGCTGAAATGGCTCAAAGCTTATAACACCTTTCAGAGACAAGAAAATAACCTAGACTTGTGGATACGAGCTGAACCTAGAAACCCAGTGACGCTATGGAGAGAGCATAGGAGTCTTATGAGGATCCCAGGTGTCATCGAGGTATTAGGACCCATGCACGAAGAGTTGATCCGAAATGGTCTGGAATATTTCCTGACTATTAAAGATCTTGCCATCGATGCTGCAAAATTTCAATACCGGACCTCTAATCCAAGCATCCAGCTCAGGGAACCATTCAAATATGAGAATTTTGAGCTGGCTGCCAGCCGATTGAACCTTTATGGGGAACGGATTCTGCAAGCAGGGCCATCCTGGTTGGGGTATCGATTTCGCAGTCCAATTATTTGGCACCCTGCACCCGGATATCAAGCCTTGAATGAGATGCCTGCAGATCAAATAGATCAGTTCTTTGATAATCTAGTTGCTCATCACGGTTGTCGGCCTCCTCACGAGATCCCTTCTCCGGCCTATTCTCTCACCGCCTTGCATGTCAACTATAATGTTTTCATGAGGCCATGAAACAGGGTAAGCAGGGGGGTGTGTGGAGCACTTGGAAGGTATGCTTTTGACAAGCAATCTAGTGGTTTTTCAAAAATAATTGTAACTTTTTCTGCATTAGGAATTCAAAGAAGATAAAGGATTTTGATAGAATGTGTAAAAATAGACAAAGGAAGCTCAAGTGCTAATAATTGACGTTTTCTATGCAGGAAGACGTGCGAGCAAGGAGTTCCCGTCCAAAAGCGAGAAGCAGAGGAAAAATAACTGTTGTTCCTCCAGTAGGGAACCAGATGCGGACACGATCAAGCAAAATCGGAATTGAATAGTCCAGGAAAAGAATGCGGGATACCGGCTCGGCGAACGCAAGAAAGATTGAACGATTAGTGAATCCCTCAGGATCTTTGATCCTGAGGGATCGCTGCTTTACTTATCTATGATTATCTAGATATCTCCGTCATTTCTTTTATATAATGGCACAGCATCATTAAGCAAGTGGACAACTGTTTTTGTAATTTTACAGTTCTAGAACAAACTTTAATCATTGAGTCTCACTGAGACCTGATTTTGTTATACTTTTGTGGATGCGATTAATATAAAAGACTTGGTGTTTATTCTGTCTCTGCGTCTGGAGTAATCTAAGGCGGTGTACCATTGGCAGCTAAGGGCCCGACTCCAAAGGACACTTGCTTTTGTATCATTATACGGTGATTTTTGTGTGGTTTGTTTATCTTCATTACTTAGCAATCTGATAAATTCTTTATATGATACGCTATGCTCTGTTATGATCAATGAATGAATGATCTCTCCATGTAAGGACTCTGCACTGTATAATTAGATTTACACAGGGTCGAATTGTATCTTTATTCAGCCATTTCTGTAACAAAGTGTTGGTATGAATGTTAGTGTCATTGGATTTATGTGAAACAATATTTGTGGGATTTGAGAGTAGCGTCATTCTGTTTAGAAACGTAGTTATATCATCCAATATCCTCAGATTGCTATATTAGTGTAGAACATGTATATACAGGTGATGGTTGTTGTTCCATAAATCATTAAGGATTTTTGTTCCATTTGATTATTGTTGTTCCATTTTACTGTTGTTCCATTTACTGCTGTCCCATTTCCGTTTTGCTGTTCCATTTTACTTTCCGCTGATTCATTTACCTGCCTTTGTTGTTTTGGTGTGAGAGAAGGCCTAAGGCTGTAGTGAGCCTCAGCAAGACGCTGCTTAGCTCCCAGACCTATAAGTCCATGCTCTAATTTCCCTTCTTTAATCAGTTTCTAGAGGGATGGGTTATTGCTTCCGTACCCTTGACTGATCAACTGTTTTGTGTGATTCCATCTTTTGGGTTAGTTTAGTTACAGCTTAGCATCTGTTTTCCTTTTGATCTTATGAACACTGTACTACTAAGCATTACTCGGACAAATAGCCTCGGATTGAGCTACTTCTTGCAATAACAAAACGTTCCCGGATTGACTTATTAATGTGGAATAATTAGCGGTGTGAGAGACCCTAGTTACAGCTCTACACCAGCCAGAGGTAACCACTTGACCCATTGTGTTTGGTTATCAGATACAAAGCAATGAAGATATCCTCCCAGACATTTATTCACTATCTCAGTTTTCCCATCAAATTGAGGATGATAAGATGAACTATGAGCTAATTGAGTGTGAAGACAAGAAAATAATTCCATCCAAACATTTCCAGCAAAAATGGGATCTTTGTCGCTTACTATAATCTTTGGGTTTCCATGAAGATTTTGAATTGTTTCCGTAAATGTAGTAGAAACTGTATTAGCTTTAAATGGATGAGATAATGCCCAAAAGTGTGCATACTTGGTAAGTCTATCAACTACCACCATGATGATACTCTTTCCTTCTGAATTGGTTAACCTGTGATAAAATCCATTGAAACCTCCTCCAAACATTGACTTGGAATGGATAATGGTTGTAACAGACTCAGGGTCTTAATTGTCTCAACTTTATTTTGTTGGAAAACCAAACATTCCACCACAAACTTTGAATTTCAAATTTAAGGCCATCCCAAAAAAATTCCTTCTTGATCCTGTGGTAAGTTTTTAAAAATCCTGAGTGCCCTCCTAAGGGAGAGGTGTGCAATTCCAAAAGAATCTTTTGTTTGACTTGGGAATTCTTACAAATATATAAGTGATATTTGTACCATAATGAATCATTTTTCCAACTAAATGTATCAGGTGTACTAGGATCTTATTGCAACTTTTGAATGAGTGACCACAATTCTTTGTCATTCTTCCATTCATCCCTTGCTTCGATTATCCAATCTAGCTAGATAATAGAAATGGCACAAAGCAATGCCTCCACATCCTCATCCTTTCTTGAGAGTGCACCTGCAATAACATTTTTTTTCCCTTTTTTCTAGATCATTTCAAAGTCATAACCCAACATCTTTGTGACCTATTTTTGCTACTCTTTTGAGAATAATCTTTGTTCCAAAAAGTATTTAAGACTATCATGATATGTTTTTACCTTGAAGTGTCTTCCCATTAGGTAAGGTCGTCATTGCTTTAGTGGATGTAGCATTTCTAACATTTCCTTCTCATAAATAGGTTTGTGTAAATAATTTCCCTTGATTGGATGAATTTCAAAACCAATGGATCTTCCTTCTTGCATTGAAACAACATCAATTCCATTTCTAGAGGCATCACATTCCACAATAAAGGATTTTGTGAATCCTACAGTAGCTAAAACCGATGCTTGGCACATTGCCTCTTTAAGATGTTCAAAGGCCTTAATTGCTTCTGGAGTCCAAGAAAATGCATCTTTCTTCAGTAATATTGTTAGATGTGCTACTATTCTCCCATAATTCTTAACAAACATGCGACAATACCCCGTCAACCTGAGAAATCCTCGTAGATTATTTACGGTTGTGGGGATTTTCCATTCCTTAATGGATTTAATTTTGTTAGGATCTAAATTAACACCCTCATGAGATACAATATGACCCAAATATTCCACCTCCTGTACTCCAAAGAAACATTTGGAGGTTTTTTCATATAATTATCTCTCCTCCAATAGTTTGAGCACCCTGTCAACATGTTGTACATGATCCTTCCAAGACCTGTTGTAGATTAGTATATCATCAAAAAATACTAACAAAAATTTTCTAAGGAAGGGTTTGAAAATGGAATTCATCAAACCTTGAAATGTAGAAGGTGCATTGGTGAGACCAAAAGGCATGACCAAAAATTCATAATAACCCTCATGAGTTTTAAATGTTGTTTTCGGAATGTCTTCAGTCTTCATTCTAATTTGATGATATCCTGAACGAAGATCCAACTTGGTGAAGTAAATTTCTCCATTTAATTCATTAAATAATTCATCAATGACATTAATGGGAAATTTATCTTTAATAGTGAGCTTGTTGAACTCCCTATAATCCAGACACATGTGCCATGATCCATCCTTCTTGTGCACCAATACTACTAAAGGAGAAAAAAAACTTTGACTAGGTTGAATTATATTGGCCTCTAACATTTCTGCAACCATACGTTCAATTTCACTCTTTTGTGAATAGGGGTATTTGTAAGGCTTGGTGTTTGGAGGAACACTTCCTGGAATAAAGTGAATGGCATGATCATGATCACGAATAGGTGGGAGGCCTTTTGGAGTCTCAAATACCTTGGAATGATTGTACAAGGCTTTTTGGAAATCGAGATAAATATATGCTTTTGATGTTTGAACATCTACTAAGCATAATTTTGTCATGACACCCCATTGTTCTTTATTTAGAAGCTTTGTCATTGTTAGGATATTCCGACACATAGGAAATAGTTAAATACAACTTGGTCTAGTATAGAGTTAGGTATAGAGTTAGGTAAAGTGTGTTTCTTTACCTTGTACATTTTGTAACTTACAATCCGACGGTCACGATATGTAGTGATCCGACGGTTCATTCTCTCCTCGGTATTACCGACACTTGATCCGTGGCTTGACACCTGATTGGTCCATGATTTCTATTTAAAGCGCATGGAGGGTCATTTGTAGGGTAATCCGTCTATGAGAGAAGCTTATGTAAATTTTCATTCTTTTATTAATAAATTGCCTGAAGTGGCCGCGTTGGCTCAGGCCGTGGACTGTTTCCCTCTTTGAGGGTTTTAACCACATCAAAAATATTGGTGTATTGATCTGCGATCTAGTTGTGAGCGGTGTCCTTTGGTGTTCTGTCTGAGGAACTTACCCTGTAAATTCCTACAGTCATGACATTAAACCTAATTATCTTTCCTGTTTTCTCTTTGATATCCCTTAATTCAACTTCCTTCCCTTCCCAAAAAAAATTCAAGAAAATTTCTTGAACATTAAAATCTATCATACCCAAAGATTGTAACTATTGGAATCGTATAACAAAATCAGCACCACCCAATGGAATGGAAAGAATTTGACTATTCAATATATATTCTCCCATGGTTAGATTGATATTATGGCACTTTCAAAAGAAATTGATAGTTCCTCCATTTATGACCATCACTTGACACTCTGGTGCTATATTTAGGAAGAAATTCAATTCCTTGGCTATCTTACAATGGATAAAGTTATGGGTACTAGCCGAATCAATCAGGACTATTACCTTTTTCTTCTTGATATGTCCTTCTATTTGGAGAGTTTGAGGAATGGTAGAGCCAATGCATTACAATATATGTTTAGATTCATTTCTTCTTTCTCTAGGGTTTCTTCCTAGTGTATATCCTCTTCTTTTGAAGTTTCTTGTTCCTTTTCTTTCTCCTCTTCACAATATATGTAAAATAATTTCTTCTCAGTGCACTTATGACCTTTAGTGTATTTTCTATCACAACTGTAACAAATCCATTTTTCTATTTTTTCTTGCAATTGTTATGGTGTCAACCTTGTAGGTTGTGGAAGCCTAGGAGCAACAACACTTCCATCTTTAAAGTTGTGAGTGGTATGCTTCCTTTTTGCCATAATTTTTCTTTCAATTTTTCTTGCCAACCTAAATGCCTTCTCTAATGAATCAAGTTCCCAAAGGTGAACCTCATGTTGGATGTTATCCTTTAAATTCCCTATGAAGACATCAATCCTATGCTCCTCTGGAATATCATTTACCCTTATATTCAATTTTTGGAAGTCCTCAATGTGCTCCACCATTGAACCCTTTTGTTTGAGATTTATCAATTGGCTAAAGAATGTGTTTCTCTTTGTATCCTCATAATGTGTTATCATTTCCTCTGTAAAATTGACCAAGTGACAAGTGGTTTATGAGAACAAAGCCATCGATACCATACAAACTGATTGGGTTCTAAATATAAAGTTGCAATGTGTACCTTTTGTGTTTGTTTCACATTATGGAGATCAAAATATTGCTCCATCTATAATATCCATGTTATCAGATCCTTGCCATCAAACTTCCTCATATCGATCTTTGGAATATGGTGAGTCTTTAATCCAATGTTATATTCTATGAAATCATGATTAACATTTCTTTTGTTCTCATAATGAGTTTCATCTAATACTTTTTTTCCATTAAGAATCATTTCTTAGATTCCATTTTATTTTTGGTTACTCTTTGCGAGAGTGAAATTTGTTGCACTTGATCTCGTAATTTTGATATATCATGTTGCATTTCTTCCTCTTCTTCACGTGTCATAGAAGAGCTTTCTGGTTGCTTACTAAGTGTGTCCATTTTTTTTTTCGAGGCATTTCAAAATCAAACAATCGTATCTATGCTTCACTATGCCCTTTGAATCACTTCAAACTAATTTTTCAAACAAAAGTTATGCAAAATTTTAAAAATACACACCTTTTTATTTCTTTTTAGGAGCTAGATATTGCATCTTTTGTATCTCTATAATTGCAAATCTCCACGATATAAATTTTTTTCCTATAGTCTCCCTCTAAGTCTTATTTCAAAGCCAATAATTCATACCAAGATTGGATTCTTCAAGTAATATTTATGCCCAATCTTCCACGATGACCTGATTATAGACTAGTTTAGTAGAGCTAAATTGTATAGAGTGCCACGTGTTAGTTTTTGATCTTCGTCCCTAAAATTGATACCCCAAACAACTAAAGTCTATCCTATTTTCATCACTTTTTATGAAATTCAAATCCGATGCTCAAAGAGAAAGTTATGACGATTTTCCCTAGGTCGCATGTTTGGGATCGAATTATGGAGCCTACAAAAACCCTAACTTCTTCAGATGATATCTTAGCGAGACAAGATCTGGAATTAGTAAAATAATTTCACCAATATTTCGGTTCCACATGGTTTCAATTTCAGCATTTGAATCTTCATAGAAAAAAGTTATAGTGAAAATTCCACGATGACCTATTTGAAGCACTGAAACCCTAGAATCCAAAGCTATGATACCAAATGTTATTCAACCATCTCACAAACAAATAGATAAAAGACTTAAAAATTATCCTCTTCGATGGGGAAACCTCTTCTACATTACATAAATGAAAAATTCTTGGATGATTCAAATGACAAAAACTCCTTTTTATATATAGGATTCTAAGGGGTCACAATATAATCAAAGCCTACATAACAATAATAATGTTAGGGCACAATAATAAAAATATGGGGACTACATGGGCACAACAATAATAATAAGGGGTATACACCAACAATAACAATAAGGGGATACACTAGTATTATAGGGACCTAACAGGGCGGGGGGGGGAACCAATATTGTAAATCACATCTAGGTCATGGATCTAGACCCAAATGAAACTATCAACAGAACCAATATGCCAAGCAAGCCCATTCTCGTTGATGTCAAAAGTATTTAGAACAACCCTCCAGATAATAGAAATGTTTTTTCAAGGTTTAGTAGGTTTCCTCATCCAATCTTCCAGCGAAGATGGGAGGGCGAGGGGGAACCAATATTGTAAATCACATCTAGGTCGTGGATCTAGACCCAGATGAAGTGTATCACCAGAACCAATATGCCAAGCAAGCCCATTCTCATTGATGTCAAAAGTATTTAGAAAAAACCTCTAGATAATATAAATCTTATTTCGAGTTTTAGTAGGTTTCCTCATCCAATATTCTAGCGAAGATGGAATAATATATTTTTGTTTGATCAAATAGGTAAATAGGATATCAGTGTTAACAACCTCCAACCATACTTTGCAGCAAGGGATTTAGAGAACAAAAGATATTTTTAAATCTCACCCTCCCAACTGTTTTGTTCTGGAAATTAGTCCCCATTTGGCCCATGGAAAGATAGATTTCTCACTCTTTCTAGACCATAGAAAATATGAGTAGAGTTTCCTGATCCTTTCCAGAATAAATTTCAGGATCCTGGCCAGAGAAGCCCACTAGACTGAGATAATTTCCTAGCTAATTTTATAAGCACCAGACGACCAACTATGGAAAGCCACCTATAGCTCCAATGCTTCAAATGACTTTCTGATTTCACCACTAGCCAAACCTGGTCTTCTTTAAAATAAAAAAATTGTCTTAATATGAAATCCCAAGTACTTTATCCCATAATCCATTAGTTTGGCAAGATAAGGGAGAGCACATGATAAGTGACGAAGCTCGAGTTCAAAAATAGTATGATATGTAATGGAGGACTTTTGAACATTAATGTACATTCCCTTAGTATGCCCAACTAGATATATAATATCAATAATATTCAAAAATTCTTGAATTTCCCCACTGCAAAAGATAAGAATATCATCCACACACAACATAAGTGAGATAGACAAATTCCTTCGATGCATATGCCCTTGAAAGATGCTCTCCTCGTTGCATCATTTATGATATGAATCATACCTTCCACAACTAAGACAAATAGAAGAGGAGATAAATGACATCCCTACCTTAAACCCCTTTGTGCTTTAAATAAAGGATAGTTTATGCCATTAATCAAAATATAAAACGAGACAAAATAAATTCATACCATGACCTAGTTGATGAAGTCAAGACTGAAGCCCAAATGAATGAGAAGAGGATTGACGAAAATCTATCTCACCTAGTCTTAAAATTTAGATAAGTCAATTTTAATAATGTATCCCTTCATATTTTTAAATTTAAGGCTATGCAAGCCTTCTTGACCCACTCCTACGGCCTTGTGAGTTTGGCACCCCTCTAACAAAGAAAATTGTTCATGAGAGATATTTGATGAAATCAAGACCGAAGCCCAAATGAATGAAAAGAGGTTTGATGTAAATATATCTCACCTAGTCATAAAATGTAGATAAGCCAATTTTAATAATGTCTCCCTTCATATTTTTCGATTTAAGGCTATGCAAGCCTTCTTGAGCCACTCGTATGGCCTTGTGAATTCGGAACCCCTCTAACAAAGAAAATTTTTCATGAGAGATATACCTATAGAGGATAGGCTTGGGTGTGAGAGAAATGACTTTAGCAATTACTTTATATAGCACATTGCATAAAGAGATAGGTCTGAAGATAGAAAAAGAGGAAGGTTGACTAGATTTAGGAATGAGGGAAATAAAAGTTGAGTTGAAAACAGGGAAGATATGCCCCTCCCTATGAGATTCTTCAATGAATACAATCAGGTCTTGTCCCAAAAAATGAAAGAGCTTAAGGAAAAAATGTGTGCCCTCCTATCTGGCCCTGGAATTTTGTCCTTCTAGAAACTATGCAAAGTTGATTTAAGCTCCTCCATTGTGACCTCCTCCATAAGATCATTACTCTCCTCTTCTTCTAACATACGTGGGAAAAACTAAGTCAATTGGACAACCTCAACAATGGAAGATACCTGAGGTGCTTTAAATTGGTTCTCAAAGAATTGTTTTCCCAATTTTTCTAGACCATTAAAACATGAAATCTTAGCTCCTTGATCATCATGTAAACTCCATATAGTGTTCTGTTGATTTAGGGTAGCATCAGATGTGCTCTAAGCCTCAAATTTTTCAAGGAGGCTTGGTCACATGCATTCAAAAGAACCCAGAAAGAATTTTGGGAAATTCCGCCTAGAAGTGATTTTATTTAAATAATTAATATTTTTAATGGCGTTCCTATGCCTAAACTTAGGAAAATTAAAATATTAATGGGTATTAATCTAATTAGGGGTGAAACTTCTAGAAAAATTCATGGATCAAGCCAAAATGATCTAAGACTTTGATTAAGATGTAATCTAAGCCATTGGTTATCCAACGGGAAGATATAAGAAGGGGCCTGAGGGTCATTTGGAAAACATACAAAGAAATTGAGGAAATCAATTTTCTGAAGTGAGAAGTTCTCAAGAGGAAAATTTGATTGAGGAGATATCTTAAAACAAAGGGGCATGGATAGTTGGTTTGGAGGATCTTCTCTAGAACCCCAAATGCTCAGTAGAGAGGCAGAGATACACCAGTGGAGGCAACGTAGACCCAGGGAGAACTGACGTTGGGATAGGAACGCAAATGTAGTGCTTGACGCAGTGCTAGAAGGACCAGCATAGAGGAAGAGCTATCCTCCTGCAGAAATTTGAAACTTGCCAAGGAGCAACTGAATCAGTTGGAAAGGTTTACATCAAATCTCCAAGAGTTAAGCAGACCCAGCGCAGAGCTAATGCAGAGCCTCAAAGAGCTCCATGCAGGCCCACACAAGCCCGCGGAGTTACTGTGAAGGGGAAACATAGTTGTAGCTAGGGATAGTCGGTTCAATTGCCAAATCAGAGGGATTTTCTGGGTGAAGTGAGGTATTCTCACTAAGTTTTTTTCCAGTGTATTTTTCTCTGTAACTGGATTTCCCGAAGGGAATCTAGAGTTTTATTCATGACTATTGATTACTAATAATAAACCCTTAGAGTTGTTGCACGGGTTTTCGCACATTGGGTTTTTCCGGGGACGTTATGTCCAAAAATAACTGTCCTATGTGTTGTATTTTTCTTTCTTGCTCATTATTTTGTTTTCGCATATATGTTAATTAATTGAAGGCTGAAATTGTGTTTTCTTCAATATTTACCATAGAGCACAATATGTAAATTGCATGAATTAACAAGTAGGAGAAGTAACATCAGTTTGCCACAGTAGGGATTCTGGCTTAGGAATTTTCACATGATATCGGAGCTAGTGCAAATGGGACCAGAAGAGCATAACAAGAAACCCCATGATCCAGGTGGATATTGGTGGCCACCTGCCAATTCCACTTGGACCCCACCATTGCTTCTTTTAGTTTTTCATTTTCCTTAATTGTAGCACAGTTTACTATTTTTAGCATTTTTTGGGTCCTAAACTTCTGGAGCCGATTTGAGGCTCTAAACGACGTTTTTTTGGAAATATACCGCTTAGCAATTTTTTGTATAAATTCTTCTTTCTGTCATATTCCTCGGAGATATCTTTCCAACGGGCTATCATGCGCGTCAAACGGAGATAATATGACCAAGTTGCGACCCCGGGATGTTGGCTGTCCAACTCACCCCAACGGGGCCCATAAACTCTTGGTGTTACATCTCCTCAGGTTAGGGTTTTGGTTGTTCAGGGTTTGCTCTTATTGTTCAATAATAAAAAGGCCCTTGATCCTCATTTTAAGGCAGCTCAGAGGCATGTAGTCACGACATCTCTTCTCAGAGATAAGCTACCATCACCCTAGCTGGTTTATTTCCATTCCTATTTGTAAGCATATTTTAGTATTTTACATTAGTGAAATGAAGTATTATTTCTGCTGCATCTCTGTGTTTATGGATATCTATGTAATTTGTTGCTTTCCTGTTTAAATCTGGATCAGTGGTATCAGAGCAGTCTGCTTTTTTTCTCTGTTTTTCTTTGCATGTCACCAACGAGGTCGGGATATAAGGAGTTAGGGCTTGAACTGGTCAAACCTTTGCAAGACCAGCCTCGCAAATCCCGACAGCCTCCCATGGCGAATGAAAAGAAAACAAGGGGTTAGGAGATCCTATCAAAATCTTACTTGAAGAAGCCCTCGAGCGACAGAGGAACGCGTTGATGGATAGCTTTGACCAGATCCTTCAGCAGTTACCCAGGGGCGACGCATCAGCTTCCAACAGCTACTCTGGAAATGCCACACTGTTTAAGGTACAAGTTTTAATTTTGAAATCCCCATATTCGAGAGTTAGATAGATGCAGATGCTGTCGATAAATGGTTAAATCTTCTAGAGGGTTATTTTTCTGTTCATGATTTTTCTAGTCTAGAAAAGATTAGTTTTTCTCTTCTCAAAGTAGCCCCCCATGTCAAGGATTGGTGGAAATCCTGCTTCGAGTAGAAGGATGAAAGTACAGGCTCACTATTTTCAGCCGCACCCACTTGGAATTCATTGTGGGATGCCATCAAGGAGCAGTACTACCTTGTCGGAAGCTATGAGGTTCAATACATAAAGTGGACCACGCTACGATAGGGAAGGGACCAAGACGTGCCGGAGTTTACCAATATTTTCCATACCCTTCACACAAAGTTGGGTATCAAGGATACAGAGCAGCATTTGGCACTCAAGTACCGTGGCTGCCTGCACAAGTACATCTAGGAAGAAATAGAATTCCTGAACATCTCCTCACTCGGCACGACATACCGATATGTTGTCAAGGTCGTGAAAAAGTTTAAACAAAAGAAGCGAGACTTTGGATTTGCGAATCCGAAGCAAGGGAAAGGTGCCCCTAAACCACAAAACAAAGGACAAAGCCAAGGCAGGGCGGTGCAAGACAACCCGCCAAAGCTGCAAGAAAAGAACAGCACCACGAAGCCAGAAAAGGAGACGGGAAAGTGGTGTGAGCTCCATAAGAGCTCCACTCACAACACAAGTGAGTGTCGGGCCAAGAAGTCACTGGTGGCCGAGCTAAAGTTTTTAGAATCAGATGCATGTTCCAACTCTAAGTCAGAAACCGATAAGGGGAATGACAAAGGGAAGCAGATTATCGATGCAGAGCCCAATACCACCATTGCCACCATGAAGATCTAGAAGGAGGAACCTAAAGATCCACAGGAGGAGGAGCATCTCTTCCACTCCTAGATGTGGGTAAAGGGCTCCTTGCTATAGTTCATTGTCGATAGTGGGAGCCAAAAGAACCTCATTTCGGTAGAGGTCGTGAAGCGGCTAGGCTTACCAACCACATCACATCCACAACTGTACACCATCAGGTGGCTTCACCAAGGATGGGATCTTCGCGCGAGCCAGTAGTGTCGCCTTCCATACAACATCAAGCCCTTCACAGATGAGGTATATTGTGACATTGTTCCCCTTTAAGTTTGTGATGTATTATTAGGACAACCATACTTGTGGAAGCGACATGTTGTGTATGAATCAAGGCCCTATGCAGTGATTGTTACTTTGGGAAATAAGTTGTACAGGATACCGGAGGTAGAACTGCCTACTGCCATCTCTTTAGTTACTGCAAAACGATGCAGTAAGATCATTTCCAAAACTGGGAAATTTGTTTTCCTGATGATACGCCCTCAAGGAAAGAAGAAGACAGTGGCCACGACCTCTAGATAGGGCCCCTCTGCATGACAACTACAGATAGACAAGGTCGTGGAGGAGTACGAGGACATCTTCACCTCCCCTGCATGGGTTCGTTTACACTGTCAGGTCAAGCACTCCATCAATCAGACCCCAGGTGCGTTGCTTCCCAATGGACCAATCTATTAGTATTCCGTTCTGGAGAATGATGAAATCAAGAGGCAAAATTCAGGAGCTGCTACAAAAAGGTCACATCCGTCTGAGTTCATCACCCTGTGGGAGCTCGATCACGTTGGTACAAAAGAAGGATGGGACTTGGAGACTCTGTATTGACTATCGGGCACTAAACAATGTCACTATCTGTAATAGGCACCCGATCCCATGGATTAATGACCTCTTGGACCAATTGAAGGGGAAAAAATATTTCAGCAAGATTGACTTGAAGTTAGGATATCACCAAGTACCAATCAAACCCTCTGATGTGTGGAAGACTACCTTCAAAGCCAAGGAGGGCCTTTTCGAATGCTTGGTTATGCCTTTCGGATTGACAAATGCTCCTGCAACCTTCATGAGACTAATGGATGATATCTTGCGGCCATTCACCAACTCATTTGTAGTGGTATACTTGGATGACATCCTGATCTTCAGCCAGAGTTGGGAAGAGCAACTCCACCACATCCGAAAGGTTCTCCGAACACTGCGGAAACACAAGTTATGTGCCAATTTGGAGAAATGCACTTTTGGCATGACCCAGGTTCATTATTTGGGATACATTATTGATGAACAAGGGGTGCATGTGGATCTAGCTAAGATCCAAGTCATTTGGGATTGGCCATCTCCAACCACTCTGATAGAGCTTCGCAACTTTCTAGGTCTTGCCAAATTCTACCGCAGGTTCATGTTGGGATTTTCTCATCTCACTTGGCCCTTGAGTCAAGTCACCAAGGGAGGAGTGAAAGCAAAATTCTTTTGGCCTGAATCTCAACAGAAGGCATTCACAGAGTTGAAAGATCACCTCTTCTCAGCACCAGTTCTCGCATTACCAGAGTTGCAACAACCATTTGAGGTCGAGACAGATGCCTCTGACTATGCTATTGTGGCAGTCCTTACTCAACACGGGCATCCAGTGGCATATCACAGTGAGACACTTTCAGGCACAGTCCAGAAGTATCCCACTTATGACAAAGAGATGTATTCCATTATGCAGGCCTGCCGATAATGGAAGCATTACATTTTGGGGAAGGAAATGGTCATCCACACAGACCACCGACCCATGCAGTTCATACAGACCCAAGAGAAATTGTAGAATAATCGCCATCAAAGGTGGTCCACATACCTACAAAAATTCCATTTGAATATCAACTATAAGAAGGGTAGCAACAATAATGTTGTAGATTACCTCATTCAACCACCGATCATGGCGTTAACCACCATGCTCAACTCTTGTGGGCACAAGACTTCTGATTGGCCACTTTTCTACAAAAGTGACCTAGAATTTGGCCACACATACCAGACACTCTTGGAGGGTCAGCATGTTCCAGATTTTCACCTCCAAGATGCCCTATTATGCCACCTAGGTCACCTTTGTGTTCCTTCAAGTGAGCGTGCCAAGATGATTTAGGAAGCACACTACAGTCAGACTGCTAGGCATTTCGGGGTCGAGAAAATGGTGGTAGTACTGCAGAAGTATTTCTATTGCCTGAATCTTTGACAAGATGTCAGGAAGTACATCAGATCATGCACTGCCTACGCCATTACCAAACCGACCATCAAGAAGCAAGGCCTCTATACCCTGCTGCCTACCCCTAGTCAACCTTGGGAATCCATCTCCATGGATTACATGTTAGGCCTTCCTTCCACTAAGCATGGAAATGACTTTGTTTTTGTGGTCGTCGACAAGTTCTCAAAGATGGCCATTATGATGGCCTGCAAGAAGAATATCAAAACATAAGCTGCTGCTAAACTCTTCTTTGAACGAATGTGGGTACACTTTGGGATCCCACGGTCTATCATCTCAAATCGGGACAGCAGGTTCCTCAGTACATTTTGGTCCAATCTCTGTTCGATGCTGGACACCAAATTCACTAAGTCCACAGCCTTCCATCCTCAAACTGATGGCCAGACAGAGGTTGTCAACATGATGATCGTACACATTCTGCACATGTACAACTCAAAGCATCCATGCAAATGGGACGAGAGCCTCCCCTATGTTCAACACAGCTACAACCGGTCTCTCCACAACTCGACTAGCCACAACCCTTTTTAGGTGGGCTTGGGATTCCAACCACTATGTTCCATTGATGTGGCCATGCCATTTGCAGCTACTCATGTAGATTCAACTCATGTCCAGTCCGAAACAGGTAAGGCAAACAGCTTCATTGAGCACATACAACATATTCACTAGCAGGTACATGACATTCTGGAGAAATCTAATGCCAAGTACAAGCAGCGACATGATCAACATCGGGTGCCACACAAGTTTCAAGTGGGTGACAAAGTCTGGTTGCATTTGCAAAAGGAACACCTTACCAGAGCCTATCGAAAACTCAAACCACTCCGATATGGTCCTTAAACCATTACCAAGGCTATGGAGACAATGCATTTGAGCTCAGCATTCCCCCACTCCTTGGCCTGCACCCAGTGTTCAATGTGGACCGCCTTCGGACATACTTTCCACCATTACTAGACACATTCGACATTGCAGAACAGCTCACACCCACAAAGTTAAATCCAGATTGCATCGAACAAGCTGCAATTGATCGGATCATGGACACATAGATCAAGCACACTCACCAGCAGAATATCCAACTATATCGAGTTGTCAAAGCAAGCCAACTCCTTCACGAGGGCAAGTGGCTCACTAGGGACCAAGTTCAACAGAAGTTCCCTCATCTCATGGAGGAACTCAATGGGGACCATTGCTTCCTAAGGGGGGAGGAATGATCCAGGTGGATATTGGTGACCACCTGCCAATTCCACATGGACCCCCACCATTTCTTCTTTTAGTTTTTCAGTTTCCTCAATTGTAGCACAATTTACTATTTTTAGCATTTTTCGGGTCCTAAACTTCCGGAGCCGTTTTGAGACCCTAAACGACGTTTTTTTGGAAATCTACCTCCAGTGATTTTCTATTTAAAATCATATTTTTTGTCATAGTCCTCGGAGATATCTTTCCAATGGGCTATCATGCGCGTCAAATGGAGATAATATGACCAAGTCATGACCCCGGGAAGTTGGCTGTCCAACTCACCCCAACAGGGCCCATAAACTCTTGGTGTTACATCTCCTTGGGTTAAGGTTTTGGTTGTTTAGGGTTTGCTATTATTGTTCAATAATAAAAAGGCCCTTGAGTGTCATTGTAAGGTAGTTCAGGGGCATGTAGCCGCCACATCTCTTCTTAGAGATAAGCTACCATCACCCTAGCTAGTTTATTTCCATTCCTATTTGTAAGCATATTTCAGTATTTTACATTAATGAAATGAAGTATTATTTCCATTGCATCTCTATGTTTATGGTTATCTCTGTAATTTGTTGCATTCCTGTTTAAATCCGGATGACCCTAGCACTGAGAAGAAGGGGAAATCAAAAAGCTGCAGGAGGCAGCAAGTCGAAACCCAAGAGGGTTTGCGTAGTTCTACCCAGAGGGCCAAAAATTTGAGGTAGTCTCTATCCGAGTGAGTTGACGAAGAGAAAATAATGTTAGTTTGAATTTTTTCATGGCAGAGGGAGCAACGCTGAGCCTCAACATGAGGAGCAATCGATGGGATGCATATTTTTCAGTGGGAAGTATTGGTAGGCTGAAAGGCATCATAAGAAAGAAGAGAAGCATTGTGAAGGGATTTTTCCTCAATAGAATTTTTACCAAGAAGTATGTTTTCTTGTTGGATTAGCAGCAGTAAAGAGAAGTTGAGAAGAATTTTCGACATTTGTGGTAGATATAGAAACCAGTGGCTTGAGGGATCAGGACAGTTTGGATGGGGTTTCCAACTATGCCATCTAGAAGTCTAGAATGACCTTCCTTCTAAATGAGCATACCCTCAAGACTTATGTTGATAATGTGGTAGTTGTCCCAGAAGATGCAGATCCGTTGAAGAAGTATAGAGCTGAGATGGCTAAGGCAAAGAGGATGATCCTGGATGGAGTCAAGAATCACATGGTGTGCCATGTTGCTAGCAAAGGGACTGCTAAGGAGATGCGGGATGCCTTGGCCACATTGGATCAGGGATCTTCTGAGCAGAAAAAGATGTACTTAGAGCAGAAGTTGAGATCTGCTCAGATGCATAAGGGAGAACGCATGGATCCATTCCTCACGAAACTGAAGGAGACCTGTGGTGATTTTTCAGTTGCGAGACATGCACCTCAGGATTCAGAATTAGTGAGAATGGCTCTAAATTCGGTCTCAGATGAGTGGTAAATCTTTGTCTAGAGTATCCTGGGCAGAGAAGCATTTCCAAATTAGGACGAGATATGGGCAGCTCTTGAATAAGAAGAGATGAGGAGAGACCTTCTCAAGGTCAAACTTGATGGGAGCAACAAGAGCAGTGGGTCGAAGCCCAATGTAGAGGAGGAGGATAATGTAGCCCTTGCATCGAAGGGACAATAGGGGCAACATAGACAAAAGAAGGACAGCTCCAAGGTGAAGTACTTCAGATGTGGCGAGATGGGCACTATGCATCCCAGTGTCCTTTGAAGAAAAAAGGCAAGGATGAGAAGCATGATCTTAAGGTTTCATCCGCAAAAATTGAACAGGAGGAGGAGTTCGCCATGACAACCAAGATACCTCCAGGAGGGAGGTGGGTTGATATAGAACTGTAGTTAGATAGAGGTACAGATGGGCAGGATCCTTAATGAGCCCACCTCTTGGATTGTCACCTTGCTACGGGAGCCCATGATCAGTAGTAGTGGGATGGTGGAGTTTCAATTCATGCCATGGAGTGTTGATTCGACAGACGCAGTGGTTTGTAGTGCCAGAATGTAAGAAGTGCAGAGCGAAGAGGTAGCAGTGCGAGGATGCACATTGCAGAGCTTCAGCGGCGTAGTGGCTTTAGAAGAGAGCATGGGACTAGCAGAAGTCTAGCTTTCAACACCGAGATGTATCCACTAGATACTTGTCTAGTTTTGGGTGTTTTCAGTTGCTTCTCTTAACAACTGAGTTGCAATACAAATGCAGTGTTAGTAGTGACAATGCTAGTAGAATAGAAAATGTAGCATTTGAGAGGGAGTTACAGTACATATGTAGCATTGGCAGTGGCATTGTCAAAGGCAGTAGTATAGTAGCAGCAGTAGTGCAGTAGTTGGTGGACAACATGTCAGACATTAGCAACACAAAGGACGGTGCTTCAGAGTTAGAGCAGTATGCATTAGCAGTGTATTTTTAGAGCACATTCCTTGCTAAGAGGGAGCGTTGATTTGGGGTAGCATCAAATATGATCTAAGACTAAAATTTTGTAGGGAGGCTTGGGCACATGTATTCCAAAGAACCTAGAAAGCGTTTTGGGAATTCCACCTAGAAGTGATTTTATTAAAATAATTAATATTTTTAATGGGGTTCTTAAGGCTAAACTTAGGAAAATTAAAATATTAATGGGTATTAATTTAATCAGGGGTGAAACTTCTAGAAAAAGCCACGGATCAAGCCAAAATGATATGATCCTTTGATAAATATGTAATATAGGCTGTTGGTTGTCCAATAGGAAGGTATAAGAAGGGGCTACACAGAGAGATTGATGAAATCGATTTTCTGAAGTGAGAAGTTCTTAGGAGGAAAATTGGGTTGAGTAGATCTCTTGCAACGAAGGGGCATGGATAGTTGGGTTGGAGGATCTTCTTTGGAACCCTGAATACTCAACAGAGAGGTAGATATACACCAGTGGAGGTAGCATAGACCCAGGGAGGGTTGACATTGGGCCAGGAGGGCCCACACAGTGCTTGACACATTGTCAGGAGGACTAGCGCACAGGAATAGTTGTCCTTCTGCAGAAATCTGAAACTTGTCGGGGAGTAGCCAGATCAGTCAGGAAGGTTGATGTCAGAGCTCTAGGAGGAAAGCAGACCCAATTTAGAGCTGATGCAGAGCCTTAGAAAGATCCATGCAATACCATGCAGTTACTATGAAGGGGCAGTGCAGTTGTAGCCGGGGATAATCAATTCAGTTGTCGGATCAGAGGGATTTGTCGGGTGAAGTGAGCTATTCTCACTAAGTTTTTGGCAAGTTTCTTTTTCTCTGTAACTGGATTTCCAGAAGGGTATCCATAGTTGTATTCAAAACTACTACTTAATAATAGTAAACCCTCAGAGTTGTTGCACTGTTTTCCCACATTGGGTTTTTTCGGGGACGTTTTTTCCAAAAATCATTGTGTCCTATATGTTGTATTTTTCCTTCTTGATCAGTACTTTGTTTCTGTATATATGTTAATTAAGTGAAGGATGCAAATTTATTTGCTTCGATGTTTGTTGTAGATCATAGTAAATAACTTGCATGAATTAACAAGTAGGAGAAGTAACATTAGTTTGTTGCAGTAGGGATTTCGGCTTAGGAATTTTCATAGTTCATTTTTTCTAGCCTTTGCAAAATCTTGGAAGAACCTTGCGTTTTCATCCCTGCTCTTCAACCATATAGCTCTACTTTTTAACCTTCATTCCTCCTCTCTAGTTATTAAAAGGACATATCCTCTTGCCTTCAAGATATCTATGCAATCATAAATAAAATTGAGAGGAGAAACTCTCCCACTCCCTAGAAGAGATGGATTCCATATCCTTTTCCACCTTTTCTAGTTCTTGGACCTCCCAAAATATTTTCCTCTTAGCGCACTCCTTCAATTTTAGTTTTTTCCTTTCAAATTTAATTCAAACTAGGTAGCATCCAAGACCTCTGAAAAAGAAGAAAAGTGGATCCAGTTTGCCTTAATCAGGGATACAAACTCCTCCTCCACCAACCAAGCAGAGCTAAATTTAAAGCACATTTAAATGGACTAGTCAACTTCTAAGGCAAGTCCCTAATATTAAATAAAATGGGAGAGTCGTTTGATATGCCACCCTCCACAAGCCACTATCTGAACAAAGGGAGGGATTCCAATAAATATCCAACGATAAAAAGCTAGTCAATATGCTTTCCAACCCAATCCTCCCTAGATCATTTATTCCTCCAAGTCAAGGAGACTTTTCTTTTAATAAGCTAGACCTCAAAAAATAAAAGAAGATTCTCATTGAGGAAGGGTCCACAGGGCTGGAAATTCTCTAAGGCCCCTTGGATAAACAATTATTTTATACTAACAAGGTTTGAAAGTTGGTTTTATTCTCCACTATAGAAAGAAACAATTTTCTACCCCGACAATGATTTTCTCTGGCTGAAAGGGATAATTTCCCCAAACCCCATGAAATGCCACCCCGTCGAGGAATCACAAGCTGGGAGCATAAATTATTAACCACGTCATTAGAGAAGGGTCTCTCCCAACAGAATAATGAATATGATGATGGTGGGGAGGATAAATCACCCATAGCAACATAAAAGGGACATAGAGGTAGGGAAATATGGGAAGAAGTTTGAAGGGATAAGGGGGAGACACACCAAAGCAAGGGACCAACAAAGAAAAATAAAGACTAGAAGTGCAAAGAGGAATAAATGAAACACATTGAAAGAACTTGAATTTGAAAGAGAAAAAGAGGGACTCAACATATAACCTTCAATATTCGTGGGAGAGGAAGATGAAGGAATGGACTTTAGTCACAAACCTTCAATGATAAGAATAGAATTGTGATCCATTGCAATTGCCTCACATGAAATCGAGAAATAAACCAGAGTAGATGATGCCATAGAGTATGAATCTAAGCCCGAAACATCCCCAACTTTTGTACCTGAGGGCCAATGGAATTTCTTGTTCATAGGCAGGACACATTCCTTTGTGCCATGACAATGTTGGTGATAATGACAACAACAGAATCAATTTCCCTCATAATCCAGCAAGATTGGATCCATCCAATCACCCAATTCCATCACACTAAGAAGACCACCTCTTATATCCACACTAATTAGTATATGGGCCATTAAGGTATCATCAAAGTTAATATAAAAAGTGTCATGCTCGAGGTATATGCTCAGTTGATTTCTGACCAGACAAAAAAATATTCAAGCCACAGATGAGCCGGAAGACTAGGCATATGAAACCACACTGATTGATCTAGTCTTCTCACACCCAACGTCAAAATAGGGATTCCAATATTTGAAGAGGGTGAGGGTAGAGTCAATCAACATCACCATGCCTTCAATATGTTTTGCATCCACTTCATCTTGAAAGATCAAATGGACCCATCCCTTCGCAAGGGCATGGACTGTGACCTGGCATGTTTTGCTAGAGGGCACACCAAGGATTCCACCCATTCATTAAGAATGAGGAGGAAAATTTTCCTTCCAAAAATCCTACCAACCAGAGACTTTCTTCTAAAATCCTTTTCCTATTGAATAGTTTGATATAGACCCAACTTGCAGCCATTTAAAGATTGGTGGTTTGCTTGAAAAAGTGATTCTTCTTCCTTTTTCCTTGAGAGGGAGCACCTTATTTTCTCGATTAACCCCTTTCCACACCATCCAACACCACCTAACCTGAGTCCTATTCCTCCTTACCCTGCAAGCAAGACTCATCCTTTGGAGCTTACGAAACCAAGATTTTTAGGATGCTACTATTAGATGGGAGATCATATTGAAAAGAGGAGAGATGAGCTCTAGAAATAACACCAAGATAAGGAAAACCCTTGTAGAAAAACCTACCTTTGGACGAAGAGGTCGGGGTGACAGAACCGAAAAGGGCCAACTCCATGCTCCACCAAGCCAGGAGGGATGAAATAGTGAAGGGGAAGCCATTGAACACTAGAACTCCAATGGTTTGGATGAAAATCCTAAAAACCTAGAAAATCATCTGAAGCCAGAGCAAATGAGATAAGTCCCAAGACACTAGCAGAGGGAAAAACCCCATCCCTACTGAGAAATATAGAACCAGAGGAAGAAGGCATCTATGGGTGATACGAGGCAGGTGGTATCATAACCGTTAGACAAATATCAGTTTCATAGAAGGGAACATAGATGGTTGAAGAAACTTGAACCCTCCAAACCTTAGAATCCAAAAAATATAAGGGAATATCTAGGGAAACCCCCCTCCCCCCAATAATTGGGACCATATGAAACAAATGTCAACAAAGAGACCCACATGAAATATACATTGTTCATCCATAAAAGGAGCAATAACCGAAATCCGAGAAAAGAATCCTTCCGAGAACAAGATGAATCAAGAGATAATGAAAAATTTGCCTCTATAAATGGTGAAAAGAACATTGGAAAAGATAATACAAGAACATAAGGTGGCAACAGAGACAGAGGTGAAACCTAAACCATACCCAAGAAACGCAACACGATGACCATGGCCATATGTAAAACCCTAGTAGACCCCCCAGCTTCCATATCACTCCTATTTTCATATATGTGATAGGTTATTTAACCTTTTAATATTAATTCATCTTTAAATTACAGATGATAATTTATAATTAAGAATTATATTTGAATTTATTCTTCTTTTTCCTTTACATCACATTGATAAATTCACTATATTTTTTCATGTTTTTAAAATTAATTTTTTATTTTTGTATTTATCTAATATACTATAATCTTAGTATATGTGTTATTACTAGTCACATATGATGATATAACCTACTTTGTTTAAAAGTTGTAGTAATGAAAGTATATATATATATATATATATATATATAAAGCACATGAGCATATTTTGGATTTTTAAAATTGGGTTTTTAATTTTTGTTTTATATTATTAGATTTATAATATTAAGACTTTTAATAATGTGTTTTTTATTTTGGGTTTATATTACTAGGGTTATAATATTAGGGTTTTTAATATTGGGTTTAATATTAGGGTTTATAATATTGATTTTTTAATATTGGGGTTTTAATATAAGGGTTAATAATATACTTGGTAAACATTATTGTTGGGATTACTAAGTATTAAAACAAACAACTATTCATCTAACATTAATTTATCAACCTAGAATTCGTCTTTTTTATTTCAAGACAATTGACAAAATTTATGAAAGGTACTACTAGAAACTAATGCTGGTGCTATATGAGTTAATCTAAAATCATAACTTTTCCTATAAAAAATAAATTGTTCCTACCTAGCAGAAAAGCACAACACGATCTGAAAACAAACTCTATCTCAAAATGAAATCAAACCTTTCTTGCAAAATTGGAGTTCAAATGCACAACTAGTTATTTGTATTACTCTAAATTAAGCTTAAAACAAGGAATGACGTATGGAATCTTAACTCAAGACTTTCAACTTTCTAACTATTCTTGAATTGAACTAATATCTTTTTTATGATAGATTTTTCGGCGAAAATCACATGAGAGATCATTTGTCATTATAACTAATATCTTTTTTATCATAAACTTGCTATGGATCACAGAAGCCTCAACTCTACAATTGAACTAATATCTATTAAATAACAATAATAACTAAAGAAACAACAATCATAAACCAAATGAACATCAATAAAAAACCAAAGGAACAACAATCACCTATTTAGGAAACAATAATTATGAACAATCCATTAAATCCTACTATTTTCGAAAATATGAATAAACTTTCGAATAACCATTCACTACTTAGATAAATTAACATTAACCATTCGAAGAAGGAAATAATACAAAATTAAACTATTTTACTATACACATGTAAGACAACACTTCATCTAGGAAGCGGGCCCAAACCACAAGGAGTGAGACTGCCTTTAAAAGGAACCCATACCAAGATATAATCGATAAAAGTTGAAATTAATTAATAAGTATTTTCATTACAACCTTCAAAGAGTAAGTACAATCAAGACTTAGTTCATTATTTTATCTCAAAATTACAAATTTTCATCATCCCACCAGAGGTGACTTCCTTTGTTTTTAAACTACAAAAAGGAAGTTACAATAGAAGATCTATTAGATAAGGAACGTCTTGAAAATTAGAGATTCTTAGTGTAGAAATAACTCTAAATTTGTTGTTGCTAATGAATTCATACTGAAAAAAATGGACACAGATATCTTCTACTCAATCTGCATAAGAGAAAACATATAATAGAAACATATGCAATCATTAGAGGAAATTTCATCCTAAAAGTGGCCTCCTAAGGAAAAATAATAAAATAATATCTATGAATTTTGGAGGGAAAAGAAGAAAACCACTTTTTTTTAATGTATTTTTGGCTTATCTTCTTATAGGTTTACTCATATTTCAAGTGTAGACACTCGTTGAAAGCGGAATTAAATTCCACATCTAGTGAGTACCCATTATGCATATTTTTTAGAAGACCCACATTGATAAAATTGAGGATACATTAAAAAAAAACGTGTCCAACATGTTTTTTTAATGTATATTCAATTTTTATCTATGTGAGACTTATCAAAAGTATGCATAATGGGTACTCGTTAGATGTGGAATTTAATTATGCATCCAACGAATGTCTACATTTGAAATTTTAGTAAACCTATAAGGAGATAAGTCAAAAATACAAGTAAAAAAATAGTTTTTCTTCTTTTCCCTCCAAAATATTTACATGTACATATTTTTAAATTTAAAGGATTTTGATTGGTTTACATATTGTTACATGGAAATTACATGAAAATTTCAATGGGCACTTTTACACTGATATTTCCTCTAATGCATTCAATCACAATGAAGACAATTTTTACTAGGGAAGCCAACTAGGAAGAACCCCTCCTCTTTTTATATTATATCAGATGATAACAATGATTTATTACCATGAACACTTCAATCCTCGAAGCTCAACTTGTATTGTAATACTTATCTCCTACTCTGACCAACACTTAGCCAAAATAGACCTCCAACTTCCTCCTATTTCCTTGCGTATTCTTGCTCCTAAAGAATAGGAAACTCCTAATTCCTTACACAATTCCTGAGCAAATTATCTCACATGCTATATGTAAACTTTGTATACTCACTTTTATATAATAATAAATACAATTATGCCTTTTCCCTCCACCCAACTAGCAATTCAAATTGCATGCATGACTAGGGATATTTTTAGTAAGTTAACTAGTTAATTGGGAGATGAGTGAGTTAACAACAATTACAACTACTCAACCGAACTCATGTTGACTCTATTCATGGCTAGATCTCTAATAACTAAGTTTCACTAATTATAACTCTACTATATTTCTAGATATTAGCAATCAACTCATGCACATCCCTACTTCTTTCCCACAAACTCAGATAAACTTACTTAACTAAGTGACTTAGCCATGTCACTCCTACTAAATGAAACTCAAGTCATCTTAGTGATGTGGAAATTTGAATTTGTCCATTTGACTAAGGCACAAGTCAAATGAAGCCTTTTCTTGCTACAATTTAACGCTCCTTAAAAAGAAAAGGGTTCTACACAAACCCATTCTTTCTCCTATGGAACTCAAACTTTCCTCTTGACAAAGCCTTTGTTAATATGTTTGCATCCTACTCCTCTATGGTAATGTATTATAACACAAATAACACTCCCTCTCATTGTTTCTGTTATTATTGCAACAAACGAAAATAAGAAGCATCAAAAATATTTAATCAACTGTCTCTCGGTGTTGGAATTGTCTCCCAAGAGTTGACTACATCAACTGACATTGATCCTTCTACTACTGAATATAGTGGGCCCTTGTAGCAAGGGTCATTATCCATGAGAATAGTATACTGCAATGGTCGTTTCTCTCCTATGGATCCCGCACAAATATTTACAACTCTGGGACTAAGGCTCTACATTTCCCCACCTCACTCTTGCAAGTATAACTGCATACATGATGAAATCTACTTCTAGATTGCAGAGATTTTTGACTCGAACAATTTTTTTTACTTGTCCAATAGAAACATACTTCAAATATGCCTTCCCTCTACTGAACACCACATCATATCCTTTGTCTTCAAGTACAACCACAGAAACTATATTTTTCTTCAAACCAAACACATACATTACATCCTTTAGTTGAAGATGGGAGCTTGAATCCCTCTTAAAGATTATAGTACCAATCCCTTTGGTACTATACCTTCCATCATCTCCGAGCTATATGTGCAATTGTATGTCCTTCCCCTCTAAGATGTCAAAGAAATCCTTATTTCCTATCATATGAAATGAAGCACTAGAGTTTAGGTACCACTCACTTCCATGTAGTGTGCTTTCCATGTAAGCAATGAGGGTGAAATCCACCTTGAATTGTGATGTGAGAGAATATCCTCCTACAGTTGTTGCAGGTTCCTTATTGGATTTATTATATGGAAATTTGGTTGCATAGTGTTCATACTCGTGGCAGTGAAAGCATTTAATTTTACTAAGGTATTTCTTCTTTCCATGGTTCTGGATGGATTTTTCCTCGCCTTGGGCCTTCTTTCCTTTTTCATTCTTTCCTTTTTTAACTAGATCAAAGTCTTCTTCCTTATCAGTTCTAGGTGAGACTACATCTCTAGTGTTTCTTTTAATCTCCTCTTGTACCAAGTCAGACCAAAGTATCTCCTAGTTTTGGAGCTTCTCTCTTCCATTAATTTAATCTTTATAGTTGTGATAAGACTTTAGAAGACCAAGGATTGCTAAGATCACTAGTTTGGATGGTGCCACAATCTCTCCAACTCCTCCAAGTTCATATGTGACCTGAGTGAATTTGGATAGATATTGAACAATAATTTCATTTTTTTCCCATTCAAATGTTCCCAAGCTTAGCTCTCAATGCCAGCTTCATGGAATCACTGTTGCTTTGGAATAGATCTATGAGGGTTTTCCACATTATAAATGGAGTCTTCTTTCCATGTAAATTTGAAACCACATGATCTCTAACTCACTCTAGGATAATCCTCCTCGCTTTTGTTTTGTCTTTCTTCTACCAAGCTAGGTGTTGTGCATCTAATGCTGCTAGTTTTGGAATATCATTTTGTGTGTACTCCAATACTCCATTATCATCCAGAATATCTTCCATCCTGTCTTTCCAAGCTTAATAATTTGAAATTCCCTCCAATTGATACTCAAGCCTCAATCCATTTAAAGACATTGTTCTTGCACTGAAGAAAACAACATCACGAAACTCGTTTATTCAAATTTTTTCTAAGAGAAGATCAGGAACTTGGTTTCTATGCAATTTTCAATAGCTCTGATACCATGTAGAAATAAATCTAAATTTTTAGCTTCTAATGAATTAAAACTGAAAATAATAGACACAAATTTATTCTACTAAATTTTACGAAAAGGAAAACATGCAATATAAACACATGCAATCATTCAATCATAATGAACACAACTTTTACTAAGGAACCCAACTAGGAAAAACCCCTTCTCTATTTATATTATATTAGATGATAATAATGATTTATTACAATGATATATTCAATGATTGAATCTTAACCTACAGTGCAATATTGATCTCCTTCTCTACCTACTTTGACCAACACTTAGCCAAAATAGGTCTCCATCTTCCTCTTATTTCCTTGCACAATTCCTTCTCCTAAAGAATAGGAATACCATAGGAAGCTCATATTTCCTTGTGAAATTCTCGAGGAAATTAGCTTACCTACTACATGCAAACTCTGTACACTCACTAATATACAATAATAGATACAATTGTTCATTCTCCCTCCACTCAACTAGGAAATTCAAATTGCATGTATGACTAGGGCTACTTTTAGTAAATTGACCAGTTAATTGAGATATCATTGAGCTAACAATAGCTACAACCACTCAATTGAACTCATATTGACTCTATTCATGACTAGAGCTCAGCTAACTGAGTTTCACTAACTATAACTCCACTAGATTTCTAGATCTTAGAAATCAACTCAAAAGTGTACTTCTTGCTCACAAAATCAAATTGACTGACTTAACTAAGTGACTTGGCCATGTCACTCCTGCTAACTGCAACTCAGGTCATCCTGCTGATGTGGAAATTTGAATTTCTCCATTTGGCTAAGGCACAAGTCAAATGAATCCTTTTCTTACTACAATTTAACACTCATGATGTTCTCATTAAGTTAAGATGAGTCTTCTAGCTTCGACGAGAAAACCAAAAATTATGTTGTTGTAACTAACTCCATATTTGGGAACAACTCCTCTTGAATTAACCACATACCATCTTGGATGAATTCACCTTGTATTCCTCTTCATAGTTCTTGTTCGTAAAAAAAATATTATCCAACATATCATTAGATCAATTTATAAATAAAACAATCTGTCTCATCTTATTAAAGCATAATTATATAAATAGATAGATTCTACCAAGGTCTAGACCATCTTTAGAAAAAAAATATGATTATGAAAAGGATACGAGATTGATATAAAAACTAAGGAAGTGATCAAGAGAAGTATAAAAATGACAAGGCCCAACATCACCCCCAAACGACCTAATTACATGTCTTCATGCAATTATCCTCTATTGAGCAAATAAATAAATAATATGCAGGGAAGTTAGGGAGTAAGATTTATAAGTTTCCTCCCCTCTGTACTTGAATCCACCCCGATGCTTGATTTCTTTAAAATCCAATTACTAAATTTATCGAGACAACTCGTGATCAAATTGTTAACATGATAGATAATACCAAATCGTGGGTCAACGATACCTACATCCTATCCAATTGAATCCTACCTCCATCACAATTGAGGTATAAGAGTGGACTCTAGAAAGAGCTTGCTGGAAGTTATGGAGGCCAAAGGAATCCATATTCTTAACTTCTTGTAAAGATTTCATCCATCTCATTTTAGCCATTTTGACTACATCTTCTTTGATGTCCTTCAAATATTCAAGCACGGAGATCAATAGTTTTAGATTAATATCTTTGAGTGTAGAGAAAAAAAATCATCTTTTTAACAAAAATTTTATGCTTATAAAACATAGTGAATGTATCCTTGGGATCTCCTCTAACCCGTAGCTCACAATTTGGCTCATTTTGTTCAAAAGTAATGCAGGCCTTTCACCATTTTATTTGGTTCTGAGAGAAAGGTCTGAAGGCTTGGAGTTGAATGTCTCCAACAAAGGGAACAACATTTTCATCCCTTTTCTCTAGCAGCAGAAAATTATGATATAAACATCACATAAAAGGTAGGGTATGTGTTAAATATGCTTATGGAAAATAATTATGAAATTCAAAACATCAACAAACTCATAAGAGAAACCATGTTCTACAGCTTGGATCTTGAGCATCGGATATTGTTCCACTAAAAATAGGGCATAATTACAATATGGAGCCGTGCAAATCATCACATCTGGAGTCATGGAATGTATTTCATTTTTCTCCTGGTTCAACATATGAACTCATTGTTGCAATTTTTGAATATTTGTCTAAGAAACACTCAATTATGTAGTCATTTATATCTCCACATTGGTTAATTCATAGAGCTGATTTGATAATTTATGATGTTCATCTTGGGGAATTATCTCCATATGGTGCTTAGATACAATTTCCCTTAATGTTTGTATTTCAGCTTCTAGAATCAGGGGAGAATACAGAGGCATAAGATATGTTTTCACACCTTTTTTCTATCAAAATTTCTTCTTCTGTTTATGTTTCTATTGTCTAATATTCATAAACGTTTCTCTTCTTACTAGCCCTAGATTGCCTTACAACCTTTCTCTTTAGACCAGTGTGAGGTTGTTCCCCATCAGCCAATTATATTTCTAATTCTTGTATCCTCCTTTTTATGGCGAAATTTTCCTTTTTCAAAGTAGCAACCCTTCTAAAATTCCTATTTCTCTTTTCTTCCCTCACAACTGCTAGAATTTCTTATTTACATTTTCTACTTCTAGAGAGAACTATTGGAGGAGTAGTAGAAGTGTAGGTTTTATCCTATAGAAAACAAATTGGGGACTCTTGAGTTATATATAGATATAGTTTCAGTTATAATTACTAAAGAATCAATAGATGGTTTCTGAATAGTGGCAATTGAAAGATCAAATAGGGATTCCTGCGTTATGGTTGTTCAAGAATCAATAAGATGTTCCTAAGCTATAATGACTAGAAATTCAATAGAGGGTTCTTGAACTGTATCAACTGGGGATTCAATATAAGGTTCTTGAACTATAGTATTTCCATAATAAGTATAGGGTTCTCAAACTATGGTTTTCACAGAGTCGGTATAGGGTTCATTGATTATGGTAATTGGAGAGCTAGTGGAAGGAAATTAGGCTATAGTAGTTAAAACTATGTGAGAGATCCCTGAACCATATTCACTTAGGAATAAACAAAATTCTCTTGAGTCACTGCAACTACTCCCTCTTCCATATCCATACAATCCAATAAATCTTCCACCTTCTCCAACGCCTGCACCACCTCTACATTAGGCACTTCTTGATCGAAATTCATTTTTTTTTATTTCACACCTTCAACATCTTAGGAAATTTGTTCCAAGTCCTTTTCATGGGATTTATGAACTTCTTTGAGGTATTTTACTTCTACATGCACCTGTTCTCCTTTATATTATAGTCCTAAAGTTATTTCTTCCTTCCACAAATTATCAAAAGTGAATATTGTTTCTGGTTGTTCTTGTGCAACCAGATCCAAGTAAGTTTCTCATTTTTCATCAAACATCTCCTCATTTAAATCTATTTGACTCATAATAGTGGTTGATTTTTATAGAGAGGTGAGAGGAGAGGAGCTCTATTCTTCACACAATTTAGCCAATCTCGCTAATTTCCTCCTTCCTCTTGGTAAGGTGACCATAAAAGATGCAATTTGCTTCTCTTTCTTACTAGGTTTCTCAATGATCGATATTTATGATAGAGAAGCTTCAATTTGAAAAGTTTCTAGTAGAGTATATTCATGCATTTTACATTCCAACTGGCAAAATTCAGTTTGAGGAATTTCTACATAGACAATTTCAGGGTGGGTAGCTTCAAAATGAAGAATTTCTAAGTGAATGGCCTCAATCTAACAAGTTTCAGAATGCATATATTTAGAGTGAAGAGTGCCAAGTTGGGGAGGTTCTTGTATAGATGGAATTTTCTCTTCTAGTGCTACAAAATTTTATTTTCCCACTTCTTTGAAACTATCCTCATCATCTCCTCTAGTATCAACTTCAAAATTTCCTTCTTCTTATACATGCTCAGGGTTCTTTTTTTTAGGTCTCACTTCAAAAATTCCACTCCCAATTAAAACTTTATGGTTTTCATAATGACTTTGGTTTCATAGTTTCCACTATTGGTATCAACTTCGAGGTTTTTGCTGCTAGTTCCTATTTCAATCTTTTCACCACCTATAACAGCTTCAGACTTCTTTGGGGCTTCTTCTAGAAGAGCTTCTTCATTATTGTTTTGTTCATCCATAGGTTCTCCATTCGCCTCGATGAAATTGTACCAAGTCTATTGGGTTTACCCCAAAATCTTTATAATTAGCAACTTGATTAATCCATAATGGCTTACAACTATAGAAGGTTCTTAATCTTTTCTAACTCTAAGTGTAGTCTCAAGTAAAAGAGATTTCAGGAAGAATGGAATGTTCAAATACCTATTTTCACAGATGTTCCATCAAATTAGGGTGGCAACCTCGAGCCACATTAAATATTTTGCATAATTAATATATCTTGGAATTATTTTTTCCAGTGTTTTCCATGATTTTGAGAACGAATTAGGATTGTATCCCTTCCCCTTCTTCACCAATTCTTATCCATCATCTAAAAATAATATAGATGCATTTTATAGTGAAGTATGTGGTTCATACTCTCCTTCTGTTGTTAGCCCTGTAACCTTAGCTATAACCTCCTCGTTCACTTGACCCTGTAAATGTTTTACTATTGTCATCACATTGTCTAAGTTATGCATGAACTCCAATGTTATTTCTCCATCAGAACCATGAATTCTTCTGAAATAATGGATCCATATTACGTGATTCAAAATATGGCAAGCCTCATATATGGCTCGTAGGTGGCTTGGATCATATCTAATTGAGTGACCTCCCATTCTTAATTCTGCAACTTACTCCTACTATTAAAAAATGGACACAACTTAGTGCAATCCTAAAATGGGATTTGCTAGTTTTTGACATTCATAATTGGATTTGTGGTAACAACTCATGAATAATGGCACAATGTGCAGACAAGGTGATAGAAAATAATTACACATCATACCCCCACCTCCTCTAATGAATCTAACGACTGTCCTCGGTCAGTGATCATGTGAGTCGTAATGGAAAGGCAGAGGTCAATAAATCAGTCATTTCAAATAATAATGCATGGATAATGACCATACCAGCATATCATTTGCCACATGAGGTAATGAAGTTATTGCCGAAAACACAACATTTAAACAAGAGATTTATTTTTGAAAATATGCAAAATTTGATTTCATGATTAATCCACTTGACACCCATTTATAGAAATAATGACATAATAATGAGTAAAGAGTGTGGGTATATAAATGAATGTGGAAAACATAGGAATTACATTGGAACAATATAGCCCATCATTGATAGCATAATAAATTTCCCTTTTTATTATATCAAAATGATAATAAATCCTAATTATATAAGCAAAGTGTAAAAATTTCTAAGGGTCCCACATTCCATGATGTTCTATTATATTTGAAATAAAACATCAAATAATTATTCTTATAAGAAATTTCAAGCCATTTCCTGAAATCCAAAGTATGGGGTTCATTTTCCTTAGCTTTGACTTATAGGAGTAATGATGATCAAATGTGATCAAGACCTTTCCCAAGGCAAACAATATTGTGCTAACTATCTATATCCTCCTTTTACCCGACATAGCTCCACTGTCAGCAGGCATGTTCAGTACATCGATGGGTTTACCTTGGTACCATACAAGCATATCCCTGCTGCCAGCAAGCTCATTCAATACCTCGACAGGTTTACTATATTTCTAGCTTCTTATATATATATATATATATATATATATATATATATATATATATATATATATATATATATATACTTTTAGCACATCTTTCACCATAGTCCATTTGTTGTAGCTATTTTAATGTTAAATAGGATGAAGTGTTTCAAGGAATAACATAAAACTTCCACATAGTCATTAATACCTTTGTTGTTATTTTGGACGTTTAATATAAAAACTTCATGGAAATGGTCCTCCATGGAAAGTTACGGAACTAATGTTCATCTAATAAGGATTGATAGAAATTGCTTAAAAATGTACTTGAAAAAAAAAGGTAACTAACATGAAGGAAGTAGTAAAATGCAGTTACCAATCAAATGGGAACTTGGCCGAGTTCTCACTTTTTTAGAGGTTGCAAAAAATCATCTGATTTTGAAACGTGTTGATTCATAATACACCTTTTTTTAACATATTTTTGAGAATCTAAATTTTCTTATGTATTAAGTATACTTTTTTTTTCAAATCTTAGTGATTTTCATGTTAGTTTTGAATAGTGTTGATGACCCCTTCTTTTGGGCTTATTTTTGACACTTAAATTTTCTTGTTTCCTAAGTATGCACAATTTTTTAAATGTTGATTATTTAAACATTTTTTGGGTTGTCTTATTCCTCTTTTGTTTTTCTTCCTAAGATATTTGTTTTTCAAAGGTTTTTCAAACTTATGTTTTTTTTTTTTTTGTATATATATATATATATATATATATATATAGATAGATAGATATATTAGTTAAAAAAAAATGAAATTAATATTTTGAAATTAGAATTTTTTTATATATTTATATATCGTTAATTAATATTTCAATACACATAAAATAATTGTCACTAAAAAATAATAGCTTTAAACACTTGCAAAAATTACACATTTTGTATATAGATATAATTAAAAAATATGTATTTCAGGACCTTTTCGCTTAAATAAAATCATTTTATGAAAAAATTGAATAAAACAAGTTGAAAAAATAACAAATTTTATGAATTTTATATCCAAAGATAATGACATTTGAAGTTTGTTTACAAAAACAATGATCACATAAAATTTTAAGTAAAAAAGAAAACATACACTTAAAAATTAAAAAGAAAAACACTAGAAATAAAATATAAAATAAAACATTAAAAAAAAAATATTGACAAAGAATTAAAAATATATTAAAAAAATTGAAATAAAAAACATTAAAAACATTAAATTAAAATGTTAAAAAAACAAATTTAAATAAAATTCAAAATTTTAAAAATTTAAGAAAAAATCATTAGAATAAACTTAAATGAAAAATAAAAATAAATAGGCTCTATCGACCCTGGACAACCCTTCAGCGCCTGACTAGCATTGGGCCGATTCCTGAAATCGGCTCTGAATGCCACCCTGTTGTTATCGGGAAATCTAGTGTCTATGCAGAGCTGCTAGTCCCACTAAGATGGGTAGTTATCTTAGAAACAAATAGATTAAAGTTATTTTCGTTTTCCTTTATGAGAAGTAGATAGGAGAGGATCAAAGAATACCAACCTCGATCTTTCGTTTGGTTCCTTGCTTGTCCCTTCTCCTCACCAACAGGTATTTTCCGCTTCTCCCTTGACCACTCCACTTCAAAGAGTACCTGTAAAGTCAAAGCAGCATAATACCTTCAAAGTGTAGAGATCTACAATCATAAACAATATAGGACCAGATATATATTGACCACACAAATGCATATACTATCAAACATACAAGAATGTGGAGGAAAACTTGAATAGCTTTATTGATATAAAGATTAGAAGAGAGGATTACAACCCATTGATCTGACCCAACGTCATCCTCCCAGCATGAAAGCCCTTCTTCACCTCATGAAAAGCTTAGATCACCCAACATTATGATATTCCACCAAGAAACCAACATCACTTCCTTACAAGATACAAAATTCCAGCCTCCGTATCTCTGTGATGAGGGATCCATATATAGATGATTGTAGGGGGGTGAGTCAGCTTCTGGGATTTTGATTAGTGTCCTCTCTCTGATAGTTCTTGATTTCACTTGGAGATTGATGATCTCTTACTCATCCCTGGGCGAATTCAGAGAGGCAAGTGTCACAGGAGAAGTTTCTAGAAGATTCCATGACAATCTACCTTGCAAACTGTCTCTGCCATTTGTCTACTCTCGCCCATCACACCCTATACAAGGGCTTTCTAGTATGCATTGCACCCTTTAAACTGAGCAGGTGGGATGCATCGCAACCTCTGCACTGGGCATTCTGTATGGTCCAGCTTTGACCAGTTCTGAGCAGTTTTCTGTGGAGAACTTCTGGGAGATGATGTAATCAGCTGACCTTGTTCCTTTAGGGTGTGAAGCAACACTTTTAGGGACTTAGGAGCCCTTGGTTTTTGGATATGTATGATTGGGGTCGCAGTGCCCAAAAATGTCTATAACACCTGTTGCCCTTGAGACAACCCTACAACCCCGACTCGTGGAGGGGTGATTGTTAGAATTGACCCTTCGCCATCCCGGGGTGCAGGGCCGACTCAAGACTAGTGGGACCGTGTGAAAATTAGCCCTCTGCCAGTCGGGGGCCATAGGGCTGACATAGGGCCAACAAGGCAACGTTCAGAGTTGATTCCAGGAATCAACCCTCCACCAACAGAGGTTGTAGGGCCAAATCAGGATTGGCGGGGCGATGTTTGAATGTTGCCCCACCAACCCAAAGTTTGCCCTGTGGCACTCCACCAACCAGGGGCAAGGACAATGAAGGGCGGTTGATTTTTTTTATTTTTTTTTTCACCTTTTTTTTAATTTTTAATTTTTTTTCTTTTAATTTTATTTTAATTTTTTATTTTTACAATTTTATTTTATGTATTTGTTTGTTTTTTTGGTGTTAAATTTTGTAATTTTTTTTCTTAAATTATGACTTTTTGGAAATATTTTTTGTTTTTCGATTTTTTTTTTAGTTAATTTTGTTTTATTTTACATTTCTTAGGTTTGATTTTTTTGGTGTGTTTTTTATATATTTTTTATGTGCAATTTTTTTGGTCATTTTCTTTTTAATTTTTTATGTTTTAATATATTTTTATTTACTTCTTATTAATTTGTTAAACTTTTGTTTTTTTTGTTTTAGTTTTAATTTTTTTTCAATATTTTTAATTTTTTTTTGTATTTTTCATTTTTATTTATTTATTATTTTGTTGGTTTTTTTTTTCCAATAAAGTTTGTGTCGATCCTCAACTAGAAACTGACCCCATTATTTGTCAATTTGATAGTTCATTTTATTGTTTTCATTATAATGGATCAAGTCTTCCTCCACATTATGTCAATTTCATGGTTGATTTTTAAGTTTTCATTGCAATGGATCAAGTTTGCCTACACTGTATATTAATGTGATGGTTGATTTTAAAGTTTTCGTTGCAATGTGGAAAGTTGTCTTAATTTAAGATTTTCAAATAGCTATACTTTTAGCATTTAAAAAAGAAATTACTCTTGGTATAATGATTGTTTCTTTCAAATGTTCGTTTTTAAAGTTTTTTTGTCATATAATTTTCCCGTAATGTCATAGTTGAAATATGTTGAAAACTTAAGGCTTCTTCCAGTCATGATATTTGGTTTTAGTTCCATCGTTGAGAAATTGTCAAAATTTTAAGGTTTTTCTAAATCGTGGCATTTTTTCTTTAATGCTATCACCAAAAACAATTATAAGTATTTTATATTTAATGTCATGATTGAAAATTGTTTGAATTTTAAGGCTTTTCAGAGACGTGATATTTTATCTTTAAGGCCATGCGTGGAAACTATTGGAATTTTAAGGTTTTTTAGAGTCATGATATTTTATCATTCATGCCATTGCTAAAAAACGTTGAAAAATTACCCCCCAAAAAAAGACAATCCAACATCAACACTCTTTGTTTTGA
This sequence comes from Pinus tabuliformis, assembly GCA_031772625.1. Taxonomy (NCBI): domain Eukaryota; kingdom Viridiplantae; phylum Streptophyta; class Pinopsida; order Pinales; family Pinaceae; genus Pinus; species Pinus tabuliformis. The sequence goes on from CM062813.1 coordinate 358,477,841, forward strand.
GGGTGTTTTTTCGCTAAAAATATTGGTTATCATTGGCATTTTAAAAAAAATGGTGAAAATTTACCCTAAAAATAAAAAATAAAAATAAAAAATGTTGTTGCAGCATACGTTTTTGGGTTTTTTTTCATGTTTTTGGCTAGAGTTCTCATTTTGAGGTCACAGTTCCCGTTTAATTGGTAACTTTGTTGTAATCATTTGAATCGTTAAAAACAAAGGAAATACAACCCTCACCCCCAACTAATTATCAAAATGATGAAGCAAATGATAAGGGGAAATGGTAAGCTCTTCAATCAATCATAGTCATTTCTAAATAGGGGTCAAGAGATCATTATATCGGAAAAATATTGCTAATATATAATGGCAACAATCTTGTTCAAATTTGAGTAAAACGAACGATAATTGTGGTTAAAAGTAAACAACAATTGGGATTAGGTAACAATAATTGTTACTTAAGGTAACAATAATAATTAGGGGAATTTTGAGGTCTAAATTGTGCCTCCTAAAGAAATTATAAAATAATAGTGGAAATAATAAAATATGATTAGATTACATGATCAAATTTTAGAGGGAGAAAAGAAAAAACTATTTTTTCAACTTGTATTTTCAACCTATCCCCTATGGGTTTACTCAATTTTCGAGCGAAAACACATGTTGTATGAAAATTTTGATTCATCATCCAAGAAGAACCCATGTTGCATACTTTTGATAGACCATGCTACACAAAAAAAGAGAAATACATGAAAAATGTTATTGCAATCACGTTTTTTCATGTATTTCTCATTTTTCATGTAGCAAGGTCATCGAAAATATGCAAGATGGGTACTTCTTGGATGAGGAATTAAATATTGCATAGAACGAGTACTCTTGCATGAAATTTGAGTAAAATCTTAGGGAGATAAGTTGAAAATACGACTTGAAAAATTAATTTTATTATCATATTATTTTTTAATCTTTTTACTCTTTTACTCCAAAAATGGTGAATCATCCCCCATGGTTGACATAATCATCTTGAATCTTATTGGTTCTTATAAATTTTATTTTGGTTGTACATTTCTCTTAGGAATCCCATTTTAGACCTCAAAATTCGCCTAATGTGCAACTCAGGTAACAACACTTGTGGCTTAGGATAACAATAACTGTGACTCAAGGTTACAACAACTACGACTTAGGTAATAGTAATTGTGGCTTAGGGTAACAACAATTGTAACTTAGGGAACAATAATTGTAACTCTAGACAAAACAATGAAATCAAAAGTAAAAACAACGGAAAATAAAAATAATCATTAGAACTCTAATATTCAAAATTTATTTATTTATTTATTATTATTATTATTGAATGAAAAATAAAGAAATTTACCTGGTCGCAGGTGTGGGGACATTTCCCTGTCCACCTACGATATGCAAATATGTATCATTTATGACGGGTTCATGGTATAAGCACAATCAATGACCATTTGTGAGAAAGGAAACACTAGAGTCATTGATGGTAGTGAGGCGCAATGTCCCATTATCATATATTTCACTAACCTCATAAGGGCCTAACCATTTATTTTGAAGCTTCCTTGAGAAGTCTTGAAACTTGGAATCATATAATAATTCCCAATCGCTTTTTTGAAAAGGTTTTCTTTTAATAAGATGATAATGCCATTTATCCCTTGGTTGTTAAACTATTAAAGTTTTTAGGAGATTAGTGAGGCACATTTCTTCCAATTCGTTGAGATATTCTAAGCATTGTCTTTGTGCTTCCGAGAAATCCAAGCTGACTTCTCAGGCAATCTTAAGAGTCTTGATTTCAAATTCAATAAGGAAAATTGGATTTTTACCATAAACAATATGGTAAGGTGAAAAGGTTGTGGTATTACACTAAATAGTACGATAAACCCATAAGGATTCAGGAAGTTTGGAAGCGAATCTTGGCAATTAGTAGCCATTATTTTGGTCATAAAATTTTCCAATACTTTTTTCATGCTTTCAACCTAACCATTTTCTTGCAGGTGGTATGAGGAGGTATCTCTATGTTTAATGTGATATTTTTGTAAAGTTGTAGATATTTACTGAGATGTAAATTGTGGTCCTCCATCAGTGACGAGTTCCCTAGGTAGGTCATATTAGACAAAGAGCTCAAACAAGAAATTTGTAACTACTTCTTTTGTAGCTCTAGAAATAGTTATCGCCTCCACCCACTTCATCACATAGTCAGTACAAATCATAATTTATGAAATCTTATTTGAAGGGGAATTAATGGGGCCCATGAAATCCATAACCCATTTGTCAAATGGCTCTAGTGCCAACTACATATAAAGAGGTATTGCATCTAATGGAATGGTGTGCCCCACTCTTTGGCATCTTTCGCAACTTTGAATGCATTTTTTAAGATCCTTAAATATTGTTGGCTAGAAGTAGCCCATCTATAGTACTTTATGCCTTGTTGTGAGACCAATAGAATGGCCTCCATAGGATTCATCATGGTAGGCTTAAGAATATCATAAACCTCATTTTCCCTTATGCATTTGAAAATCTAAAGGTATGCTCTTGTGTGAAAAAGTTAACCATTTATCTAGGAAAATTGAGCATTATGTTGAATGATGTGTTTCTTCTCCTGAGTTGATATATGTGAAGGTAGTTTCCATACTGCAAGAAAATTCACAACATATGCATACCATTGGGTTTTAACAGACACTACGAATAAATTTTCATTTGGAAATTATGTTCTACAAGAGAGGAATCATTTGCAGGTGGATCCTAGATAAGAAACATACTATGAGATTTCCTTTTCCTAGCCTATCTTTCATAGTGATATCAAATTCCTACAACAAAACTAGCCAATGAGTCACTCCACCATTAGTAAATGGTTTATTATCTAATTACTTAATAGTAGAATGATTTGTATATAGGAAGACAGGATAGCTAGTAATATAATGACAAAATTTATTAACCAAAACCAAGAAACATTTTTTTGGCACTATATAATTTAACTCGGTTTCTGTCAAGTTTTTAATGATGTAATAAATAGCATAAGATTTCTTGTCTCCTTCCTACCCAATTATTGCTCCTATTTCCATGTCAAATTCATTAGAGAATATGTGGAACAAGAGTTTCCAATTAGGACCTTGTAATATAGGTTTTGTTGATAGCAATTTCTTCAATTTTACAAAAGCATTATCACATTTAGCAATCCAAATAAATTCCACATTTCCTGTTAATACATATAATTTGCTACAATTTTTGAGAAATGTTCTATAAATTGTCAATAATAATTGATATATCCAAGAAAGATATTTCTCTCTTTTGGTTTTCGAGGAACAAGAAGTCTAAGGATTACCGAGGTTTTTGTTCGGACCACCTCAATGCCTGTAGAAGATATGAAATGTCCCAAGACCACACCTTCAGTCATCAAAATGTGACACTTTTCATGACTAAGGCATATTCTGGTTAATATACATCTAATGAGGAACTTTTCTAGATTATTTAGATTTTCTTCAATTTCATTCCTATAGGGTGTGAATTCATCCATATAGATTTCAAGTCCTTCATTAATTAAATCAAATAATATACTCATAACTTCAATATGAAAGGTTGTGAGTGCATTGCAGAGACTGAATGGGAGAACTCGGTACATAAATTTTCCCCACAGGAAAGTAAATGTGGTTTTATCTTGGTCTTTTGAAGCGATCTGAATCTGGTTATATCCATTGAATCCATCTAGAAAAGAAAAATATTTCCTTTTAGCAAGAGTATCAAGGACTTGATCAATAAATGGAAGAGGAAAGTGGTCTTTTTATGTAGTTTTCTTTAATTCCCTATAATCTACACAGATGTGCCACTTCCCATTCTTTTTAAGAACAAAAACTAATGGAAATACCCACTGACTATCTGATATGGGATATATGAAATTAACATTAAGAAATTTCTGAAGTTCCTATTTCACTATATCCTTAAGGTGTGGGTTTATCCTACTTCAAGATTGACAAATAGGGTGAACATATTTCTCTGTATAAATGTGATGTGTACATAATTCAGGATCAATGCTTTTATATCTATGTAATCCAAGACAAAAGTTTTATTATGTTTCTGGAGGACTTGTATTAATCATTCACATTAGGAGCTGGTAAGATTAGCGTTGATATTTATTGTTTTACCAGGTTCGATTTCAATTGAAATGTTGTTATGAAACATTGTTGTAGGAATGTGATCACTATAAGATCCCTCCACAGGATCACTCTGAGCTTCGTTATCCAACACAACTTCCAACATTTCAGAAGTTGGATATTCTACTGCAGATGGTTGAATAATGAAGCTACTAATGGCATCATCTTCAATATGTTTCTTTGAAGTTAAAGGCCTTTTCAATAGTAAGGATAGTGCCCAATTTTCCTTCTTCGCAATTTAGAGAAAACGATGTTGGGTTTAGTAGGTGGATAAATGGCGAGACTCTTAATGGTTATTCCCCTAGCAATTTTCATATTCCCAGTTTGACGTCCTTTATATGCATCAAAAGTAGTAAGCCAAGGCCTACCAAATATAAGAGGATGTCCTTTGAGTTTATCTTTGAGATTAAGAACTAGGAAATTAGTAGGGTACTCCCAAGAGTCCACTGAAACAATTATGTCCTTAAGGATTCCTTCTAGTTTAATCACAAATCTATCAACTAGTTCCAACATAATAGGAGTTGGTCTCATCTCATGCAATCCAAGAAAAGCACAAGATTTTAATGTCATAATATTGATAGAAGCTCCTAGGTCTAGCAAAGTATTTGGAAAATTAGTGACTTTCACTTGTATAGTGACTACGGGATTCCCAAGGTCTTCATTATTCATAGGAATATGTTTCCCTAGGATTAAATGAGACAATTTTCCAATCACATGGATAGTGGGAGGATATTTAGGTTTCTTACAAGGCTTCTTAATGCATAGTTCCTTGATAGTCTTTGCATAAATAGGCACATATTTAATAACTTGTAAGAGATGAACCTTGACACAGAGATTTTGTAATTCCCATATTAAATAAAATTTGGGGTATAATGGTTGATTAATTATAATCAATATTTTCGGGAATGGGGGAGAAACAGTTGTAACCTTAGTTGTATTCTTATTTTTACTAGGTTTGGGAAGTGAATCTAATGTTGGTGGTAAATATGATTCAACCTGCCATAGGTTGCAGCTGTTGACTATTTTTCATATTGAATTTGGTTTTTCTCTTTATTATATTTTACATTTTCTGATTGCACAAAATTTATTGGACAATTTTCTCTAAAAGTAGTCTGCTTTGATCTTAATTAAATCTCGTTACATTCTAGAGGGGGGAGATAATACTAAGAAGTATTTGATATTTCTAACAGTTGAACGGGTATGTTATTTTGGGTTGGGGTTGGTTTGTGCAGGTAATTGAGGACATAGTGGTGGTGAAGTGTTTAGAGGTAATTCAAGTGGTGGTTGCAGTGGTTAGAACTCTGATGGAGGTTGTGATTGAGGTAACACCCCTAAATATTGATTAATCCGACCAAAAGGTCACTACTAATTTTGAGGCCATAGTGGCCCCTAAGCAACCTAATTTGTCCATTGCAGACTTTTCTAGGACTACCCAAATTATTGTTGTTTTTTCTATGAAGATCCAAGGTATGGTTGATTTGGCCAGGACAGCGCAGAATATTGATGACTCTACCGGGGCAGTCCAGGATATCGTTAACTCTCCCAGGTCAATCAAGGATATTGTTGCTAATTATATTGATTAGGAAAATACATAGAAGAATTTGGGGCCATACTTGGAGGACGCAATTTCCATTGTCATCGTTGAGCCACAAGGTATGTTGGTTCAGGTTCCTCCCCAAGGTATGTTATTTCAGGTTCCTCCCCAACCTCCTTGTAAACCACTTTTAATCCATACAGGGATGGAAAAAATTTAGTCGAATGTTCTTTTGCACAGATGGAAAAAACTTTAATAACCTCTAGTGGACATTCCTTGTGGCCATGTTTCCGATGACAATGAGGATAGAAAATCGCTAATGCTTGCTCTGCCTCTGTCTATTTTTGTTTCACCTGCAAAAAATCAAACTGTGTGGTCAAGGTAGTCAAAATATAATTTTTAAAAGCTTCAAACAAATTACCGATTTCTCCCCAAGTGACTCCTTCCCTAGTAACCATGCTAGTTCTTAGAGGATCTCGTACTCCATGTCTACTCCTTGCACTTCCTCGAGAGAACCTGACACATAGTTTAACTATATCATCATATTCTTCCTTAGAAATATCTCCTTGTCCCATCAAATTAAGTGTTTCTAACCATTCATCTTTCATTCCTCTAATAAGGGCAGTTTTCAACACTTCTTTAGGAAGAGTGGTGTATGGTAACCTTTGTAGATTATACAAAAACATTTCTATGTATTGTTCTAAAGTCTCATCCTCTTTGTAAGTCATCTTAAATATTTCTTCTTTTAAATCCCTAGACTAACAATAGTCTTGATATTTTTAAGAAAGGATTCCTTCATTTCATCCCAAGAATTAATGGTACCACTTCCCAATCCCATAAACCACAATAGTGTTGCTCCCTTCAATGTAGAGGGGAACATATTCAATTTTAGGGATCTGTGGTATATTCATATCCTCGGCATAGGACATAAAATTTGAATAGAAATGCATCTTGGTATTCTAATGCCAATCCATGCAATTTTGGAAGACCTTGAAGTGGTATGGATTTCATGGGTGCATTTTCCTATGGGTCAACAATAGGGAATTCTATTGTTGAGGTCAATGTGGCTAATGTGTTTACTTGTCTCACCATATGGCCAAATATTTACCAATATACCTCTAGGATTCCAAATTTAGGAGGCACTAATTGGAAGGGACAAGTGTGATATTGATATTTTGGACCTTGTATAGGCCTAACAACATTACCTTTGTCAGGAATAACAATTCCTTCCATTGTTATTGGTGTTACATGAGGCTCTTGTTCAAGAGTTGGAAATTTGGGTTTCTTGTTTCACCTCCTCCTTCTCTTAAATTATAAGAGTTCCTCTCATTATTATTATGAATATCAGGATGCCCAAGTGATGAGGATTGGAAACTCTCTTCTTCTTTTGCTACAGATCCCAAAATTCTATCGTGAATCTCAGCTTCTATTGTAGCAAAGGATCCTGCCTCAAGAGTGATAATAAATGTTGGGGATTTCATTTTTAGAGGAATTAAGAAGTTTTTACGATGTGTTATAAGGCTGAAAACAAGTGGCAGAAATGGTCATTGGAGAGTTGCAGGAGTAACAACCGAGAAAAAGGAAGGAACTCACGGAAGACTGGTAGTTGCAGAGGGACAAAAGGAAGGACCAAACATAGCTGAGCGGGAAAAGAACAAGGACAACCAAGGAATGGAAACAGTTGAGCAAGGGAGAAAGCGGAGAGCCCGAGAAGGAACTTCTAATCTAGGTTGGCGCGCAAATAGAAGGAAGAACAAGTGAAAAGGCAGAAAGGAGAACATTGAAGGGTTGTTGTTCTAGAGCTAGGAGAGTCGCTCTATACCTGTTATTTCATATGCTTATGTATTGTTTTGTCTAGAGTTTTTGTATGTTGGGAGAGAGGCCTTGAGCCTGATGTAATTCTATTACAACTCAAACTAATGATGAAGGATTCTATTGGGACAACCATGTGTTAGTTGTATGTTAATTTGGTTCTTAAAATTTTTTATGTGTGAGTATATTTAAGTAGTATCTATTCTACGAGCATGTATGCCCTGTTATGATCAGACTTCCATGTAGAATGATTTAGTATTCTTTGCCTCTTGGTTCTATGATATGATTCCTCCCAATACTAGATTCCAATCCCCATGTAACTAAGGTCGTGGCGTGCCTCGGGTGAAACTCCTTACCCATTCTGGGTAAGGTGAAAATGTCGGCATTGTGCTAGACTATAGTAGAGATTTGTTGGCCACTATGCCCAAACCTAGGGTCTCTAACCTATTGCTATTTTTGTGCCAACAAATGGTTCCATTATCGAGACCTTGAAATTTCAAAAAGGGGTTTGGAATATGGTATCAAGGATCTTTAAGAAAGAACTGCAAAACTAGGTGGCATGAGTAAGTGGACCAGTTTGTTTCTCATGAAGCTAAACTTTGCCGATGAAGTATAGGGAAGTTGAAGGAAGAGATATTGTACTTAGAGCTAGCTATCGATTAATATGAGATCTTCTGATGAAAATTTCCTGAAGAACTCTACAATTGGTTGCAGAGATTTCAAGTGAAAGGAAAGGCCAGTGGAAAAAATCAATCTCATCACGCTTGGACTCACACAGACCTTATTGAGATACATTTCCTTGATACAAATTTGATAAGAGAGACATATTTTTGGGTACATACTACACTATAGGGGTACATTAGTTTGCAACAAAGAGTCATCAATCTTTTTTGAAAGTTGAATTTGTGTTCAGATTTGGGTTGCGAGGGAAGTTACTGAAGGAGGTTACTCTGTGGATTAAGGTTCTAATGGTGGAAGAGGGCTTGTTAGTGTTCCAGAACCCAAGCATGGAAGCTTAAACACCTAGTACTGGGGGAAGGACCTAAAGAGATCGATGCTACTGAGTGAGGAACTATGAGAATGTCATGAGGATGGACACAAATGAATTTCGAAATCCCAGGGATTTAACAGCACAAAGGAGACCACAGATAATTGATAAATGGTAGGAAAGGGATATACAGGTGATAAAAAGGTGGTAGAAGAGTTTGTACCAAGCAGGAGCAGTGTTAAGAGATATGAAAGAGGAAGAAAGTCCATTGGGAAGGGTAGAGACGAACACAACAACTGTGGGTCCGAAAGGTGACAGGGACCCAACCTCGCCAATAGAAATGGAAATTTTGGATGAAATGGGCCACTTAGGCTCAGAGGAAGGCTTAGATGATGACATGAACTTTGCTATAAGGAGACTATTTGCTAAAGATGATGCATCCAAAGGAATCAATGACCTGCCTCCCCAAAGCTCAGGTAGTATCTCTCCAAACCTTCCCCTTGTACTCTATCATAATCCTGATAAATTACTTTCTAATTTAATCAAAACTAGTGGTAGTGGTACGAGTCTGTAAGGATCATTACAACCTGGGTTTTGGGGATTTGTACTCCTATCACAAGCTCAGTCAAAATAGCAGGATCATTCACTAGGTATCCCAAGTTATCTAGGAAAGGGAGTGACAATGTCGAACAACATTGGTATCTATGCGAAGCCATCTGGAGTGCCTGCCAAATGAAAAATGATGTGAAGTTAATTGAATTCCAAACAACTATCAGAGAAATGGCCTTGAGATGGTTCATAAAGTGGTCAGAGTTACCCCAGAATCCAACTATGGATGATGTTAAAAGAGAATTTGTGCAAGAATTTAAGCTTCCCCAAACTAATAAACAAGGGTTTTAGGAACTATTGGAAATAAAAAAAGTGGGAGGAGAGACCGCATGGGAGCTAATGTAGATATTTAAGGACACAATTGGTAAACTAAACTACTTGATAGATCTAAATCATCAACGGGACTAGTTTATCAAAGCACTATTGCCTCTCACCCATATGCCATTAACGCAACATAAAATTGATACGCTACAAGATGCTCTAGAGCAAGCAACTTGGATTGAAGCTATAGAAGGATACCCACATGAATATAGGGGGAGAGAAACACCTCATGATTTGTCTATTTTAGGTCTCCAACATCAAATTGCAAACCTGACAAAGAAGTTGAAGGATCTACAACCAACACACCTGACGTGATTGAATGTATGGTGTACAACTTGGTTAGTAGAAGGTCATTTTGCTACATAATGCCTAAGGTTGTGGGGCACAAATACTACTCCTACACTAGTAGGACCACCTAGATCTACACTTGTTGTAAGCATTGCACAAATAGGGATACAGGATTATACACAGGGTGCAACCAATTTCAGGCATTTGTGAATAAACAAAGTTCAGTGAAACTGGAGTACTATAAGGTATGCAGGGGATATTGTGACTTTTGTGCTTTAACAACTCACCATACTAATTAGGGATGTTCTAGCTAATCATTTAGACCGATCAGCTTTATGAATCAATGAGACTCCTCGAGGGTGAGGAGGAGGAGGAGGAACAAGGGGAGGTAGAACAGGAGGCAAATGCCTAGTTCGCTATTACAATTGTGATAAATAAGGGAATGTTGCACGATATTGACCACTACCAAGAAGAACATGTTGCTTTTAGTGGAGGTACAACCTACATGCAACAAAGGACTGTCCAGAGTTGATTGCAATATGGGAAGACAAAAGCTTCTAGAGGGGAGAAAATTTGATTAATGTGAAGCCAAGGTTTGCAAAGGAGAGCCCCCTCTCAAATATCAATATAGTCACACATGGATGCAAAAAGAATGGAGCTAACATAGGAGCCATGGAATAACCCAAGACCATAAGACTAGCGTCCTGAAATCGCTCATATAACCCTAAACAACAAAAGCAATATTACAAGGAAGCCACAAAAGTTTTCAAAAATCTGACAGGAGGTGGAGGGCCATAGAAGGAGCATCCAAGATCCCTCAAAGCTAAGAGCCCAGAACTATCGCAGTTCAATGCCCAACCCATTGAAGAATGGTTCAAATTATTTCTGAAAATCATGGACAACGACCAGATGTTGTGACAGTTGCGGAAAATTATGAAAGTCGTTATCGCAGACAAGGTGGTTGAGGGAGGAGTCATCTCTGCCAACCTACCTGAAAGACACTCTAGGAGGGTGCAAAGGAACAAGAAGAGAATGGGAAGAGAGTTCTGGATTGACACTCATATTGCAGGGTTCTAGATTAAGGACACCATGTTGGCTCTAGGCTCAGATGTCAACATTTTTCCAAGAAATACATGGGAAGCCCTGGGAAAACCTAATTTTGTGACAACCCCAATTTAAAATATACAAATAATTACATCAATTTATATGATTAATAATCTACACCAAATTATTCAACTATTTAACATAGAAGTTTCAATAAAAACGCTAGCAGAGATGACTTACCTGTATCGATGATATTCATTACTTGTGCTTTTGGTGTTGAATGCTCTTTGAATTATGCTAATCGCAACAAATATTTTTGGGGATGACTCTCCACCCAACCGTAGGCTTAGCTGCACATAAGTTTTCTACAGCTGGCCACCCCCAAGCCCTCAGTCAATGTACTACTACCATGGAATCATTTGTCTCACAACACTTTTCTCCAAAGAGAATGGATGAATCTCATCCTCCTCATAATCCATTAAATAGACCAAAAAATGGAAAAGTGTTCGCATGCACACATTCCATGTGTCAACATGCAACTTTTATTTCTTTATTTTAGGTTTTACTTAATTTAATATTTCTCTTATTTTAACTCTTTCTTATTTTATTCCTTTTTACTTTTTGTTAACTTTACTTATTTTTACTATTTTTATAGTTTACTTTTATATATATTTATTTAGAACTCCAATTTATTATTTACTATTTTATTTATGTATTATTATTATATTCTCTTCATTATTTATTATTTATTTACTATTATTATATTTTATTTATTATTTATTACTTATTACTTATTTACTATTATTATTTTTTCTTTATATTTTACTATTTATTTACCATTATTATCTTTTCTTTATTGTTTATTATTTATTTATTTATATTTTAATATTATTTTATTTATTATTATTAGGGGACGTTACAAAGTTGATGCTTTCACCAATCCAGTTGTGCATGGCAAATCAGTATTATATCCTCTCGATTGTACGACTAGAAGACGTGGAAGTGGATATAGAAGGGATTAAGACCCATGCAGACTTTGAAGTGATATACATCATGGGGGACAAGGACCCCTACCCAGCGTTGCTCAGGATAGACTAGGATTTTGGGAACTACACCATAATTGATTTAAAGAAGGAGCCGATGAATTTTGAAGTATAAGGGGTTAGAGTAATTCAACATCTAGACCCCTATCAAGGACCAAGATTCCCATAATCAACATTTGACAGGGAAGAACCAGGATGATTCGATCAACTGTATAGACTAACAACAAGAATAAGGGAGGATCACATCAACCCAATAGCTGAAGGATCCATCAGCTAGCGAAGCATTCATAGTTCAAAGGTTGGTTCGGAAGTTTCTTGGGATGATTTGCAGCAGGGTGGATATGAAATAAACACTATATGTTGTACCACAATATGTTTATTCAATTGGATTGGCACTGAGGTTCAAGACTTCCTTTCAATGGTATAGATTCAGTCAATTCTTTTATCAACAGAATTGACGCAACTATTCTTGACGAATAAAAGGTACCTCTAATAAATGTCACATTACAAGCAACACTAGCAAGGTGATGGGGAGTTCATTGTAATTACCTCCGAGAATGGGAGAAGATCAAAATAACAATGGAAGTTAGATTCAGACAAGCGGGGGAGTACCCTCAAAGTTTTGTGAAGTACAGGGGGGGATCTAACCCTTGTCAACATTTGAAAAAATTAAGGACAAATGGAACATGGAAATAATTCCAAAGGAGTTTTGGGTGCATGGTTTTATACACACCTTGGGAGCCTTTCCAAAAGCTTGGCATGTGCAAGAGGAAATAAGGAGACAGATTAGATATTTGGATAGCCTGGTTGATCAATTTGTCAGCATTTTTTCTTTCTCAGACAATGACAAAAGGTTGACTGAGGCATTGCAGGTTGTCAAGAAAATTTTATTCTTACAATGGGTCAGCTAATGGAGGGGTGCATAGATCAGAAGACTCTAGAACATATTTATGAGTTCAAATATCATGATTTTATTACATGTGGGAAGGTGGATAGAGAACCAAATGAGGATGATATGGAGGAATTATGACATCTGTCATTCAATGAATCTGAAGGAGAATGAGACATCAAGGATGGGCCTATGATCAATGCTCTACACTTTCTCCCATTAAATTTTCGGAAATATAACATTGGCACTAATTACAAATCAAAGTTAGCCTCAATTAGGGAATATTGGCATGAGCAGACTACAAAGGAGATCTTTGATCTCTTGAAAGAATATGAAGACTTGAAGGGAATTAAGGAGTAGCTAGGGGAGATGAAAATCATGTTAAAACCAAAGGTAAATCCAGTAAAGCATTGAGCATACAAATTGAACCCAAGGGTTAAGGAGAAAGTGAAAAAAGAGATAGATAAGATGTTATTAGCAGGGCTTATATTCCTAGTGGATGAAGCAAAGTGGGTAAGTCCAATTGTGATACAAAATAAGAAGGATGCTACAGAGATAAGGGTTTGTGTGGACTACCACAATCTGAAAAATGCTTGTGTTCATGATCCTTTTCCTACTTCATTCAGTGATGAAGTTTTAGACAATGTGGCAGGGAATGAATCCTATTCTTTTACAAATGGATTCTCTGGTTATCACCAAGATAGTATCGTAGAGGAGGAAAAGAATAAAACTACATTTACCACGAAATGGGGATCCTATGCATATCATGTTATGCCATTTGAACTCAAGAATGGACCCGTAGTGTTCTCAAGAATTGTGATTGCTACCTTTAGATATTATATCCACAAGTTCCTAGAATTTTATATGGATGAATGTATAGTCTACAGTTTTTTGAAGAAATACTCCAGTCTTCTTAGAATCATGTTTTATCGATGTAGAAAACTACAGAACTCATTAAATTTGAAGAAATGCATATTTGCAGTCCCCTTTGGCATGCTCCTGAGCCACATAGTGTGCAAGGAAGGATTGTGTCTAGACTCTGCTATGGTTCTAACAATCTTGAATATGGACCCACCCACAAGTGTAAAACAACTTAGATCCATCTTGGGCCATACAGGGTACTACAGGAGGTTTATCCACAACTATGCATCAATTACTGCACCTATGGAGAATTTGTTAAGGAAGGTTGAATGATTCATGTGGTAGGAAGAATGTGATGTTGCACTTAATATACTGAAAGAAAAACTAGCATGTGCGTCAATCCTAGTTTACCCAGACTGGAACAAGCAGTTCCATGTCCACGTTGATGCCCCACGCATTGCTTTGGGTGTTGTTCTAGCTTAGCCATGGGAAGAAAGCCTCAACTATCCCATTTATTTTTCTAGCAAAAAGTTGCTTACAATAGAGAAAAAATATACCAAAACCAAGCATGAGGCACTTTCGATAGTATATTCGCTTCAAAAGTTTCAACATTACTTTTTGGGAGGCTCATTCAAGCTCTTCACGGATCATTCCACTTTGAAGTATTTAGTAAACAAGCTTGTACTTGAAGGAAGAATTTGAAAATGGATTTCGTTATTCCAGGAATTAACATTCGAAGTAATTCTTAAGCTTGAATGATTAAATGTGGGATCTAATCACCTCACACGGCAGGAATCAGGAGAAAGTGGAGGATCCCTTGATCATCAGCTACCAAATGTAGATCTATTTCAAATTGAAGCAATACCAGATTACTTGGAGGATATCACAACCTTTTTAGCTATAGGTAAATGTATGTAGGAATACACAACAACACAATGGAGACATATGGTCGTTTGAGTTCCAATTACTAATTGATTGCAGGACAACTATACAAATGGGGCCTTGATTAGGTGTTGCGCAGATGTGTGCTCAATCACGAGAGACAGGATGTATTATGGGAGTGCCATGCAGGGGTTTCGGGCGGACATGTTGGAGAAAAAGCTACCACAAGGAAGGTGTTGCAGGCAGGAATATGGTGGTCGACAATTTTCAAAGATGCGGAGGAATATTCCAGAGGTTGCGATGTTTGCCAAAGGGTTGGGAGACCATCACACCGTGATGAACTTCCATTGCAGCTAGTACGTGCACAACATATTTTTGAGAAATGGGTAGTTGATTTTATAAGATGTATCAATCCATCGGCACGCCACTCCCACCCCAAATATATCATCACCACAACAAAGTACCTTACCAAATGGGTGGAGGAAACACCGGTTAAGAACTATACTACGTATACCACTGCTAGATTCATATTTGAGAACATCATATCTATATTTGGGTGCCCTAGGAGTCTCACTAGTGATTAGGGGACCCACTTCATAAATGAAACAATTGCCTCCTTACTTCAGAACTTCATGATACAACACCATAGGAGCAGCCCATATCACCCTCAGGCAAATGGTACAGTGGAAGCCTTCAATAAGATATTGGAAAAGGGTTTGACCAAGATATGCTCAACCAACCAGGATGATTGGGATGAGAGATTCTAGCGACTCTATGGGCATACCGCACAACTGTTAAGCGTTTACACAAGCATACACCTTTCTATATTGTATATGGATGGTAGGTCATGGTACCAGCTGAATTTTTTATTCCCAGCCTTTTCATAGCACAGGTCACTAATATGACAGAGGAAGAGTCAATTCAAAAGAGGTTGGAAAAAATTTCAAAATTATATGAGGCTAGGTTCATGGCAGATTTCCATCAAATGGTTGAAAAGCAAAGGAAAAAGGCATGGCATGACAGGCACATTAAGAGGAAATCATTCACGGTAGGAGGACATGTTTTTCTATATGATAGAAAATTCTTGAACTTTCCAAGGAAGCTATAGATGCATTGGTTGGGGCTTTTGTTGTTGCGGAAGTAAAGGAGTGAGGAGCCATTAAGCTAGCACAATTAGACAATGTATTGCTACCAGGATGGGTGAACGGTACACATCTAAAACCCTTCCACATATCAAACCATGTTACTCAAAATTGATTTCATCTTTGAAAGGAGACCATAGGTAGGAGTAGGCAAGATTCAGTTAGTTTGGTTAGTCACTAGTTGCATTAGTTTCTTTGGTTAGTTAGTTTTTTACATTTTACTTAAGTTCAAAATAAGTCTTCCTCTAGGTCTCTTCTAGTTGCAGATATTCTATCACACCACCACAACCGCTTGTGGTCGAGGAGAGTTACATGTGTTAGGTGTCATTTCCGTAATAATTATGCAATAATTCCCAATGTCAACCTGAATTTCCATTAAATATTTCCCGTTATATCCATAATAAATTCCTAAGAGTCTTCCATCACGATAACATAATTACCCATCAACTCCACCTTTCCTTTTCAATTTTCCATCATCCAAGTCAGGTCCAGTTCAATCGACAACATAATTAACACGATTGAGTATGCATAAGGAAAGTTGTCATAGTAATTAGTTAGGATGTCTCGTCAAAAACGTCGTGTAAAGATTTTCTACTTAATCTTCATGGCAATGTTGAATTCTTCAAAGTCTGAAGCCAAGGTGGTAGAGTTTCTAAGTCTATATTCTGTTCCCAATTTTTTTTATTCCAACCTTAGATCCAAGCCCATTGTATTGTGTGTCTATCAACATCGCCCCAAGATGACGAATACTATAATATTTGTTCCAAAGCTCGAATTTGATGAGATAATTGTGAAGACATAGATGATTTACAGGAAGTATGATAAAGCAGTGTTGGTTGACAACGACCTCTTAGAATCTTTCCAATTTTTGGCTCTGAAACATTAAGTCTACATTGAACCAGTAACGAAGGATGATGGTAGCATATCAATGAAATTCAAAACTGATATAGGAATCCAACAATCCACATTGCTTAATTTGATATGTTTACTAGTGTTGGGATGACTGGAGCCACAATGCAATGCACAAAGCTACTTGTTAGCAGAATGCATGGAGGATTGCTCTAGCTTGATAAAGAATATCCAGTTCATGCAATGGACATTCAGAGGCTCATAGGTTTATCAGGGTTGGAAATGATGTATCAACTGCATTCCAAATATCCTCCAAGTTAACGAAGAAGACATGAAATGATCATTATTACCACAGGTATGATACAAAAATAGGAAGTAAGGGAGCCCTTATAGAGCCAACAAACTCCCTGAATATCAAGTTTGCATGCTACATTATTGTGGGGAAGCTAATGCACCATTTTTCTAGGAATGAGTGCATGCTCGATACAATTTTGGTTGCAGAGCACTGTGTAGAAGGTGCACAACTGAATTGGTGTGCCTTCCTACTCCAAGAACTATTTGAATCCTACGAGGATATCTACAAGTAGGTAACTTATTTCATTTACAAGTACATTGTTGTTGCTCTGGATATGTGGAAATGGCTCCCACCAGAGGGCTGGGATTTGGCTCCTATCACGAAAGACCAACATCTTTCCCTCAAGTACACGCTCTAGTGAACCTTGGGGATGCAAGAAGCAAGGAAATAAATGATGCTTCCTTCAACAGATGGTACAATAAATGTTGGAAGTCATCAAGGCTACAAAAATGGTTCTGAAGTTACTGCTTGATGAGTACTCATTAGAAATTTGGTTTGGTATTAATCATGACAACACTTGGATAAGGTTGCACTGTGTCCACCCCCACACATTCCATATGAGAGCCCAAAATTTTATGATAATTGTCGAAGCATTCCATACAGAGGTCGACCCGTGGCTAGACATTGCAAGGGAGATTCGAGAAGGAAAGCACATCTATTTATTCGAAGGGATGCTACCCTAGCCACTACCTAGAGAAACACCTGCGGACTCAAGGAAG
The DNA here is from genome assembly GCA_031772625.1 of Pinus tabuliformis. NCBI lineage: Eukaryota > Viridiplantae > Streptophyta > Pinopsida > Pinales > Pinaceae > Pinus > Pinus tabuliformis. The sequence goes on from CM062813.1 coordinate 358,495,325, forward strand.
CGGTTGGTCGAGGAGTTGCAACCTGTCATCAAGAAGCTTCAAAAACAAATGATCTCTCTGAAGGAAACCATCACCAACATTGGAGTCTCAACAAGTTCATTTCCCACCTTTGTTGAGTTTCAAGGTTCAAGACAACAGGATCCATTAATTACTACTCCTCTAGTTGCTACACTTCAAGTGGTAGGGCCCCATTACCAGTCCAAGCCTACCATCCCAAAACCCCATCATTTAAAAGCTACAAAACCTCCCGTTGGGACCAAAAAGAAGAAAACTACCCCTGCTAGTCACATTGTAGATCTTACACTTGAAGAACCCCAATCTCATACTGCATCACCCATTATTGAAGAAATTCCACCCTCCACCTCAGTTGCATCACCTAGTTCGCACAACCCATCACCACACACAGGTTTGACATCCACCACCATTTCAGACACTATACCCTCTGGAACACTGCTAGGAATGGAGATGGACATGGAGGTTGACTCTATTGTCTAGTCCATCACGACAGTTTCCAACGCAAAAGTCGTCCCCACTTCCATGTTGTCTTTATTATTGGAGTCGGGTCCACTAATTGCAACTGGACCAATCATTACCCAACCACTCACCACCACTATCTATCTAGTATCATTACCACTTCATCCTTTTCCTTCAATTCCATCCCTCCCCATTTCCATTCACACTACTCCACCATTGGCTGAACCTTCACAACAAGGTACCTCACCCCATGAACATTTAGAAAAGTTTGTTGCCAGCGGACATGCCTTGCAAAGTTAGTTTCCAGAACCTTCTACCATGAACCAAGATGATCTCTAGGGCTAGCCTTGAACCCCAACTATTTAATTTTATTCAGCTAGCCACACACTAAGCAAAGGCACTACACAATGATTTAACTGTCGAGCATGAACAACAACAACATCAAATTTTCATACTCATAGCAGAACGTGATCAACTACGCCAAGAAAAGAAACAACTTTAAGGGTAGCTAGCGCAAATCACTAAAAAATTCCAAGTACTATCACCTTCAGTTTTTGATGTCATTCCCAATGCCCCAAAAGGGTTCTTAGCTTGCAAATTGGTTGAATGTTGCAACATTATCCAAGAAGTGTGTCACTATTTAATTTATTCCAATTGTGAGCTCAAGTAGACCCTCGCTTCCACAAGAAGTGTGTTGTCGAACCCTACCATGACATATGAAACTGAAATAGAACAGAAAATGGCTGACACAACTTCCCTAAAAGACAAAATGTTCAATGTTGTGGAATATGCCCACACTCTCTTGCAACAGGTTCACGACTAGTCGGGCTGACTTACAAAGAACCAACCAGTATACCCCATCTACAACAAGGTTAATCATCTACTTAATGATGCCAGGAACACCAAAGACAAGGACCAACAGAAGATGATATGGTCAGAGATAGATACTCTAGATGCCCACATTTAGCAGATTGAAGATGATTCAGCCAAAACAAAGCAGATACTTCGGGACCTCAAACTGTTGGTTCAAACACACCTAGAGACACTGCAGTAGCTAGTGATGACAGCGACACATAGTGGAATTCTCTATTTATGGCATGACCAACTCAACAAACATCCGACACTAAAATTGAGTTCCTTGTCCAGGTAGCTACAGTCACATGTATATGGTAGGAAGTACTTAATGAGTACAAAAAAAATTCCTCCAAGCGTCCATCTCTTTTGTCCTTGAATTGGGCCCTTGTTTTAAAGAAACCAACTAGAAGGAAGCACCATCCGAAGCATCAATAGAAGCACCAGCAATAGAAGCGTCAGCAACACCGTTAGCATCAAAGGAAGCTTGACTCAGGGATGAGTCAATAGACTATTGTCGGGACCTTTTGGGGCCTTCATTTTAGGAGGAATTAAGATTTTTTTGTGAGGAGTTAGAAGGTTAACAACAAGTGGAGGAAATATTTATTGGAGATTTGTGGAAGTAACAACTAGGAAAAAGGAAGGAACTCATAGAAGACTAGAATTTTTAGAGGGACGACCAGAAGGAGCAGACACAACTAAGCGGGAAAAGAACAAGGATGGTAGAGGAATGGAAACAACCGAGCAAGGGAGAAGGCAGAGATACCAAGGAGGAACTGGTAGTCTAGGTTCCTACGCAGACAGAAGGAAGAACAAGTGAAAGGGCAGAAAGGAGAACACTAAAGGGTTGTTGTTGCATAGTTACAAGAGTCGTTATGTACCTGTTATTTCATATGCTTATGTATTGTTATGTCTAGAGTTTTTGTATGTTGGGAAAGAGGCCATGATCCTGATGTAATTCTATTATCACTCAAACTAATAATGAATACTACTACTGGGACAATCATGTGTTAGTTTTATGTTAATCTGGTTCTTAAAAAAATTTATGTATGTGTATATTTAAGTAGTATCCCTTTTACGAGCATGTATGCCCTGTTGTGATCATACTTATGTGTAGAATTATTCATTGTTCTTTGCCTCTTGGTTCTCTGATATGATTCCTCCCAATACTAGATTCCAATCCCCATCTAACTAAGGTCGTGGCACACCTCGGGTAAGACTCCTTACCCATTATGGATAAGGTGGAAATATCGATATTGTGCTAGACTACAGCAGATATTTTTTGGCTCCTGTGCCCGAACCTAACGTCTCTACCCTATTGCTATTTCTACGCTAAAAATAGAAGTAAATCCTTTTATGGATACTGGTTGGGTCCTATTGAAGCTTGACATTCTGATTTCTGTATGATGTCATCTATAAAGGTCGATCTCCCAAGGCTAACTTGGCCCTATGTTTTATTACTCACTGTAGTAGTTTTTAGGTTTATTTCTTTTTTATTATTACCTCTATTTCCCTTTCTAGTCATGTATATTATATGACTTGAAACTATCAGCTCTGGGAAGAGTCCACCACAAGTTTATCCATGGTGCATGTGCAAGTTACCTTTCATGTTTAATATCCAGCCCTCACGGAACCAGGTATGCATCTATAACCAATGATTAGTATGTTAGCACTGTTTTTTACAACCTCCTCGATAAGGACACCAAAATGTTGGGACTATTAATTTATCAACCCAAGGATTCGTCCTTTTATTTCAAGGAAGTCAGCAAAATCTATGCAAGGTACCACCAGAAACCAATTTTGATGCTATATGAGTTAATCTAAAATCATAATATTTCCCGAAAAACCGAAACTAATCCTACCTAGTAGTAAAGCACAACAATCGATCTGAAAACAAACTCTATATCTAGATGAAATCAAACCTTTCTTGCGAAACTTGAATTCAAATGTGCAACTGGTTATTCATGCTACTCTAAATTAAGCCAAAATCAAGGAACAACATATAAAATCTTAGCTCAAGGCTTTCAATTTTCTAACTATTCTAGAATTTAACTTATATCTATTAAATAACAATAGTGTATTAAGACAAAACAATTGAAAACCAAAGGAACAACAACAAAAAACCAAAGGAACAACAATAAAAAACCAAAAGAACATCAACCACCTATTCAGGAAACAAAAATTAAGAACAATATGTTAAATCCTACTGTTGTCAAAAATATACATAAAATTTCAAATAATCATTCACTTCTTAGATAGAATAACATTAACCATTCGAAGAAGGAAATAATGCAAAATTAAATAATTTACTATACACATGTAAGACAACACTTCATCTAGGAAGCGGGCCCAAACCACCAGGAGTCAGACTACCTTTAAAAGGAACTCAGATCAAGATATAATTGATAAAATCTTAAATTAATTGATGAGTCTTTTCATTACGGTCTTCAAAGAGTAAGTACAATAAGGACTTGGTTCACTATTCTATCTCAAAATCATAATTTTTCATCATCCCACTAGAGGCAGCTTCCTCTATTTTTATAATAAAAAAGGAAGTTACGATAGAAGATCTACTAGATAAGGAATGTCGTGAGAATCAAAATATTCTCATAATTTTCTCCCTAAGTTAAGACGATTTTTATAGCTTTGATGGGAAAACTAAAGATTATGTCGTTGTAACTAACTCGATATTTGGGAACAACTCCACTCGAATAAACCATGGACCATATTGGATGCATTCACCTTTTATTCATCTTCATAGTCCACGTTTGTAACAAAATCTTATCTAATAGATCATTAACTCAATTTATAAATAAAAAAACCTGGTTCATCTTATTAAAGCATAATTATATAAATAATAGATCCTATCAAGGTCTAGACCATATTGAGAAAAATAATGTGAATATGAATAAAAAAGGATAAAATATTGATACAAAACCAAGGAATTGATCAAGAGAAGTATAACAATTACAAGGCCAACACCTATGTTTACCATATCTAACAATAGTTAACCTCGTTCACTCATCATCATCCCCATCGAACTTAACAACCATATTCAATTATAGTCAACCATGGTTCCCCAAAGTCAAACATTGTCAATCTTAGTCATCTAAGGTCATCCTTAGTTAGTCATAATCAAGATTTTAAAATGTTTAATAATAAAAATATTAATATTAGTAAGGTTGACTAATAGTAATATTACTATTTGATAGTCAATGCTCCTCAACTTAAGTCAAACATAATCACCTATCATTATTATTGATTCATATTAAAAGTAAAAATTGTCAACCACATTAGAGAACATAGCCAAACATAATCAACCTTGGTAGTCATTGTTTAAATAGTTGACCATGATCAAATTTGTTCGATGCTATGTTTACCATATTTTTAGTATAATATTTTAGTATATGGTTTTAGTAAATGGTTTATAATAAGCCTATGAGCATATTTTGGGGTTTATAATATTGAGTTTATAACATTAGGCTTTAATATTAGGGTTTTTATATTGGGTTTATAATATTTTCATTTATAATATAGGATTTAATATTAGAGTTTACTATTGGATTTAAAATATTAGGGTTTATAATATTGAGTTATATTGGGTATTTAATATTGAGTTCTTAATATTGGGTTTATATTATTAGGTTTATAATATTAGGGTTTTTAATATTGGGTTTTAATTTTGGATTTATATTATTAGGAATTTTAATATTGGATTTATAATATTAAGGTTTATAATATTAGGGTTTATAGTATTGGGGTTTATAATATCAGGGTTCAGAATATTGGATTATATTGGGTTTTTATTATTGGGGTTTATAATATTAAGTTTTATAACATAGTCAAACAAAGTCAACCTTTAAGGTCATTGTTTAAATAGTTGACCATGATAAAACTTGGTAAATTCTATGTTTACCATATTTAACAATGGTTAACCTTATTCACTCATAATCATCCCCATCGAACATAACTCTACCATATTCAATTATAGTCAACCATGGTTCACCAAAGTCAAACATTGTCAATCTTAGTCATCTAAGGTCATCATTGGTCGGTCATAATCATGATTTAAAAATGTTTAATAATAACAATATTAATATTAATAAGATTGATTAATAATAATAATATTGTTTAATAGTCAACATTCCTCAACTTCAGTCAAACATAATCGCATATCATTATTATTGATTAATATTAATAGTCAAATATATTAAACCATGTTAGACAACATAGCTAAAAAATGTCAACCTTGATACTCATTGTTTAAATAGTTGACCATGATTAAACTTGATCAACCCTATGTTTACCATAATTTTAGTATGGGGTTTTAATATTGTGTATTAATATTAGGGTTTTAATAATCAAACATGTTATGATGTTGGAAAGATATATAAATCTATCCAACATCTCATTGTGACAATCATTGTCGCAATTTTATATTACATTGCTATTTATGTCGCATTGCAAAAGTACAAGATTAGTCAACCACATTTACTAATGTTGTTGAGTATATTCGACTATGTTTGGAAGTCAACACTCCTCATCTTTAGATAAACATAATCTCTTGTCATTTTTATTGATTTATACTAATAGTAAAACATAATCAACCACATTAGTGAACATAGTGAAACAAAGTCAAATTTCATAGTCATTATTTTAATAGTTGACCATGTTGATATTATAATATCGGGTTTAATATTGTGTCGTTGGAATGGTACATAAATCTATATATTCCACATTATGACAAACACTTTCACAATGTTACATTATATTGAAATTTATTCATCACCACATTGTGACATTACAAAATTACAGTTTAATATTGGCTTCAATATTTGGGTTTAATATTAAGGTTTCTAATATTGAGTTTAATATTAGGGTTTATAATGTTGTATTAAAAATATTAGGTTTTATAATTCTAGGGTTTATAATGTTGGGTTTAATATTAGGGTTCCGTTGTGGATTTAATATATGCTTGAATTTTTATTTTGATGATTTCATTGCTTTCATTTTGTTGCCATCTTTCTAATGGTTCAAGTTTCATCTCATTTTTACTTATGATTTGGAGTATATCCTTAGTTAAAGTTTGGTCAAATTTTGTTGCCTAACCTTAAAATATGCATGTAACTTTTATTTTATAATTTTAATTAATTTAAAATATGTAAATATAACCATTTTAGTTACTTTTAGTTTATTAAGTTAATTGTATCTTAGTTAATTACGTTAAAATAATTTTTCTTTTTGTTTGTCAAGTTATCTATGATCTTCCAGGCTTGACCTATGGCTTGAGGAGCCACGACCCAGGGGCATCTAAGCCGTCTAAGTCACCCGAGGATTGCACCCAACCTAGGCCACACTAGCCCTTAGCTGACTGGATTTTTGAGCATGTCGCCTCCACCTAGCATGTTATGTAACCAACTCACAAAATAGAAGAAGATAGATCAACGACTTCAAAATTAGCCTCTTCGAGGGGGAAACCTCCTTTACATTACACAAATGAACAAAACCTCATTTCTATATATAGGAGTCTAAGGGGTCACAATATAATCAGAGTCGACATAACAATAATAATGTAAGGGCACAAAAATAATAATAGTAGGCTTCTATGGGGCATAATAATAACAATATGGGGACTACATGGGCACAACAATAAAAATAAGGGGGCTACACTGAAAATAACAATGAGGGAATACACTAGTATTATAAGGACCTAACATGCCCCTCTCCTTCAAAAAAGTGTTGTCCTCAATGCTTGAATAGTTCTATATGCTTTTGTATAAAATTATCATCCTCCCATGTGGAATCTTCAGTGGGTAAGTCCTTCCAGTTGATGAGATACTCTGAAATTAATCAATTTCGTAGCTATCGAGTTCTTGTTTTCATGACTGCTTTAGGTTCCAATATTATTTTTACTTCCTATTCAATTTCTAGCAATTTTGTTTGAATTGGGAACTTGTCACCTATAACCTTCTTTAAGCATGAAACATGGAAAACTGGGTGCAATCAGGAAGATGCAAGAAGCTCCAATTTGTATTTCATAGTACGAATCTTTTGCAACACCTTGTAAGGAACATAATACTTTGTTGATAATTTATTATCCTTCTTAGCTTGCTTGAGGGACATTTGTTTGTATGGTTGTAGCCTTAAAAATACCATTCGCCTACATCAATACTTCTTTCGTTGCGATGTTGATATGTCTGTTGTTTCATTTTATTACGTGCCAAAGTGAGGTTATCGTTTAAGAGTTGGAGAACTTGTTGTTGATGCTAGATGTGATCTTCCACCGCTTGAAACTTAGAATTTTCTATTAAAGATGATGTGATGGGCAGTGGATGATATCCTAAACGAGGATCCAACTTGGTGAAGTAAATTATTCCATGTAATTCATCAATGACGGAAATGGGAAATTTATCCTTAATAGTGAGCTTTTTGAGCACCCTGTAATCTATAAACATGCACCATAATCCATCATTCTTGGAACCAATACTACTGTAGCATAGAAATAACTTTGACTAGGTTGAATTATATTATCGTCTAGCATTTCTGCAATCATACGTTCAATTTCACTCTTTTCGGCATAGTGATATTTGCAAGGCCTGATGTTTGGAGGAACACTTCCTGGAATCAAATGAATAGCATGATCATGATCACAAATAGGTGGGAGGAATTTGGAAGTATCAAATCCTTGGAATGATTATCCAAGATTTTTTGGATATCTAGAGAAATAGATGATTTTGATGATTACCATTGATTATCTTTCTTGGTTTCCCTGTGATACCGCTTAATTCAACTTCCATGCCTTCCCAAAAAAAAATCAAGAAAATTATTGAAAATTAAAAGTTATCATACCCAAATATTGTAACCATTGGACTCCTAATACAACATTAGCACCACCCATTGGAATGGAAATCATTGGACTATTCAATACATATTCTCCCATGGATAACTTGATATTATGGCACTTTCCAAAGCAATTAATGGTTCCTCCATTTGCAACCATCACTTGACACTCTGGTGCTGGATATAGGAAGCAATTCAATTCCTTGGCTATCTTACAATGAATAAAATTATGGGTACTACCTGAATCAATCAACACTATTACCTTTTTCTTCTTGATATGTCCTTCTATCTTGAGAGTTTGAGTGGTAATTCCTTCCAATGCATTACAAGATATGGTTGGATTCATTTCTTCTTTCTTTGGGGTTGGTTTTTGGTGTATATCCTCTTCTTTTAATTTTTCTTGTTCCTTTTTTTCCTCCTCTTCACAATCTATGTAAATTAATTTCTTCTCTTTACACTTATGAACTTTAGTGTATTTGTTATCACAACTATAACAAAGCCCTTTTTCTCTTTTTTCTTCCAACTTTTGTGGTGTCAACCTTGTAGGTTGTTGAAGGCTAAGAGCAACAACATTTCAATTTATATAGTTGTGAGTGGTATGCTTCCTTTTCACCATAATTTTTCTTTCAATTTTTCTTGCCAACCTGAATGCCTTCTCCAATGAATCAGGTTCCCAAATGGAACCTCATGTTCAATGTTATCATTTAAATTCCCTATGAAGACAGCTATCCTATGCTCCTTTGGAATATCATTTACCCTTATATTCAATTTTTGGAAGTCCTCAATGTGCTCCACCATTGAACCTTTTTGTTTGAGATTTATCAATTGGCTAAACAAGGTGTTATTCTTTGTATCCTCATAATGTGTTATCATTTCCTCCGTAAAAATTGACCAAGTGATAATTTGTTTACAAGAGCAAAGCCATCGATACCATATGAACTGATTGAGTTCAAAACATAAAGTTGTAATCTATACCTTTTGTGTTTTTTTCACATTATGGAGATCAAAATATTGCTTCATATGTAGTATCCATGTTATGGGATCCTTGCCATCAAACCTCCTCATATTGATCTTTGGAATATGGTGGGTTCTCAATCCAACCTTAGAGTCTATGAAATCATGATTAACATTTTTTCTTTTGTTCTGATCATGAGTTTCCTATACTACCTTTTCGCCATTAGGCATCATTTCTTATAGCAACTTTGTCAAGTATTTCTTCAAATCTTACATGTTGCCTTTTAGTTTTGCTTCTATACCATTGATCTTATATTCCATGCCATTCTTCAAACCATCCATCTTAGATTCTGTTACTGTTTGTGAGAGTGGGATTTTCTGGACTTGGTCTCACAAATTTGATATATCATGTTGCATTTATTCCTCTTCTTCATGTATCATAGTAGATCTCTTGTGTTGCTTACTAGGTGTTTCCATTTTCTTTCTTCAAGGCATCAATTAATGATAATTATGATTCACCATGGCCTTTTAATCACTTCAAACTAATTTTTGAAACAAAACTACTGCAATTTTTAAAAACTACAAACCTTTTTTCATTTTGTATGAGATCGATATTGAATATGTTGTATATCTGTAATTTCGGATCTCCCACGATGACCTAATTATAGATTAGTTCAGTAGAGTGAACTTGTACATAGAGCCACATGTCACTGTTTCGACCTTTGGCCCTGAAAATGATACCCAACAAACTAAAGTTCGTCCTCTTTATGTTGTTATTTATGAAAGCTAAATCTAAAGCTCGGAGAGAAAGTTATGGCAATTTTCCCAAGGTCACCTGTTTGAGATGGAATTCTAGAGCCCCCAAAAACCCTAACTTCCTCAGATCATATCTCCGAAATATAGCGATATAAGATCTGAAACTCACACACGAGGTTCACCAATATTTCATCTCTACGTGGTTTCAGTTTAAGCTTCTGAAGCTTCGTAGAAAAATATTTATAGCAAAAAATCCATGATGGCTTATTTGAAGCAACGAAACCCTTGAATCCAAAGCTCTGATACCAAATGTTTTGCAACTAGCTCACAAAATAGAAGAAGAGATAGATCAACGATTTCAAAATTACCTTCTTCGAGGGGGAAACCTCTTTACATTACACAAATGAACAATTCTTGGTTGATTCAAATGACAATACCTCCTTTCTATATATAGGAGTCTAAGGGTCACAATATAATCAGAGCTGACATAAAAATAATAATGTAAGGGAACAACAATAACAAGAGTGGGCTTCTATGGGGCACAATAATAACAATATGGGGACTACATGGGCACAACAATAACAATAAGGGTGTTACACTGACAATAGCAATGAGGGAATACACTAGTATTATAGGGACCTAACATAGCACAGGGCACAACCACCACCGTGAGGTTCGATCTTAGGTCGCCTTGCTAATGAAGCACATCCTCAACCAGTTGTGTTATTAGGACATGACAAGTTAATCTAATTTAATTAATTTAAAAAATATTAATTTATTTAAATTAATTTAGCTAATTAAACTAAAAATTTATTTAATTTTTAAATATTATTTTTATTTATTTATTTAGTTATTGATTTATTTTTTATGAAATAATATGTAAATAATAAAACCACTAGATTCTAAAACTTCATGTATAACTATAACATTTAAAATATATATAAATTAAATATTGTATATGTTGTAAATGTGTTAAAAAGTAAAATAAACTTTTATATATATATTAAAAAAAAAAATTTGAGAACCACTGAAATTGAGAAGCTTGCATCACCCTAGAGATTCATCCCCATGGATTTCATTTGGATACAAACGAAATCACCGAAGGATGAACTCATGGGATAACATAGCAGTGGGAGGAGCACGAAAGATATTCACATTATAACATTACAAGTAGGATGCCTTTTTTTAATGCGATTTTAAACCTGCAATGGAGTGGAAAAGGGCCCATACTCTACTCCCGGGCCTCCACCCACTCCCTCCTCCATCCTTCACCACACACACAACCACTTCAACCATGGCATTAAACCATGTAAACTTTACCCTTTTAATTTCATTTATTATTGTATTTATTTATCGGTTATGTTTTAGTTTCTTTTTATTTATTTTTATATTTTTTTAATATTTTAATAATTTTAATTTATTAAATTTTAAAAAGGTTTAAAAATAAATTTTTAAATTTTATTAAAATATAACTTTAATAAAAACATTGCCCACCACCATGTTTATCCAGCACACTGATCATTTTGGAAATCAAACTTTGGATGCTCATATCTTGAGTTCTACTTAATGAAATTGAGCAAATGAGGGATCGTTGGAAAGAAATTGAGCAAATGAGGGATCGTTGGAAAGATAATTATGAGGAGAAGAATATGGGAGAGATTTCTTTAATATATTTGGTCATTTACTATTCCAAAATATTATCAAAAAATACTACTTTAAGTTTGCAAAAAAAAATGATTTGTCTGAGTTTGTTTGGGATACTTTTCACTGGCCCAAAATTTTTTGTTATTGGAAATTCATTTTAGACTATCAATTATGCCAAGAAATATCCACAAGGAATGATTGAAAGAAAAAGAAAGTACAAATTTGGTTTTATTAATTTCTTAAATTAGATTTGAATGCATGAGTTTATTTTTCATATATCTAGAAATCTGATTTTTCTATTGGTTTTTGATTGGTTTTACTTTTTTTTTTTTTTGTTATTTTTGCTGAGAATTTGTTTCAAGATATTAATCCCAAGGATTTGGAGCAATGGGGGATTGGAGTAGAAGATCAACAAAAATATTTTTACAACTCTCAAATCTAAATCTAAATTGTCTTGGAATAGAATTCAGTTTTGGAATTTATTTTGTAAATTATAAATACCAATTTGGAGAGTGGAGAAAGGGTTACTCTTTTTGACAAATAGGAGACCATTAGCACTTTTATGAGGAGGATTTTCTCCGCAAGTTGAGAGTAATAATCATATATGAGTTATTGAGGATTTTCCTTTTAAGTTTTAATTTTTATTGTAGAGGGAGATTTTGCACTATTGTGGCTCTTTTCTCGGGTGGAAAAGTTGAAAGTATTGGGAAGATTGTTGAAGAGATCCATTGTAAAATAGAGAAAGAAATATAGGTTTAAGATTGTATTTTCATATACTTTTATTTGTTATTAAAATCTTATTCATTTAATGACAGATCTGTATCAATAGTTCCATGTTTTGTACTTTCATTTAATATGTGAATTCATGTCTACTAGATTAGCTATCTAATCTAATATTTTTATATATTTACTATTTATTCTCAATTTTCTCTTGTATTTGAACAAATTTCCAACTATTTTCTCAGAAATTTTCCATCATAAATGAATTAATTGTGATTGAAATTATGTAAACTTTTTCCAAGTTTTAATGGCTCATATTTCATTGTTTTAAATCTTTAAACATGATATGTCTTTCACTTATAACATTAGTTGTTATAACTATTTTAGAAACTAGATATTCATCATAAAAATCATGTTAAAACCCCATCATATTTAATTCCTTGCACTTGGTATTTAGGAGCTATCTCCTAGATATTGAGTTAGAGTAGTTTGTTTTATCTTTCTGCATTAGTAAATGGGTATGCATCTAGATTTAGATTTAGATTTAGTTCTCATCTTTTATAAGCCACCTTATCAAGGATACATATTTTTGGTGGCTTGGTTGAGCCCTTGTTTCATATTAAGGAATGCTTTCTTACAAGTGCACTATAGGAGGGTGAGTTTGATTGCCTCCTCTTGTTGATGGTAAATAGAGACATCACAAGTCTACAGAAAGAGCTAGGGTAATTGGACCCATTTGAACTAGTCTGAATCAACATTCCAAATGGATAAGGGCTTAATTATGGCCCTGAATAGGTGATCTCCCCATTATTGATTTTGGTTATTTTTAGCTATCAACAATTTTAGAATTAGAAGGAGGGCCAACGATAAGTTGTATTTTTGGAGTTTTTTTATTTCAATTTTTATTTATTTGCAATGGCTCCTGCTAAAGTTCCCATTTGGGGTTGTATCTCTAGACATGCATATTCCACCACTCCAATGAAATGTGTAAGACTCTTTTCAAAGGTAAATTTTGATGGTAAGATAAATACTTCCACATATGATCATGCTTTACAAATCATTCAAAATTTTACAAATTCTACTTTCTTAGGATATTGATTAAGGTATTCTATATAGGGTCTTTACTCTAACTTTCATAGGTAAAGCCAAAAGATGGTATGAATCTCTTCTAGTTGCCTCTATTCACAGTTGGGACAAATTTATCACAAAGTTCCTTCACAAATTTGACAGCTATGATTATGAATAGGTATGCATTGAACTTGAAAATTTATGAAAGTTTGAAAATGAATCTTCCATATATTTTACCATTAGATTCCAATTAATTTGTTTAATATTTAAATATGAAGATATACGTTCAGATATTGAATTGATAGAATGGTTTGAATATATTGTTCCCTTCCTCGTATTCCAAAAAATTTCCAAAACATGTAAGACATTAATTTTGTAAGTGTATTAGACACCGTTGAATAGCCACTTGTTATTGATAGCATGGTTGAGCATGTTCAAGAAGAAATTACAGAAATTGTCAATGAGTCATCTCAAGAATACATAAGTTCATCTAACGTAATTAATGTTGATCCTATAAATGCTTTATATCATGTTGTTATTAATAATTAATGTTGATCCTATAAATGTTTTATATCATGTTGTTATTAATAAATCAGCTGCTCGGAATCAAAATAAATTTGTTGTTCATAACGAAGAAGAAAATTAGTAAACAACAAAATTATCAAGAAATAAGTGGCAAGCACATTAGTGAGCAACAATGCAAATAAAAAATGTCAATATTGTGCAATTTTTCACAAATATTTTTGAGTTTTCTCATGATAAAATTAATGATCAGCCACAAATTTTAGGGAACCAAACGTTAAATTTCAGTAAAGTGTGGTCAGCCAAATACATGATGAAAAATCTAAAATTTGTTGGAAAATGTGCGAGAATCTTCAGGGAGAGAAATTTTTAGGTTCATATCTTCAAATAGTCATTTCTCTCTTTATCCTGATCTTTTTGCTGATAGTAATTCATTTTCTTATCATTTATAAATTCCTCTTTGCATAAATTTCATTTTAGACAACATAGATACCTCCATAAATTTAACAAATAAAGAATTTACAATTAGTTTCGATCTGGGAAAGATTCACTTAATGATCACCTTTTAAACAATGTTGAAAATTCATTTAATCATTCTTCTTGTTCTAATGTGTTTTATGAAAAGGAAGAGAATGTTAATGAAAATTTTCAAATTATTTATGATGATGATTCTGAGTTTGAGAATATCGAATTATCCCACCAATCATTAAATTCTCATGTTCTCGATACTCAAATTCAATCCATGTTTCAAGTTAAGGGATTTTCTTCTACTATTATCACTACAAAAGATTCTCATCTTAAATTCTTAAAATTTCATAGTGCCTACAATTTTCAAGAAGAGAAACATGTTCCAATTATTGATCGTGAAAATCTTCAAGTTCCCATTCTTGGTCATAGTCTTGAGCCTCTTTCTCTTTCACAAATAGATGTCAGTAATTTGTTGGGTGTGGAGCCTGATTATATTCCTGATTTAGAGGTCTTGTTTCAACCAGGTGTATACCCCAGGAGGAGTGTGCATCCCTCTACGCGAGGGGACCACCCCCCTTGCTGGGCGGTTTGGGGACTAGTGGGCCGCTGGTGGACGTTCGAGGGAAGTGCCCCTGAATATAAAAATAGATGTAAAATTTTCTTGTAAAATATTTTAATTTCGTAGCCAATCTGGGTCATTCATTAGGTGAATGATTTGATGGTAGAAGTTATGTTAATTTAGGGATTTTTTCCCTAGAAGGTAACCCTCAGTTTATATGAGGGAATTGTATTGCAACTATGTATTATTATTCTGAGTGATAGAAAGAGAGAGGAGGCTATGTGAAAGTGAAGAGGAAATTACAGTGGATATATTGTAGGTTGTATCTCTTCATTTTGTGGATAATATAAAAGGAATAACTGACTATTTCTCTGTGGACGTAGCCCAAATTGGGTGAGCCACGTATGTCTATGTCTCTCTTGGTTTATGCTTTTCTGTATTTTTGTTTCTGAAATATTGTATGTGTTTCATTGCTCTGTTAATTAATTTCTAACATAATTGTTCTAATTGCATTATCTTGGCTGCCTCTTGTGGGAATGAAATTATTTCAAGTCTCAACTATCTTGTAACACTAGTTGTAAAACTACTATAAATAATGATCTAATTTTATCATTTTTTCTTAATTTGTTATGATTATTTTCATATTTGTATACTTCTTTTATTCTGCACTTTTTTGATATCCTATGCTTGCATATTGAGTAGTCAAACGTTGAACACTCGCAAAGTGCATTAGTGGAAGAACATGGAAATGAATTTCAAGACCTAGATCATGACCATCAAGACTGCATCTTTTGCACCTACATCTTATTTTCTTATCTTTGTGATCTTCATGTTGGAATTTATTTGATGAAAGGAACACTAATGTAATCAACATATAATTTCACAAGTAAATGTCAAGATAAGAGAAATCAAATTGAAGAATCTAACTCACATAATTCCCTAGATTTCTCAACATGATATCAAAGCTAGGGATTTGAATAAAGAGTAGAGGGAAGAAAGAATATATTTTTGGCATCATTTTATCTCATGGAAAAGGACTACTCTAAACCGAATTTGTGAGGCTAAAGAAAGAATATATTTTTGGCATCATTTTATCTCATGGAAAAGGACTACTCTAAACCGAATTTGTGAGGCTAAAGACTTAATTATCCTAGGCACATACGCTAGCACAAATAGAAGAGATTTTCTATTCTAGAGGACCAACAAAATAATTTGGTAACCTAAGGCAGAAAAATGAAGGTCCTAGTCTAATCTCCATTAGAATAATCTGAATATGTGGAAAAGCATCTCTCTCTAGACTGAAATGTCTAGGATATAGATCAAAGTTATAAGCAAACTTGACATGCTCTAAAATCAGCCTAAAAGATCTGGATTATGTGTTGTTTTAGAAATTCAAGTTTTGTGTCATTTCAATTGGACCGCAACCCATTTTATGCATAAAAGAAGCTCAAGGTCAATACTTCTAAATTGATCTATCACTCTCCTTCACGTCATAATCTTGGAGCAAGTATTTCATTGATATTATGGTAGTATGTCACATCAAATTTGGTGGTAAACACCCTTTTTTCTAGGCATATATATACACAGTACTATTTTGAAGACTATAAGAAGTGACATCAATCACTATAAGACCACCTTTTAAGAATAAGTATAGTAAAAGTATTCAATCATAGGAAATGATATTTGCCACATTATTTCTGAGCAGAAAGGAGACTGAGAGAGAAGGTTCAATAGGCCTATCATCTAGATATAATCACCTTAGAAGATAATATTTCTAGTATAATTTATATGCAGAGTTGCAATGTTAATATTGGTATATATGTATACATAGATCAAACCAATATAAGTCAGTGAGCTTAGAAAAGCTACAAGTCTCTCTCTTGAATTTCTCTACAAATAAGTTTTAATGAAAGAAGTCGATATCTTAAGACATGTACACCACGTAACCAAACATGAAGGATGTCTACAATTAGAATTATTGGCATGCCATTAATAACAATCATTGTACCCCTTGAAGACAATTTTTCTAATCATGACATGCAGTAGTAGGCCTAACAATAGTCTCCACGATCATAAAATAAAAAGATGTAGTCTTTAAGAAGGAACTATCTCCTATGTTTGGTGATGGGAAACCTCAAATTATGTAGAAGTAAAGATATGTTGACAAATAATACCTCTTATAGTGACCTTCATTAAGTCCAATTCTAATCAGTAGTGAATAATACATGCATATTTATATAAATAAGTAGAAATCACCATGGAACAAACAATTATAAGGATCAAAGTTTACAAGAAATCAATGTAGATCATGAAAAAATTATGAGGAATTATCTTTGGCATCCTTGGAACCAAGACCTCATCTATCTCAGGTAAGTACTGCCTTTTATCTTTTATGTTTTGGTCATCCAACAACTTATCTTCACTTTTCAAATGGAAACAAGCTCAATGAAACAAACAAAGGAAAAGGTATGTATTTATAAGATATGTATGATCAAGATTTGTGTCATATTAGGGTTTAGAAAATTTAAGATTGGTAGCTACTATCTAATAGTGTAAAACCATAGTTAACTCACAAAGAACCCTAGTCATAAGGTTTGTAAAAGATATTTTGATTTCCAAAGTTTGTAATCGGAAACTTTAATTGTCTAGGAAACCCTAGATTGACTTCACAGTTTTTGGTATCATATAGTTTGGTTTGTTGTACTTGTAACTAAGTATTGGAGGTGTAAATTATGATTCATGAGAGAAATAACTCCAAGGAAAAAACCCTACAAAGTTTGTAAAAGGAGAAATTTCGGGTATGTCTATTTACAAAAAATTAATGATTAAAATTATTTTAAAATTTGCCTTGTATTACTAACTATTTTATGTCTAGGATTTTGAATCATAACATATTCATGTTAGTAAGATCAATCACTAGATTGGATCTACCTCTGTCACATCTCTTGTCATTTGTTCATTTTTTAGAAACCCTAATTTTTAGGGTTCGCTATAAAACTCTAACTTCTGTATGCTTAGAATATATTGTCGATAATATTGAAACCCTAGGCTACTTAGGGTTTGTAAGTCTAACAATATTTAGGATTTGTGGTAATACTCAAGTAAAACCCTAATATTTTACGTTTGTCATAAAACCATAAACCTTTAGGGTTTGGTGAATTATTGAAACCCTAGTCAAAATTTCTAAGGTTTGATGTTTGTATCTATGCAGAAGATTATTATTAATGAAACCATAGATGTAAACTTGCTAGTTCTAGAGTTTGTAACAAAACCTAGTAATGTAGGTCATGAAATTATAAAGAGCATATTTTTGAAACCCAAGATGTACAATATGTAGTTTTGTGGGTGTTGATTCTAGTTTCTAGGACTTAATGAATTGTTTGCACTATTAAGTTGTTAATACCTAAGACTTTGGAATCTAAGGATTATGTCAAAAACATAGTAGAATATCTCGAGTTTGATATGAAATATTATTCAAGTTTAAGCTATGAAATTTTGACTACTTATGATTTATACTCTCTTCATGTTGATATATATGATAACCCTGTATTGATCTCATATTCTTATCGGTCTTCATAATTGTACTTGATTCATAAGAAATTATTTTTATTGACTTATTAAAGCATGGGTTTCATGCTTGGGTCAATCATTAATAGGTCAAACCTCCATTGTAGATTCTAAGATTTTTTTTAAGCCAAAGTCAAAGTAATGTTTGTAAGAGACCCTTCTTGGGCTCCTTAAGGTCAAAAAAGGAAAAATGTTTTTGTGTCTAAATATCTCCTCCACCAAATTAGTTCCTTCTCCCAAAAGGATTACCATTCATCCTTCAAAATTGGCCTCCAAATAGAAGATAATCAAATCATCCTTCATTACAAGCCTACAATTTGGCTTCAAGTCAAATTGTTCATGTCGGATCAAATGCACAGTGACCAATAAATATAAATAGCATACTATTTCACCATTTGAAGAAGAGAAGAGAAGCATTGGTTGAAGAAGTAAGAGAAACTATTACAGGAATAAGAAATGGAGAGGAAGTCAAGAATATTTGAATAATGTTATAGAGAGGAAGCCGAAAATTTGAATACATAAATAATTACAGGTAGGTCAAAGTTCCTTGTCGCAGATATGACTACATAAAGGGATGAGGCTATTGCATAAGGAAGGCTGATATTTTTGAAGGAGGAAGGTTGATATTTCTAGAGTAGGAGGGTCAAGACTATTGCAGAAGGAGGATCAAAATTTTGAAGTTGAAACAGAAGGAGGGTCAAAATTTTGAAGTTGAAACAGAAGAAGCCAAGAACCATGATTCTAGAGGAAATTACAGGAGGAACTAGTTTGGTGGTTAGAGTAAGTCTATTTCTTTAGAAAAGTGTCAAGTGTGTTTCAACCTAATTTAATATACTAAAGAAAGATTTGACTAGGTTTCCCCTTCATAGGGATTTTTCCCTAGTTGTGTGCCTACATCTTTTGTTCTTGTCTTTGTGTTCTTCATGTTGGAATTTATTTGATGAAAGGAACGCCAACATAATCAACATATAATTTCACAAGTAAATGTCAAGGTAAGAGAAATCAAACTGAAGAATATAACTCACATAATGCCCTAGATTTCTCACCAAAGGAGAGGTATTGAACCTCATTCACACAATTAATTTAGTCTCTTCAAGAATTCTGAGGCAAATTCAGAGTGTGAAAGAGGTGAAGGATAGCGAGGAAAGCATGAAATCTCTTTTTGTTTGGCTTGTGAATCAATTATTTGTTTGGGAATCTCACGCATATGGCATGAAAGTTATCTCTATTCATATTTCGAGCTAGATAAGAGCAGCAAACCAAGTTATAGAGAGAAGCATTGTTGTTTAGGTGGCTGGCCTATCACTTGGTGAGTTGTCTTGATCAAAGGTTTTAGAAGTCTTCCTTGCATTTCTATAAGAATAGAAGTTTTTTGTTTTTTCCCCTGTGGAGGGGTTTTCCCCTAACGTTGAGCCTATTTTTAGTGTTCTTGTTTGCATTATGATCTTCTTTATTGGCATTGTCTTGGTGATGAACACAAAATAATAATGATGATGATGAACTAACATTATATCACAAGAATTTTCAATATAACAAGAGAAAAATTTATAGCCCCAAGGGATAGCTCAAATGGTCGAGTTCCCGTTTCTAAGCACTTTCCGAGTTGGGAGGTCACGGGGTCAAATCTCCTCGACGCCCTCAAGGTTAGGCCTGATATGGCCGACCGGCAGATCCCTTCGGGTGGAACTGCCCCGCTTCTCTACGTGGACGTAGCGGCCACTCATTGAGTGCCCGTGAACCACATTGAAAAAAAAAAAAATAATAAAAAATAAAAAAAAAATAACAAGAGAAAACTTTATAATAGAAACCTAATTATGTTTTCCCTAGTTGTTCTCAACATCTATGGTCTTGGGAGATTTGCAATGTAGAAATAAAATATTTCTTGAAATAAAATGCAATGAAAAACTAAATCATGCACTTAGTAGCCAAGCACTTGGTGGGCTAAAGTTGAGAAGTACTTCAATGATTTTTTTTTACATATATGACTCTAACCCTAGTTAATCTTTCAAATCCAAATATGTGAATGAAAGTACTTTCAAAACAAAGGAAGGAAGAGAAGTTAGATGTGATAAATAATTAATAAAATAGAAGAAAAATAGTACTAGTGTCTTATGCCAAATTAATAGAGTAAGAGTTTATCCTACTGCCCTACATGAAAAATGATAGTTTATGGTATTTCACTCAAATACAAACACAATTGTCAAAGAAAGACAAATACTACATGATTTTTTTCATGGAAAAGTTTGTTATTTCTTATAAACCTTTATGTAACTCCCACTCGTCGAAGAAATAAATCACAAATATCAAACAAGTTTTGTTGTCTCACCTAAACCCTTACCATTTTGATTTATTTGCTTTAGATAGTTGTTGCAATTCAACATCTGAATTGAAACTAGTTGTCCTACACATATTCATGAGACCAATAAGGAAAACTTAAATTAAATTTGACCAAATATTAAAATTAATTGCATGAATAAATAATAATTAAAAGGATTTGTGTGCATGAATACCTAAATGAGCTCCTCTTTTTTTTTAGAATAAATTGTTGAATTAGTTTAATCTTAGAGAAAACCTCCCTCCACTCAATGAAGCAACAGTGAAGTCAACATTGAATTTGTTATTGCTCTGTTAGATTGAGTGTGTTTTGCTCCAATATTATCCAAATCCTAATGTATTCTATACTTAACATGGCCAACCATGTGAAGGTGAAAGCTCTCATGGCCCCTCCCCCCCACATCACTCTCAATTCCTCAATACTAATCTATATACTATATAGGAAATACTTGAAAGCAAGACATTAAGATACATAAAAAGAACAAATAGAAAAAGTTCATTCATTCATTCATAAATCCACCAAATATTTCATCTCTCTAAATTTTCTCATAAAAAATATGTTTATATAATATGAAACAAGCTCTACGTGTACATAAAGAAACATATAGAAATTATTCATTAACACATAACATTCATTCATTAATTCATTAATCATAGACACAAAATACTTCATCTCAAAAAAAATTGTCATAAAAAATATGTTTTCAATGAGAAGCGTGTCTTTTGTTGATCATCATATTTTCAAATGGATAGTTGAGTTAATTATCACATGAGTTGAAACCATTATGTAATCACAAAGAAATATCACAAATATATGATGCCTTTAAGGGTGTTATCATTCATTCATTCATCCGTGCATCCACAAAATATTTTATCTCAATAAATTTGATCACAAAAAAATATGTTTACACAATATGAAACAAAATCATCCTAATTTTTTTCAATGGAAAAATCACATTTTTTTTTTTAAGATAGTATAAAGTTACATGTGCACATGCCATGAGGCATTCAACCTCTCAGTCAAAAACGTGGTACTAAAAAAATGGGCTTTAAATAAACACATTAAGTCATTTTTTATCAGGTTTCTTTCTCTTTTTTAATATGTAATTAGGAAGGATATCTTGATCATGGCCCCCTTTAGTTGTTGTGGTCTCTAGTGTAATATGTCTTGTTGCTAACCTAGTCCTACGACCATGGTGTTGCAAGTGGGGTCAAACATAAAATGAAATAAGAAATAAATGTTAAATTCATATTTATAGTTATTATTATTACAAATGCTTTATTAATAAAAAGAGTAGTATAGTTTTCTTTACTAGTTTTGGTAGTGAAGTGAAGCGGAATAGTTTTGGATGTGGCCATATGTTCCTCCTCTTCTCTGGCCACTTCCTATACATGCTCTGGTGTTAAAAAAAAAAAAAGTTATAATTAATACACCATTTTCATTTAAATATTTTTAATGGTATTACATACCACAATTTTTTATAACACATGAAATTCCTCCAGTACTGAGTTGAACATCAATCTCAAGATCAAGAACTCCCTTGTCAATAGGCTCATGTGTTGTATCTTTATTGCTTGTCTACTTTTTACAATCAAGCACATTGTTGAATAATGTTACTAGGTGTTAGGGCCTAAATCTACCTCAGGCTGAGAAAGGCAAGATCTAGGGTAACATCAAACCACGCTTAACCTAGTAGCTAGCCCTACCAGGTCGGGAGAGGGCTCTCTCCTTGTCAATCTCAGAAAAGATGGCCAATGAAGCTTGAGATGACTGATGTAAGGACTGATTTTAGGCTAGGTATGTGTACAGAGGTGTTTGAATTTAAGATGGGTTTGTTGGCTCAATTGTGAAAGACAAATTTGGGTCCAGGGAATGGACACAGTTTTGCAGAGATCTCTATGGGGCGAGGTAGGCAAATGGTTTAGCACTTCAAATTGAGTGAGATGGAGAGATTTTAGACTAGTGAGGAGTTGGAGAGGGCATGAAAGTCTCAAGGATCCTCTTCAAATAGCTGAAAACATAGATAACTAAACAAACCATAGGTAGAGCACTGCAATTTTCAATGTATTCTACCTTTTATCCTTGTTTGATTTAGTTAAGATGAAGTAAAGAGAGATAATGGCATACATAAAACACATGTAAACTTGCAATTACAGAAGGAAACACACTACCAAATCAAGATGCCACAAGAATCCCATAAACTACTACAAACCCTGGTCAATTCCTTAGCCAAACTGTTGAAAATAGTGTACAACAATGCTCAAAGCATTCACAAGAGTCCAACCTTTACAAATGACTGAAAAACTACTAGATATAGGTATCAACAAGCTCATGCTAGGCTTTAGGGGTCGAGCTCATGAGTTTAGGAGTTGTTTCAACAAGATGTAAACTAAGAACTGAAAAGTAGGTAGTGGAACAACATGCCTCTAAAACCTAGGAAACGGATTCATTCAATTGCAAAATACTTTTTCATGATGAATCTACCTCTATGAGTGAAAATTTAGCATAATTACATCAAAATCCATCAAGTAACATTAAATTACATCATCAGTTTGACTTTTAGAAGGAGAAAAGTCAAATTGTGAAGAAACTAGGTGAAAAACAGAGATTTTTGGTCAAAATGAGCAAATTGCCTCCAATGTGCCGCACTGATTTCCCAATGCGTAGCGCCTTTTTGCCGCTGATTTTGGAGGCCTTCCTCTGAACCCAATTTGCTCCAAGTGGGCTTGTTGGAAAGGTATGCCTGTCTACTTTCCAAAACAAGTCCAATTTCTAAATTTGGCCTCCATTTGCCCCTCCAAAACTAATTTCTCCCAACACTGCTTCGTGTGTGTCCAAAAAGGGGCAGAAAGGTCATTTTTTAGGTGTTTTTGACCTTTTTCGAAGCTAAAAACCTGTCAAAATTTCTTGGCCAAGTGAGGGAATTCATATTTTTCCATGAAAATCCAAAAATGTGAGCCATTTTTCAAAATTCCTAGCCAAGTGAATGCGTAGAGCCGGTGGCGCGGCGTATTGGGTACAAAAACCTCTTTTGTAGCCCAAAAATTTCAAAATTGCAAAAATTTTCCCAAATTTCTTGAAATTTGCGTTGAGTATTCCTCATTAGGTGTTGTGCTGGGCTAAGGAAGCCTCAACCAAGGTCTCGAGTCTATTTGTCTCTTTTCTCTTCCTCATGGCTTTCTTCAATTTAGCCTTCAAATTCCTAATTCTTGTTTTGCACACCATGTTTCTTGCCAAGTAGTGGTATGCCATGTTTGTCAACATGTTTTTCTCATTGTTGGCCTTCTCCAGCATCCTCTCTAGGTGCATGTTTGTCCTATCAAGCCACGATTCATGATCAGCTTGAATTTCTTGCTCAAGTGTGGTCAATTTGATTTTCCTCCTCTTTGCAGCTTGCCGGTTTGCCCTTATGTTTTGGAGATCCATGATAGTTTTTTGATCTTCTAGCTACTTGTTCCTCTACTTCAAATAATTAATGATCCATTTGTCTCTATCCAGGTTGAGAGACAAATGTTGAATATCATCTTGCTTCTCCTGAATGATCTTTCTAAGCTTTGAGCTTTGTGAACCCAAATCAGTGTCCTTATCTTGAATGAGGATGAAATCTATCTCATGACCTCTTAAAGGTCCCTCATCATGCAAGGGCTACTTACCCTTGTCCTGTACCTGCTCTGCTGATGGAGGAAACGAGACCCCTTCCACCTCGGGTGGAGATAGTACTCGTTTTGCTGCTGCAAACAACCTTCTAGTGCCCTTTTGATATGTGATAAACAATGGCACACTAGTGGTTTGTGTCTCATGAATCTCTTGCTGATGTGAAGGCTCTCTCGCCTCATGAAAAACTGCTGGAGGTACTTGAGGACCCGTAAAGACCTCATGTGCAATGAAATCATCCCATGAAATGTTTAGTAAACTAAGTTGATGCAAGACCACAATTTTGATTAGTGCAAGATGATATATATTGTTATACTACTGCTAAGGAGGCTTCTTTTGTACTAAGGTGGTCATCTTCTCAATGTTCTGGCAAACGAAATAAGGGAGGTTCATCCTCCTCACCCGAGGCTTCTTTTATAATAAGGCGGTCATCTTCTCAATGTTCTGGCAAATGAAATAAGGGAGGTTCATCATCCTCACCCTAGTAAAGTGCATCAACAATCTGATATGATAGGCATATAGACGAGAAAATCTGCCCTCACAGCTGAAATATCTAATTATGAGTTTCATCAAGGGAGCATATGTGTCTTGAAGATACTTGAAAGGAAAAACTCTGTTGATATGTCTCTGAAACCTAGCCTTTATGTAAGGCTCATAATGCTCTTTGTCTAGTAGTTGCCTCTTATACCATTGCTCACCTACATTTGGAATGTTGGTTTCTTGAGCACTAGTCTCAGGTGTCAAGGTGAATGTCACACCTGCCAAAGTGACTTGGCCATTATGAAGATGGAGCACAAACAATCTGGCCAACTCAAGGTGATACTTGACTCTCTCCACCATCTCACAGAACTGATAGCAAGATTGGTGTTGAAAGCATGTGATAGCAAGAGGACAGGCCAACAACTCGGCAAGTGAAGTAGGCTCCTCCTTATTATGGTTCCCACCCTTGTGAGGCCTCCTTGGTGCATGCATTTCTCTAGAAGAATCACTGGCGGTCTCCTCATCTCTATCATAGGAAGATTTTGACTCCATGTTTGCCAATGTTTGAGTTTTCTTAGATGAGTATGAAGAGATTTTATGGTGTCTTTAGGTTTTTTGCTGCCAAGGATATGAATGTGTGAGGGACTGTGGAGGGAGTGTGTATGAGGGATTTTGAAATGTTATTAACAGGTTTTCTAGGAATAGAAGGGTTTAGGGGATGATTTTTAGAGTTTCGGAATAGTAATTAGGGTTTTGGGATAATGGAATTAGGGTTTTAGGGTTAGAAATTTAGGGATATGGGGTTGAGGGAATGGGTAGATGAAAATGTAAAGAAAGGGAGAAAATGATTGAGGGAATGAAGGAGTGAGGGAGTGAGAAATGGCTAGGAGTGGAATTAGCAGCAAGAAATCCAATTCATAAACCCTATGCAATTGTATTTGACAAAAAAATGCAAGGAGATAGGGTTTTAATTTTTCACCATTAAATCACCATAAACACCAAGAGAAATTCATTCATTGGACATGGAGGGATGTTGACTTACTTGAACAAGTGAAGATTTGACAAATTTGAAATTTTGGAAGAGATTGGGAATGTTTTCGGGCTTTGTACCCCTGTGCATCACGCCACCTCACAGGTGTGTCGTGCCTTCTAAGTGTGCCACACCCGTTATAAGTTTTCACTGCAGAGCGCATCCCAATGCATCACGCCTTCTGAATGTGAGGCGCCCACGACCTAGTGCGCCGCGCCCCGATTTTCTCTTGTCTTTGGCACAAACTCACTCTCTTGGCTCTTGGAAGACCAATACACTTGCTCTCTTTGTCTTGAGGATACAAATGAGCTTTTTAATCATGAAATTAGTTTATATACATATAGCTTTAATTTTTCATTTACAAAAACCCACTTTTCTAATGTTTGCTTTTGACTTGCTTTGAAAAACTTTGTTTTTGGGTAGTTTGCTTTATTTTTGCCTTTGATGGACTGAATGCTTTGACTTTTTGTTTTGCATTTGCAGGTGGTGAAGTTGCAGAGGCTTGGCAAGGTGACCAGGGCTGCCTCTGGAGTTATTACATATGGAACAAATGAAATTACATCAAATTGTACATGAAAATATAAAAAACTCTATTTTTCTTCAAAATAGGGTTTTGAGGAAAAATCAATCACTAAGCATGTGATTATGGAAATTATTGTTGCTGAAACTTTATTTGACCTCCTCATGCTCCTGCTGACTATTATTGAGCGTTTTGAAGACCTTATTGACGAAACCCTAGACCTAATGAGACCTAAAACCCTTACAATGACTTTTGTAAATTTAAAGACAAAAATTGACTGTAAATGATCCAGATGTATGAAAATGGGCCAGCAGATAAAGGACATGAGGGAAAATGTACAATACAGCACTACCATCAGATGATCCATGACCCTAATGGAATGCAACTGATCGAGTGAGACACCTAACATGCAATGCAACAGATCACCGACGGAGGGATGAAGATATCGACACTAACACTAGGTTTGGTCTTCATAAATGTATTTGAGTCATTATGTAATGTACCTGTCAAATAAAGAGAATTTTATTATTATTGTATCAATGACTTATTAAAGCATGGGTTCCATGCTTGGATCATCATTATATTAGTCAAAGTCCCCATTGTGGACTCCTAGGATTAATATTAAGTCACTAGAGTCATTTTACAATTAAAGAGAACCTTCTTGGAATTTGGAATCACGTAAAATGGTTTATTATTGAATAAAATATGATTTATGTAACCTCCACACCAAGTTGTCCTAAAGGACACCTATTCGACTTCACTTAGAGCCTATAAAAGGAAGGATATCAAATTCATTTTGAGCATCTCGCTCTCTCACACATAGTTCGATATATGGAAGATGGAAGCTAGAAGTTGGGGAAAAGTGTGAATTTGAAGGAAGAGTCTAAAGGGAGTGCGAGTTTGGTCAACGAGGAAGAGAAGGAAGAAATCCAATTTTTGGTGCTACTCTCTCTCTTTCATGCCCTAGTTTGGGAGATTAAAGCCTTCCAAGTGTTGTTATTGCCAGTTGTTGCCTGATGTTGTAACTTGTTGTGTCGATGTTGTTGGGGTGGAAGTGTTGCTGCCAAGGGGTCGAAGATACGGAAGGGATGACTTGGTGTGGAGGGAAGGTTTGATCTATGTGTAGGTTTAAGAGTCTCAAACAAAACTATTGAAGGAAGAGAATTTTTTACTTGGTTTTCCCCTCGAGGGGGTTTTTCCCTAGCATAATGCCTACATCTTGGGTCTTGTGTTTTTGTGATCTTCATACACACATAATATGGTAATTTCTTAATAAAAATAAGATAATAAAGAATTAAGAGAATCCAACATAACTCACAATTAATTATCAAGAAAAATAAATCAAACCCTAACCTACTTTCATTGATTTCTCAACACACATTACTTTATGGCCAAAAATAAAACCAATAGATTGTAAAAGTAAAGATTTATAAATTTTATTCATTGTTTTTATTTTCTTGAGTGTTAGGTTAGGTGGTGAATGATGTTGAAGACACCAAGCTTTTCCTTCATTCAACCATGACTTTATAGTCGTACTTGAAAGTAATATTTAGGTCTTCCTCCATGGGAGCCTCTTTGAATTGTGACCCCTGCAATTTTGCATTAGAACATGATTTTTCTTCTTTTGTGATATTAAATTAAATTTTTTAACAATTTATAATTTGGATGAAAATTATATTTTTATATACTTACAAATTTTTAGACCAGTTTCGAGTAACCACTTGAACAAAGATGATGTTGCCCATATTTGGTTATTCTAGCCTTCAGGGCTTTGGAAGTATCTGGGAGCCAATATTTAAAACATTGAAAAACTTAATTAGATGCCACGATGATGATAAAGCATCATAATTACATTATTAAAAGTGCCTCATACCTTCTTGGTCTGGGTGGTATCTTCCCTACTTCTCAAAGTTCCTTCTCATTTGCATCTACCACAAGTGCTCTCCACTCCATCTCTAGAATCAATGTAGGGTGCTCATGTAACCTATCCCTTTCCACTTGAGACCTATACTGGTCCCGCAGATATTTTAAATGTAGGCATTCCTTTGAGGTAACTATACTTTTGTCGAAGGTATTATCACCGAACAAGTGAACCATCCTAGTAATAGCTTCATCTTTTAACTTAGAAATTTGGGATTTCTAGTTTTTGTGAATGGTCATCCCAAATATTTCCAAGGTTATTTCATACAAATGCCTATAAAATGCATCATTTCCTACAAAATGATATACAAGGTTTGAAATAACGACAGACTATGCATTAATTTCATTTAAGTTGTACATAATATTTAAAACACTTCTTAAATACCTGGAATTTTCTCTATTTTCATGGGGGCATTGTCATCATCCACCAAAAACATGATGGTAGTGATCCCATGCTAGTAACACAAGAAGATCCAGGAAATATCACTTCAAATTGTCCAATCGAATCATGCTCTGCATCAACAGCATCATGTGTAGATCCTGACATATGTTGTTAAGGGGGTGCAAATCCTACTTTGGGTGGTTGATCAGGTTTACCGATCTCAATGACCGGTGACTCACTCACAGTTGGAGCATTGAAACTGCTACCAACATTAGCCCCCATAGTCATAGCATGAGGATCATTCTCCTCCAAAAATTCCTTTAAAATAAAGATTTTTTTTATAAAGGATGAGATAACTAAATCATAAACAAATAAATGGGATAATTGAATGAGTTTCTCACCGCATACCAACGAACTTGTTGCATCAAGGTTCTGATTTTGCCTTTTATCTCATCAGTCTAAGGCTCAATCAGAACTAAAGAATTAATTTTCTTGTTTTCTTTCATTCGAAGCTTCATTATTGCTTGGATTGGATCGACGGACATAAAAATTGCTTCTTTAGTAACCTCTTCCTCATGAGCATCTATGGAATGATCTAAGGTTGGTGCCTTCCCCTTATCACCCTATTTATCAAATAAGTGTAATTTTCAATTCATCCACATTTAATCATCATTATATTAATAAGAAAACCACTACTGACATATGGCTAAATTTATATAGAAACTTCATGACATATCATGGCCAATATAAAAGGTTCTAAATTTATAAAAACTTCATCATATTGGAAGGCTCTTGCAAGAGGCATTATGACAGGATGAGTATATAGTCCACATTGTATAGAAATAATACTTTGAAAAGGATGAAGGAATGCATTTGCTCAAGTTGGTCATATGCCTAGTGAATCTTTCATTTAGTTATATGATTCCTAGAATATGAATTTGACTTACTCTATAATGGATAAAATGCTACTTTCATATATATTTCATGGTTATATTATTTTATGTACAACTACATTGATGTTTACCTGTTGTGAGGTTGGTGCCCTTTGACCTTGGTCAACCTGACATAATATTTTAACCATGACATATTAAAATGTTTCCTCAACTTACAAGATTTCTAACAATATAATGTACTAAATGACAATCATAACATACAATAGACATTTCTTACAATTTGGGTAAAATTGAATACATACCACCCCCATAATAGTAATATTTGTATTTATTTTATTCAAATTGTCATCAATGAGCAACTCTTCCTCTACAGCTATTGATTTAATGGCACATACGAATACACAGTTTCCTTCACATCCCTCGAATATGCAATTCGATTGCTTATTTGTGGTGATGGGTCATGTACTATTTATAAACCCTACAATATTCCCTGTTGCTTTTTGCCTTCCATCAATATACATAGTTGTGCCTTTATTTTAATCATTTTCTTTTAGTTCTATATAATTTGTTGCCACTCGATATCTTCGCATACTTTTGGTATATTGGACTAGTCGTACCCAATCAATTCATTTAATCCTCCATAACATACCTTTATGCCATCCATGGAAAATAGCCCCAAACCATGTAATGACAATGGGGCAATGTGATATATCCTTTCATTGACAAAAAAAATTTGTTTATTTTAGGAAGATCCATGGGTTTCCATTGTTTCACTTGATTTTGGTACCTCAAGGGCACCTCGATGTCAGCTTTGCTTTCATTATAATAATTACATGACCCCCCTTTAGTAAAAAAATTTTCCATGCATCTATGGAATTTTATTCTGATATTTTCACCTCTATTTGATCATCTCCTGCTAGACGACATAGCTTATGTGTGGTCAATTTCTTCCATTCTACCTGAACTTATGTCACTTGACAAAGATAAATATGATAAATACCTGTGTGGTTGAATATCCTATAACACTCCATCAAATGAGATAAATTGTTAGCGAGTGCCATAAGGGATGTTGAGAAACGTCTTGGAAAAACCACAAGGACATTATATTAGTACAAGTGAGTTACAAGGAAATTATTTACATTTAATATATTCAAGTAACATTTAAAAACTTGAGATCTTGAGAACCTATTCATCTTAACCAATGAACTCACTCAATAACTTGAGAACTCAACATAATCTGATAGCATTTAATCTTCCATTACAAAACATTACCCACATACTTCGATATGTTGAAGAATGTAACTAGTTTTGGTCTTCATAATTTTTATTTGTCGCGTGTCATGATGTAATTCTGATATATTTATCAAAAGATGAAAGAAAATGATTTTTGTAAAACCTGATTTTCATGCTTAAGTCACTTTGTCATTAAGTCAAGCATCCATTGAATGCTCCCAAGACCAAGTCGACTAGCCAATGAAAAGTCAGCCTACAGAGAAGACTAATGGACCCTGTTGAAAAGGATATATGAATATGGATCTTCAACCTATTGTGAGACATGTCAATATTTTGAAAGTTTGTAATTTTTCTTCTAATTTTGACACGTGTGAATACCCTAGGGTTTATAAGTTTTCCTCAGGTCCAAAATTATAGTAGGTGTTGCAGGTTCCCTTAGTGATCATGAAAAGCTAGAAGATTTATCACCTTGAAGAGATCTTGTTTCTCTACCCTTAGAGATCTTGTTTCACTGCACTTTGAGGATTGGACAATCTCATAATGCAAAATATATCATGAACCAAAATTCTATTTCCGGCATCATGTATCAAATGAAACTTTGTACCAAACTAAGAGAGAAAATAAAAAATGGAAACATAATTGGTGTTGCTCCTATGGATTATTTGAATCAACGTGCTCTTGTCTATTGGGAAATGTAACTAGTTTCGATCTTCATAATTTTCATTTGTCTCATGGCATGATCTAATTATTATATATTGATCAAAAGAAGAAAGAAAATCATAAAAATAAAATTTTATAAAGCATGGGTTTCATGCTTGAGTCTTTGGTCAATATGTTAGGCATATATTACATGCCTATAGGATTGTATTGAGTCAAAATGTTTTTATCATTATGTAGAGACCCATTTGGGCACTTGTATCAAAGAATGAAAATCATTTTGTATTTTGGAAAAATGTTTATAGTGCTCCCAAGAATAGGTTAGCTAGCTAGCTAAATTTGGCCTCACATTGGGCTTAAAGATCCCTCAGAAGGCTATATAAAGTAGAGATTTGACCTCCTTTGCGGATAAGAAGAAATTTGAAGTACAAAAGAAGGAGAGACGAGTTTAGTTGAGGAGAAATCTGCCTTAGAAGACTTTGAAGGTATGTAGCATGTGAAGTTCCTATTAAAATCTATAACTAGTATTGGTCTTC
Source organism: Pinus tabuliformis (assembly GCA_031772625.1). Lineage (NCBI taxonomy): Eukaryota > Viridiplantae > Streptophyta > Pinopsida > Pinales > Pinaceae > Pinus > Pinus tabuliformis. Next base: position 358,527,389 of record CM062813.1, read on the forward strand.
ATAATTGTATTTAGCTGATGACATGATGTATCTCTTACGTACTTATCAAAAGAAAAAGAAAAATTATTTATTAAAACATGGGTTTCATGCTCAAATTTTTTTGTTCCTAGGTCTATGCACCCATTGAGTTCTGTAGGGTTTTTGTCTTGAGTCAAAGTTTATGTCATGATGTAATAGACCCAATTGGGCTCTTGTATCAAGAGAGAAAATATTATTTTGTTTTTTTTAGAAAATTATTACATTAATAATAATGATTAATGTGTTCTTTCTCTCTTCATCATTGCATAGTCCATCACACATCTTTGTTCACTACATTTTGACTCATGTGCTTACAACTTAATTCCATGACACATGACCCACATAAGAAGTGCTCGACATATATATTATAAAAAAATTCCATCTAATTTCTCAGGGCCAAAGAGGTGGCCTTGAGCAAGACTATTTCTTTTAAAATAAGAACAAGCATTGGTAAGGACCAGTGATTGGAAATTCTTTCTTATTAAATGGTTGGTTAATTCCCAAAGGATTCAGGGCCTTCATTGGTATGGAGGGCTTTAAAGGCATAATAATCACTTTACTCTAAGCTATTATTAATTATTGATCAATGATTTTGTTTAGACATTATGTGTGAAAGTGACCATTATTTATTATGATATTGTTGACTTGTAATTTATAATGGATATTGTTTATATATTGTTTAAGGAGAATTGGTTTCTAGAATGGGGAATAAATAAGGATGTATGTCATGCCTCTACTTTTATAATAATGATTAATGTTTCATGTTAATTATGTGAAAGTAATTTTAGTTTTTTTTTACATTATTTACCTATCATATAGAATGGATATTCTTTACATATTCATTATTAATATGGAATTGATCATTGAATGTGGAATATTCTACGAAATGCGACATTCTAACTCATGAATAAAACACGTAATGTTAAAAACGATAATTTATGCCTCTATTTTATAATAATGATTAATGTTTCATGTTAATTATGTGAAAGTAATTTTAGTTTATTTTTATATTATTTACCTATCATATAGAATGGATATTGTTTACATATTCATTATTAATATGGAATTGATCATAGAATGTGGAATATTCTATGAAATGTGACATTCTAACTCATGAATAAAACATGTAATGTTAAAAATGATAATTAATATATATTACTATTAATATCTATAATATATTAATATTATATTATATTATATGATTATAATATAAATTATATGTATAGATTTATTAAATATATTATTATAATTATAATAAATATAAATGTGTGTGTGTGTGTGGAGGCCCTAATTTCACATATTCTCTATATATATTAGTTGTGATTGTTTTGAAAGGTTGTAGGCTTATTTTGAGGTTAAGTTTTGAACAAAATCATCATTGAAAGTTTTGTGACAAAAAATGTCACATAGCATTCCTCAAGGAGACCAAGGATATGTGGGATCGACATCGAGGGCTTCTGAGGATGGAAAATTTTATTTCCCTTGTAGAAATTACAAGGGCTTGAGGCCAAGGAGAATTCTAGTAAAATCAACTAAAAAACATTGAAGAGACTATGGACACGTTGAAGGCAGACATGAATATCATCTATTTGTAAGTTATTTATTATATGTATTTCTATTGTAAATTTATTTTGTAAATGTTTATATGTATATTATATTTTAGATTTTATGTCTTTATATTGTAAATAGTATTCTTTCTATTGTAAATGTATTTTATAATATTCTTTTGGGAGATGTTTGAACTATGTTGTCATCTTGATGTGAACCAGAAATATTATTTGATTATTTTTGTTAGGGTCGATTAAGGGGTTAGGTCAAGTTAGGGGTTAATTACTTTATGATATTAAGGATAAGGGGTTATTTCTTAAGGGTTTAGGGGTTAGGGCTTAGGGGTTATGGGTTTAAGGTCTTAAGGGAATGGGGTTAAGGTGTTAGGGGGTTAATGTATGTTTAGGGGGTTAATTTGGACCTAGAGGATTTAATGGTTAATCATGGGTTTTTATGGGGAATTATTTTTTTAAATTATATTATGAAAAATATGACATTACAATGATGAACGCAAAATAAGATAAATATTTTTTTTATTATGGTCATGACTATATATCTCAGAAAGTATCTCACTTCCTACATGTCAAGAGAAGTAACTTCTTTCTTATATTTTTTCAACATATTCTTAAATATCTTGATAAATTGCACAAGCATCAGCATTGATTTGTTGTCTTTGTTTCTTGGTCTCACCTAAGTTGTCTTTCTCTTTGTCTTTGTTGTCTTTTTTTTCCTTATATATTATATTTATAAATTATTGTTATAAAAATGTTTCAATATTTTTTATATATACTAATATTACTTTATTGATTGTAATTTTATAGTATCAACCCCCTAGGGCATTGCTTGATGAGGAAGAGCTGGTTGTAGTACAAGTGCTCATTCAAGAACATGGAGTGATTAATATTCAAGATCAAGCTAATGATCCTATGGAAGAATATAATGATGTTGATAACACAGTTAAAGAAGACGAGACAAATAGATTGATCCTAGAGACATTTAATAATGTTGGAATGGATGATGATGACAACCAGTATGATGACCGTGCTTTTGATATACCTATACTTGAGAGGAAAACTAAACCTCTTTATGAAGGCTCAAAAACATATCTTCTCTCTATTGTATTATTGCTACTCAACTTAAAGGTGGTGAATGACTCATCAAACGCATGTGTGACACAACTCCTAAGATATGTAATATATTTTGTGACATTTAGTATTGTATGTATATATATATATATATATATATATATATATATATATACATGATAACGTAATTATTTTTTTCATTGTTTTTAATGTTAGTATGTTAATCTGCATCTTTTGATTAATTTGTAACATTTGGATGTAATATGTATAATTAATATTGTTAAGTACATTAACCAATACTACTTTTTTTATGTTTTAGATTATTAGGTGACTTTTTGTTACCACTGTCAAATGTTTTACCTCATACATACCAAGATTTACATGCCATTATGAAAGATATTGGAATGGAGTATGATTTTATTCACGCATGCCCTAATAATGATATTCTCTATTAAAAAGAACATGAGTTGAAAGATAGATGCCCAAAATTTGATGAGAGTCGATATCAAACCGACAAAGTAACAAAAAAGGTGCCTCGCAAGGTTCTTCATTATATTCACATAATTGCACGTCTGTGAAAATTTTTCAAGTACAAAAGAGTAATAGAAGTTATGGATTACCATCCAACGAATAGAAGTGAATATGGTGTTCTTTGAATGCGAGTAAATGGATCTTGATTTAGTAATATAGAGAAAAATTGGCCAGATTTTAAAAGAGAACCTCGTAATCTTAGGCTTTCAATAACCGCTGATGGTTTCAACCCATTTGGAGAACCCAAATCTACTTACTTGGTGTGGCCCATTTTTTATCAATAATAACATCCCTTCGTGGAAGTCAATAAAGAGGGAGCACATTAATGTTGACAATGATTATTCCAATTACTAATAACTTGTTTAGAATAATTCCTTTAACACAATAACATCTCATTTGTCTTGTTTGTTTCATAATTATGTCCTATATTTTTTTGTTACTTTACTCATATATGTTCAATTATGCCTTATAATTATGTCTTATAAAAAAATTATTTACTCATATATGTAGTAATTATGTATTGTATGTTCAATCAATTAGGTAAGTACCAGGTCAAAGATATGATTTTATATATCGATCCTCTTATCGATGAGTTAGTGGAGTTATGGAACGATGTCACTATGTATGATATCTCTAGGCCAGTTGTTGAACAAAGGGAATTTGAAATCCATGCAACGATTATATGGACAATTCATGAGGGCTAACACAATTATGTGGTATGTTATAACATTACCTTCCACTTTAATAGTGTTTAATTTTATGAAGTTCATTTCAAGTATGTTTTTTAAATAGTTTGACCTTCATTGTACATACTTAAAATAATTGATATAAAAATTATTCCATTTCTTGTTGGTCTTCAAACAAAGGGTAAATTTTCTTGTCCAATTTGTGGTCCTAAGATGAAATCTCACCGTTCATGAAGCTTAGGAAAGGAGGTGTTTGATGAGTATAGGCACTTCCTTTCTAAGAACCATAGGTACCAAAGTACCGAAAAACATCTTTTCAATGGGAAAGAAGAGATTGGATTAAGACCACAGAGAATTAAACCTCATTCTTGGAAGTTGCAATATAATAGAGTCTCTCAAGGTATGGACTGAATTGTCTATGTATCAATATACATGTTATGTTTGTATTATTTTATCTTTTTATGGAATTTTCTTCACTATAGTAATTGACATGTTATATTGTTTTTATAATATCTTTAACTATGATTCACATTATAGGTCGTCAAGGAATTAATAACAGGGCACTTCCACGAGGAATGTAAAATTATCCCAAACTATAAGCACCTAGAAATTTTTCATTTGTTTTATATAATGTACATTGGGAAGAATGTAACAAATACCTTATGGAAAATCTTAGATTGAAGGAGAGATAAAGAAAAAAAATCAACATTTGTAATGACATTAAGGAGGCTGACCATGCATTGAAAAGTGTGATTCATTCAAATATTGATGGACATGGCCAAAATATAAGCACCCTTCCAAGGTTATTGACAAAGAAACAAAGAAAGCATGTTAAAGAGGTTATTGAAAAAATTAAATTTCCAACTGGATTTTCTTCAAACATAAAGAATATCCTAACAAAGAAAGGTGAATTAGGTGAGGTCAAAATTCATGATTATCATACGTTCATTAAGGAAATTATTATGATCGATATATTGTATACATTGGTGAAACATCTTGTTAATTAGTGTTTTTTTCTACTAATTTGGGAAAAAATAATGATCGGTCATTATTTTTGTTACAATATGTTCTACCTTCATCTCTCCCAGAAAATGTTGACAACAATGTAAGACAATTTCTATATGATATTGGAAAATACCTTAGGTAAGTGGAGATTTATGTGAAAAGTGTAATTATTTCAATAAGTTATTGTGTTGCATATTTTTTATTGCATGTGTTTTCCTTATCACCATGTACTATATTATACCTTTTTTGTTGAAACCTGTGATTTTCTTGATTCATATGTCGATGGTTGTCATCTAAAGAAACCGATAAAGAATATATAAAGTATTAGATAAAAAAAAATTCCCTGTCTAATGTGTGAAATGCAAAAGTTTCTACCTCTAACATTTTTCAATGCACAAGAACACTACCTCATACACCCAGTTGAGGAGATTGAAAAGTGTGGACCTGTACACACAAGATCAATGTGGATGGGTGAGAGGCAATTGAAATCACTAAAGGTTTTGGTCAGACAAAGAGCATGTCCTAAGGGTTCTATGGTAGAGGGATATATGGTATATCAAACCATGATTTATATTCGTCAATATAGTGATGAAATAGAAAAAGGAATTAATGTATTAGATCACATATGGGATGACAACTCCTTGGATGATTTTGAAGGGGAGCACCTATTTGGGAAAGGTAGAATGAGAAAAGTTAGATGTAAGAAGATAGTGCATATTTGTAGCAAATTTGACTTCTTCTTTTTTATGTATATCATACTTATTTTATTTTTAGTCTTCTTTCATGATCCATTATTATGAAGGTATAACATGGTAACTAATTATATATATGTGAATTGTTTTATTTTAATACAACCAATTGAGAGTGGGATGCAATACATTTATACATTATGAACAATAAAGATTGGATGAAGGTATGGATTGAATGATGCAAACAAGCTAATAATGGTAGGTTATCATGGTATGGTGTGTCTACATTGGTTAAAGAATCTCGACGTAGTGGAGATGTTAGAAAATCAAAAAGGGAGAAATATTTTATTATATTGATAATTAATTTTGATACTTTTATGTTCTTATTAAATTCCTTATGTTATTCTTTTATATTTATTTCATTAAGTGATTACCAAAACAAAACATAAAGATCAGGGACACTAGATGTAGGCAAACAACTAGGGCTAAAACCCTATATAGGGGAAAACCCAGTCAAGAAATCTTCCTTCAGTAATTCAAAATGAGATATACCAAGACCCTAGACCAATAGACCTTCATCATCGACCAAGTCAGCCCTCGAACTATTCTTCCAACCTTCAAATATCAACTGCAACAATATTACATCAACATTGCTTCAATAATGCATCAAAGGCAGATTTTTCACCTGCTACATTAGAATTTTGGCCCAACTTCAAGACTACAATTTCGTCCCTCCTATAGCTTCAGTGTGTCTATGCGTGTGAGATAAGAGAGAGATAATTTTGACTTCCTTAGCAATATAATGACCTCCTCCTTCGTTATACCTTTCCTTCTTCATCCTTGGAATCCGTACCTTTTACTGCTTCCAGCTACTGCAATTTGAGCTTGTTGAGAGATCTCTCCCAAATGAGTCAAGTTGCTACTTATATATAGTCCTTCTAGGTGATAGAATTCTTCCTTTGAGGCCAAATTGTCCTTCCTTGAGGTCGACTTGGTGGAGGAGGCCTAATTAACCTAATTTACTTTAAAATATTTTTCTTTCTTAACAGATAATTCCCAAGAAGGGTTCTTTACATTGTGACATGGACAAGGAAACTTCACATAAACCATAGAAGTATTCAATGGAGACTTTGACCTAAAAAAAATTGAACCAAGAATGAAACCCATGCTTTAATATGATAATTTTTTTAATAATAAAATTTATTTTTCTTTCTTTTGACAAATACATTTTAAATATAAGTATGAAGACCAAAACTAGCTACGTTCCTCAACACTCTTAACTAGGGAGGTATTCATAATTACCTATATTTATAGAGGTACATGGAAAATTTCCAAAATGAACTACGAAGATTTCTAGTACACCCAGTGTTGCGGACTAGATTCCTCATGAGGATAATCTATTAGGGAGGGACTAAGATGGACTAAAGCTTTCAACCAGTCTAGGTATCATCAGGCTTACTAACTAACTAACCATCAACCCAGGGATCTAGATGTGTATCCAATATATGAGCTCCAAGACCAACACCACCCTCCCTCTTTGGGATCTAGACATCAACATACATATCCTGGTCAGATGTCCTCCCAATAATCCACCATTAAATGCTTCATCGCTTCCTAATAAACTAGATATATCCATTTATCCAAGCATGTTTCCATAGTGTTCATCCTTCTTATGGAGATATTTATTTGTACAAACGAAACCCCCAATAATTTATAAATTATCAAATATAAATAAACAATTAAACAAAAATCTTTGAGGTTCTTAATCATCCTGATGCCACTTATATCAAGTTAGTCATATGCAACTAGTCACAATATTTTCTTCTTTCATTTCTTCAACAACATCAAGACATCCTCAATTATAGTACTTTCATTTATTCTATGATTTCTTCTTCATGGTATCCATCATGACATCATAATATGCCCTCCCTCTCTACTGGGGAGATCAACTACTTCCTTTTTCTATAACATTGGAGAGTCTTTCATGGCTCCATTCCTTCTTACAGTATCAAAGTCATCTTGATCATCATCATCTTTATAGATTTCTTCATCATGCTCATATAGACATCTTCATTATTTTGAAGATTTTGTACCTACAAAACTTTAATATCAAGTACAACCAAATACATATATAGAAGTATGAAGTTTAATTGTATTATAATTGAAGCATCAAAAAAATCAAATACTTTAGACATCAAATACCTAAACCTAGTTAGTTTCATAATAAGAGACACATAACTTTTACTAGGGTTAATTGTCATAAACCCTTAACCACAATAATAAAACTTAAAGCAACTCAATCAAGATATCAGTCTCATTATATCTAGAGCCTCAATCTTACTTCCAGAGATACATGAAAAACTCTACTAAACCCTATATTTCATCTTTGAGACATAAATCCTTAGATATCAAAAAACATAAATTCTACCATACATGTTAAACTCTACTAGGGTTTGTTGCAAACCTTATATTTTATCAAAATTAAATCATATTGGAAACAACATAACTATATCCTAGAGTATCAATCTTCTACTAAAGTTTTGTTACAAATCCTAGAATTCACAAACTATGAGCATCAATAATTAGGTTAGCATACTCACATATACATATCCAGGATTTCATGCACTAGTATATCAGAACAATATCTACATACATCACATTGCCACATTACATTCATCACTTAAAACATATCATATACATTCATAAAACTTCACTGTATAAAAATAAAGTGCATTTGTAACAAACTGCTACACTACAACAAGTAATAAGCAAATAAACACATGGAGAAATATATTTTACCTTGGTTCATCCCAATGTGGGACTACATCCACAAGAACTGTTTCTTATAATAGAGAATTTGTACAACAAACAGTTCTTAGCCTACGCACTCAGCTGCAAACATTCTGCACACTTAGCTGTGAACTCAAGCCTTTGCACTCAGTTGCAGAGCCTCACCTTCCTTCCAAAGTACAGATCAACTAGATACAACAATAACACAGATTTAGATCATAAGATGTTGATTCTCTTCTCTATTATTCATCCCTATTTATACTATTACATCAAGGGATATATCATCACAATACCATGGTCCATATACTATGGACTCCCCTAATACAAGATACTATGGTCAAAAACCATTTATCATTTACAAAATAGTATTCTTTTACAAAAAGGGAGGGGCTTCAACCCGCTTTGAAGCCCATATACCATACAGTATTCTACTGTGCGGTCCATTTTGGTAACCACTACGTGGTCCATTTTGGCTCTCTGCTGCTCCACTACATCCTTTACCTCGCACTCCACTCCACAAAATGCAGAGTCTTCACCAAAAACTAGGCCAAGTTGGGTTGCGCCCAATAGACCCCCTAACACTCACATGTGACTAATCCCGAGTCATTCAGCTGCTTTGCTTCTTATTTTTGTTGTGGTGTTGTTATAGGCCTGGTTGAACTGTTGTAAAGATTTTGTCACCTATTTGTCCTCACTTCGTGCTTCCTCCAATAGTTCCCCTATCACATGTTCTGCAACCTTTTGTACCAACATTATTTCCCTTTGTCGAAGCTCCTAAAGCTTCTCATCCACTATTGTGATAACTGGAGGGCCTCATCCTACCAAGGTTGAGTCATTTCTATCAAAAATTGCTCCTCCTTCTTCAGTTCCTCAATGTTCTTCTGGAGGGCCTTACTCTTATTAATCTTCACAAGCCTTTGCAAAATGGGTAAGATCTTCGTAGATGCCTGAATTTCCTCTAACTATTGTTGCTTCTACTGCATTTCTTCATGTAGTTTTTTTACATTTGGATCTTTCTACAGTGAAGTCCAAATTTTCAAACTTTCATCTAACAATTTCCCATAGTCTGCCAATGTTGCGGAGATGCTAGCTATTACAGTCTTTAGGTCAATATCGCTCTGACCCCTTACTCAATGTGGAGTAATTGGCTATAGCTTCATTTAAAGCTCATGAATTTTCATTTAATAGTTAAATTCACTGCGTTGATTTTGTCCTTGTACCCCTTCACTGCAAGGTTGAGCTTTGCAACCTTGTCTTCTACTGGCCCTTCCTCTCAGACATCAAGGTCTGGAATCTCTTTACATGTGGCTTAGACCACCTACTTGATCTTCTGGTGTTCCTCTTCCATTTGATCCTTTTCTTGCATCACATGTTCGAGCTTCTTACAAAGCGCATCTCGCTCTTTTTCCACCTATATATTCATCTGTGATGTATGTTATTATGGTAGCTTTAGTTCCTCTATAATCTCTAAGTGCAGTTTGTGTAGTCATGGCAACGACACCGCTGCTATGTTCATGTTGACAAGCTTCCTTTCTTTAGCCTGTTGTTGTATTTTGGAAAATTCAAACGGTAAGGCTTCTGCAAGTATCTGTGCTAGCCTTGTTGTAAGCGTAGGCTCTATCAGCCTTTCTACTCCAACCCTTTCTTCTATCTGCATGGGGTGTTTAACAGTCTGCGCTAGTATCTTCAATTCTATGATCTGCTCTGTGACACTAGTCAAAAGTGTGTCGTGGTGATCTTCGAATTTATTCTAGGATTATGTTGTTGCTTCTTATATCTAGTCCCTAATTTGATCTAAGTCCCCTTCAATAAGGACCATGAGATCCTTCGTCTTATCGGCCTTCTTCTTCTTCTTTTTCTTTGAGGCAACTTCGCCTTCTGCCTTCCTCTTTTCCGCGAAAGTTTCTCTTCCTCCTCTGACTCATGTTAATCATGCTCGTTATCTTTTCCACTGGCTTCACCATGCTGGGAAGTGTCCACCTCTTCTTCTTATGTCGCACTAAATCTTGTTACCTCCATCGTAGCCATCCATTCTTTGGGCCATTTCTGTATCTACACCGCAAGATCATCTTCAGTCACCATATAAAGGAATTCCATTTCTTCTTTTTATCCCTGCATGCCTGTATGTATACTTTAACTTCGCCACCGAGCTATATTTCTCATATAAGCTCGGTGAGAGTTGATGAGCCTCATCATTGGGTAATTATATGGGCCTTACTTCACCTCCTAGCTTAGTCAAACCAACTATTCTCATAACTTATTGCATACTTTTGATTATATTTTATTTATGAGATGAGTTAGAGTTGGATATTTTGCTTTGTGGTCTAGTGTGCATTTAATGCAGGATTAAAGGATAAAAGCAAGGAATTTTGAAAATACCAAGGTCAAAACTTGAATGAGACAAGGAAGAGGGATTATAGCAGGTAAATCCTCCTCATTTACTACCCCTCCATTCTAATATTCCTCCATCATCTCGGAGTGCAAGCAGCCAAATCATGAGGAATAGAAGGCAATCGAGCAAGCGAAAGACAAAGCACCAGTCTATCTCGAGTTTGGGAGCCGAGCCTCTCTAATTTTAAGGAAGTCATTGGAGACTTCAGATGTATAATTAGAGAGGCCTAGGACCTCAGTAGGATTCGGATTTTTTATTGTAAAACTCTACTCTATTTTCGAGTTGCAAGACTTGTGACAGTTTTTTATGTAATCCATTGTTTCAATAATAAGAATGAGTTTTGTTTTGAGCCAGCACTGAGTTAACTCAGAGGACTGAAGCTCTTGGGTTAGGGCCCAACCCTAGTAGCCAAGGCTCCTCTTTATGGTAAATGTATGCTGGTATAGATTCATTCCTTAATTGTTCATTTGCTAGTATATGCATTTTCATTACAGCGGTATAGATTATATTTGTTGTGTGATAGTTTGCTTCCATTTATGCCTTCTTTCAAGTAGCAGGTTAGCAAGGAGAAAAAGGATCACCACAAGGTTGTCAGCAAGTGTCTCGGCCTCACTTCATCCCTCTGGGACAATGACTTTAGGAAGGGACCCTTCAATAGCCCAAAAACACAGATTTCTAGTTCTTGTATGAGCTTTGGAGTTTGTTTTCTTTGATTCAACATTTGGTTCATGTTGCAAGGCAGATTTCATTGTCATCTTTTTCCATCTCCATTTATGCAATAGGATCTGACTGATTTCATTCCCTTCAACAACTGTCTTCATGCATAATATACGCAATTAATTCATGCTTTTCCAGTTTATGAAAATGTATCTTGTTGCATAGTTCTTGGAAGACACACATGTTTTAAGCAGAGAAGGTACTTTAGGAGGAGACCCGGACTTCATCACCAGTAGCCACCTTAGACATCTCTTGTTTCACCATCACCCTCACTAGTTTTTCATCATTTTTCATTGAAATTCCCCTAGATACATTGAGCGAATCTAACATCTCTTATCTTGGATATTGACTCCTGAGTGCTCCTATACCTCCTAACACCCCATTACACTCATCACACACCTTTCCCAAGCTTCCCAACACCTCTAACACCTCACAGTTAGCTCTTGGCTATATCCTATAGGTTTCTTGTAATTCCTACAGGATCATCCTGTAGGTTTTCCTGAAACACCTGTTTTGAGGCCAAATTGATGGGAAACCTCTAAGAAGTCTCAAAAATCCTCCTAGGACCCCTCCACACCATCAAACCACTTCATAAACCTTCTAGCCATCCTCAAACACCTTCCATCCACCTGCACATCCACAAGAACAATTAGTTTTCATTCTTGATTTTGCCTAAAAAAACCAAAAAGTGAAAACAGATTTAGTTGACTTTTTTGCTTGCACATTAGTATGGTTTGATGCTTTTTACTTCTACAACTTAGATAGTAGCATTTGTTTAGTGTTGATTTAGCAATTCTACTTAGCATAGCTACTTAAATGGTTAATTAGGGTGTGGTGTGATTTAGCATTACATGTTGTTTTTTCATTACTACAGTAGAGTAGCTCTCTTAGAGTAGATTTTCCCTCCTTCCATCAAAGAATGAAGCTTATTTTGACTCTATAGAAGTCTAGCTTGGAACCCGAGTGGTCTCCCGTCATCTGAACAGTGACAATAGGAAAGACCATCACTTTTACTTGCACATACAAAACTGTCACCTCCAAGTTTGTATGAACCCCGGGTTAATAAGTAAAGTTGGTAGCCCAACGG